>JAPVLO010000696.1:0-577401 GCA_027257055.1 Cephalopachus bancanus
TAGCCGCCTGTAGTTCCAGCTCCTTGGAAGGCTGGCGAATGTTCTTTTTTCCCTGTCGGTGCCGTGGCCAGGAGCGGCACTGCACTCCAGTCGGGTGACAGAGTGAGACTCCAACTCAAAAATAAAAAAAAGAAAGCGAATCATGCTAATTCACATGTCCATCACCTCACAAATTTTTTTTCTGGTGAAAAAGTTAAATATCTACTGGAGAATTGAAGAAGTCAATCTCAAAGAAGCAGGAAGTGGAAAGGTGGTGACCAGAGGCTGGAGGCAGCAGGAGGGCTGGGATGAGGAGTTGATGGCCAGGGGACCAGCGTTTTGGCTAGACAGGAGGAATGAGACTGAGCCACCTATTACACCACTTGGTGATCTCGGCACTGCTCTGAACACAGCACACAGGGTTCTTCTCCTCCAGGGAGTTAGGACACCTTCCTCTTCATGTAACGTCTCGCATAGCACTTACCATGCTATCTTATAATCGTCTCCCTACAAACCTAACACCATGAACCTAGACAGCAAGCCCTTCCATATCCCGGTACCTAGGTCAAGGACAGGCTCGTGGGAGATTCTCAAGCCCCATGCAAAGTCATTCAAGGTATAAACTATGCCACTATCCATCTAAATCTGAGACCCAACCTGTGCTAAATGCGGGTCCTTTGAGCCTTCATGTCCTTAGTGGTGAAAAGGAGATAGTTACAGTAATATTTGTGTTGTAGTTTGTTTAAGAATAATGACATAGGAATCATGAATGAATGAGAGAATGAGCGGAGCAAGCAAGCTGATCTATCAATCAATTTCTGATAGAATCCACTGTTTCTAAAACTCCCTGTGAGCTTTGGAGGGATTCTGCTAAATTCTGCTAAATTCTGCTAAAGCTTTCGAAAGAAGAAAACACAACTTAGATATGGCCAGGACCAACCTGCATTCGATCAGTTCTAAAAAAAAAAAGACAAGGCAAAAAGTCTCCATCAATCAGCCTCTTTTGCATATTCCTAGGAGATGGAGACATGGACAGGACTTATCTCTGTAGCGCCCTTGTTGTGTTTGAGACAAGTCTCAGAGCACACATATGTGAACAGGACAGGTATCACAGTGGGGGTTAAAACAAGCATAAACTTTGCTTGAACTCTGCTCTGGCTCCTCTCTGCTTTCAGAAAGCTTTACATTAGATTTGCAATATAAGGAGGACATGCAATTTAAATTAAAGAATTGGAAGAGATTTGGGTATTTTCCAGCCTGGGTTAGCAAGCCCCAAAGGCCTTTAATTAGGCTTTCCCTCTGTTCCTTCTTAGTTTAATCATCCATATCCCCCAAGATATGATTTTATTAGAGACACAGAATATCTTCAAGGATATTTGGCAAATATGTCCCAAATCTGCCTGGTTGACCTAACAGTTTCATTCTGCGCTGCCCTGCGCGTGCAACAAGCACGATGATTCTGAGCACAAAAATAGAAGATCATTCTAATATTGCACAAATGCCAACTTGGAGGAAAGCTGCCAGGCAGACCCTAGGTGCGAATGAAAGTTTCCCTCCAAAGACGTCACCGGGACCACTGTGAGCACTAACAACGTAAGCGTGGCCCAGTGACATGGGCGGCCAGGGACAGCACGCCCGGCCACCACCGAAGGGCTCAGTGGGGCATGAGGTCCCCTCAGATCTTCAGGGCCCTCAGCCTGTGCCCCACAGCAAGGATGGAGGCATGGGAAAGGCGTTTCTTACGGTTGCTTGCTCTTGCGGCCTCCTTGTTACCTAAAGGCAATGATGCTGAGCACAGCTGTGACATGACCACTGTCCAGCCTGCAGTGGAAATGAGGTGGACATTTCACAGGACAGACCGGGAGTGACTCCCAAGCTATTTTGTGTGGGGGACATGGTGAAGGCTGCCCAAGCCCCAGGTTTCATCTAAAAAAACGGACAATAGAACGCACCATCTCTATTAATGTCATTGTTATTATTATTCATACGTCTTTGCTATCTATCTTAAGAGACTCTGCGCTCAGTCAGTCTACTGTGCCTCCTGCATCTCCCTGCTTGGGCCTCAAGATCCACCCTCATTCTCCTGTGTGCCCCGCAGACTCGTCTGTAGCCTGCCTTGACGTGGTCCTTTGCCACCTGGTTCCCAGCCTTGTTCTGCTGAGGCTGGGGAGGGGCAAGGTAGAGATTGCAGAGAACGGGTGGGTGCCTTCTCTCCCGGCACTCTGCCAGCCCACTGTGGTCAGCTGTGTCCATTTGCAGAAGCACGTGCTCCCTTCACACTCCTCTCTCCAGGCTGCAGTGACGGTCCCCTCCCTCCCAGTCCTGGGGATGATCATGGCCCTACACTCGGGTGCACAGAGACCCACAGCCCACCTTGCTAACTTCCTAGAAGCCCACCTGCATCTCCATAAACGTTTTCCATACTAAACTCTCCTCAACAGCCTAGTTTGAGCGAGCCACGATTTTCCTACGGGGGCACTGATACACACCCCTTAACTGGCTAATTAGATCCAAGCAGTGTTCCAGCTGACTAGGACCAAGATGTAGACCCGGAAAAGCAATGACCACTCTCTTCCTTGTTTTACTTGCAACACTCCTCGGAGTCCCCACCCCAACTGCTCCTTTCAGCCACGGTGGTCAAGCTTCTGTCCCCAAACGTTCAATCAACTTCAGCCTAGAATGTTCCTATGCTTTTTTCGCAGATGAATCATTTGTTTGATTTCCTTTTCTTTCTTTTCCTCTACTTCCGTCTCCCTGTCACCGCCCACTCTCGCCCTTCCCCTTGTTCACAGGCCGTTTTGTGCACAACAGGGCACTGCTACACTCAGGGAAGACGGCTTCACCAACTCTCGGCCCCCGCAACTGCCCTCTTCTTGGCCGGTGGTAGTGACAGGGCAGTCATGTGTGGAAAGCCTCTCCCGTGGCACGTGAGATCTCCAGAGGGACAAGAGAAGCGGGATGCTGGGAGAGATTTTCCTTCTTAAGAAAAAGAGACAATGAAGAACATGCTCTCTGCCTTCCTCCTCCCTGACTCTGATGCTGCTGTCTGAGGATGTGGAACTTGGAGCTTAGTCGCCACCTTTTTGGCAAGATGGAGGAGTCAAGAGAATCGGAAAGAAGCCGGCAATGCCCCACATCGCTGAGCTTCTGAATTAGCCACCTCAAACCCACTCCTCCAGATGTTACATGACATAACAAACCTTCTGCATCAGTCTCTTGTCTTCATCAGTTCAGGCTGACCACACAGAATACAAGAGACGGTGTGATTTAAACAAATGACATTTATTTCTCACAGCTCTGGAGCCTGAGAAGTCCAAGGTCAAGGTGCCGGCAGCTCCAATGTCTGTTGAGTGCATCCTTCCTGGCTTGCAGATGACTGTCTGCTCATGGTGTCCCTACCAGGAGGAGAGCAGAGGGAAGAGGAAGCTCTTCTCTGTCTCTTCCTGTAGGGGCACCAATCCCATCATGAGGGCTCCACCCTCATGACCCAATCACTTCCAAAATGCCATCACACAGGGCTAGGATTTCATCATGTAAATTCTAGAGACACAGAGTCACAGCTCCACTTTCATTTGGACGTGCTGCTGCTTGGAGCAAGGAAATCCCGAATGGGTCACTACCCAAGGCTCGCTGTGCCCGCTCTAGCCAGGCAGTGTCCTTACAACCACTCCCCCATGCAAAGCAGCTGGCAGTTTGACAAGACATCAGACATACCTTGAAGTCCCCACAAAGACAGCGGATGGGAGACCCATGGTGTGTTCTTTCCCTGCAAGGGCCGAGGGCCCCACATGGGCAGGGCTCTGGCTTCCTGGTCCGGGAGTCAATGGTTTCCAGTCCTTTGTCTTTTCTCGGGGGAAGACGCATATAAGATGTTTCTGTTCTGCAAATATTATCATCAGAGCCCAAAGCCAGGGGCCAGCAGTGGCTGCATGCTTTTTATCCAGACCTAGCATATAAGAGTCACTAAATATCTGTTTGAAGGATGAGCAGGCACATTCTGGAGAAGAAACTCATGGCGAGGATTTGGTTGGCAGCAAAAGGCAGAAGCAGCAGCAGTGAAGGAAGCCGGGGAAGTGCATCTGCTCGTGTGGACAGAGGCGCGTGGGGCGTGCCCTGAGTGCTGCGTCCATCTCCTCTGCCTCATCACACTGCCGTCCTCAGTGGGCGTGTCATCGTGTGCTCCAGGACATCCAGCTATGACATCTGACTGCAACCAGCGGGAAAGAGAAGAGAGGAAGGGCAACCTCCCTTGAAGGACACATTCTACAGTGTGGCAAGTCCCCCTCCTCCCCTGAAGGGTGTCCTACAGTGGCAAGGCTCCTCCTCCCTGGAAGGACGCTTCCTGCAGTGGCAAGGTCATGACCAATTCTGCTCCCTTCAGACAGACCCCTATCTCAAGGTGTTCCCTCGGTGCTGGGCATTCCTGCTTGTCCCTTCACCTCACCCAGCTTGACCCTTTTCTACACTTTCGGGGTCTTGGAGGGTTTACCTGGATGGTGACATCAGTGCCCCCTGGCCGTTAGTATCTGCTGAGCACAGCCAGTGGGAGACACACTCAAGGGAGGAGGAGGAGGAGTGGGGTGAGGGTGGGTGTCCATCTCCCCAGTGTGCCCCCTTCCAAGGTGCCAGGGCTTGGTGCTCCCTGAATTTGGGACATGGGTGGATGGGTCTACTTCATGTTGCAGACAATAAAAATGACATCATCTGTAGAGAGTTTAAAAGCAACAATAAAACCAAACAAAAAGCCGGGCTTGGTGGCTCAGCCTGTAATCCCGCCCCTTTGGGAGGCTGAGGTGAGTGGATTGCCTGAGCCCGCGGGTTCGAGACCCACCTGGGCAGCGAGACCTCATCTCTACAATAAATCAAAAAATCAGCCAGGCGTGGTAGCGCATGCCTGTAATTCCAGCTACTCGGAAGGCTGAGGCGGAAGGATCGCCGGAGCCCAGCAGGCGAGGCTGCGGTGGCCGGGAGCGGCCACTGCACTCCAGTCTGGGCGACGGAGTGAGACTCCAACTCAAAAAAAAACAAACAAACAAACAAACAAAAGTCAACCAAGATTTCATTATCACCCTGGGCAGACAATTGTCAACAATGTCAATAACAAACACTCCTCCCACCAGCACAGTCCACTCTCACCTCGGCTCCTTCCGTAGGGCAGCCCCCCACCTCGCCACAACCGTGCCTCTCCGTGGGTGACTCCGACAGCCTGGTGACCACATCTTCCCAGTGCTAAGGCCTGGGGTGGTGGCAGCTCTCTACGTACACACCTCTGGGTCTCTAAAAGTCCTACACGCACCTCTGTAAAGAGCTGCCATATTAAACCCTGGTGGTCACCCAGTCTGAGTGTGTCATGCGCTCCTTGCTGGCAAAATACCACCCAACAGCAAGGAAGTCTTTATTCTAAAGTGGCCGTGAGCCATAACAAAACTTAGAGATGTTATCATTGAGAGAGAAAGGATAAAATAGATCTCCTCACCCTCAGCAAATGCTTTTTCCCTTATCTGAACTTGGAAATTGAAAATCTCCCAAATGAAAACACTCTCAGGGCTGCTCACACAGTTTTCATTCCTCTAAAGCCTTTTTCGACTTCCCTCCTGGCAAGTCTCCTCCTTGGAGTGCGTCTGCCTTCCAGCCCTGAAGTCAGGCAGGAGGAGTCTGGCTCAGGCCTGACCTCCACTCCGAGGCACCCCGCAGTAGAACCTGCGTGTGCAGCACTGTCTACTGACCAATCAGCAGGAACCCATGCCCACCGGGTGGTGACCTTCCTGGGAGAGCTGGAGGGAGGGAGATTGGCCTCACCCCTGCACCCGTGGGAGCTAGGCACCTCCTAACCTGCTCCCTCCATATGCTGTGAGGTCCTGCTTGTCCATATCAGCCCATCCTTGGGCCAGACCCGCCTCCCACAGGACAGTGGCCTGGCAGTCCCTGTTCCCTAACCCTAATTCCAGCCAGCTCTCCCCTGTAGGGTGTCGTTGTCCACACAGGCTCGGCCCTGGGGTGCTGGTTTTAAGGTGAAGGCATGTAGAAGCCAGGAAATGATTTAGGAGGAACAATTAAGGGAAGGACTTTTTCTCCCCTCCCCCAGTAGATTCCCTAGCAAATTTGGATTTTACTGCCTGCTTGCAAAGACGTCGCCTGGGAGGCCTCTGCAGAGCGTCCCCATGAGCCACAAGACAAGCTCTTCAGGGCCATGAGTCAGTCAAGGCATCTAGCACAGGCCCCCATTGTGCAGGGCCTGCTGCAGGCCCGGGACACCAGATGTCCTGTGTGTGGGTGGCGGTTGTGTGCTGTTGCTACCACAAAGCCTCAGAAAGAAACTCCAGGGGCCAGTGGCCAGGTCCTGAGTGAGGCCTCAGCTCCCCGCCTTGCGGCTGACTGGTAGCGCCGGGGTCTCCTGAAAGTGAGGCAAAGCCTTATTTGGGAAGTGCCGGGATGAGCCTTGTTTAGGCCGGTGGGTTTTCATTCCTGTTTCAAGACACTGTGCCTACACCCCCTCCACCCACACACATGCACACACACATCACCTCTGATCCTCATAAGAGCCTGAGGAGATAAGTGTGGCTGTCCTTGTTTACAGAAGTGGAAACTGTGGCAAGGGGATGCCAGTCCTCCGTGGCCCTCAGCGCCTGGGAGGCAGCAGAACAGCGATGGGACCTCCGACTGGCTGACCCTGAAGCCAGGCCATTCAGCCCCCACATCTGTTACCTCCTTTCCCAGAACCATCCAGGGGTCAGAAGGGGGCCCTGTGGACACAGACATCCGACTCTGGCCCTGGAGACAGCCGTGGGCCGCACGGCAGACCAAGCCGCTGCCCGGGAGAGGAAGAGAAGGACATTACCTTGGTGGCATCATAGCCATCAGGTCAGCTGCCTGGCCAGGGCCAGTTGACGATGTACAGAGCACGGGGACTGGAACGAGAGGGATTTTTCAAGTATCTTTTGTTCCACGCAGCCCACTCCAAAACTCAGTGTGGGCGACAACCACAGCTTATTATTCCTACTGAGCCGGTCTTGGGTGGATGGTCCCGCCCACAAGTGTCTCACAGGGGCTGCACGTGCAGGTCAGTGCCGTGGAGGCTGGCAGTGCTTGGCAAATCAGAGTCGTGGCTCGGGGTCTGGCCTGACACAGGCCGGTGCCCGGCTTGGGTGCCTTCCGCAGAGTTGTCACCATTGCGTGACGTTCCGCCTTCCAGGGTCTCCACACAAAATCTCTCTAAGAGACAACTGGAATCTCCTTCATCAGCAAGCAAAAGCAGAAGGTTCCAGGCCCCAAGGGTGGGTCCCAGAGCTGACAAGGCTTCACTTCTGCCACTTCCCTCTGGTTAACGCAGCTCCCAACCAAGTCAGGTTCAAGGAAACGGGACACAGGACCCCTGGCCTAGCAGGAGACAGCTTCTCCGTTGAGCATCTGTTCACGTGTCCCTCTTTGTTTGAAGAAACATTGCTTGAGCACCACGTGGACGGTAGGTCCAGCTTCCTCCTGGGCACTGGGGACAGCACAGCAAAAGCACAGCCCAGCACTGTGTCTGGCCAAGGAACTTGGCCTCTAGTCGGAGAGACAGACAGTAAACAAGCACATGCATGAGTAACGTGCTAGGTGGAAGTTAATGCTAGGAAAATAAGGTGAACACGTGACTGGGACCATGGGAGCTGTGGTCTGAACATGGGTGCTCCTCCAAAGCCCCTGTGCTGAACTCCCAACGTGGTGGTATTAGGGGCTGGGGCCTTGGGAGGCGACTGCATCGAACCGTGGGGCCCTGGTGAAGAGGATCAGCGCTGTGCGCAGGCTTGAGAATCAAGGAGGGGTCAGGGCAGGGGGCCCCAGGCTGGGGAGGGGCTAGGGACGAGCTTCTCAGTCCTGACACCTCACACTCGCCGTGGTCTCTTGCACTGTGTCCACCAGGGTCCCGGTGGAAAACGGCAGCACACGCAGATTCTCTTGGAGATGCTTTCCTAAGAGGATGGTTTCAAGACAGAGTACGAAGCCACGTGAGAAGGAGCTGCCTCCCCAGACGGGTCCCCTCAGGGGCTGCTGCCGCCGCTGTCGTGGATCAGGCTCTCCTCTCTGGAGCCGGTTCTGGAGGGAAGCGCAAAAGACGCCGAGCACACTTGCCCCCCACAGGCGTGTCCCTGGCACCCGGGAAGGTGCCGCCGTTGTTCCCAGTTCCTGTACTCTGAGGAATCCGGAAATCCCGGGCGCCTCTCACCGCCACATGGGAAAGACCTGTCTGGCAATGAGATCGAGCAGAGGCAAGAGGCAAAGCTGAGCCACGGGGAAGATAGAAGGCTGATGATGGGCACGGGGCCCCTGGATCTAGCCAAGCCTGCAGCCAGCCATGACTGAAGCTTGACTGTGAACTGACAGACGCCACTGTTCTCAACCTAGTCCACACCGCCTTTCGTCACTGGACGCTAAAAGTCCCACCAGCGCCCCTTAATGCAAGTGAGGAGACTGAGTTGCCAAGCAAGAAATAGCTAGCTTGGAAAGCTCACGTGCACCAAGCGGCAGACTGTTCCAGTTCCAGCCCCACCTTCTGTGACACCCATGACACCCACAGTCTCTGCTTCTCCTGGCCCCCACGGGGGAACAGGGTCTCAGACACACCCGCGACACACCACACCGTCCTGCCCGTCCTGCCCACCGTCCCTGCCCTTCCTGACCCCCACTGCGGCGGGGTCTCAGACGCGCCTGCTTCCACGGGGCCCGAATTCCTCCAGAGGCCGGATCCCCATGGCACGTTCCCCAGGAACCCCGCCCCCTGTCTCTTTCACGTCCTCATCTCTGAAAGCAGCGTCTCAGTATCTTTTTCTCTTTACTTCCCAGTTGTCTGATTTCACTCCTGCCTGACATTTCTAGAACGAGGGTCACGCTGCTCTGGGTCTCCTGGGGTGAAATGTTCCCGTGCCACCGCCAGGCTTGTCCGTCTTTGCGCCCGCCAGCGCCCCTCCCCACTGTGGGGACTGTCTCTCCTCAGGCATTTGGGATGCGTCCAGGATCCTGCTGTTACAAACAGTTACATACGAACGTCCCTGCATGAGTCCCCTGGTGCCCCCGCGGCCCCGGTGCCTGTGTACGTGGGCTTCTCTGGAGCATAATTCCTCAGATCCGGGTGACCAGGTCACAGGGTGTGGGAGCACACACATTCACAAACCCGTTGCAAGCAGTTTAGTGCCAACTCTTCCTCAAAATTCTAGGGTTATTAGAGGAGAAAAGCTCATCTTTGTGAAGAGGGAATGATGAACTTTTGGAAACGTTGATCCTGTCCTTTCTTTCTTTCTTTTTTTTAATTTGTATTATAAAGATGTGGGATACAATTTGGGGTTAGGTATATAAACATTGATCATGCAGGTAGCCTTGTTGATGAGGTATGCCACTGCCTCCCCTGGCAGTTTCCCTCAACAGCCAATCCCACCCCCCTCCCCTGACAGTTTCCCACTACTGCCAATCGTTTTCTTATAGCATTATAATTGTTCCAGTTACATTTATGAGTGAGACCATATGGAACTCAGTCCTTTGTTTCTGTGATAAATCACTGAATATGATCAACTCCAAATCTATCCAGGTTGCTGCAAACTCCATATATTTGTCCTTCTTTATGGCTGCATAATATTCCATTGTGTATATGTACCACTTTTTTTTAAGCCAGTCCAGCTTCGATGGGCAACAAGGTTGGTTCCATGTTTTTGCTATTGTGAATTTAATATCTCCTGGATAGATGCAGCCTTTTGTTAATATAAGAAAATTAGCCATACTCATCCTTACAAAATTACATCAGGAACATTTGTGAATAATTTTAAAGTTTTTTCCAGGAAATCAAAAGTCGCCATCATTGACCTCTCTTAATGAGCTTTAGGAATAAGGACAACATAATAAGTTGAACACTTTTTTTTTTTTGAGTCAGAGTCTCACTCTGTTGTCCAGGCTGGAGTGCCATGGCATGCTCACAGCCACCCTAGCGTCGACCTGCTGGGCTCCGGCAATCCTTCCGCCTCAGCCTTCCAAGTAGCCAGAGCTACAGGTGCACACCACCATGCCCGGCTAATTTTTGATTTATCGCAGGAAGACATCTCACCAAGTTGCCTGGGGTACTCAAACCTGCAGCCTCAGGCAATCTTCTCGCTTCACCCTCCCAAAAGGCTGGAATGACCGGTTGAGCCACCAAGCCAGGCCTAGTTGGACACGTCCTATGAGCCGTGCCTACATGTATGACTTTGCACATCATTTCATCCCATCAGCCTTACGAAGAAGTGAGAGATAATTGTCTTGCTCCTATTCCCATTTTGCACAGAGGAGATGGGATTCCAGCAAGCGAGCGCCCAAATCCACCATCGCTTTTCCGTCTCACACCAGGTCCTCAAGCCTTGCATGGCGTGGGTGTGCCCCGGCGGCAGACCGTTCCTCTCTGGGGGCTTCCTCGGGGAATGAGCGGTCTGAGTCCGGCCGTGTGCTCGCTCGCGGTCCTGCAGTGTCTCAGTCGCAGAAGCCTGGAGCCCGCTCCTGCGCTTAACTTGGGCGGGGCAGACCTGAGGCGCGGGTGGGTGAGGGAGGTGTGGATGTGGACAGCGAGCCGATGGCGAGCTTCTGCCCTTCCTCACACCAAGCGAGCGAGGGGCTGACAGCTGTGGAGAACGGGGACAGGTGGCCCATGCGGGGTCACAGCTCCAATTCCACACCCCTCTGTGCATGAGAAGCAGACCTCGGTGCTCTGTGCGCAGGACTTCCCACTGGAGTACAGGGCTGACCCCCCCAGTATTGGGCTTGACCGTGTGACTTACTCCAGTCAATGCATGTAGTCCGAAGGGACACCACGCCAGACCCAAGCCAAGGCCTTTGGAGGAGGCACCGGCCCTCCTTGCGATGCGTCCTGAGACAAGCATGCCCCGGGTGACCACTGCCCCGTCGGCCTGAGCCTCAGAAGGCAAAGACGTAAAGAGGACCCGGACTTGACTGGAAGCCTGGAGTCCTCCCCGGCCAGACACACTCACCCCGAATCCACCCAGCCCCAGTCATTCTGCAGATCTGTGAGCGTGGGCGCAAAGCACTTACTTCCCTGAATTGCTGAGATTGTTTGCAGCAAACCCTGACTACAACAGCCACGGCTTCAGTCAAAATGCATTGAGCTTGGGGTTTGTGCCAGGCACTGTTCCAGGAACTGAAGAAACATCAGAGAACAGAACAGACACCCCCTCCCCCGCCACCATGCATCTTGCGTTCGGACAGCGGCTGCAGTCCACACGCCGGGTGCTCAGCGCCAAATGAGGCGGCATCCTTGGGATGGTGCGGCACAGACCTCGGTCACTGCATATGGCTTTCAGTGCCCCTGCAACCAGCCCCCTAAGTCACGCCCAGAGAAAACGGAGACGGGCTGGGGCCTAACGAGGTGTTGCCCAGCAGACGTGCAGGGACGCCCTCCAAGCATAAAGTCCTCCCTCTACCTCAGACGCACCTGGAGCATTTTAAGTGACTGCAGCTCAGACCCTGCCCCACAGATGCACATTTAACTGATTGAGAATCAGTCATTCGCTTTATTTCGCTTTGCTTTTACTTCTTCAGGTGGCTCTGACAAGCCGCTACCTTTCAGAGCTGCTGAGCTGTGTGAGGTCTCTCTGCATTTGGCCAGCCAGGCCTCGAATGCGGCACACGCAGTGGTGTCGATGAACACCGGCCTTCCTCCTAAACCCTGCACGTGTCCAGCTCAGAGACCACTTGAGTTCCCACTGGGCCGGGGAGTCTACAGTCTACAAAATACCGCAGAAACAAATACAAAAGGAGCCGACATTCGTTCTTTTATTATAGCTACGTTAAATGCTCTAGGCTAAAGTCTCTGTCACCGATCAAACAGCTAAACTTTCACATTCAGTAAGTTTGAGTTACTCGTGATATGACTTGATGTGAATGATATGCAGCCATCTGGGAGAGCATATCTAAAGTTATTTTCTGAAAAGTAGTGTTTCAGCAAAAAAGAAAAGACCCAGACACTTTGAGGGTAGGATATAAATTTTACCAAATGTTATTGAAGTTATTTTATTTGCCTTGCTTTTCCCCCAAACAACTTGGAGGGTAGACTTCCTGCACAGCGACCAAGACAGTTTCTCCCATGTGCCGGGAAATGAACAATTTTATTCCAATTCACATAGTCAGAAATAATTTTTTTCCAGTTGCAATTTGTCGACAGTTCCAGGGATCAATGAAGAGCAAAACGGCCAACAGAGTGAAGGGGTGGGTTTTTTTTTTTAACCTTATCACCTCCTTTCTGTCATATAATTTAGATAGTGATAAAGAGAAGCTCACAGAAAAAGGCATTCCGTATCTTATACAAGAAAAAGCATCCCCTCCGTCAGTCTCGCAAAGAGGCACCAGCCCATAAACTGGGTAGAGGCCATTAGAAGACTAGCCTTCTTCGTGCTTGTAAACTGTTTGGAGAGCCTGTTCAATTTAATTTCATACTTGCCCTCATCTGGCTTCCAGAGCAGACATGACACAGTCACACAGATGAAAGTGCACACTCCCAGCACACACTCTAACTCTGCTGTCTTTCTTCTGCATGTATTCCAGTACAGCACTGGTCACTCTTCATAGGAAGGACACAACAAGGAGGAGACGGCCCAGAAGAAAAATAAATTAACAACCCAAAGATGTGGCAAGCCGTCCTATGAGACAGAGAGATGAAACACAAAACAAAACACCACAGGCTGAAGGGAGAGATGGTTGAAACCTACGAAACTATGACAGATGTGGACAACGTAACCTCGCGTTGGCTTAGAAAACCCCAAAAAGCAGTTCTGGAGAATATTCACCAGGAGTCTGTAGGGGAGAAGTTTGTATATGAGTTGTATAGTAGTTTCTGACAAACAAAGCAATAATCTTGAGATTATTTCTCCATGTCAGAAACAACAAACCTAGAAATGCGAGCTTCAGGGACTCTCCCAAGGTTGCTCAGCTGATGTCTACTAATGTAAATAATAATACCTAACACAGGCTAGCTTTCTACCACGGGCTGGGTACCATCATGCCTAATCTTACTCTTTTAATTCTTGCAGTTACTCTTTAAATTCAGCACCGCCACCATCTGCTTTACACCGTGAGGAAGTGTTAGCTTAAAGAACCTTGTGAATGCCTCAACATTTCACGGTTTGTAGGTAATGGAAGGAATTTTATAAGCCAGGTCATCTGATTCCAATATTCATGCTGCTCAGGCCAACTAATTCCAAAACCCCCAAGTCATTTCTCTTCTGTTCATACGTACGCACATGTATACCCCAAAAAGCATTTGGTTAGAGTGACACACCCTTGGCAAGTGGCAATTATGAGGTTCAAAGTCAAGACCTCTGAACACGGACCTATGGCTCTTTCCTCTGGACCACAGTTACAAAGTTTTGGACAAATGAAAGGAGTGTTTGTCTCATGGGCAGGGACCATTTTAAGTCTTGCTAACCCAACGTAGTGGTTCAGGATACAAATACTGAGACGTGGCAGGAAGAGCTGAGACCCGTTTGTGTTTGGCATGGGCTGCCAAGAAAGGTTGGGACACGGAGCACATCTCCATCAACGAACACAGCTAAGCCCGCTCACACCCCTCACCAGAGAGAGAGGAGCAGACTGCCAGCCCAGAGGTCCAACACACAGAGTGCTCATGTCTCTGTGAAGCAAGTAGGCAGGAATGCACCAGGCAAGTGGAGACACGGGCCGATGTGGCTGGTCGCCCTTCAGGTGGGACCTGGTTGCTACATCACCAGGACCGCATTGATCAAGGCCAAGATCTATGGCAACTGCACAGTCTTCCATTTGCTTCTGCCAAAAGGTTCCCCTGATCCCTGAGAAAGAAGCCAGGGGCCTAGAGCCCAGCATTCCTACCAGGGGCCGGGCCTCCTCAGACGTGCACAGGTGCTTACACCTAGTCATGGGCAACGACTCTTCCTAACTCCAGGGACTGGGTCTCTTCCAGACGTGTACAGGAGCTCACCCCTAGTCACGGGCAATGGCTCTTCCTGCTTCCAGCAGCAGGGTCTCCTCCAGACGTGCGCGGGTGCTCCCCACTAGTCATGGGCAGTGGCCTGTCCTGCCTTTTCTCTGTCGGTGGGCGGTTTCAGGGCTGCCTCCCTCCCCCCGCATTTCCACTGCTGTTTGTGTTTCCTTTCTCAGGAATACTGACAGCTGACCATCAGAAAATCCAGAAAAATCTAGTAAATACAAAAGCCTGAGCAAAACAAGCTTCTTTCTTGTGTGACCTTGGATCTGAGGCTTATGCTTGGCACAGTTTCGTGGAATACATTTAATCTCTGAAAACGCCCATTGTTTTTAGAGCAAAATATTGCCCTTAGCAACAACTAGCAGAAGAGTATCCTTAGGGCCATCCATTTATTCAACAGGAATCCATGGAGGGCTAATCATGTGTCACGCTCTGAGCAACACGTCCAAGAGGTTTGTTCCCACCAAAACTCATGTGGAGAGCTGGTCCCCGGTGTGGTGGGGTGTGGGTGGATCCTTGAAGAGGTGCTTTGTCTGTGAAAATGGGCTGATGTCTTTCTCCCAAGACTGGGTTAGTTCCCTCAGGAATGTGTTATTCTCCACAGGAACGAGTTCTTGTCAACTGAGGCGGGCACTCCTGTTTTACCCTTTTCATCCACATCCACTCCCTCTTCTTCTCTCTGTCACATTCTGACACGGCTCGAGGCTGTCACCAGAAGCCACCAGCCACAGCCATCCAATCTTGAACCTCCCAGCCTGCCGAACTAGGAGCTAAACAAGCCTCTCTTTTTAGAAATGACTCCGTCTCAGGTATTCTGTTATAGCAACACAAAATAAACCGAGACGGCCTCTGTGCTGAAACCAGCATGATTCCAGTTGTTTGGGAAAGGAAGCTGAGTCAGCAGGAAGTCAAGTCCTCGAGATGAAACAACTCAAGAAGCTAAAAACCAAACACGCCTTAGTGTAACATCAGTCAGAGGAGATAGCCCAAAAGAGGAACATAGGAAGCTTTGGAGGCAATAAGCTTCAAAGAGTTTTTAAAAAGGCATAACTGACTCTTAGTTATCCCTCTCTCTTCTGTCTCAAAAACCTTGGGTATCCTCAGAAATATCCGTAGAGAAGCACATGTGGCTGAGACAATTGCTACAAGCTGGCTGTGCAGTCGCATGCTCTCTCAAAGGGTCATCGCAAGGTGATTCTTTATAAAAAAGAAGAAAACAGCCACCTGGATGGTATATAAGAGCCAGCCCGAGCTGAGGGCCTGCTAGGGAGGTCCACAAGCAGCCCATCTGCTGAAGAACGCACACGGCTCTGTGTGGGCTGGGTAGGGGTGTTGCCCAAGGACTGGCAGGTCGGCACAGGAGGAAGCAAGTGCCTCCCGGTCTCACGGGACTGGCCCAGCTCGCCTCCCCAGACACCATCCCACCTTCTTCAGAGAGTTCACACCAGCGGGCAGTGCATTGCCCCTAAACCCGGAGCCCGGTCTCATAACCAGGAAAACAACAGACAAACCCACACTGAGAAGCATTCCTACAAAAGCCTCATGAGTACTCTTCAGAACTGACAAGATCATGGAAAACAAGGAACGATGAAAAACTGTCGCAGCCTAAGGAAACTAAGGCGACAGGGCTGCTGAATGTGCCCTGGACCGGCTCCCAGAAAAGATAAGCGACATCCGTGGGACAGCTAGAAAAGAAATCCCATGAAGTCTGATGTTGACTGTGATGTTGGGAGCCCGTGTGAGTTTCTTAGTTTTGACAGCTGCACCGTGGCAAGGTGAGGCGTGAACAGGAACACTGGGAGAAGGGTACATGGGTCTCTGCTGCTTTTCTTCAAATCTAAAAGTATTCCAAAATTAAGCATGTATTTAATCAGACAATGGCGAAGGGGACGCGAATATGTATTCCACACCTACTAGCCACCAGGCATTGTCCTGGGCACCGGGGATGCAGCAGTGGACAGGACAAGAGCTGTGCCTCAGCCTGGGACAGGATCTGATGGGACAGAGCCTCAGCTGTGTGGTCCCAATAACCAGGCCCTCGAGGTCAGACTTCCACTTAACATGGAAGTAAGAATATTCCAGCCCCAGCCCTTCCAGCCAAACGGAATTCAGTGCCCTCATGAGGACTTCTGGGGATTCCTTCGGACTACGGGCCGGGTGGTCTTCTTCCCGGGCCTCCGGCCGGCTGCTCCAAATTCCAGCTCAGGCCACTCCGCCACCTTCCCAGGCCTTCTTGGCACCATTTTTTCTGGCTGCTACCCCTTCCCTGCTCCACTCTGCATGAATGCAGTCCACTCTCCCTCCCTCCATTCCCCACAAAATCATTCACTCAAGCCACAACTGACTAGTGTTGGGCCACGAATGTCCCTGGGCTTGGAGTCCCCGTCTCAGACCAGGAGTCCCTCTTTACATTAGATCATCTGACTCTCAGGGCTTAACCCAGGATTTGCACTGGGTCCCTACTCACTGCACCAACTGCTTTCTCCTTGTGATGGTTAATTTTAAGAATCAGCTCGACTGGGCCACGAGGTGCCCAGATATGTGGTCAAACATTATTTCTGGGTGTGTGTGTGAGGGTGCTTCTCGATGAGAATAACGTTTGAGTTGGTAGACTTTGGAAAGCAGATTGCCCACCCCAGTGTGGGCCAGCCTTGTTCAATCAGTTGATGGCCTAAATAAAAGACTGGGTGAGAAAGAAATCTCTCTCTCCCCCCCCCCAACCCTCTGACTGTCTTTGAGCTGGGGCACTGGTTTTCTCCTGTCTTTGAACTCAGACTTGGACCAGAATCTATGCCATTGTGTCTCTTGGGTTTGCAGATCCTGAAGCTTCTCAGTCTCTGTGACTGCTTGAGCAGTTTATACTGAATCTCTTTACACTCCCTTTAACATGTATCAACATTAAATACATAAATAACTCTTGCATCAATTCGGCTTCTCTGGAGAACTCAAACTGAAACTGACACTTGTACGCAGCAAATCTGTCTGAGCCCCGCCTCTTCTCGCCTGCCTCTGCCCAGGGACCTGGGAGACACAGGAATTCCTGTGATTTTGTTATGCAAAGAGACTGAGCGCCTTCTTTGTTTCAACCATGGGCATGCACACAGCTCTGGGCCTTCTTGGAAAGCAAGGGGTCTGTGAAGCTGTTTTCCTGAATAGTGGAGCAGTTCTCGCTCCAGGAATATTTTGTTCTCCGCCTTAGTCTTTAAATTCGGGCAAGAATATCGCTGTCTTTCGGATGCTCAATTTTTGCCTTTCAAATTATTTTGCCCTCAATTCCCCGCTGTGGACATTGCTATGTCAGAGGTGACAAGCGGTGGCTGCCCATTCCATGCGGTTCCATAGCATGCTTTGACACACGGTGTTCCAACACCCCTCACACAACCTGGATGGGGCAAGAACTGCTCTCCTCATTTTGTAGAAAATGCAAATCCAAGTCAAGTGACTATCTGTGGATGCAACTGACCAGGGAGAAACCCAAGAGTGATCTGGGGCTTCAGTGTTGATTCACAGCACTCATTAATCACTCATAAGCTCGTTAGTCACACATACAACGGGGGAATTGTCTTTTGGCGGACAGCCCCCTTGTGGGACACTCGGAATTTGTTCCTCTGGATCAAACAGTCAGTCAAAGTTTTATCTGGACGTTTTGGAAGAAACATCCTATTGTGAACAGTGCTGCGATAAACATACGTGTGCAGGTATCTTTTTGATAGAGTGATTTGAGTTCTTCAGGGTATATTCCCAGTAGGGGGATTGCGGGGTCATATGGGAGATGGATATTTAGAGCTTTTAGGAATCGCCACACTGCTTTCCACAGAGGTTGCACTAGTTTGCACTCTCACCAACAGTGTAGAAGTGTTCCCTTTTCACCACACCCTCTCCAGCATCTGTTAATTTTTGAGTTATTGATAATGGCCATTCTGACTGGAGTTAGGTGGTATCTCAGTGTGGTTTTGATTTGCATCTCCTTGATGATTAGTGAGGTTGAACATTTCTTCATGTGTCTGTTGGTCGCACGTATGTCTTCTTCTGTGAAGTGGGAACCAACCGTGCTGTCCATCAAAAGAGGACTGGATTTAAAAAATGTGGTACATATACACGATGGAATACTACACAGCCATAAAAAAGAACAAAATCATGACCTTCGCAGCAACCTGGATGGAACTAGAGTCTATAATACTGGGTGACCTCTCACGGCAAAAAGGATCTGAGTATCACATAGTCTCACTCAGAAATGGACCTTGAACATCTATCGTAATACTATAGGAAAAGGATCGACAGTGGTGGGAATCTATGGGGGAAGGACAGGGAGGGCAAGGGTGGTGGGATTAATGGTAGTCAATATCTGTCTGGGGACAGGGGGACACCCCTTATCAACAAGGGTGCCTGAACAATGCATATTTGTATACCTAACCCTTAACTGTACCCCACAATTGTAAAATAAAAAAATATGGTTTAAAAAAAAAGAAGAAGAAACATCCTGAGTGGTGGCAAACAGGTGGCTGGTTCTTCCACCATGACAATGCACCTGCCTGCACGGCACTGAGTGTTCAGCAGGTTTGGATCAAAAACAGCCTGATCTTTGTGCCCCACCCTCCCTATTTACCCCATCTCACCCCAAATAACGTTGTTGTCTCCCCCAAATGAAAAAATACTCAAAGGGAAACGTTTTGCCAGCATGGAAGAGGCAAAACAAAAAACAGCAGAAGCACCAAAAGGCATCAAAATGGACAGGTTCAAAAGCTGCTTTGAGCAGCAGGAAAAGTGTCTTGATAGGTGTATTGCATCAAACAGAGTGTGCTTTGAAAGTGATGAAGCCTAAACATGAAAGAATAAATGCACGATTTTTTATAAATAAATTCCGGGGTTTTTGCCCTCCCCCCATATTCACACAGAGACTCGGAGATCTCAGAGGCCATGCGGAGACAGTCTATCGGGGTCAGCTGCTGGGGCAAGGATTTTCCCACAGTGTCCCAGGTCATGCAGGAAGCACTCTGAGGCCGGCGTGGTGCTGGTGCTCAGGGATAAGGGATTAAAATACGGAAACCAGGACACGGCAGGGCCTGGGCAGGTAGAACAGGTGTTGAGTCTTCCGGAATCATCTCCCCAGTGCGTGAATTTCACCTCTGTTCCCTGCACCCGGCGGGCAAGGAGAGACAGGGAGGCCCTAGACAAACAGCCATGGATCACCAGAATAGAGATCCTGGGATTTCAGTTATAGCATCACAATTTTGAAGAAAACGGGCACACAAGGTTTTATGAGTGTCGTTCAGTGGAGCTTAAATGTGCAGTCCCTGCTGTTTGGGTATGTGATGTTGCCAGAAGTGAAGAGAAGCACAGAGTCTCCCTGGGGTGGAAAGGGCATCCAGCACACGGTGTCCAAGCCATCCCTCAAGTCTAAAGCAGCTCTTCCTGCTGCCACTCAGATCATTTCTTCTTGTTCTAGCCTGATAAAGGTCCTTAAAAAGAGGATTGCTGGCAAAATTCCCTCCAAGGAACAGCACTTCCAAGAGAAATTCTGCCAGGTCACACAGGACAAAAGGGCAGTGCAGCCCACTCCCAGGGCTCACCCCCAGGTGCTCATGCAGACACCCGTGAACGTGCATGTGCACGACACACATGTGTACAAACAACAGTGACCACCGGCTGTCGGGCTGGGGGCCGGCGCTTCTCACCGCCCGCTTCAGTGCCACGGGCGGTTGTCCAGGCGGAAGGTCCCTTCTCCGGGCCCAAGCCCCTGAGCCACCCCCTGGCACCCGTGCCCTCTCGCAGCTGCCCTGGCGACGCCCACCCCACAGCCTGTACTCAAGGCTCTGACCTTCACGGTGCCATCAGAAAGCACAGCCCTGGCACCTCACTCCGCATCGAAGCCCGGGCCTGGACACCGCCGGCTCACCCCACGTGGATGTGGAGATGCCAGTCTCCCGAGCCACTGCCAGGGTCCACCAGCCCCGTCGTGACACCGTGCCTCCGACTCCACCCTCGGCAGCCTGCCCTTCCCTCCCGGCTTTCTCCTCCTGGGCGCCGGCGTGCTGGCTCATTCGTGCCCCGGATCGGCTCTTCACCCTCCTGGGAGCCTGAGAGACGCACACCCCAGGCGAGCCGTGGCCCCAGCGCCCTCACCCTCCGCCTTCCCCGCGGAGGCTGGAAAAGGGCCGGGACCCAGAGAGGGTCCGGGGCTGCTTCCCTTGCGCCCTGGCTCAGCCCGGCAGCCCAGCGGGGCGCCTCCCCTCACTGCCTCGTGTCCTCCCGGACGTCGGCGTGTGTCCTCCCTTGACGCTTCCGCCCTAGAGGAGCGAGGACACCCACCCCGCCAGGCCCTGGGCTGGTCCACAGCCTTGACTCGGACCCCCTCGGCTCGCACCCTCGGATCCCCCAAGAGCCGGACGTCAGAAGGAGCCTGGCGCCCTCTTCTCCTTCTCGCCTTGCCCCTGTGACCTCACGTCCTCTCTCTCCCTTCCCCCCCGCGTGAGAAATCACCCCCTCGCCCTTGGCTCTCTCCCTGAGGCCTCACCCACCCTCTCTCCCTTCCCTCTCCACGTGCAACCTCAAACCCACCCTCTCCCCATGAGACCTCACCCCCCCTTCCTTCCCTCTCCCCCTGGGATCTCACCTCCTCCCGCCTCCTTCCCTCTCCGCATACGATCTCACCCCCCCCCCCGCGTCTCACCCTCTCTCTCCCTTCTCTCTCCCCGTGTGATCTCACCCCCCCGCTTCTTCTCTCACCGCGCGATCTGCTGCCCCCACCCCACTCTCATCTCTCGCTTCACCACGTGGTTGGCCCTGGAGACTTCCTCCGCCTCCACCGTCACCAGGAGCTGCCTTGGACCTTGAACGGCCTGCAGGAGCGTGGACCAAACAGCCCGCTTTTCTTTATCACGCACCCAGTCTCAGGCATTCCTTCACGGCAAGCAACGCAAGCAGACGGCGGCACCGAGGGGACGTGGCCTGCAGCGCTGAGGGTGCTCAGCCGGGACAAGAGAGGACAGTGCAGGAGGGACGTGGCGGGCGGCCGGGGCCAGCGAGCCCTGGTGAGGAGCGTGGCCTCATCCAAGGAGCCGTGCGGAACAGGCAAAGCGTGTTGAGATGAGAAACGGCCACTGCACTCCAGTCTGGGTGACAGAGGGAGACTCCACCTCAAAAAAAGAAACGTCATCTCCTGCAAAGGAGCAGGTACACTGCACCTAAGCTTCAGATTCCCCCACCCCCTTCCTCACTGAGTTTTGCCTCCCCCCTCCCAGGGCCCTGGACGAATTTAAACCAACGTTCCCACAGCCAAAGCCAAGTTCCCACCAAGAGCGCGACAAGCGTCTTCACAGACCAAGCCTAGGGTCCTGCTGCGCTCTTCTCACCAGCTCCACCTGCGCCTGAGTCTGCGGTCTCCCTCGGGGATGGGAGCCAGTGAAGGAACCCACAGGACTCATGAGGTCCTGGGCGTCCACAGTCTCCAGCCTCATGTGGGTTCCGTGCCCTCGGCCTCGCCTCCGGCTCGCTCCACTTCCTTTCAACGCGCGTGAGCCGAGCACCTGGTGTGGGCCAGGCTCTGTGGTATCCCTCCACACGCAAAACACAGGAGCCAGGCCACCACCTCTGCGCTTGGAGAGATGGCTGCTTGGAGGGGGCAAAGACACACACTGAGTCATCATGGCGTGCTGTGGTGAGTCGTGGCTCTTAGACGCTAGGAGGATACGGCTGGGGGCGCGGAACATCCTCGCAAGGATGACGGGGGCGGGTGGGGGAAACTAAAGGCGAGACGGAGTGGAAAAGGTGCCCACGGCGGCAGAAGACCAGCACGCTGAGGCTGGAGGCTGGAGTGCAGGGAACTTCACCTGCCCCGGCGAGAGGCGAGCTTCAGTCCGGAGCACCATGGGCATGACAGGCCACCCAGTGCACAGTCCCTGGACAAGAGAAGGTGCCAGTCACAGTGAGTCCACGCACGGCAGCCACAGACACCGTCCATCCGGACAGGAGCCGGACGCAAGCGGGAGCCCTGACACCCTCCATGTGGACGTGAACCCAGGCATGGGATCTGGATGCAGCCAGTTCGGGAGGGCCACACTTGCAGGGTGAGTCCCACGTGGTTTGAGCTGGGAGCTTGTATCATTTTGTGACAGACTGAAATTGTGAAAAATAAACAAAGCTTACGTAGATAATCCGAGAAGCAGTGCTCCAGAGGGTGCTTGGCTGACTTTAAAATGTCCCTGGCACTGTACGTGTGGGTGTGTGCTTTCTTTCTGAGCGAGCCCATAGCTTTCGCCAGATTCTCCATGGCTCCTTGACCAAAGATGTTGAGAGCGATCTCCTTAGAGACTGATAAGAAGGGGCGCCCTGATTCCTTCCATGTGTTAGACCCTCCTGGCACCAGGAGTAAGCCGTGGTCCCCACGGGCACGCAGGTGCTATCCCAGCCCTTCTCAGCAGACGCTGCTGCCTGGCTACCCAGACATCGCACCACCCAAGGGCTACCTGGGGCTCCTGTCCAGTGAGCTTTGAAGACACTCTTCTCTGGAAAAACAGCAGAAAGTCCACGTGGAGAAAGCTGGCCCCAGACAAGGGCATCAACCCCAGCAATGTCTACCAAGCACCTAGGCTGAAGGCGCTAATCCTCAGGAGCGGGTCCCTCGGAGAATGATGGGGGGCGTGGCCCTGCGCTGGGGACTGCATCCTGGCAGGAGCGATGCTCTAACTCGCGGTGTTCCTCAGAGGCGGGCTCAGTGCGAATTTCTCCAGGTGAGGGCTGAGTGCCACGAGTGATCCTGGGTGACACCAGCCGGTGTGGACAAGTGAAATACGGGAAAGAAGACCAGAGAGGAGGCATTATCGGGGCCATTTCCGCAGGAGCAACTGGAGTCTAATCCTGCTGGGACTCTGGAAGTCAAGGAAGACCACCGCCTCCAAATTCTTCCCCCGAGGGACACAGGCGATAGCTGTTTGCGGCACGGCCACTGGTAGGCGCTGCTGAGCATCAGGCATCTGGGGTCCAGCGTGTCCAGTCGGACCCTGAGCGGTCATTCACTGCAGCGGTAAGTTCTATGGAGAGATGGGCAAAGCAAGAAAGCATTTGCTGCGGGGCCCTCGGTCTTGGGTGCCCAACCAAGTTATTTGTTCATTTATTTGTTCCATGTAATGAGGCAAAGGAATCAGTGTTATGAGCATTGGCCTTGAGAAGTGAAAGTGACCTCAGGGTTACCTAGTCTAGAATCGGGTTGCATAAAAATCACCCAAGGAGCTGACTGGAAATGCAGTGCTGGGCCTGCCCAACGGAGACTTAAATGCAATAGATACGGCATGGGTCCCAGAAATGTGCGGGGTTGTTTTGTTTTGTTTTGTTTGAGTCAGAGTCTCCCTCTGTCGCCCAGGCTAGAGTGCAGGGGCATACTCACAGCCACTGCAGCCTCTACCTGCTGGGTTCAGGCAATCCTTCTGCTTCAACCTTCCAAGTAGCTGGAAGTACAGGCGTGCGCTACCACGCCCAGCTAATTTTTTGAATGACTGTAGAGATGAGGTTTCACCATGTTGCCCAGGCTGGTCTCGAACCCCTGGGCTCAGGCAATCTTCTCTCCTCCACCTCCCAAAGGGCTTGGATTAGGATTACAGACGTGAGCCACCGTGCCAGGCAGAAATGTGCATTTTTACCAAGCACCCCAGCAATATTTGGACCAAATTTTGAGACACAGAATCCATCCAATCCTCTAATTTATGAATAAAGAAATTAAGAATCAAACATGATGTTAATAACACCCCATCGCCCAGTGGAAGTAAATAGGGTGGGAAAAGCATTATTCATTGTTCTTCTTTTGTCTCAAACAAGTGTGAGGACTGTTCGAAGTCCTAGGGCATGGCAGAAACAAGGTCAGTCACCTCTCTGCCCCTACGGAGGTGCCAGCCGAGGAGGTCAGGGGCCACTAGCTAGACACCAGATCCAGGGGTAAGGGAGTGAGGGAGTGATGGGGGTGGGGGACAAACGCTGTGGCCGGGGGGTGCTTGGGTCAGTTCACAAGGGCCCTGGGAAGGTCCTTCCACCCAGGCTGGGTGAGCAGAAAGCAAAGCTCGGCTGTGGCTCCGCTGAGGCTGGGCCTCTGTGTGGCTCCCACCAGTAGGAGCGGCCACACAGAGGCCCAGAGGCAGAAGAGGCTCTGACAAGCATCTGGACCGTGAGGAGGCTGGAGCAGCCGGAGGTCGGGGCCAAGGGGCTGGCTGCAGGGGAGCGGGGGCTGGGCAGCTGGAAAGGGAGAGACGGGCGCGGGAGGATGTGGAGCCCCGGGGCCACCTCACTAAAATAATCTCTAAAATAATCACGATGGAAGCCATGAAAGCGAGAGGCTGCAGAGGCCAGGGTAGAGAAAGGCCTCTGGGTGGAAAGCCCCGGAGGAGCCCAGGGAAAGGCCGTGGAGGCGGGGCTGGGCCGAGCTCCCAGCTGAGCTCCCTCGGCACAAAAAAGCAAGTGCACAGCGTGAGCCCAAGAAACCCCAGCGTCCCGCCACTCATCCTGTTTCACCACCTGCCAAGAACCGAGGCACGCATCGCAGGGGGACCTCGGGCTCTGGACCCGAATGAGCCCCCACGGGCTCGCCTTTGGGGAGTCAGAGGCAACGTTGCCGGCCGGAATCCTGTGCCTCTGCTGCTGACCACACTGCTGGGAGGGATGCAGTTGTAGCGTCCCGAACCCAGATCCAGCACACAGCCTGAACATGGGTGCTTCTTCTGGGCCGTGTGTCTGTGTGCGATGCAAGGGCGTGAGTGTGTGTGAGAGTCTGGGTGTGAGTGTCCATGTGTGAGTATGTGGGTATGAATGCATGGTATGAGTGCCTGTGTGTCTGTGTGAGCGTCTCAGTGTGAGTGTGTGGGTGTGTGTGTCTGGGTGTGAGCATATGAGTGTGACTGTGAGTGCATGGAGTGACTATGTGTGTGTGAGAGACTGTATGAGCGCATGGGCGTGAGTGTGTGGGTGTGAGTGTGTGGGTGTGAGTGTGTGGGTGTGAGTGTGTGGGTGTGAGCGCCTGTGTGTGTTTGCATGAGCATCTCAGTGTGAGTGTGGGGGGGGTGTCTGTGTGTGAGTGTGTGGGTGTAAGTCTCTGTGTGTATGTACGGTTGTGAATATTTGTGTGAGTATGTGGTGCAAATGTATGGGTGTGAGTGACTGTGCGTCTGTGTGAGTGTGTGGGTGTGAGTGCAGGGGTGTGGGTATCTGTGTGAGGGTATGGTGTAAATGTATGAGTGTGAGTGATTGTGTCTGTGTGTGTGGGAGGTTGCGGATGCCTGTGTGTGATCGTGCAGGTGTGAGCCTGGCTGCTGTTGTGCGCAGCTTGAGCCGCTGTGACAAATACCATGGACTGGGCAGTTGGAACGACAAACACTTATTTCCCCACAGTTCTGAAGGCTGGAAGTCCCAGACGAAGGTGCCGGAATCCCCTTCTAGCGAGGACCCTCTTGGCAGCACACAGAAGGCCAGAGTCCAGGGGGCTGCCGTCTTCCCAGCTGCAGCGCAAGCTCTCGGCCTCCTTCGCAAAATCGCTAGTCCCGCTCGACTCTCTCCTGTGACCCGGGGAGACCCAGTCTCCTCCCCGAGGGGGTCCCCCTTGACCTCCCGGGACCCTTCTAGACCCAATCTCCTCCCTGAGAGAGTTCCCCTTGACTCCCTCGTGACCCATCTCGTCCCAATCTCCTCCTTAAGGGGGCCCTCCTTGACCCCCCGTGACCCTTCTAGATCCAGTCTCCTCCCTGAGGGGGTCTTGCTTGACCCCCTCATGACCCTTCTAGACCTCATCTCCTTCCTAAGGTCCCATCTCCAAACACCATCACACACGGGGCAAGCCATCAACATGCAAGTTGGCGCGCACATCCACGCCAGCACGGATGTCCGGCCTCGGACAGCCACAGCCCCCGTAGCCGGCAGGACCTGCTTCCACTGGCTGTGTCCTTACGGGCGCGACGGGCGTCCCGCGTCTCCGTCCCTTCCCGCCTGCGCCGTCCGTGGAGTCTGACCCTCCGCCCCTCGTTTTCCTTTTCCGGACCCACCGGAAGACCTGTGCAGCCAGAGAAGCCAGCCCCCACCCCCACGACCCGCGTGTCTGCGGCGTCATCCCCACACTCTGCCCTCTTGCCAACGTTGCCTCACATGTGTGAGAGAGCCCGCCTGGGGGGGAACGCCCTGTGGGGGGGGCGGCCTCAGGAATGCCACTTGCCGCTGGGAGGGTGGAGACGGGCGAGCACTTGCCGGACGTCAAGGGTCTCTGCTCCACGTGCAGCTGGAGAACGGTGCTCCCTGCAACCCGCCGCCTGTTTCAGGTGAGTTCTCTTCGCCAACGGCACTTGCAGCCCTGTGAGCTCATCTGCTCGGTTCCTTGTTCTGCAGCGAGTCTTGCACGAGGCCTTGGAGACACACAGGGGTTGGGGCTGGGGAGTGGTCTCTGAGTGGGCCTGCAGACTCTCTGAGCGGGACTCCCAGCCCCACGGGAGCCAGGAAGGATGAGAACGTCATCCTCAAAGGACAAAACGGGATTGATGGAATCACCACACGTGGGCTGGGGTGCTAGAGCATCGTGGGTTGGGAATGGGATCCTGGCTTTATTCCGTGAGTCCTGGTTTCTCTCTTTTGCGCCATGCACTGGTGCCAGCCACACGAGCAGCAGGTGGGAGGACATCCCAGGCAGCGGGCAGTCCCACCCAGGCTGGCACGGCAGAGGTCTTGGCCCTGGCTGTCGGCTCAGACCTGCGCCTCCCGGAGAGAACCTCACACATCCCCCACGTGGTTCTTCATGGTGACACCATTAAACCTCCTGTCAAAACCTTCCCACATCCTGCAGGTGCCACGGTGTGCCAGAATGTGGCATCTTTCCAGGACAAGGAAAACTAGAAAACTGCATTTCATGCTTCGTGAACTGAACAAGTCATGTAAACTTTCACGATTATCACAGATAAAAGCTATTTGTATCAGTCTGTATTATCACTAGACATAGAAAGTGGCTTCACATTTCATTATTCCAAATAGCAACATTAGAGACCTTTCCCAAACTCCTAGGAGCTCTCAGATAACCAACACACATGCCACCTATTAGGTATGTGTTAGCTATTCCAAATGACTCAGTCGGGTACAATACAATGAGAAAAGAGGGGCTGAACTACCATGTGGCCGGACACGGGGGCTCACGCCTCTCATCCTAGCATTTTGGGAGGCCGGGGCGAGAGGATTGCCTGAGTCCAGGGGTTTGAGACCAGCCTGGGCAACTTGGCGAGGCCTCATCTCTACAAAAAATCAAGACAATTAGACAGGCACGGTGTTGCACACCTGTAGTTCCAGCAACTTGGAAGGCTGAGGCAAAGGAATCACCTGAGCCCAGCAGGTCGAGGCTGCAGTGGCTGAGAGTGTGCCATTGCCCTCCAGCCTGGGCCACAGAGTGAGACCCCAACCCAAAAGAAAAAAGAAAGAAAGGAAAAATCATTCAAGATTCTACTAAACTGACAGGTTTCAAGATGATTTTAGAATTTAATACAAATGTTACACAGTTAATTATCTGTCTAACATACTAGAGTCCTGGGTTCTGGCTTAGGCCACGTCACACACTGAGTCATCTGAGACAACTTCCTCTGCGTCCTCGACCATCAAAAGAATTCATGCCATAGGTCCTGCCTGGTTCTGACATCCCACCACCCCCATTTGTAGCCATGGCCCTTGCTCTCCGCTGCGGTGGCCAGGAACGACCCACACGTGGAAAATCACCCACGACTCCACTGGGAGAAGGAGAATGTAGCTCAACAGCAGGATGGTTCCTATTTGTGCTGGGCGTACATTTCTCCTCCAGAGAAATCCTATCAAGATTACCAAGCCTAAACCGGAACTCGTCTCATTTCATCTCCCTTTATGCTTTGCCAGCCACCTCTGACTCTTCGCCAAAGCTTTCCCAGGGTTCCAGATGACATCTGTCCTCCCCCGGGGCGACGGCATCTCCCTCTGAGGCTCAGGAGAAAGAAAATTGCAACGTCGCTGATCAGACAGAGGCTGGCTCTTAGCAGTGAAGACCATACTGGTCATGAAAGCAAAGGATAACTGCTCTTTGGAAGAGCAGTCCCCTCCTCCTGATTCCGGGACTTCGAATCCCTTCATAGCCCGAGTTCAGAGGACGCCCCCTCTTCAAGAAGTGAACACATGGGAGACAGACCCGCATCGAAATCGAAGGCTTCAGAGCGGGAGGAAGTGTGGAGGAGGTGGGGTCCACCACCGTGTCACACTGATGAAGAGAGGAGGGCCCGGGTCACACAACTGAAGAGCCACAGAGCCGGGACGCACCCGACTCCCAGCGTGCGGGGAGGATGCTGGCCACTCTGGAAACACCCCTCTGCCGGGCTCGGGCTGTCAGTCTTTCCCAAGCCAGTCACCTCTCTGGCCTCAGCCTTCTCACCTGCAGAGCCGGGGATATTACCTGCCCCATCGGGCTCGTCCAAGAGGCCGATGAGATGTCCCAGTGAGGCTCCAATGTGAAGGCTTGATTGAGTTCCCAAACCCCTAATGCAGCAGCTCCAGGGGGCTGAAGTCAGAAGGAGGGGGCGGTTCTTCAATGCACTCCCATGACCCACACGACATTTCTTGCTAATCGCTGGGGCCCACGAGTCTGCAGCTCCAACAACCTCCAGCGATGCCAGTTCCTCAGTAAACAATCCTGGCCTGGGCATGATTCCGCAGGAGGGGCTGGGATCCCTGGTCCTGCTGGTGTTGCCATGGCCGCTGCTGCCACTGGGTGAGGGCTGGGACCAGGAACGGACAGCGGCCCAAGACTGCCACATGGGGTCGGCACAGGCCACACAGTGGGGGACATCCTTCAGCACCCCACTGACGGGGCCATAACATGCGCCCAGCCCCGCCGCGGCAGGCCACCACTCTGATCCAACAAGGAAGCAGGCAGACGGCCAGGAAGAAACAAAAACCCCGAAAGAAAGAAACAAGGCACTCCACTGAGAGCACATGGGAAAGACACGGACTGCGGCACCGTGCAGCCCAGCATCGGGACCTGACAGGCAGGCAGGCACCAGCGTGCAGAGGAGTGCCTCCGGAGGGTGCCGTGGACTGCGTGCCCGTGCCCCCCAAATCCACCTGTTGAAGCCCTAACTCCCATTTTGCTGGTGTGAGGAGGGGGCCTTGGGGTGACAGGGTTTAGATGAGGTCGAGGATGGAGTCTCGTGATGCGACTGGCGCCCCCACAAGAAGAGAGAAACACAAGCAGGCTGTCTCTCTTCTCTCCCTCTCTCTCTCTCCCCATTTTCCCCCTCTTTCTCTCTCTGTCTCTTCCTCTCCCTCTCTCTTCCTGTTTATATTCTTCTCCCTCTTTCTCTGTCCCTCTCTCTCCCCCTCCCTCTTTCTCTGCTCCTCTCTCTCCCTCTCTCTCTCCCCTTCCTCTTCCTTTGTCTTTCTCTCCTCCCTTTCTCTTCCTTCTCCCCCTCTTTCTCCTTCTTCTCCTCCTCCTCCTCCTCCTCCTCTTCGTCTTCTCCCCCCCCTTCCTCTCTCTTTCCCCCTCCCACCATATGGGGACATAGTGAGAAGAAGATGGCCATCTACAAATTGAGAAGCAAAGTAAGCCCTCACTATCACCAAATTTGTAGACACCTTGACCTTGGACTTCCCGGCCCCTAGAACTGTGAAAAATGCATGTCTGTGACTTCAGCCACAGCCTGTGGCCTTGTTAGAGCAGTGTAAGCCAAGACAGAGAGAAGAATATTTCTCTAGCCATGAAATACATGAAGGGCTGAGGGCTAAACGCTGTGCTCACAGTAAGCACCAGCTCTGAGCTTGTTGGGCACCAAGCCCAGGACACAGCTGAGATGACAGGGGCACTCTTCAATCACTGCATCATGCCAGGGAAGCAGGATGCCTGGGCCTCAGGCCACGGTCACTCTATATGAAAATTACAACTGAAGGGCAGACATCTGGAACTTTACGGAGAAGAAAGACTTCCTAAGAATTAAAAATTAAATGACCTCTACTGCTATTGGGTCTAAACCCAACATAAGACCTTGAGATGGGTGTTTTATTCACCAAGAGGCAGCCCAGCCTAATTGTTAATACTGGCAGGCTCAGCAAGCATTTTCTTCAAAGAGCCAGATACTGAATATTTTAGGCCAAGTATTATTTTTTGTTTGCTTGTGTTTAACCCTTTGAAAGACAAACAAGAGTCTTTCTCAGAAGAAAAAAAAAGCCAGCTGCTGGGAATGCCATGCTTCTAGGTGATGATGAAATCACCAGGGATTCTGAGGTCAAGGACACCAAGGTCCCTACCCCCCATAGACCCGAACAGCACTGGTCACATCAGGGATAGGTCCTGAGGTGTGTTAGGGAGATGTGAGACTGGGGCCTTCAAGGGCAATAACCAGACAGCTAGCAGGGGTCCCGGGGGGAGACGGGGCTCTGCTCCTAACGCCTCGCAAAGTCCTGCTGTGACTCTTAGGACCCAAGCTCAAAAACTGAGCGTGTACTGTGTGCTAGATACGCCACATGTTAACTCAGCACCCTTACAATAACCTGCGTGGGCTGCCACTTCCTAAGCCCCTATTCTACAGGTCACGGGCCAGACCCCGGGAAACCGAACGCTGTGCTGGATGTCACACAACCGCAAATGGGGAGAATGGGGTTCCAGCCAGGGCCCTCTGTCGAGTCACCTGCTCCACTCCAGCGGCCTGCAGTGCTGAGCGTTCCCAGAGCCCCCGCCAGGAGTGCAGATGGTCCGAAATCCAGGGGGAAGAACAGGAGGAGAGCGGCATGTAAGAATGTGCAAGCTTCAAGAATTACTCTTATAAAATGGAAACTCAAGTATGCAACTGAGTGAAACTAATGGTTCTCACCAGAGTGAAAAAGGCATGTTCAGAACGTCCTTTCAGCCGTCACACACCCCAGATGTGTATGAGGAAAGGGGTCAGCTTAAGCCTCTACTCCAGGAAGCCTTCCCCGGCCTGCTCACGTGAATGCAAAGCAGAAACGTCTACACACGCGCACAGCAGCGGCCCACGGGCTCGTCAGGGCTCCATCTTTGGGTCCAGCGATGTCAAGGTCACACTGGAGTAGCCTAGACAAAGAAGCAGACGGCGAGGCATGAGGCCTCCAGCAGAGGTTGCCACACTTTCTGCAAGAGGAGGAAAGAAGGGGGAAAGTGAGGGAGAAGGAAGGAGGAAGGCGAAGGCGCTCAGGAAGGGGCTGGGAGCCTGTGGCCGCTGCTCTCCCGAGGCCTCGGGTGCTCAGGCCGTCCGGCCGCTGAACCCTGCCCATCGTGGGTCTGGCTTGCGCGGCCGCAGGCACGCCCTGGGCGTTTGCCAGCCCCCGCCCACCCGGGCCCTGGTTCCAGGCCGGCCTGGGGCCAGGAGGTCCCGGCAGGGCCTGAGGGGCTCCAATGCCCGGCAGCCTCCGGTGACTCCCAGCAGCCGACCCAGACACAGGCCCTGCCCAGAGGGCTCCACCCACAGAACCCAGCACCCCACGCCTGCCGCAGGCCGTGTCCGGGCACCCCCTTTCCTGAGGAGTGCTCTTTGCATCTCCATACCGGCTGCATTTTCTTACTCATCCGAGAACCTAGACTTTCTTCCTGCCAAATTTTAAAGGCGATTCGCTCTTCTTCCAGTTGACCAGCGTTTATTATTCTGCTGAACACCTCCCACGTGTCAGGCACTGGGCTGGGTGCTGAGGGTCCAGGTAAGCAAAAGCCAGCACACCTCTGCTTCCACAGAGCTGAATTTTGCAGGGGGAAAGAAGAAACCATCCCGCAAGCTCACACACGGGATTCCCAATGCCACTCGAAATAGGTTCCAGACGCAAAGGAGAAGAGTTTGCAGAGAAAGCACCAGCCTGGCTGGTATCTGAAGGGTGAGAAGGAAACCGTGAGACAGAGGAGAGACGGCTTCCAGGCACAGGCATGTGGAAACGCCCCTGGTGGAAGGGAATATAGAAAAGCCGGGCTCGGTGGCTCAGCCTGTAATCCTGGGCTTGGGAGGCTGAGGTGAGTGGATTGCCTGAGCCCGTGGGTTCAAGACCGTCTGGGCAGGTGAGACCTCATCTCTACAATCAATCAAAAATCAGCCGGGCGTGGTGGCGCACGCCTGTAGTTCTGGCTCCCTGGAAGGCTGAGGCGGAAGGATCGCCGGAGCCCAGCGGGTCGAGGCTGCGGTGGCCGCGAGCGGCCGCTGCACTCCAGTCTGGGCGACAGAGGGAGACCCCGACTCAGAAAAAGAAAAAAGAAAATCAAGTGCCTGAGCACAGGGAGCGGAGGAAGACGGAGCAGCACAACAGGCGGGTGAGGCGGTGCACAGGGTCTCGCGGCCAAGTTCAAGTCCTCAGCGTCTCCCAGGGGAGACATGGGAGCCTCCAACCCGCTTGAAGACAGTCAGGCCACCGTCAGGTCAGGTCGGTTCTTCGAAGGGCCCGTCTTCCTGCTGCCCAGGGTGTGTGGGGGTCACGCATAGGGCCTCCGTCCGCCCCGGGCCCTGGGCGCAGAAAGCTCCCCGAGTGGCAACGGTGATCCTTGGGAGCGACAGCACACCCGCCGAGTGTGCAGGCGCCAGGGCCTCTCCAATCCGCCCTCCAGCACCTGCCCTGAGGGCGTGGAGCTGGGCCCTCCGCCGGTCGGCTTCTGCCAGGCGTGTGAGAGCACACTGTGCCGGAAGAGGCCGCCTGACGGCCCTGCGGGAAGAGCCCTTCCCAGCCGGACTCATCGCAGCAGGCTCCTGAGGCCTGTGCGGCTGCCTCTGCAGGGTCCAGCAGCCCGCAGGACGTGACGCCTGCCTGGGGCCGCTGCGCCGGCAACCCGCCAAGCCGTCTTGCCACGCACCCCCAGGGAGGGCTTCCCTCCACACGCCACAGGGAGGGCCCCAGCCAGGCCGTCCCCTCCCCCTCCTGTGAGCCACAGACACACCCACCGAGGGGGTCTGGCCTCGACCTGGGGGGAGGTGGGGCTCATGCCCAGAGCCCCCCCAGCCTCGGGAGGGCGGCCGCCCCTGCATCTGCTGTCCCTCCACGCTTCCGTGCTCTGCACCTGTCCTCAGCCCATCCTCCCATTCCTCCTGGCTCCTAGTAACAGTTATTTACATGTAACGTTTCCCGTTCACGTGCGTGTGCAGCTCCTGTGTCCTGATTGGACCCCGGCTGGTACAACATTCCGGGCTCAGATTTCAGAGTCTTGAAGAAATAAGCAGAGTCAATGCTGATGGGTTTGCTGGGGTGAAGTGGGGAGGAAAGAAGCCTCGCTTCAGGCATTCCTGGTGGGGAAGAGGCTGGAAAGACCAGGAGAAAGCCAGAGGGCAAAGACAGGACATCTGACCCTCCAAGGCACCGCCCACAGCCCGGGCCTGGGGCGTCAGCTCCAAACCTTCACCCCAGCCCCGGGAGGGAAGCCGTGATCACGACTGCAGGTGGGAAACTGAGGCCCAGGAAGCTGACGCCCCGTTCAGAAGCACACAGCCAGGTGTGGCGTGCCCCGAGCGTCCTTCCGCCACCTGCCCCTGCCCCATCACCCAGGCCGCGCTCATCCTGGAACCCAGAGCCTTATCTACCCGTGTGGCTTCATGGCACTTGGCAACACAAGCAGAGAATAACCCAGAGGATACGCGCCCACACACGTATTCCTCTCACCTCACCATGTGCTTGGATTCCGCCTCTTGGGGCCCGTGGGGCCTCGCCCTGGCCTGGAGCGCCCCGGCCCCTTCCATGTGCGTCCACCCCGAGCCCCCTCCGCACGGCTTCTCCGCCCCTCGCCTCACCAGTGGAGTGTGGGAGAGACGACCTGACTCGTGTCTGTGTTTTTCCTTTCTTTTTATTTCTGTGTTTATTTCCACGCCATCCCGAGCCCTGTGAAGCGAAGATGCCACGCACAGGGGGCGGCTGGTGACCCGCGAGGTGCTCAGCAAGCACTCCTGCCGTGCGCTGTGCTGCGAGCCAGGAGCACGGCTCCGCGCAGGGCAGACGGCGCCCCTTGAAGCTGGCCAGGCAACGGGGAGGAATGACTCTGCCCCGCTGGCACTTGTGTCCGTCAGGGGCGGGAACTGAAGTGGAAACGACCGCGAACAGAGCAGTCGTCTCGTGCAAGAATCCATTTCTGACCAGAATCTTCCAGACACCATGGACGTCTGTAATGAACGCCTGCCGTTAAATCATGAGACCAGGAGAGGACACCGCATCCACGGTTCTCGAAGCTCCTGCCGCCCTGATCTGTGGGGGCTGGAGGCTACGGGCATCCCTTCCAGCCCTTCCTGTCCAGAGACGAGAGGGAGCCGTCCTCTCCATGTTTCTAGGTCCCCAACTCTCCCGCCCACTGAGGGTTGGAGACAAGTCACAGGCAACCAGGGAGCAGCCTGCCTGGGACCCATCGGGAGCTTCAGGACCTGTCAGGAGCTGCCGGGACCTGACAGGATCTGTTGGGACCTGTCAGGACCTGAAGACCCGGCATCTCTCAGACGCAGCCACAGCGCCCAGCTTCAGGATTCAGGAGCCACCGAAGGCTGGTTGGACAAGTTTATGATTGTCTCAAGTAAATCGGACCCTGAGAGGTGAACGCTTGAAAGCAAAAGATAGTATCTATTCCTGTTCGACATGCAGGCCTCGGGCTAAGAGCCAGACACTTTGCTTGAACTTGACTTTTTCTGCAGAGTCCTTGACGGGGCCAGCAAGAATTCCTGTTTAACTGTCATCCTCCTGTTCCCTTTTGGAAGTGAAGGATTTGCCATCGGTAAAGGTGGGATGCGGTGTCCTTGGCTCTGCCGACTGCGGCAAGCACAGGGCCACGTAGCTTTGTGCTACTCTAGCACGTAGCAAATGTGTGGATTACAGAAACTCTGGCAGACCGTGGCTGGACCCCTGCCGAGAAGCGGATGGAAGAGCAAGAAAGACCAGGGCCACGTTCCGCAGTCACGGGCCGGTACTCAACCTGCTACTAAGGAGAAGAAGACGGCGAGCAGAAAATGACCCATCCTCCGGCCCCCGACTCCATCACGGCGCTAATACCTACCACGTGCCAACTGTTCCCAAGAAAAGCCAAAGAACAGAAACAGGCTGGAACGGCAAACGGAGAAAAGGACAGTGAGATACACTCATGAATGGGTGCTCTCACACACGTCACATGACTGTATTTACCCCCTCAAACCATAACTTCACAGCGAGGACGCTGGAGCTCCCAGATGTCAAGAGCGCGGCTGGGCCGCACCACCAGACCCCAACCCTCGCCTGCGACTCCTTTGCCCGCCGTGCTGGCGCCCCACCTCAGCAGCCTCCCGCACCTCTGATGCCAAAGGGCTGGACGCCAGGGCTCTTCCCGCTTGGGGGCCCCAACCCGGGTGTGGACACAGGCTGCAGGACCCTGAGGCAGAAGGTTGCAAACACCAGAGTCAGTCACCGCCGGCCTCCGGTGTGATCCGTGGTCATAAAAGTTGCGAAGCACACAGGAAGGTGGAAAGATAGGCCGCAGGGTCACAGACACACGGTAAGAGTCATTGCAAGGCCACAGGCATGCAGGAAGGTGGAAAGATACACTGTGAGGTCACAGATACTCAGGAAGGTAGTAAGACACACACCCCAGGGTCACAGACATGTGGGAAGGCGGTAATGGGCATCACAGGGCCACTGCAGGAACCCGGCCAGCCTGGATCACCAGGTTACTCATGGTCTCCCCATTGGACCTCCCTTCGACTGCAAAGCCTCTCACCCTGGACACCAGCACTCCCTCATTCCCTTATTTATCCATTCAACAGGTCCCTGGGAGCCTGCATGTATTTGGGGTTTAAGACCCCTTCCTCGACCTTGCACGGTGTTTTCTTGGTCAAAGCAATAACTCCACACTTGAAAGCAAAAGATGAGTATCTATTCATGTTCAACATGCAGGACTCGGGCTAAAAGCCAGCATTAAACACACTTGCAGCAAGGTCTCTAAAGAAAACAAAGGTGTGACAGAGGGACCTGACTTAGATGGGCATCAGGCAAAGCCTCCTCAGGAGAGCGCCAGGGAGTCCGACTAACATCACTTTTAAAGACAGGGGAGAAGGAATGTCCCGAACAGAAAGCGCTGGACCGAGATGGAACCTCACACGTCTGGTGGTTGACCAGCTGTCGGCTTCTTTCTCACGTCGTGCACCAGGCTGGCCTGGGCTTGCCCGTGGAGCTGGGGTGGCAGCAAAAGCGCTCAGACTCCGGAGGGCAGGCGCCCCTCGCATCTCTGCTCGTAAGAGAGCTTCTGTTGTCTCGCTGGCCAAAGCAATCTCACGGCCCAGTCGAGGGCCGCCGGGAGAGCACTCTACAAGGGCATGGACGCAGGGAGGTGTGGGCGAACCAGGGCTGTCCCAGAGCGCAGCAGGGCCCTGGGAGACCCAAAAGAGGCCCTCAGCCCGCCCTGGGGGGGAAGGCCAGGCTTCCAGGAATTCGGCAGTCACCCGGGCGGAATGCTGGGAAACGGTCAGGGATTACTGTGGGAGAGGCACTGTCCCTCAGGGCAGGAGGGGAGGGATGTCTCCCAGGGAGGACCTTGTGCAAACGTTGGAGGCAAAGCCAAAAGGCTCCACCGGGAGGTTAAAGTTCAGCACCAGCAGGTGGGTAGTGGAGGCGTGGGAGCAAAGCTGGAAAGACAGAAAGGGACCTGGCGATAAGGGCCTTGCGAGTCACTTCAAGGACTTGTTGTCCCATGTGTGACATGATCAGAGTTATATTCCGGAAGGAGGTGGGGAAACCCATCAGGAGGGACCCTAATTCCAGAGAAAGACGACCATGGCCTCGCCTGGAACAGTGGCTGCAAAGATGGGGAGAAGCCGCACACCTGTAGTTCCGGCTACTTGGAGGGCTGAGGCACAAGGATCGCCCGTGCCCAGCAGGTGGACGCTGGGATGGCCGTGAGTGTGCCACTGCACTCCAACCTGGGCGACGGAGCGAAACTCCAACGCAAAAAGAAAAAAAAGACAGATGGGGAGAGGGTTCAGGACTGAGACATGATGAAAAGAAAATCAGTCAGGCCTGAGGGAAGAATCTGTGTGGGAAGGGAGCGTTCAGAGACTGATTCGGAGCCGGGCTCGGCGGCTCAGCCTGTCATCCCGCGCTTTGGCAGGCTGAGGCGAGCGGATTGCCTGAGCCCGCAGGTTTGAGACCCTCCCAGGCAACTTGGCGAGACCTCATCTCCACAATAAATCAAAAATTAGCCGGATGTGGTAGCGCGCGCCTGTAGTTCCAGCTCCTTGGAAGGCTGAGGCGGAAGGATCACCAGAGCCCAGCAGGTCGAGGCTGTGGTGGCCGGGAGCGGCCCCTGCACTCCAGTCTGGGCGACAGAGTGAGACCCTGACTCAAAAAAAAACTGAGTCAGATTTCTGCCAAGGAAACCAAAATAATGGAGGTGAAAGTAGCATGTGAAACGTAGAGTGTTAGGATGGAGGAGGAGTACCATCTTGGATTTTTTTTTGAGTTGGAGTCTCACTCTGTCGCCCAGATTGGGGTGCAGTGGCACTATCACAGCTCACCACAGCCTCACCCTCCTGGTCTCAGGCAATCCTTACGCCTCAGCCTCCTAAGTAGCTGGGACTATGGGCACGCACTACCACATCTGGCTAATTTTTTTGTACAGATGAGGTCTCACCCTGTTGCCCAGGCTGGTCTCGAACCCCTGGACTCAAGCAATCCCTCTGCCTTGGACGCCCAAATTCCTGGGCTTACAAGCGTGAGCCACCACACCCAGCCCATGTTGGATGTTTTGAGCTGAAATTTCCCGTAAGACAGTCAAGTATCTTGGAAGAAAGTTAGACGTGTAAGTCTGACTCCTAGCCAAGAGACAGGAGCCAGGGTGATGTGAACTGTCAGCATAGAACTACCGTGCGATGCGTTCGTGGTGAGGACGCACACACAGGAGGGGCAGGAAAACACAGAGCCTGAGAGGAAGTCTTGGAGGCCCACGCCAGGTAGACCCTGCCAGCCAAGCAGACTGGGCCTCGCCAGGAAGGGTGAGCACTCCAGAGGCGGCTCCACGGACAGCAGGCAGGCTGCCCCGGGAAGGCGGGCGCACCCTCGGGGGGCCGGGCGTCCTGCGAGGAAGCCCTGTGAGGCCGACACGGGCATCCCCGCGAGGGGAGGTGGGAGCGACCATGGAAGGGCATAGTAGAGAGCCTTGAGGGCAGGTTGGAGCACGGTGTCCACACCCAGAGGGCAAAGAGAAAGAGGCCCCGTGCAGAGGAGGGCAGGAGGGCGGAGGATGGCCAGTCTCCTAAGAGCTGAGCGTGTTTATTTCTTATTTATTTATTTATTTATTTATTTATTTTTGAGTCAGAGACTCACTCTGTCGCCCAGACTAGAGTGGGGTGGCCGCTCCCGGCCACCGCAGCCTCGACCTGCTGGGCTCCGGCGATCCTTCCGCCTCAGCCTTCCACGTAACTGGAACTACAGGCACGCGCTACCACGCCTGGCTAATTTTTGATTTATTGTAGAGATGAGGTCTCGCCAAGTTGCCCAGGCGGGTCTCGAACCCGCAGGCTCAGGCAATCCACTCACCTCAGCCTCCCAAGGCGCGGGATGACAGGCTGAGCCACCGAGTCCGCCTCTCTGAGCGTGTTTAGGGTGATGGGAAGCGCCAGGTCGCAAAGAGTGGCATGACATGCAGAGAGAGAATGTGGGTCGGTTGTCGAAAAGCTGACTGTCCTGGACTCGTTCCCACCTGGGCCTTTGTCTCGGGACTTCTCCACCATCTCCAGCACCCTGCCTGACTTCGCTGCAGGCCCCTGGGGCAGGGTGACCCTGCACGCAGCCGTGTCCCCCTTGACGGCCTGGCCTGGACATCCCCCTAGGCCCAGCCACTCGCTTTGCCGAGCTTGCTGACCATGGCTTCTTCGTTCGGCACGATGGGGGGGCAACTTGTCACTTTAAACCTTGCAGCGTGAACTTGAGAATGACAAACGACCCAACGGCAGACCCCAAACCCTTCCTTCACCCCCTCCACGTCTCACCCCCTCGCCGCTTCCCCTGAGCCTCCTGCTTCCTCACGGGGCAGCAGCCCTGCAGACCCCACAGGGGCGTCGAGAGCCGGACGAGGATGTCTTGCTGTGAACGGGGACCGGCGACAGAATAAACACCCTTTGGTCCATAATGAATGAAGACCAGGGACAGCTGCCACTCTGGCCTCTGAGCTCGCAGGGCAGGGAAAGGAAGCGAGAGAGAGCGCAATCCCGGGGGGACATGTAGCTGAGCCGCAGCCCTTGCTTCTCATGCTGTTGTTTATGAATAATCGTGTCTGTGTTTCCATGAAGATGAGCAGAACGGAGCGATGCATCTTGAAGTGATCACTCACTCCGCAGGAAGGGAGCATGAGTGAAACCTACAAGCCAGCCCGGCTGCCTTTGTTCCAACCTCCCTTCGTATTTATGTGATTTGCCAAAGCATATTTAATTCCATAAAGCCCAAGATGTACATATTTTGGCCGTTGCATAGACAGCCCTGCTTTATCGGAAAAAGGTGCTGTCTGCCTTCCATTTCCAAAGCGAGCTTCCCAGCATGGCCTGGCGGGACAGGGATGGGGAAGCCACCAAGGAGGGTCAGAGGACGTGTCCCAGACGGTCCAGCCACACCAGGCATGGTCGAGAGAGGCCAGAGAGGTCGGAAGGCAGCCTGGGAAGCGGCGGTGGGTGGTGTCAGCACAAGGAGAAAAGGCCCTGGGGGAGGAGACCAAGCTCGGGAGGGACTTGCACCCTAAGGGGTGATGAGGCCTGGTGGCCCTGCCGTGGTTTGGCCTCTGCACCCACGCAGACCTGTCCCCAACCCAGAAGCCAGGGTCCTGGGCTGATCATCCCTGCCAGCTTCACCTAGATCAGCTGGCAGACATCACACGTGGCCACAACTCTCAGGTCTGCTCTTAGGGAAGCCCTTAGGACCCTCAGAGGCTGGGGGGACCAGGGCTCACTCCCCGTGGCCACAACCTCCGGGTGCTTTCCTTGGGAAGAACTTTAGATCCCTCGGAGACTCCAGGCTCTTGGGAAGCAACACCGGCTGAGGCTCTGAGTACAGGCCTCCCAGGCCCTAGGAGATAACACCACCTGAGGCTCTGGGTCCAGGCCCCCCAGGCTCTAGGAAACAACACCGGCTGAGCCTTTGGGTCCAGGTTCCCCAGGCCCTTAGGAAACAGCAAGGGCTAAGGCCTGGCGTCCAGGCCCTCCCCGCTGTAGGACACAACACTGGCTGAGGCTCTGGGTCCAGGCCATCCTGGCTTTTGGGAAGCAACACTGGCTGAGGCTTTGAGTCCAGGCCTCCCAGGCTCTAGGAAACAACACTGACTGGGGCTTTGGGTTCAGGCCCCGCAAGCCCTTAAGAAACAACCCTGGATGAGGCTCTGGGTCCAGGACTAGAGACTCAGGAACGACACCAGCTGAGGACCTGTTCCCAGCCTTCTGGATCAAAGGGAGTTTCACCAGCTTTTTCCACTGACGTTGCCATCCAGGCTGGGCACGTGAGCATTTGCGGAGCTGATGAACTGAGCCAGAAGCCTTCACCAAGTGATCCTTGCCACACACCCAACAGCAGGGACTGGGTTGGCTTTCTAGGGGTCCTCAGAAAAGGTGGGTCACTCTGGGAGACTGAGACCGGCTTCGAGCCCACTGGCTTCTTTACCTGGCTGCATGTAGTCACCGCTCCTGCTCCTTCCTCCTTCTAGAACATTCACCCTCCGCCTCTGCTTCTTGTCTCTACCTCAGCTCCAGCCTGAGCATTCCTTGGGAACCTCCCTAACCCCCAGTCTGAGACAAGTCGCTTCCCAGGACCGTGTTTTCTTATTTCGGAGAACTCATCTCGGTTCACAAATGTGCGTTCATCCGCGGGACTGTGTGATGTCTGTCTCTTCTCTAGGAAGTAGGCGCTGTCTCTTCCTGCCCAGCGTCTTGCCCAGCACCAGATGCACACAGCCTCAATGAACAGTTGTTGAATGAATGACTGAGCTCAGAGCGGCAGAGAAGAAGATGCATAGACCACGCAGAGTCCCCACAGAGGGGCGGATGTTCAGAATGACAGGAGTTCAGAGGCTAGCCGCACACCTCCCTGGCCCCAGAATTTTGAGACTGAGGTGACGATAGTGGCCACTTGGTCCTTTCTCCAGCAGAAGCAGGAACCCCAGCACCACAGCTCGACTACCCTCTGGACGTGGTCCATTCGTTCTCCCGCCCCCTGAGACGCACTTTGAGACATTTATGACTTAATACCCCAAGGGCTGGTTGTCCCTGGAAAACTGTCTAAACATGAATAAAAGTCAACTTTAAAATGCTAGGCTCAGCCTGTAATCCCGCGCTTTGGGAGGCTGAGGTGAGTGGATTGCCTGAGCCCGCGGGTTCAAGACCTGCCTGGGCAACTTGGCGAGACCTCGTCTCTATAATAAATCAAAAAATCAGCCGGGCGTGGTAGCACATGCCTGTAGTTCCGGCTACTCGGAAGGCTGAGGCGGAAGGATCGCCGGAGCCCAGCAAGTTGAGGCTGCGATGGCCGGGAGTGGCCACAGCACTCCAGTCTGGGCGATGGAGTGAGACTCCAACTCAAAAAAAAAATGCTAAAAACCACATTCCCTGGGCCATATGACACAATATGCCTGCAGATTTTTGGAGCCGCAGTCCGCAACCCTTTTGCGGTTTCGTGGAAGACCGTTTTTCCGCGGACTGGAGCTGGTGGGGGGGTCGGCAGTGCAGTCAAACCGCATGGCTAAGGTTACTCAGCATTCGCAGCCTCTCCCAATGCTGGTGTCACCACCTCAGCTCCACCTCAGACCCTCAGGCATTGGATTCTCCTAAGAAGCCGCACCCTAGATCCCTCCCATGACGGTTCACAACAGGGTCGGAGCTCAGGCAGCCACTGGCGTGATGGGAGCGGCTGTAGATACACATGAAGCTTTTCTGGCTCGCCCACCACTCACCTCCGGCCGTGTGGCCCGATCCCTACCAGGTCCGGATCGTTGGGGACCTGCCTTAGAAAGCATCAGCGTCAACGCAAAAAAAAGAGAAAACATCCGCGTTGACTGTTAGCGCAGAGCCAAGGACACTGACAACGCTGCGCTCGCATTTCAGCCTTTCCCACGCATCCACGAGGAGAGCAGAGGCTGTGACGCGAGACCTTCCAGAAGCGTCTTCGCCCCGGGATCAACGACGGGTGGCGTGCTGCGCCAGGGGAACGCTCAGCTCCCAGAACGAGACGGCGGCTGGACTGTGGATTTATCGATGGCACGGCAAACCACAGAAGAGACAAAACCAGTCATTACCAGTGCATGAAGATAAGCCGTGTCTCAAGATAGACACGCATGGCACGCTGTGTGCAGAGCGGATGCCAACTCCCACCACGGGCCAGTCTGCCCAGCTGCCGTCATCAGCCGGGCGTCCGTGTGCTGGGCTTCTTGGGGTTGAGTCGCGTGGTCCTGCTGCCCGGCCGGAAACTCCAAAAGATGCTTTAAAGGAGGCGCATGGGGTGATGTGAGGGCACGGCGTTGGGACTGCAGCAAGCTGGACTTGGATGTCAGGCCACTGCTCTCAAGGCGAGTGCCCTCAGGCCACAGCCCCCTCATCCGTACCATGAACCGATGATGCTTGCTTCATTGAGTTGCAGCAGGCAGCGGTCAGCTTGGTCCTCAGGCCAGATCTGGCCTGCCACCTGCTTTTATAAATGAAGTTTTATTGGCACACAGTCACGATCCTCCATGTACATGTCACCTATGGCCGTTTGCAGACTCCAAGCACAGAAGTTACAAGACAGCAGATGGCCAGAAGCCCGAAACACTCCCTGGCCTCTGCAGACAAGGCCTGTGCTCCATCCCTGTGGACCACGGGCACCACTTCCTCCCCGAAGCACGCACCCCTGCTTCCCTTCTGCGAGCCGAGACTTTCTCATTTGCTTAGACAGGCTTCCTTGGGGCAATGCTCATTGCCGCCTAGGTAAAGTTAAACGCCCTGCTCTGGGCTCCCGAGCACCCCTGGGATATGACTGCAAATTTGTAACTTCTGCCCACTGTCTGCCTTCCCAACACCTGCTAACTCCACAAGAGTCAACATGGCGCCTGCATTCTGTATCTTTTTTAGGAGAGCCCAGGAAGTATGCTCATTGGTTTTCATGCAATCCCAGCCCTGCGTGTTCCTACCACATCTCTGGCAGATATTCCTAACGGTGGTTAAAGTTTTATCTTGTAGGTAAAACCCAGTCCCAGTGGAAGTCAATATAGTGAAGAAACTTTCGAAGTCCCTACTGCAATTAACAGCCATGGACTGTGGCAAGGAACTGACACTGTCACTAGAGCTACGAAGAGGACCCAAAAAAGCCCGGAATTATCTTTTGGGTGGGTGGACCCCTTGGAGTAAGTACACTTGGAATGTGTTCCCCTGGATCAAACCGTCAACCAAAGTTTTTATCTGGAAGTTCTGAGAGACTCGCATTACTATTTGCAGAAGAAACATCCTTAATTGTGGCAAGCGGGCAACTGGTTCTTCCACCATGACGACACACCTGCCCACACAGCACTGAGTGTTCAGCACCTTTTGCCCAAAACCAGCATGAGCCCTGTGCCCCACCCTCCCTATTCACCCGATCTCACTCTGAAGGACTTTTTCTTGCTTCCCCAGACGAAAAAAGTCCTAAAAGGGACATTTTGCTGATATGGAAGAGGTGAAACAAAAAACGGCAGAAGCACTAAAAGGCTTCAAAATGGACGCGCTCAAAAACTGTTCTCAGCAGTGGAAAAAACATCTCAATAGTTGTATTGCCTCCGAGAGTGCTTTGAAGGCGACTGAAGTTTAAACATTCTCACATTAAGCGTGTGAGAATGAATCCACAATCCTGCGTGAATTCCAGATTTGGGGTCCCCCCCCCGTATGCTTGAAGGGCTCTTCCTAGAACCCACCCAATCCGACCAACACCTGCTCTGGGGAGAGACCCTTCAGGGGCTGTGGTGGAGGCAAAGAAATAGAATCCGCTCCAGTCCCGTCACTAAGGGGGCTGCATTCTGAACTCAGGTCACACGCCTGGAATTTCATCCTGGAATTCCCTTGGCCACCGTCCAGCGAGGAGCACAGCAGTTCTTGTCGTGAGGGACAGGGTGACCTCTCCTGGCTCCAGCACCAGGTAGAAAGGCCAGCGTGCTGTCAGGGGCACTGTGTACGGAGAGGCAGAGCTCTGGATGTGAGAACTGTGTACAGTGTGCCCAGGTGGGAGACACCCCGTAACTGGGACCGAGTCACCACAAAGAGTCCTGCTGCTGTGTCACTCGCACCCTGGGCATCTGCCCACTGACAGAGCAAGGGGCGGGCTGTCCACACTGTGGGTGGACGCTGGCCAGGCTGAAGACCCCTGAAGGCTGGGCAGGGCTGACATGGCTGGCAGCTGGTGCTGCAGCAGGCCGAGAGCCAGCCAGAGGTCCCAGAGCACTGGTATGGTCTCTCCCACGGACGAGGATCTCTTGGCACCGAGGCTGGACCAGAGGGGAGGCCCACGAGGCGGTGTCTCCACAGGCCGCACACAGCGGCCGGCCTCCTTCCCGCCGAGCCTCCGCGGTCGCCCCCGCCACTGGGCACACTTGAGGAGGGCAGGTCAGGAGGCCAGCATGAAGCCCACGGAGGGACGTGAGCCCTCGCCTCCCAGAGGGGGGACTGAGGCTGTCCTCAACCAGCCACCTCCATGTGAATGGCCTGCTCCCTCTCTTGGCCTCCCCGGACTCTCAAAGAACTGCATGTGGACAATCCCCCACACACATATAAAATCAAATCCCTACACACAATCAGTCCCAGGACGATTTCTGATCGAAACCGTCTCAATCGTCATGTATCCCCACCACACCTGAAGCTTAGCCAATGCCTCCCTGCCCGCGACACCCATGGGTGCTTGGCTTAGGCCTGGAGAAGAGACCCGCACTGTCACCAGCATCAGCCAGCTTGCTGTCCAGCATAGAGGAGTGTCCGTACACGTACCACGGGCTGGACCATAACCCCAGCACATCAGGTCTCTCTACGGGAACCAGGAGCGCGTGTGGCCGGGCGTCTCACTCTCCAGGGGTGTCTGCATTTCGGCGCCGGCAGCGGGTGTGCACCGCAGGCATTGCGGCCAGTCAACGGCATCCCCCAGTGAGAGCCCGGACAAGATCTGGGTGCGGACTCCCTCAGGGTCTGATGCGGGTGTGGTGGAGGGTGTGGAAGGAGACAGGGCAGGAGCAGTGAGTGTCCGACCCCTCCAGGGTCCTTGAGGGGCTGCACACAGCTCAGGGTGGTTCTGCCACAGGAGAGGCTGCTCACTCCATCCCACGCCTTGGCTCCCGGGCTCCAGCCACCCACGTAGGCTGAGCACCCTCCCGGGACCAGGGGCCACCCTGGGGGAACACCAGGAAGCTGTCAGTGCGCAGGCCCCACCGGGTGGGCAGGGCGGGAGGGCACCCACAGTGCCTGTTACGCTGTGCGCTTGTCTTCGCGGGTCCCCGGCTGAGCGTCCCCTGAGCTTTGTCTTCACTGATTTTCTGGCTGAGGGTTCTCTGAGCCTCATCTTTACTGTTTTCCTGTTGCTGTCTCTCGGTTGCTGTCTCCGCTTCCCAAAGCAGGGACCGAGGCCAGAGAGGCCCAGAGAAAACGCCTTCTCAGGCCCGAGGCGCAAGACCCACACCTGGGAGGAAGCACGCATCCCGTCCCTGGAGTGCTTTGCCCAAGCCAGGGGAATCCCGGCACATTCCTGGGGCTCTCGTGCCTCAGCTCCACGGCTGGCACCTGTCGCAGGCTCTGGTTTCTCCAAAGCTTCCCAGAGAAGATGGATCTGGCAGGAGGGTAGGACCGGTGTGGCTCGGGAGAGGGGAGGTCCCAGTAAGGGGATGGAGACCCCAACGCGGGGATGGCACAGCTGGAGTCTGTGGCCTGTGTAGGAGAGGCACGGCAGAGAAACGCAGAAAGGCTGGCTGCGGTCACACCACCCCTAAGCGCCAGGTCGCAGGCCTCAATGACACCCAGCAGGTGCTTCCCGCACACCTGAGGCCAGTCTGACAGGCATGGTGGATTTCTCGGCCTGGACATGCCTGGCTCCTGGGCCAGGTCCTTCTTGGCAGCGGGCTGCCCTGTGCACCGCGGGTGTCAGTAGCGGCCCTGCCCCGGCCTGCAAGACGCCAGTGGAACCCTCCCCTGCTGTGACAGCCTCAAGTGTCTCCTGCCCGCTGTGTGTCCCCTGAGGCAGAATCACCCTGGCGGGGAGCCGCCGTGCTGCATCCTCCGGCGGTTGCTCTCCTTAGCTCCGCTCTCCAGGTGAGGACTACCCGGAGCAGAGCCAGGAACCTCCGCCAAGACACCCTGAGTCGGTCACAGCCCGTGCCTCGCCGACCAGCTGCACTGCCCGTGTCAGAGTGCTACCGCTCAGAAGTGCAACACACAGTCAGCCCTGGGCCCACAGTCACGCAGAATGGCCGGTCTGGTGGCCTGACGGCCAGGGATGAGACGCAAAAATACAACAGCGATAGCAGTGGTTTAAGTCAAAGAATTGTGGGAGCTTGATTTTTTAATAGTGCTAATGTCATATGTTTAAACATAGAAATAGACACTTAAAATTGTTTAAAATGTATTTTCAAGCATTAGCAAAGTGCTCCATGGACGCCGGATACTGCCTGCAACCCTATGTCTCCACCCATTCCCAAGAGTGACTGGCTGAAATCAGTTCCCTGCCACTCTTTGCTTTCGAGACTCTGCTCAGGAAGGCCCCCCTCCTCCAGGAAGTCCTCTCAAGCTTCTCCACAACTCCACTCCGACCTTTCGGTGGCTTCATGAGTCCATCCTTACTGTACCCTACAAAGTCCTTAGACCCCAATTGCAACATATTTTTCCTTTCCCTATGAGAGCAGCACTCTCTGAGGCTGAACAAAACACCTTCCAATAATTGACTCTCCAGCTACCAACACATCTAGCATAACAGTGGGTATGTTTTAGTAACTGTTTGTTGAATGAATAAATGGCCACATTTTGAGGAGTCCAGAGTCACAGCGTAGCCCCCTGGACCGCCCAGGGACTGAGCTCTGTTCCCGGCCATGGCTGAGTCTCCACCCCAGCCAGAGGAATACCAAGAGCACAGGGGACACAGGACAGGAAAGAGGAGGTGTCAGTGTCCTCCCCCCCACCTCACACCTTCAGGGCTCCTCATTCCGTTAGATTCTAGACTTCTGCCTTTGGACAGAAACAGAGAAAAGGCAGAAAAAGGAGACTAAATGTGAAAAAAAATCAAATTCTTTGCTTTCTACCACACGGGGCCTGTGGTACCCCCTTTAAAAACGGCCCGCAAGACGCCCCGTGTCGCTGACGGCGTGCTTGCAGGGTCAGGATGTCCGCTGTGCCTAACTGAACGCAGCGGACTCTGAACCCAAGCCATGCAGTGGTGGGGCCCACTCATGCGAGGCCATGGTGGACAGGGGAGCACAGCCCCCTCGCAGACACACAGCTCCGCAGGGAATCGTGCCTGGTCTGCAACCCTCACAACAGCCCTGTTACTAATATCACCCCGATGTCACGCATCTCCATTTGGGATGACGATAACGACCGCGTCACAGACACACAAGGAGCTCGAACCGCGCCTGGCACACAAAAGCGTGCCACTGCGGGAGAGGGCTACGACTCTCCTGGGTGCAGAGCAGGACACAGACCCTCGGGACTCAAACCTGCCTCTGCCTTTGCCTGCCCTCCCCAAGCCATTCACTCATGAGTGATCCATCCCAAGGGAAGTTGGCGTGGAAGCAAAGGACCAGGCCAGGCCGCGGGCTTCAGGGCCGGATCTCAGAACGGCGCCTCGCCGGCGTGGCTCGAAGTGAGCATCCCTGGTGCTCCGGCACCCTCTGCTGGTCTGAGGACTCGGCGGCCGGAGTCCTGTGCCGGGGCAAGGAAGGGACTGAACTGGTGTCCCTGTGCTCTTGGCAGTGAAACGCCGACCCGGCCTCTGTCCGTGTCCTGCGGAAAGAGGAATGTCGGCGTTTCTGAGACTCCGCAAATCAAAGCTCCTCAGGGACGAGGATTAAGAGCGACAAGAACGCTGCCGGCTGAGGGGCTGCAAGCAAGACGCCGCCTACAGGCCTCCTCACCTGGTTCCCGTTGGGCTGGGAGGGCCGTGGGTGGCACCGGAGCAGCAGACCGCAGGCAGGGGAGGCCACGGGAGCACCGGAGAGGGCATCACCGACACATGCGTGCACAAGCACACGTGCTGACACCAGGAAACAGGCCCTGGTTTCTACACATCTGGGTCCTGGTGCTCTGAATGCTTGAAGGAAGGTGCCAGGGGTGTCCGCAAAGTCGGCAGAGTCTGCTAAGGGAGGAGGAGATGATGGCCAGGCCTGAGCCCATGGTGGACAGAAATTCACATCTAGCTGATGAGAGGAGTCTTCTATTCCCGTTGTGTAAGGTTCTGGCGAGGCGGCTTCCCCACATCCCCGTGGCTGCTGCCTCTTCCTCCGGCTCATCCACGCTGGGTGCAGACCCCTCCGGGACAGCCGTCACAGTGGGCCCCAGAAGCCCTGGGCCGCCTGGGCGAGGAGCAGACTCGGAGCCTCACGGTCAGCCTCTCGGAACCACAGGGGAGACCTCCCACCTGCACGTTGAAGGGACGCAGAGAATCCACTGTGGAAGAAAGAAGCTCGATGGAGAGAAGCACACCGTGGGAGGACAACGTGCAACAAAGAAAAGCACGCCATGAGAGGATGAAGAGCCCCAGAGGAGACACGCCATGGGAGGGAGAGGCTCCACGCAGAGGAAGACACTGCGGAGGGACGGAGCCCAGCGGAAAACACTCTGAGAAGCAGCAGCTTGGCACAGAGTATCGCCCAGTGGGAGGAAGAAGAGGGTGGAGAAGAGCACGCTGCGGGAAGAAGAAGCTCGGACGTGGGACAGGTCAGACAGGCTCTCCGGGGTCCTCGTCTTCTCCGAGCCGCCCCACGGAAACCAGCCCTCTTGGGTCCAGGGGCCAATCCAGAGGTCACCCGCCTCCAAGGAAAACTCCAGCCCTGGATGGTCCGGGGGGGCCGAGGCATCTGCACAATGGACAGAGGCCACCGACGGGTGTGGACTCCATGGCCCCGGGAAGTCCCCTCCGGGTGAAACTCCATGCAGAGAGGTTTCCTTCCAAGAAACGGCCTGCTAGCGAGCCGGCACTTCTGGGAGGAACGCAAGACCTCAGGCGTCGCCAGCGAATGAGCCCAAAGTGCCCGCCGTCTGCTGTGCCTGTCTCTACCGTCATCTTCCCTGGAGCTCCAGAACCCACTCCGCACCCAGAAAAGGTTCGGTCCAAGCTCAAGTTGTCTCTGCCCTTTTGCCTCTCGTTCCTGCCACCCGAGAGTCGCTGTTTTGGAGACACGCTTGTGTGGGACTTCACACAGCGATCCGGGATCCCCGGCTCACCCCTGCTCCAAAGAGTCGGCAGCCCTTGGCAGGGGGACGTCCCACAGGAGAGGCCAGCGTTCCCCACAGCGTGAGGGGGTCTGATACCCTGACTCCCCAAATCCCACAGGGGCCGGGACCACTGGCAGGCTCCTCCGCGTCCTAGACAGCCTGGCCAGCCAGACTCCTGTCTCCTCGCCTCGAGGACGGAGGGACAACAGAGTCGAGGGGCGGCGGAGCAGCACGCGGGGGCCTCGGCTGGCCGGGTCTGCATTCCCGCACACGGGACGTGGGGCAGTCGCCGAACCTCTCCAAGCCTGTCTCCATCCCAAGCAGAATAAGAACAACAAGAGTAACCACCTAAAAGATTGATGGTGACGACTCAGCCTGTTCATATATTTACTTGGCACTTAGTAAGTGCTTAAAAAACTGTGCTGGCACATTAATATCGATATTGCTCTTGATGCTGATGTTATTCTTGATCTATATTGATGCTGACATTACGAAGGTCAAGGTGGTACCCAGATGTGCCCTTGAGCCCCAAGTATGCTGTTTTCCATCCACAGCGGGGAGTCCCCGTTTCAGCGCTGCTGACATGGGGGCCAGATGGTCCCTGGCTGTGTGGGGCCATCTTGTGCACAGCAGGGAGTTCGGTGCGTCCCTGGCCTCTCCCCTCTAGATGCCCAATAGCACTTCTTCCAGCACTTCTTTGTTCTTCGAAATAAATCTCTCGATGCTGCCACGCGTCCCCTGGAGGCAAAATCACCCGTGGCCAAGAACACCTTCTTCACCGAGTCCGTGCCAGTCACTCGACTTCTTCACTGCAGTTTTCACTGCGGCAGAAGGGAGCACATCCATCTGTGGCTCCTGTGCTCACTAAGCCACACGTCCCGTCCGTGTTCGCTCACTTCGTCCCCAGAACAGAAGGGCCTGCCCCGCCCATTTCCAGGCGAACAGGCCGCGGAGCCCAAGCCCGCCTGATGCCTAGGCGGCCAGCCTCACGGGAAGGCCGGGCAGGCGGCACGAGCTAAGAAAGCTGGCGGAGGCTCGCCATACAGGACGAGAAGCCAGGCAAAGCACGGCAGGGGTTGGGGACGAGTGGGGGAGCAGAACAAACGTCACCAAAGCCCAGAGACCCGGAGGCCCGGGGTCGGGCGGGTGCCTCGGTTCACCGTCACGACATGGCCAGCTGTGCGTCTCCACGATCTGTTTTCGCCTGACACTCGAGTCACATCTTCACCCCCACAGAGGAGGACCGTTCTGGGTCAGCAGAGGCTAGTGTGTCCCGCCGGGGGCAAGAAGGTGGGAGTGCCGTGACGGCTACTGGCATCTGGGAGAAAAACAGTCTGCGCCCGGTGCCTGCGGTCCGCCTGCGTGCACAAATGTCCATCCTGGAGTCCGTCCTGCTGGTGAACACAGATGTCCACCCTAGCCCACTCAGATGACACCAAGCAGGAAGGAGAGGGAGGAGGAAATGGGTCCGGGCGACTGTTCCTCCCAGGAGGGAGCCCTGCTCCCTGAGCCCCAGGGGGACGGAGACCAGGGCAAGGGTCTCCCTGATGATCTGCCTTCCGTGTCCTGCGTGCTGAGCTGAGCCACCATGTGCCTGTGCAGGAACGGGCCCCTAGGGAACAGTCCCGGGACCGAGTCTGCAGGTGACTACCTGGGCGACCCTGGGTGGAGCATTCTCCTCTTCTGAGCTGCGATCTCTTTACCTGTTGGAGCCAGGGGCCAGCACCTGCCTTGAGTCGCCAGCAGTGAACTGGCATGGAGAGAGGACAGCGTGAAGGTAGCCTTGCGGTCTGCTTCGGCTGAAGAAAACAGAGCCCTAGGGCCTTCCTCCATCACTGAAACGACAAGACTGAGTTTCCAGGGCCAGCACCTGGACCGCCGTCTGCAGCAGAGCCAACTGGCCAACAATCCCACCTGAAGAGAACCTGCATTCGTAGGCTCCCCCGGCTCTGAGAAGGCCCCTCCGTCCCCCGGGTTCCCAGGAGCGTCACTTGAGTACAGTCCGTATCAAAGGAAGAAAGAAACTCCTAGCCGATCTCAGCCCTCACTCCTGTCACTCCTTGAGAATCCCACGGCTGTCCCCAGCTCCTGACCAGAGACACAGACTCGGGGAGCCCCCCAGCCGAGCTGACGTGCACTCCTAGGGACGGGAAGCAAGACCCGTCTCCCCCAACCCCAGGGAAGGGGGCCAAATGTGTTCTCGAGCATGATGTTCAGGAAAATATGGGCATCTGGTTAAGCTCGTCCCCTTCCGTCTCCAAATCCAGGAGCAGCGACTTCACCCGTATGTTCCTCGTTCATCCGATGCAACGCACCAAGACCTCCAAGCACTGCAAGGGCAAGGCGGGCTCGCGAGCTATGTCATTTATTCATTTTTTTCCACTTCAGAAGCAGTAAATTATATTTCCCTGAGAGCAAATGATCTCAACCCTCAACATATTTACACTTGAGCAAAGCCCAGAATTTCCGTGCTGTGCCACGGTTGATTCCTGCGAAAACACCCCCCCCCCACCGCAGTGGAGGGCAGGGATTAGATACCAGATCGCCTGAAAAAGACAGGTCCAAATATGAGAGTGGGATTTTACAGTCGGAAAAGCAAGGGTGTATTTCCATAAAACACACAAAGTACAGAATTTAAAGTGTGATGATATCTTTGTGGTGCTGGAGGTGTACACACGATGCCACGAGACTCAAGCAGAGGGAGGAAATAGATCAGAGTGGTGGGAACGAGCATGTTCACGGTCATCAAAAGCGCTGAGACTTGGGCAGCCCCCTGGGAGCCCCTCCCCCGGTGGGAGCTTTTCTGTCCTCTTAATAAATCCCGCTTTAAAAAAAAAAAGAGCTGAGATTTGAAAGGCACCACCACAAAAGAGGAGGATTACCTTTGTCTTCCTCCAGAAATTTTAAATGTTTGATCCTGATTAGCTTATTTCCAACTTCTTAGCTTAACAATTCAATCTGTTTGGTTGACAAATGAAAAATTATTGTTCAAAAACTGACAAAAATCAACAATGGGGACAGGACATCCTATTCAATAAAGGGTGGTGGGAAAACTGTCTGGCATTTGCAGAAGAATGAAACTGGACCCCTAGCTCTCACCACATGCAGAAATTAACTCAAGATGGATCAAAGACCTAAACGTAAGACCCCATCCTCACCACTATACAATATGTCCATATAACAAACATGTCTGTGTACCCCCAAACTAAATAAAAATCTAAAAGCTAAAAAGCATGCTGTTCAAAAGTATCTGCTATTTTTAGCCAGTCGGTTTACATGTCTTCTTATTTCTTCCCCAGTCATAGCAATCCTGATATTAGATGAGGCCTTTAGTCTCTGCTCAAATATCGGTTTTCGTTTTCTTCCTTAAAACGGAACCCCAGGTTGGCCAAAAGTCAAAGAACCGGAGCTTTGGAGTCCAGAAGAGTGACCCGAGCTCAGCTCGCCGCCCTCCGGCTCGGCCAAGTCCGGCTTTCTGGAGCCCCAGCTGCTGCGTCTGGCAACTCACCACTCGTGTCTTGCTTCTGGTGCTGGACGCTTGGTGCCTCTTCCTCATACCCCTGCCTATGAGGCTTCCCAATAAGAGAGGCGGACTAACCTGAAAATAGGTCAGACGGAGGTTTGAGGGGAAGGCAAAGGGCACAGACGCCACAGACCAAGAACACAAAAACCAAGGTTCCCCAACATCGCAGCTCTCTCCTGGAGTTAATGACGCCTTGGTGAGCAATGCTGCGGCTTGTTAGGAAGAGGAAACCAGGAAGGCACAGAAAATTCTTTTGGAGCAGTAGACAGAATAACCACACACACACATATACACTCGCGCACACATACACACACATGCGGAGAGACCCATGTTCTCACCCCCAGAACCTGTGAACAGGTCCCCTCCCACGGCAAACAGAATCTGCAGGTGTGGTGAAGAACCCTGCCGCAGAGAGATGAGCGCGGACCCGGCCTGGAGCCTCGGCAGCGAATCACAGGGGAGAGGGGAGTGAGAGAGGGCCCCCAGCCCAGGCCTGCCGGCCGCCTCCAGAAGCTAAAAAGCAGAGCATGGACCCGGCCTGGAGCCTCAGCAGGGCGCACAGCCGCTGACACCTTGACTGCAGCTTCCCCAGGGTCTCCTTGGACTCCAACCTCCGAAACTCAACGGGGACGCGTTTCTGTCGCTTGGAGCCGCGAGGTTTGGGGAAATGTGTTACAGCAGCACAAGAAGATGCGGACGCCGGTGCAGGAAGCTGCGTGCCGGCGGTCAGCCACACGCACACGGGTTCACCAGCAGCCTGGAGAAACCAGAGGGAGCAGAGCTGCGGAAAGGGTCTGTGCCCCCTGAGAGCAGCCCTCGGGTGGCGTCTGGCAGGCTCCGCCCCCTCCGGGTTCCTCTCCGTGTCAGGGCTCTGCCACCACTCATCAGCACACAGCAGATCCAACCAAGGCCGGTGTTGCCCCATGGTGTGCGTGGGCTGGGAGGGCACGGGCTCAGCCAGGCGGTCGGCCTCGGGGCCTGCACACGGCTGCAACGAAGGCGTCCACAGGGCTTGGTCTTCCGAGGTCCTCTGGGAAGGAGGCACTTCCAAGTTTATCCATGGCTGTGACAGGTGCAGTCCTCCCGGCTATGGAGCCGAGGGCCTCTGATCCTCGCTGGCTGTTGGCAGGAGGCCGCCCCCTTTGTCACTTGTCTGCACAGGAGGACTGAACCTGGTCTTCCAAAGCCAAGTGCACCTGATGCCCACAGGTCCTCCGTGTTCCTTTCGGAGGACCTCACCTCAGCAGCCACCACCTCTCCAAAGAAGCGAGGCAGGTGGACAAGAGCCAAGTGCAAACTGGAGAAAACCCCATTTCCCCGATGGAGCTCCAGGCCACCTGAGCATTCATCCTGCTGAACTTCAGGTTTGCAAAAGAAACAAAGACATGGATCTATCACACATTTCCTTCATTCAGTAGCATTTCATGGATGACTGTGCTGTGTGCTGAGAGGCAGCCTCTCCGCTGAGGTGCCCACACAGCAGGGAGGCTTCCAGGTAGCAGGATGTGCTCAGCTGAGGGCAGAACACAATGTACACCAGCCTGGCCATGAGGGCCACAGCACTGTCCGCTGAGGAAGACATCCCACCCGACGCTGAGGACTAAGTAGTGGCCGACAACAGCGAGGAAAGTCCGGAAAAGTCATTCCAGGCAGGGAGAACAGCATGTGCTACGGCCCTGCGGTGAGAGGTCGAGGGAACCACCCATTCGTGCTCAATTCCAGCGGGAGTGTGAGGGCGGATTTCCCAAGGGCAAAGTGTTAGGCAGGGCCAGGCCACAGGATGCATTTGGCACGTTCGGCGTGAACTTGACCTATGTGGAATTGAATGAGGAATTTCCAGGCACAGCATATTCCGGCAAGGAAGAGGCAGCGTGAGAGCAAGTGAGAGAGCCAAGTGCAGGGGTGAGGGACACCCGCAGAGGCGGCAGGAGAGACGAGCCTGTCAGAAGCACCGGGAGCCAGCCGGACGGCCACGCGAGCCACACCTGGCCTGGCCAAGACTGCCCGGGAGCCCCGGGCCCCCGAGCGGGCCGTGGAAGGAAAGCCGGGATGCCACGCCCTGCCCTTGGCTCTGCCAAGCGAGGCTGCCCAGAAGAGCGGGCACCTCGGAAGGTTCCGGGCCACAAGCTGCCTGTGGCAGCCCCTGAGTGAGCAGCGAGGGTGAGGCGTCCCCGCAGAAGAGCTGCTGCTGCCTCCCAGCCTGGCTCATGACCTCCAGGCCTCCCGAGGGCCCCGCCCGCTCTGAGTGGCCCGTCGGGGAGGAGGGACGGCCCAGCACAGGTGCTGAGAAGAAGGATGTGTGGCTCACGTGTCCAACCCCGCAGAGGGGAAGGGCCCCGCACGGCCCTGGCCAAGCCCTGGCCACACCGCGAGCTCGAGTGAGGTGACACTCCAAAGCCGTTTTCAAAGACCTCAGCCCAGAAGCAGAGCCAAGCGAAACGCATGGCTCCTCCCGGCTGAGGCCGGCGGGCAGGTGCCCTGCTCTGGGCTCTCACATCACCTGATGTCTGTTTCCTCGGTGGGGAAATGCTTTCAAGATTTAAAGAAAAAATTAGCAGCTGCCTTGCTGGCAGAACGTGATGATGACGGGTCTAAGAAGCTCTGAGCCGGACGCTTCTCCCTTCGCCCTCCGCAACCCCCGGCAGAAGGGGCAGCGGATCCCCCGGCTGGATGTCTCCAGAGAGCCCCAACTTGCGGCTTCGGACTGCATCCAGCTCTGCCATGACTGAGGGAGGGCCCGCCTGACCTTCTCCCTCCTTGAAATGGGGCCACACCCCTGCAGCGAGTGGGAGGAAGTGCCCAAGGCTGTGGAGAAATCCTTATTCCAGTCCCTTCTTTCGCCATGTCAACTCAGCCCCGGGGAGTTATCCTGACGAAATCTTACATCCTTCCACACCCACGTCCACCCCTGGAATATTGGTAAAGAGACAGTCACAGAGTCTCAGACTGGCACATGCTCCAGGAAATCGCTTAACAGGAATGAAAAATGCCTGACAATGCACCTAACCCAGGAGGTGAAAGGTCTCTACAAGTAGAACCACAAAACTCAGGTAAGAGAAACCACAGAAAACACAAGTGGAGGAACACCCCACGCTCATGGATCGGAAGAATCAGCATAGTCAAAGGGGCCCTACGGCCCGAGGCAAACTACAAGTTCAGTGCAACCCCTATCAAAACACCAGCATCATTTGTCGTAGAACTAGGAAAAGAAAGCAACCTTACAGTTTATAAGAAACCAAAAAGGAAGCAGAATCGCCAAAGCAATCCTGAGTAAAAAAGACAGATGCAGAGGCATTCGCACCACCTGACCTCAAACTACACTGCAAGGCTATAGTAACGAAAACAGTGTGGTGCTGGTACAAGAATAGACAGATCAATAGACCAGAATAGGGAACCCAGAAATAAAGCCACATGCCTACAACTAACTGATCTGTAACAAAACCAACAAACACCCTATCCAACAAAGGGTACTGGGAAAGCTGGCTAGTAATATGCAGAAAAATGAAACTGGATCCCTCCTCACCATATATGAAAATTAACTCAAGATGGATTACAGACTTCAATGTAAGACCTGAAACTATAAAAACCTAAGAAACAATTTTCTGGGCATCAGCCTAGGCTAAGAACTGATGACTTCGTCCCAAAAAGCAATCGTGACAAAAGCAGAAACAGACAACTGAGGCTTAATTAAACTAAAAACCTTCTGCACGGCAAATAACCAGCAGAGTGAACAGAAATGCTACTGCATGGGCAAAAATATTGGCAAACTACGTCGCACACCAAGGGCTGATATCCAGAAGCTACAAGGAACTCAGACAACTCAGTGTGAAAAAACCAACCACCCAATCGAAGCGGGCAGAGGCCGTGAACAGACACGTCTCAAAAAACGACACACCAGCAGCCAGCAAACATGAAAACATGCTCAGTGTCACTAAGCATCCGAGAAATGCAAATTAAAGCTACGGCGAGGTATCCCCTTCCACCAGAACGGCCACTGTTAGGAAGTCAGAGAGCAACTTGGCGATGCTGGCGCAGTTGTGGAGAAAGGGGAATGCTCATTCACTGTTGGTGGGGCTGTAAAATCGTTCAACCTCTATGGAAAACAGGATGGAGATTTCTCACAAAACTAAAACAAAATTAACACTCAACCCAGCAAACCCACTACTAGGGATCCACTCAAAGGAAAAGAAACCAGTATATTGAAAAGATCCCTGGGCTCTTTTGTTTACTGCAGCACTAGTCACAAGAGCAAAATCATGGAACCAACGTAAGGCCCCACCAGCAAGTGACTAGATAAAGAAAATGTGGCATATATCCACCGCGGAATACTACACAGCCATAAAAAAGGAATGAAGTCATGCTCTTGGCAGCAACACGGATGGAGTTAGAAGCCGTCATCCAGAGTGAACTAGCTCAGAAACAGAAAGCCAAACGTTGGATGCTCTCACCTGTATGCAGGAGCTCAATGGCCCCAGAGATGGCAATAACAGACATTGAGGACACGAAAAAGGTAGGGGAGTGGGGAAGGGGGTTAGGGTTCAGAAATTACCTGCTGGGCATAACGTCCACTCTCTGAGACATGGGTCACCTGAATCCCAGTCGCCACCACCGCACCATATGTTCATGCAACAAACATGCACTTGTACCCCCCGAACCTAAAACAAAATAAAATTATAGTTTTTTGAAAAAAATTGAAATACTCATAACATACAGTGTGAGTGACCCCCCAAACATTCTAAGACAAGGAGCTATGTGAGAGGAGTCCCTCCCAAAAGGCCACATCTCGAAGGATTCCACCCACCTGAAACCCCTAGAATCGGTCCATCTTTAAATGCAGGATACAGACTGGGGTCTCAAGGGATCAGGAGACGGGACCAGGGCGTGACCGCCCATGGGTCCAGGTGTCCCGAGGGTGTAGAAAATATGGTGGAACTGGACAGAGGTGTTGGCTACACGACACTGCGAGTGTTCTGCGTGACACTCCATTGTATGCTTTCAACGACTAATTTTACGCTACGCGATCTTCACCTCAATTTTAAAAACAGTCTTGGCCTGTGCTCTGAAGCCCCACTCTGAGTGTTCCTGGCGTCCCACCCTCCTTCTCCGCGTCCACCAGCCATCGCCCACACTGCACACTGCAGCCTCACAGGCCCTGATCGCAGTTCATACTTGAAACAGCCACACTCTTCATCAGGTGAGGAGACTTACAGACCCAAAGCCCATAGGAGTCCCTTTAAGTCCATGGGGAGTCCCTTTAAACATGTGAGATTGCACAAAATCAAATACAAAAGTAAGTGTTTAACTAGTGTAAAAAAATGCATGACGACAAAGTACACACTTTTAAAAGTAGATACTGCACACATCACAAAATCCCACAAAAAGAAAAGCATCCCGGTTGTTATTAACTGATTGCCTGGCCTGTGTCCACAATGGATTTGTCTACATTTTTAGCTGCAGATGCTTTGGTCACCTCTTTGAACACCTCCAATACGTTATAATTCTATCTACAGAGGAACAGAAAACAGCCCAGTTTTTCTCTAGCACACCCGGTTGAAAGCTGTGCTTGTACTGATCGATCAGCAAAGTTCCTTTGGACTCCGCAACTCAATACTGGTAGGTTATGCAAATTTTAGACAGTGGTGAAACTTAAGGACATCTCCATTAAGCTTATTTCACATACACTTGTAAGATTTCCGAGTTTTTAAGTTTCCTACTTAATGGCTCACTTTAAATACTTTCACAGGCTTTCAGTGTCAGGCCCCCCAGGACTAGTTCGGTGGGAAGGCCGCCTCCAGCTAAACCCTGTGTTGGGGCCCCGGGGGTCAGGCCTGTGGACAGAGGAAGGATTCTGGAAGCATCTCCACTACTCGACAGAATAAAACAAGCCAGCGCAGAAGTGACTGCAGACCACGAAAACACATCCCGCCAAACACAGACCAGACGCAACTCCAACTCAGCTCCCCTTGGCCGGACCCCAAGAAGGGAGGAAATGTGACAGGAGGAGTGCAGGAGATAGAGAGAGGGTCTTACGCCATCTTGGCTCAAGTGTCTTCATGCAAATTTCATTAAAACAAACAAACAGCCGTGTGAGTGTGGCTGGGGCCCCTCCAGGCTTGGGGGGAGAGTTGGGACTTCAGTGCCTCCAACCCCATCAGCTCTGGGCGGAGCCAGCGGCAATTTGCCTGTCTGATTCCTTCTTTCTTTCGTTTTTATTTTTTGAGTCAGAGTCTCACTCTGTCTTCCCAGGCTGGAGTGCAGCGGCACGTTCATGGCCACTACAGCCTCAACCTGCTGGGCTCAGATAATCCTCCTGTCTCAGGCTTTCAAGTAGCTGGAACTACAGGCGTGTGCCACCACCCAGCTAATTAGTTTTGATTTATTGTAGAGAAGCGGTCTTGCAAAGTTGCCCAGGCTGGTCTCAAACCCCTGAGCTCAGGCAATCTTCTCGCCTCAGCCTCCCAATGTGCTGGGATCACAGGCATAAGCCACCGCGCCTGGCTCTTTTTTATTTTTAATAAATAAGTTAGTAATTTTCAAGAAAACAGAACATGCACTTGAGGGCTTAAAAGTCAAGCGGTTCTGAAGCTCATCGCGCCTCCTCCGTCCTCCTCACCCTCCCGACTTCCACCTGCTGGGCCACCCTCGGCCCTGACCACCCCCAACCCTGTGTGCGTCCAGTTCCGCCAGAGGAGCTCTCCCAGCTGTTTCAGAACAACCCCTGGTAGACACTTTCTTCACATGGTTGACATGAAAATCTTCTTTCACCAAAATTCACCCTGTGTCCTCCCCCACCCTCAGCAGTGGCTTCTTGCCAAGCTTATGCTAGAACCCGAGCCGCGTTCTCTGGCTCACAGGCCCTCCCTGCCTGGCTCTGCCTCCCCGGCCTCAACCTGCAGCCTCCCTTGGCCTCCGCCACGCCACGAGCCGGCTCCTTGCTCAAGGCCCCCGCCCGCGAGCGCGCTGCGATCCTGTGTCCCCATGTCCTGTCCTGACGTCTGCACTCACGCGCCCTGCTGTGTTTGAGCGTGCCTTCCTCTGCTCCGCTTCACTGCGTTTTCTTATAAGTTGACCCAGGCTTCCTGAAACAAGTCAACATTCTCTTATTCACTTAATACACGTGTCTGCTGGGCTTTCCGAGGAGGCACAAGGGATAGAGTTAATGAACAGGAAAGGCGTTGTGTTTGCTCCCAGGGACCGACAGCCCGTGGGAAACCAGCGGAAGGGAGAAATGGCATGAGGGGAGGAGCGTGGGGAGGACGGAAGGGAAGGGAGGAGCAGAGGCCGTCCCAGCCCAGGACCCATGAGGTGTCCTGGGAGAAGCGGCATTTGCATGGCAACTGGAAGGGAAGGGCGTCCAGGCAGGGGGCAGAGCAAGTTCCAGGACGCAGAGGAGGGGCTGGCCCGGGGCTGACGCACGTCCAGGGGGGTCTCCAGCCTGAGCTTCTGCCTGGGGAGGGAGAGCCCTGCAGCCCAGCTCAGCCCAGGCAGCGAGACTTTATGACTCTCGAAACCCAGTAATACCTAACCCCAGCCCTCATTATCCACACTCTGCGAATAGAGACGACACTGCTGGGGGCCAAGAACCGACAGCTGTGTGCCTGAGACCCAAATCCAAGGGAAATCATGACCCCAGCAAATCAACGTCGTCTTCTTGCCTTCAGGAGGAAGAACCCCCCTGATGAATCCAGACTGTGGGTCCGCCTAGCGCGGCTCACGGCCAGGAAGTCTGCCCAGACACCATAATGCCAAGATGGATGCCAGCCGTCGCGGAGAGTACCAGTTTCTAAGTACACACACACTGTTTCTCATCTTCATAATCATTCCACAAAGTGAATATTACGATTTCACTTTAAACTGGAGGAAACTTGGCTCACAGAAGTTCAGCGATTTCCTTCAGGTCCCACGGCCAGAAGGGACAATGTCTAAATATTCTTATTCAAAGTCCAGTGCCATCTCCATGATTCCACACTGGCAGTCAGCACCTTTGACCTCCCCCATTCATCTTTCTTCAAGTCCCCTCGTGACCCCTTTTAGCGGAGAGCGTCTTCGTGCTGAACCCCTGCCATGTTCTCAGTGGTTCCCTAAGCTCTGGAGTCATGGTCTGTGTTTTATTTGTTATCTCCCTTCTGTCTCCACTTACCAGTCCTGATCACACCCTAACGACCTTGACAATAAAAGCAGCCACTTTGGGGAAAATGTAGGAGTCAGAAAACTAGATGCGTGAAAGATGCTCAGGCTCACTAGTCATCAGAAGATGCAAATCAAAACCACGCTTGAAGGGCGCAGACAACAGTCAGAAGGACGTCCCCAAGATGGCGCGGCCTCCCAAAGACAACAAAGGCCCTAAGCGGCTTTTCCCGCCGGCGCGAAACTTAAACCTGTGCTCAAACAACCTCTCCCTATAGAAATGCTACCTCACAGTCTCCTCCAATAAGACTCAAGCCCGGCACTGGCCAACCCGTGCAGGGTCCATAAATCTCTCTCTCTCTCTCTCTCTCTCTCTCTCTCCCTCCTCCCTCTCTCTCTCTCTCTCTCTCTCTCTCTCTCTCTCTCTCTCTCTCTCTCTCTCTTGCTTTCTCTCTCTGTCCCCGCCACTCTCTTACTCTCTCTTTCTCTCTCGGTCTCTCTTGCCCTTCCTCAGCTACAGTCCCTTCGTGTAACTGCCCTTTTAATAAACCTCTGGGTTCGGACCGGGTGTGGAGTCTTACTGGTGCCAAACCCTCTTTCAACGCTGAGATACCACCTAACTCCAGTCGGGATGGCCACTGTCAGCAGCTCAAAAAAACGACAGGAGCTGGAGCGGACGCAGGGAAAAGGGGACGCTTCCGCAGTGGTGGTGGGAGTGGAAAATCGCGCAGCCTCTGTGCAAAACGGTGTGGCGAGGCCGAAAAGCTCCCAAAACCGACCTTCCATCTGATCCCACAATCCCCCTCCTGGGAATACACCCGGAGGACCTCAAACCGCTCTGTGAAAAAGATGCCTGCACACTCATGTGTATTGAAGCATTCGTCACAGTTGCAAAAACATGGAAGCAACCCTGCTGCTCATGGAAAGAGGACTCAGTTAAAAAATGTGGCGCCTGTACTCGATGGACTATTACGCAGCCATAAAGGACAAAATTATGAACTTCACAGCAACTTGGATGGACTTAGAGTCTATCATACTGAGTGATCTCCCACAGAAACAAAGAACTGAGTATCACATGTTCTCACTCATAAAAGGACCTTGAACAATTATCATGATACTATAAGAAAAGGAGTGTCCGTAGTGGGAAATTACCAGGCCAGGGAGGGGGATGGCCCTGGCAGTCATGGGATTCTGCCAGGAGAATGGGGGGCACACCTCATCAACAAGGGCACCTGCGTCATGGACATTTGTATATCTAACCCTGAATTGTACCCCACATCTTTAAAATAAAATAATTAAAAGGTTTTAAAAAAAGATGTGGGGTACAATTGAGGGTTGGGTATAAAATTGTCCGTTGTGTGCAGGTACCCTTGGTGATGGGTTGTGCCCCCCCCTTCCCCTGGCAGAATCCCACTCCTGCCAATGTCGTCCCCCACCACGGTAATTTGCCACTGCTGACAAACCTATATCCCTCCCACCTCCGGCAGTTTCCCGCTACTGCCAAACCCCTTTTCTTACAGTATTATGATAATTGTTCAAGGTCAACTTATGAGTGAGAACATGTGGTACTCAGTTCTTTGTTTCTATGATAGATCACTCAGTATTGTAGCCTCTAAGTCCTGCCAGGTTGCTGTGATGTTCATGATTTTGTCTTTCTTTACGGCTGCGTAATAGTCCATCGTGTATATGTACCACATTTTTTTAATCCAGTCCTCTTTCAATGGGCAACACAGTTGGTCCCATGTTTTTGCTATTGTGAATAGTGCTGCAATAAACATACGTGCGCAGGTATCTTTTTGATAGAGTGATTTGAGTTCTTCAGGGTATATTCCCAGTAGGGGGATTGCGGGGTCATATGGAAGGTTGATTTTTAGAGCTTTTAGGAATCGCCACACTGAATTCCACAGAGGCTGCACTAGTTTACCCTCCCACCAACAGTGTGGAAGTGCTCCCTTTTCCCCTCATCCCCTCCAGCACCTGTTTTTTTTTGAGCTATTGATGATGGCCAGCCTGCCTGGAGTCGGGTGGTATCCCAGTGTGGTTTTAATGTGGCTTCGATGACCAGTGAGGCTGAGCATTTTTCATGTATCGGTTGGCTGCTCGTACGTCTTCTTTTGAAAAGTGTCTGTTCGTATCTTTTGCCCACTTTGCAATGGGGCTGTTTGTTTTTCCCTTTTTGGCTCATTTGAGTTCCTTGTAGATCCTAGATGATAGGCCTTTGTCAGACATACAGTTGGCAAATATGTACCCCACATCTTTAAAATTAATTTTTAAAAAATCCCAAACTCAGTGACTTAAAACACTGAATAAATTATTCTCACACAAAAAAAGAAGTCAGAAAACTACCTGAATCTGTCCCACCAGACACTTAATTTCCATGTCTGTAAAATGAATTATTTTGCAGCCTTAGATGGGATCACAGATATAAAAGCCCTAGAGAGATGAGTGTGAGGGAGCTGCTATGACAAGCTCATTCACTCAAGGTCCTAACAGCCGCTGGCGATTCAATGATGCTTGCATTTGCATTGAAGGCCTCCAGCGTCTTAACCCAGTATCTCAGACACCCTTAACCCAGTATCTCAGACTTGCATTTCAGATCCTTAATGAGTCAGGGCTGACGGCACCTGTTGGGAGGGGGTGATGGCATCAGAGGAAGACCTTTCTAGAAACGCTCAGGTCCACTTGTGGGGAAATCTGCTTATGACAGGGGCAGCCCGGGTCCACAGGACAGACCTCATCTACGTAGACCCTCCCCCTCTACACAGAGTCTCTGAAATGGATGATTCTCCGCCACTACCACCGCCACCAAGGCACAAAGGGGTTAAGAGTCAGGAAAGGGAGCAGGACAGAGAGAAGGGGAATTCATATATCACCTCCACACGATCAGAGCAAATCACTCCAGGTGGCTGCCAGGCTACCAGACAGTCAGGGCAGGGAGGTAACCGACATGCCATCTGGCCCAATGTCCCCCTTCACAAAAGGAAACAGAGGCTCAAAGAGGCAAAGCCACTTGGCCAGGGCCTCAGTGACAGAACTCGGGCCACTCTGGGCAATGGCCCTCCTGCCCAAGCCCAAGCTCTGCCGAGCTCTGTTACCTCCTTGGGTCTCAGAAGATGTGAAGATGCCCCATTTGGTTCACCAGACACACGCAGACCACCTTCTAGATGGCGGGGCTGTTATTCTTCCACATATCGATAGGCCAACCTAACCCTCCAAATTATCAACAACTAGTTGATTCACAACAGACAAAAAGAGAAAATAGTTTATTGCTCTACTTCATTTGTGACTGTAACTGTCAGAAGCCAGCAAGGCACGTTGAACCTGCAGAAAACACAGAGACCGCGATGTGTTTCATGCAATTTGTTACCAAGTCCTCCCTCTATCCAACAAGCATGAGGAGTTACCCACTGTGGAGGACACTGTGCTCAGCGCTGGGTGTGCCGAGATGAACAAGACACAATTCCCACCTTCCAGGAACGACCGGTGCTGTCATCCATTTTCTGTTGCTCATAACAGAACGCCTGAAACGGGGACATGCATACAGGAACAGGACGGATTAGGTGTAGCTCTGGAGGCTGAAAAGAGTCCAAGGTGGAGGGCCCACATCTGTGACCTCCCAGCGGCGGGGGGGGACCTCAGCAGAGTCCCCAGTGGTGCGGCGTCACGTGGTGAAGGCTGAGTGTGCCCACTCCGGTTTCTTCTTCCAAGGCCACCGGTCTCACTCTCATGATCATCCACGAATCCACTCACCCACGAATCCACTGACCCACGAGTGGCCCGATCGCCACTGAAAGGTCCCTCTCCAGGACTGCCACATCAGGGATTCAGTTTCAGTGTGTTTCAGAGGGGATGGGTACTCAAACCACGGCATTCAGATGATTTAAAGAGGGAGATACTTCAGTCATCTCAGCGCTACGTGGCTTTAAAAGAAATGTTTGCCAAAACCATAGCACTGCAGGAGGGTGTAGGGAGCATTTCTTTCACTCACTTGTTCAACAAGGACTTTGCAGGTGGGCCGACATGGGAACTACGCCTGGAGAGGAGGTTCACCGAGTGAGCGCGGGGAAGACGGGTCCTGGCAGGGCAAACGTGAGGGCGTGCTACACACAGGACACCAGCGGTGGGTCCGTGAAACGGGCAGGGGTTGCCTGGGAAGGCCGGGGGGAGACAACAGATCATCCCACGACTTAGAGGGGTAAAGCAGCACTTGTTTGTGAACGCCGTGTGGACCAGGAATTTGAGCAGGGCTTGGCCGGAAGGTTCTTAAGCTCCAAATGGCATCCCGGAGAACACTGACTGGTACCCAGCCGGTGGGTGGTGTGGTGTGTGGAATCCACACGGCCTCGCCCTCATGCCCGGCATCTGGTCAGGGGGACACAGGCGCTGGGTGTGGATGGAAACATCACAGAGCACCTGCCCTGTCCCCTCAGGCTGAGCTCCAGGGAAAAACCGTTCTAAGAGGCAGAAAACAGAAGCTGACCGTTTCTCAAGGCCTCAGCCAGAAACTGGCAAAGTGCCACCATGTGGTAGTGGGGAAAAAACCCAGCAAGTCCACCCAGGAGAAACAGGGGCACACAGACCCCGCCTCTCCATGAAAGGAGGGCCGGGAAGTGTGCCACCATCTTTAATTCCCCAGACACGATTGCAGAGAAGAAATTCAGGGCCAGATTGAGGAGAGTCTTGTTCACTGTCCTAAGGAGTTTATGCTTTGTCCTGTTGACAAAAAAATAAAAACAAAAAGAGATGATCTTCCAAGCAGAGAAGAGAGTGGATTAAAAATGTTCAAAGGCCACTCACTCCCAAGGCACCTCGCAGGACGGAGGACTGCAGAGTCTGCGGTCCGCAGACCCGTGAAGATGCGGGTGGTGGCCCCGCAGAGGACGCTGAGTCTGGGCCTCGAGCCAGCCCAGGTCCAGCGGCAAGGGAGGGGAGGCTGGCTCTGGCTGGGGAAGGAAAGCGGGCAAAGAGAGGCGACAGCGCCAAGGGACCAGAGTGCGGCATGACGTCCTGCACACGCATGTGCGTGGCTCCGGGCTGGCCCCCTCCCTCGGAGGGCTGTCTCTGACTCATCCCGCCCGCCCCTCCCACCTGACACGCCGGATGCAGATGGAAAGCTCTCTCCCTCCCCCCCCTCCCTCTCCTTTTCTCTCTCTCTCCCTCTTTCTCTCCCTGTGTCCCTCCCTCTCCCCCCTCCCTTCCCCCCCTCTCCCCCACCCCTCTCTGTCTTTCCCTCCTCCTCCCTCTTACCCTTCCTTCCTCTCCCTCCTTGCCTCACCCTCTTCCCCTTCTGTCTCTCCATCTGCCTCCCTCCTTCCGGCTCCCTCGTCTCCCCCCCATGACCCAGCCCCCTTGCGTGCTCACAGGTCCCCCTTGCAGCCCTGCGGCTGTTCCTCCCTCAGTTCACAGGGCACTCCAGGCCCACGGCACAAGAGCCCGCCCCAGGAGCTCAGGACAGCGTCCAGCTTCCACAGCGGCGCCTGTGAACTCTAGTTCCGGGGGCCTGAGAGGTGGCCGGCCTTGGGGACCTCGGTGGAAAATGGCTTGTCCACTCCGCAGGGGGGCGGGGAGCCGAACCTATGGGAGACACAGAGGCCCTCGCACCCACCTGCGTGGGTGGCGCCCACACCCGCGGGGAACGCGACTCGTCTGGGCACAGGGCTGGGGAGAAGCAGGGCCCTGCCGTGGGTTCCTCTCCAGCCTTTGAGTGGCTCTCGCGTCAGAGGCACCTGTGGCTTCGATACCCCCACGTGTGGCTGCAGTGAGACCGGACATGTGCCAGCGTTGAAAGCCTGGGACTCTCTCGTGCCCTCCTGGGGAGACGCGGGGAACGATGGATCAGCCTGCCGGCCTGCAGTGCTTCCAAGGCCCAGGCCATCAGAAGCAACCGTCCCGCAGGGGACACAGCACCAAGACGCCCTCCCCCCTCAATCTGCCAGTCCGGTCATTCACAAGCCCCACCCAGCACTACTTCCCCACTTGCCTGGGGCTCCTGGAACCATGCGGGACATTTGCACTTTAGTTCAAGCCTCGCCAAGCACCACGGTGGGCAGTTTCTTTCAAGCGCCCACAGCTTGGGACGAGGTACAGAGCTATACTGCGGCCAGGCCCGCGAGCCGCCAAGTTTGAGCTGGACCCGGGCCCTCAGAGCCCCTGGGCGACTTGACAACAGTCAGACCTTGCTGGAAAGCAAAGGCGGTGCCAAGTTTTCAAGATCCTGCGCTGTTTTAAAAATGAAGATTTGCCAAAGCAAGTGGCCAGTTTCAGGAGCCATGGGGGATGCCTTCTTTCCATCCCTCCAGCGTGGCTGCCGTGAAACCTCCCCAGGGCGGACCTCCAGAGTCTGAATCGGGGGCTCTGGGCCTTCATACGCACACAAGGTGCGGGCCAGGTGGCTGTGGGTCCTGTGAAGGCAAGGCCCGGGCAGGGACTGTCCTCCCAGCTCCCTCCTCCCTCCCAGCCCAGAGCCAAGGGACCCCTGACTGAAGTCAGTGCAGGAAGAGGAGTTGCTCAGGCCAGAGGCGGCTGGAGGAGGCCTTCGGTTGCAGGCTCGAAGGCCACCCTGGAAGGAGCTGCCCCATCCTCCCTCCCTCCACGAGTCGAGGGGTGTTTCCGTCCTCAGCGGGTGTGGCCTGGCCTGTGAGAAGCCCCTTCGGCAGCTCGAGGGCCCGGGCCATCCCACCTGGAGGAGGCCACGCTCCAGTGTGTTCCCAAGACCCTGCCTGTCCTCTAGTTCCAGCCCCTTGCTGCACGGGCTCGGGGCACCACTGACATTCGCTTGGTAAAGACAAGGGCCTGGGGAGGAGCAGGGGCCTGGGGAGCTGACACAGCCCACCAGGCCACCACGCTTGGTCATGGCTGCCAGGGCTCCCACAGCTGCCGGGGCTCCCAGCCAGGGCCTCCCCCGCCCGAACCGCATGGCCCCTGCCGGCCCGGCCTCCAGTGAGGCCGCCCAGCTCCATCCAACGTGGCGCCCACACTGGGTGAGTGTGGCTTTTCTTCGTTCCTTTTTTTGTTTGGGGGGCCAGCCCCCAAAAAGAGATATAGGAGGTCCCTTGGAAGGTGTGATGGCGTCGGCGATTATTTCTGGAGGGATAGATATTGAAAGAAAGAAAGATGGAGGGATAAGAGAAAGAAAGAAAGTGGACATCTGTTCAATGAATTGAGCAGAAGCCATTTATTGAAACTTACAGTGGGTATTTATCCCAAATTTTACACAGGCAGTCTTTACAAGTCTTCCACGTGAACACAAGCCAGGTGCAGGAGGGGCACCCCCTCACCCACCAGGTGTTTCCTCAGGCATGAGGAAGAACAATCTCAATTAAATCACAAAACCTTTACATGGACACAAAGCGAGGTGAATGAGGGGCATCCCTCACGCTCCAGGTGTTTCCAGGAGTAAGAGGAAGGGCAATCAAATTAAATCATAAGATATTTACATGAACATAGAGCCAGGTGGATGAGGGGCGGCCCCCACCCACCAGGTGTTTCCCTAAGCATGAGGAATGAGGATCCCAAAACTATTTCACTGTTCCTCATGCTTGGTTAATATTTCTCAAAAGCAGTACAGCAATTCTAATATCATAATATTCTAATAATCAATAACTTTTAAAACCTATGCATACGCAACACCTAATAACCAACCTAAATCCCAATTCCTCTCTATTTTATGCTAATTCTACCTATACTATAGAAACTCTTAATTATAGCCCAAACCAATTCCTAAGGAATGTGGCCCAGCCCAAAGCTCGTGCTGGGCCTTTAGGAATGTGGCCCAGCCCAAAGCTTGTGCTGGGCCGTTTCTAGTAGCTCTAGATATTTATCTGTATTATTAAGGTTGAAACAGCACTTTGTATGTATATACTAATTCTACAAATACACTATTAAATCTTTTAAAAAGCTTGTACCGTATTAAAGGCTCCCAAATGTGACCTGAGTTTGAATTATGTTAAGTTTAAAGCCGAAACCGCCGTCTGTGAGAAACGGGAACAATGGACTCCTAAAGTAAGCCATGCCTGTCGTACTCTCAGAACTTCATGCTTAGATCATCAAAGTCCCTGCTAGTGGAACGTGCCAAATCAGCAAAGAAGGGAAGAGGGAATGGGCCTTCGGCTCCTGAACTCAACCTAGTAGTCTCAGGGTCTGCAGCCTGCCTGGATGCCTAATGCTCAGGTGGGCCTCCACGGCCGGCTCCCAACATTTTTGGAGTTGGAGTCTCACTCTGTCGCCCAGACTGGAGTGCAGTGGCTGCTCCCGGCCAGTGCAGCCTCGACCTGCTGGGTTCCCGCGATCCTTCCGCCTCAGCCTTCCAAGTAGCTGGAACTACAGGCGGGCACTACCACGCCCGGCTGATTTTTTGATTTATTGTAGAGATGAGGTCTTGCCAAGTTGCCCAGGTGGGTCTCGAACCCAAGGGCTCGGGCAATTCACTCACCTCAGCCTCCCAAAGACGCAGGATTATAGGCTGAGCCACCAAACCTGGCTTCTTTTTATTTAATTGACAGATAAAATTGTGTGTATTTACCATGTATGACAGGATGTTTTGAAATACATACATTGTGGCATGACTAAATATGAGCAATAGCATATGCATTGCTTCACATGGCTACGTTTTTTTTTTTAGTTGGAGTCTCACTCTGTCACCCAGGCTGGAGTGCAGTGGCACGTTCCTGGCTCACCCAACCTCAGCCTCAGCTCAGAGGATCTTTCCACCTCAGCCTCCTGAGTAGCTGGGACTACAGGTGTACGCCACCATGCCCAACATTTTTTTTTTTTCTGGAGAGACAAGATCTCGCTATGCTGTGCAGGCTGGTCTTGAGCTCCTGGGTTCAAGCAGTCCTCCCACCTCGGACACCCACAATGCTGGGATTACAGACATGAGCCACCACGCCTGACCAGTTACAATTTCAGTGGCGAGAACCCTTGACATTCGAGAATGACTCTTTGGGAAGCAGCTCCCTTCCTGTCTCCCGTGTTAAAGCCCACGCACAGCAATCCCCCACTCTGCAGGATGTGAGACTCGCTCAGCAGACGTGCAAAAACTGCTGGGCCCCGGCGAGACCCCTCCCTCTGACTCGGCACCTGTGTTTTTTGGACGCTGGGTTCAGGCACCCATGTTGCTGACCGCACCCATGTCCTAAGGCAGGTGGTCTGCCACCGCTCAGGGCCCCCAGGCCCAGCCCTGTGCCCTCCTCGGAGGCCCCCCCCGCCACATGGCTCTGCGGCTCCCACCACCAACAGCGGGAGTGTGCGTCTCCCCCTCTCGGTTCTCCGCCGCCTCGGGCCTGGCTTGGCCAACCGTGCGTCCACCAACGGGGCGCAGGCGGGGGCCTCCAGCAGCCCTTAAGAGAGTGCCCCTCGTGCTCCCGTGTCACCAACGAGCACGCGTGGGGTGTCCTGGGAACGGACGAAAGACGCGATCCCCCGGGCTCCTCAACTGAGGCCATCCGGGGTTAGTGGACACCCAGCCCACCCCAGACCCGGGGCCGAGCCAGCCAGCACCCACAGGCGACCCAGAGGAGCCAACATCGGGGCTCCCTGGGGCGGCCACCGAGGCCCTGCGGGTGGCTACCCAGCACTCTTGTGGCATGTGATCACAGATGCCCGGTCCAGAGATCAGAGGACACGGACCTCACAGCTCCAGTCTGGGCTCACCGGAGCACGTCAAGGCTCCGCACCCCACGCCTCCGCGCCCTCCTCCCACCCGACACGTCGCTCCTTTCTCTCCTGACACCACTGCCATGGCGTTGCGCGCCAGCCACGCCAGCACGCCGTCAGCTCACCCAGGGAACGGGGTAGTCATGCTTCTCCGCTTCTGCTCAGACCGCTCCCTCTGCTCCAGACGCCCTTCCAGCTGCTCCCTGGTCACACGCAGCCCATGGAGAGGCCCAGGGCAAAGCAACCGAAGCCTCCCGCCAAGATCCTATTGACCAAGCCTGGGAAGAGGTTCCCCAGCCCCTCGTGACTCCAGCTCCATCCGACAGCTTCCCCGTCACCCCGTGCCGCTGAGCCAGACCACCCCACAAGGTGCCCTCGGAACTTGGGCCTCAGAAGCTATGCGAGATAATAAATGCTCCTTCTAAGCCAAGAAAACAGATCAACAGGCCATGAACAGGTGAACGGACAAGCAAATTGGGGGAGGCATGGGCAACAGAACATTATTCAGCCATGAAAAGGGTGAAGCACTTTCATGAGCCACGGATGACGCAGGTGAACCTAGAAAACGTTAGACCAGTGGAAGACCCAGACACAGATGGTCGCGGGCTGCGTGATTCCCAGAACCGGGCATCCACGAACACAATGGAGACACGCAGTTCCCAGGGGCTGGGGGAGAGGAGAGCGGAGTGTCCGCTCAGGAGAGAGGGGCCTCCTTGGGGCCTGAGGACGTGAGTCAGAACAAGAAAATGGTGATGGTCGCACAACACTGAGGCACTAAAGACCTCGGAACTGCTCACTACAAGCGGTTAATTCTCTGTTGTATGAAGTTCGTCTCTTTTTTCCCAAAAAATGGACGGGTTAGTGAACTGAAAATACATGCACAAAAAATTAACCTGTAATGGAGGACACAGAGCCAGGAGCTGAGAAACTGAGGCAGGAAAGAAGGAGCACCAGCAAGAATGAGAAGGTCACCTGGGATAGGAAACAGAGGGGAGAGGGCGAGGGCGAGCCAGGGATGGGTGCACACAGGGAGGCAGGAACGTCCGACAAACACCCACCCTGAGCTCCCAACGGAGGAAGAAAGACAGCAGAAATCTTATGGCAAGCCTATTCTTTTTATCCTAACCCCCCCAGCTGCTCTCATTTCTTGCATTCTAGCCTGTTTTGTCTGTTTCTTGTCTTGCATGTTGTAAGAATAATTTATGTATTACCTGGTTCTCCCATCATTTCAGTGGCTTCATAGCATTCTTCTGCATGGTCTCAGAACAACCTGGTAAACTATCCTCCTATTGTTTACAGCGTCGGTCAGCGAACTCCAGTCCATGAGCCGAATCTGGCCCCTCGTCCACTCCCAGATGGCTATGAGCTTACAGCAGTTTAGACTTTCAAATGGCTAAAAATGAAATTTAAAGAAGAATAATATGGCGTGACATGTGAACATTATAAGAAATTCTAATTTAAGTTTTTGTAAACAGAGTTTACTGAATCACAGCTCTGACCACTCACTTCCAGGCCACCTATGACTGCAGGATGTGAGCCCTGGACACAGCCAGCAGGCCGCACAGGGCTCAGGTCAGCACCCTCTCTCCCTTTGCAGAAAGAGCTTGCCAGTCTGGCATGAGCTCCCAGAAGTACAAGTGAGCCAGAGGGTCTGAGCACTCTCATGGCCCCTGTACCTGGCGCCAAATTACTCTCCACAAGGACGGTACTGATTTTCCTGGTCCCAGACAAGCACATGACGCCAGCTGCTGTGTCCTCGGTCCTGACTCGGCACCTCAGCCTGGGGGTGTCCTGAAGCCTTAAGGGCTCTGATTCCAGGAAGTGTCGCATGCCTGGCAGGGCCTCTTGTCAGTCCAAGAGGCAGACGTGTCCCTCAGACACTTGCTTTGTGAAAAAATGAGCCTACAACTTAACACTTTCAGGACTGAGGCTGGTCATGTTCGTGTCCTGAAATGACAAATCCTTGTTTGGGTCATCATTGTCTTTATTCCAGAGCCGTTTCCTAATCTCATGCTCCAGACGTCCATTCACCAAGTCTCTCCATCTGATAGACAAACGTAACTCAGCATATGTCGGTGTCCGTCACCTTCACCTCCCCGTCCCATGTGCTTCCCTGCCCTGGGCTGAACAGCGTCCCCCCAGAATTCATGTGATGAAGCCTGAACCCCTATGATGGTGTTAGGAGGCAGGTTCCCAAGAGGTGACGAAGTTAGCGCCCCTCACGAGAGTAGGGCCCCATGATGGGACTGGTGCCCTTGTAAAAGGGACAGGAGAGTCCTTTCTTCATCTGCCTTGTGGGGACACACCATCTGCAAGCCAGGAGGAGCCCTTGTCCCCCGGAACCAAGCCCGTCGGCACCTTGACCTTGACTTCCCAGCCTCAGAACGGTGCCCAGTCTGGCATTTTGTCACAGCAGGCTGAACTGGCCTGGACATCCCCCAACACACTCACTCTCAACACGAAGAAACAACTGTTCAGTGTGACAAATGCATGTTCAAAACCTCTTAGTGAGTTAAAGAGTGTGGCTGGACTCGCCCCCCAGAGAGTCAGCTCCTCCTTGGCCGTGTGCGTGGTGACATGCACAGCCGCCGTGGCCCATCTGAAGGGCCAAGGCTCATGTCAGCCTCGGTCCCAGCCCCACACGATGCACGTGAGCCGTCGCAGGTGGGCAGACGAGCAGCCGCCGTTCAACCACAGGACGCCACAGCCCCTCACCCGACCCTGGCGGCTGAGGGCCCCGTGTGTGGGATGACGGGAGGGGCCGGGGCAGGGTCAGCAGGACACCGAGCTGCTGGCCGTGTGGCACGTGTCCCGTGAGAGGGTGCTTGTGGCTTTTCTTTCCCTCGCCATCTATGAGGATGCCGCCAACCATCAGAGCCAGAGGAGAGCCGGCCCCTGCTTTCCGAGGGCTTGGTTTGTGGCCTGTCGGGTTGGAGCAGCCGGGAAACACACCTCACAGCTGTTCCCTCTTGGACACCTAAAATCTCAGCTCTGCAGTTCACAGTAGCAGAAACATGGAACCAGCCCAGATGCCCATTGAAAGAGGACTGGATAAAGAAAATGCAGCACATATACACCACGGAATACTACGCAGCCATAAGGAACAAAATCACATCCTTTGCAGCAGCATGGAGACCGCCATGCTAAGGGAACTACCAGGAACAGAAACCTGAAGACCACACGGGCTCACGCATAAACGGGCCTGACCCCTGGACCCGCGTGAGACAAAGGCAAGAACAACTGACACCAGGCACTTCAAGGCGGGGGCCGGAGGCGGAAGGATGAGGGGCACACCCCCCACTGGGCCTCTCGTCCACCCCAGGGCAGAGGGCTCGCTGGAAGCCCTGACCTCGCCTGCAGACAACCTACTCCCCGAGAGAATCCTCACATGTGCCCCACAAGTCTCGACAGAAAGTCAGCTCTGCCATGTCCTACAGGGGGAGTGGCTTAATTTTTCTTGGCCTCCATGTCCCCACCTCTAAAGTGGACCTCAGCATGATTCTGCGCTAAGAGGCTCTGTGTAAAGTTCACACGGGACCTGCCTGTGAATGCCCTTTGCAGACGTGAAGGAACCATGTGGGGCGGCCTGGCCGCCGTCCCGCCCGCAAGAAAAAGGCAGAGCCAGGTGGCAGGCCCGTGTGGGCCCATGTCGTCCTCCTCCGACGGTTCTGGCAAAGCCTGGAGGATGCACGGGGGAGCCAGGAGTCTGTCTTGGGAGAGTCGGGGAAACACTCTGGAAAGGGAGTTGGCATCAGCAGCAGGGAGCAGGAACCAGCACGTGCCCTGGACTCACGCTGGCACCCCAGGTCGGAGGGGACACCAAGGCCACCAGGGTCAGGGGATGCCGAGGCTGCCGGGGACAGAGGCGATGCCGAGGCTGCCCAGGGTCTTCCTGTGTGGGACTCCCGCTCACCCCCGGACCTGGACCCTGAGATTTAGAGGGAGAGCCTGGAAGACACAAGAGAGACACTTCCATCGCGGACCCTGCTGCACAAACAACAGACTGCTCCACCTCCGGACAGAAATGACAGTGAATGACCCAGATGGAGGACCAGACAGCTCCTCGCCCCGCTGGAAGCACAAAAGAGAGGACAACCCACGACCCACTACCCCGTTGGGAGCACAGAAGAGAGGGGACCTCCCACCCTGCTGGGAGCCTGGAGGAGAAGACGGCTCCCATCCCGCCGGGAACACACGGGACGAGACACCTCCCCACCGCTCTGGGGGGCACGAAGGAGAGGAGGCTGCCCGCACTGCTGGGAGCACAGAGGAGAGGACGCCTCCCTCCCTCTGGGGAGCACAGGAGAGAGGACACCCCCACCCTGCTGGGAGCACAGAGACGAGGACGCCTCTCATCCCGCTGGGCGCGTGGAAGACAGGAGGCCGCCGCCCCGCCAGGGAGCACAGAGGAGAGGAGGCCCCCCATGACGCCAGAGCCGAGGAGAGCCGGTCCCTGCTTTCCTGGGACTTGGTTTGTGGAAACACAACGCGCAGCTGCTCCCTCTTAGAGTCCGGCGTGCGCTCCCGGGAGCAAGCCCGTTGCCGCCCAAATCCGGATCTGGGAGGAAGGAAAAACCAAAGGGAAAGCTGAGGCAGCCTCCCGCCTCCCGCCTCCCGTGCCGGCGGGCGTCCGGCCGGTGAGGCCCCGCCCGAGTCCGCGCAGCGACCACAGGGCAACACCGGAGAGGCGGGCCGGAAGGACGAGGAGACCAGCGCGGACGGGCAGGGCGAGGCCCAGAGGCACCGGGACCCACGCCAGGCCTGAGGACGCCCAGCTGCACACCCCTGGTGAGGCCAGGACAGCGGGGGTGAGGGGGCCGTGAGACCCCCAGCCGGAGGCCCGGCCTGGGCGCCGCAGGAAGCCAGGCACTGACCTGTGACCTGGATCTTCATGACAGCACGGCCACAAGCACAGGGGCCCAGAAGGTATGGCCCGGTGGAGGAGCCACGAGTAGGTTCCCGAGGGCGGGCCCCACCCGAAGCCCAGATCCGAAGGGACGACATCGCAGCCTCCAGCAGTGCGTCTGGCCTCCAAAGCCAGGAGGAGCTCGCTGGAAGCCGTATGAGGACGGGAATCCCACGGCCCAGCACCCACTGGGCTCTATCCTTGCTGACGCCTGTTCAGAGACCCTCCCTCTCAGCCACGATGCAGACAGGAGAGCTTTTCTCACGCTGTCCGCCCTTCATTGCTCTGCGCCGTAGAAAAGAGGAAGTCGTTCTTTCCTCGACCAAAGCGAAGCCTCATTCCTGGTCTGCGCCATCACAGAGCCCGAATCGGGGAAGGTCCAGGGGAGAGCCAGGCGCTCGTGGGTCCTGCTGTGCCCCCCGCAGAAACACGCTCCCTTCCTTCTGGAGCAGAACCCTGCTCCTCTGAAGCAGCGACCCCCCCAGGACTCAGGGAGCCCGGCTGATCCATGCCACTGCCCACTGAGCCCAGTGTCCACACAGGACTGCAGGGAGAGACGAGAGGGGGGTCTCGTCCGGGAGACGCCACACCTCCCTCCACGTCAGGAGGCAGCATCTGTGGGAGGATGTCGGGTCTTACAGGCCCAGAAGCAAAATCAAAGGCATTTGCAGATCCGTGCACAGCAAGATAAAAGTTCCATCATTTTAAGCCGTGCTCAGTGGCTCAGCCTGTAATCCCGCGCCTTTGGGAGGCTGAGGTGAGTGGATTCCCTGAGCCCGCGGGTTCGAGACCCGCCTGGGCAGGCGAGACCTCATCTCTACAATAAATCAAAAAAAATTAGCCGGGTGTGGTAGTGCGCACCTGTAGTTCCAGCTACTTGGAAGGCTGAGGCGAGAGGATTGCCGGAGCCCAGCGGGTCGAGGCTGCGGTGGCCGGGAGTGGCCGCTGCACTCCAGTCTGGACGACCAAGTGAGACTCCAACTCAAAAAAAAAAAAAAAAAAAGTTCCGTAATTTTTTCCAACCATTTAAAAATGTGCAAACCATCCTCAGCCCCCGAGGGTCCTGTAGAGATGGGGGCGGCAGGTGTGTCCAGCAAACCACATCTTCTGCTAACCCACCAGGGACCTCCTACCCTTCCCTGTTCTAAATGTCTGACTTACGGAGCTTTGTTTGATCAAGGCAGAGTGGGCAAAGATGCAATGACTTGACATCAACGTGACATCTGAACCATGAAATGCTCTTGCCCGACCTGCAGGCCAGCAGCCAACACACACAGAATTAAATCCGGCTCCTGAGCCTCACCGGCTGGAACTGTATCTAAAATGTGTTTAGAAGGGTTGGAAAACCACAGGGCTTTCACTTTTCTTAGAATACCCTAAGTCACGAGAAAATGTCAAGGGAAAGGATTGACCCAGAGCCACAAGCGTAAACTCTTAAGGAAGGCTGGCCAGACGGGGTGGTCCGGCTCTTCAGAATCACACATCCAGGTTCAAGGGCCAGCTCTGCCCTCCTCACCCGTATCACCTGGAGCAGGTTGGCTAACCTCTCTGGACCCCATGTTTTTCCTGGTAGGCCCAAACAGTGAAACCTATCCTATCGCAGGATTAACAGTAAAGCAGAAGCGGCAGGTGTGAAGCAGCCACTGCTCCCATGAGATTTTCAGCAGGGAGGACGCGGGGTAGCACGTGGCAGGGGAGTTGCCTTCCTCCATGGTGACCTGTGGGAAGGGGCCGGGCAGCCCCCGCTCCCACGGCATCGTAGGGCACCAGAAATATCTGTTTCTCCACCCTGGGTGAAGGCACTAAAAATAAACTCTAGCTAGGCATCCCTAAATAAGAGCTTTATCGATGCAAACTTGTGCCACCCTGGCTGCAACCCTGGAAGGTGGTCAGGCCCACGTTCTCTCCGTCTTGCAGACCAGAAAACCAACCAAAACACGGACCTGGAGTCTGGGAATGTGAGGTCGCATCCCACGCATGCCATGTGAGTCTTTGGACCTCGGGCTTGTTGTTTTGTCTCTCTTAGCCTTGGTTTTCCGGCACTATGAGTGGTCTTTATTCTGACACCGCATCTGATGCATAGTGGGGGTCAGTATAGACCTCCGACTGCACGGTGAGATGGCAAAACCAGATCCAGCAGGCGTGTCTCCTCCAGGCCCCCCTGTGGTGGGAAACGCACCAGACAAGATGACCCGAAAGTCTCAAGGTCTTTGCAGAAATGGCCCTGGGGTGGGGGGGTTGGCAGTCTCTGAATCTCTGACTACAGAGAATTGCTGCCAAATTCCCGAGCCTCTGCTCTGCGGGAATGCCTGAGTCGGACGAGGAAAGGCAGCCTCGAACTCTCGGCGTCAGCCCTTTCCCCACTCAAATCTGGAGCGCTGATGCCTCTCAGTTGAGCCACACAGTGAGGCCTCCTTCTCACCGGGACCTGAAGCTGGGGAAAGTGAGGAGAGCAAATGCCCAGCTCTGCCCGGCGGCGCCTCCCGGAAATGCAGGACTTTCTCCCACCGAGATGCTGCTGTCTCCCCAGCTTCTGTCTCCCAGCTGTGCCCACCTGTCTGACTCGAACTAGCACCGCATGCCAACAACTCCAAGTCAGTATGACCGATGCTGCCTTGCTGCGAGAGCTCAGACTGCCTCCTGTGCTGCCGGTGGTCTCCCCAGGCCCGCCCATCCTTCCTGTGAGCACCCCAGCCGTCAGATGCAGAACAGGGATTTCCCAAGCCTCTCCTCTCCCCCACCGTCCGCAGGGTGGCAGATGCTGATGTTCTTCCCCCAGGCACCTGTGCCCTGCCTGACCATCTCCTGCCTCGATGGCTGGAACGCATCCTCTGGGGTCTCCCTCCTTGTTTCACCCCCTTTGAGTTGTCTCTGTCTGCACACAGAGGGATCTTCCTAAGCGTGAGTCATGTCTCTACACTTCTGTGAGCAGCTCATCAAACCTTTGTGCCATAAACTCACCTCAGCACTGAAGGCTCTCCGTGGCCCTCCCTGACCCTCTGCGGACCTTCGTGGCCCCCGTGGCCCTCTGTGGCCCTCCACGGCCCTCCTCTATGGCCCTCTGTGTCCCTCTGTGGTCCTCTGTGGCTCTCCGCAGCCGGGCTCCTGGTCACCTTAGCACCCTTCCCTGCTGTGAGCTCGCCACCATCCGCCATGCTGAGGCAGCAGCCTGGACTCCGCCGCCTGCCTTCCTCCCGGGGTCCCAGCCCTCCCTGCCCATCTCCTCGATGCAAGAGACAGGCACCCCAGGCCGCTGGGCGTGCTGTGCCCCCCTGGGCCTCCTACTTCGTGAAAATCGCCCCACAGCGCGGCAGGCGACCGGCCCCGTGGGCATCCCTCGGTCAACTCGCTCGAGGGCAGCGACTCCAGCTCGACCTCCCCGTGTCCCTCAGGCCCTGACGTGGGACCGAGCACTTGCTGGTCAAATGGCCGAAGGAGACAGAAGGATCAGCGGACACTCTTGGGGCAACTGCGCCTTCGTTCGCTCAGTCAACGCCAGTGGCGTGCCTGCGGCGCATGGGCGTCCTTCTGGGTGTGAACAGGCGGAACGAAGCCCCTGCGGGGGCAGAGCTGGCATGTGGGGGAGGGGCCGTGCGCTAGACCTTCGCTGCGACTCACAGAGGCAGGTGGAGACAGCCCAGGTCACAGCTGTCCACACCATTCACTTCCTCATTCATTCGTTCATTCCATTTAATGAGCGGCTCCCTGCCGGCCATAGTATCCCTTTTGCTTCACACATATGCACACACACACATACACGGGCACACGCACACATACACGCACACACACATCAAAGCCCTGGTTTCATGCCTGTATCCTTCCACTTCAGTGCCCGTCGCAGAACAGGACGCACGCAGATTGCTGAGTAAACATCTGTTGCACTGTGACGGGTGAGGCAGGCGGTGGCGGCGAGGACGGTCGGCCGGGACGGCCGGCCCCGTGTGCTCTGGTGTGTCTCCATTTGTGAAGAGAAGCTCAAAACAGCACCGAGCCTCCCTCAGTGGCCTTGTCTCCACTCTTTTTTTTTTTTGAGTTGGAGTCTCACTCTGTCGCCCAGACTGGAGTGCAGTGGCCGCTCCCGGCCAGCGCAGCCTCGACCTGCTGGGCTCCGGCGATCCTTCCGCCTCAGCCTTCCTAGTAGCTGGAACTACAGGCGGGCACTACCACGCCCGGCTGATTTTTTGATTTATTGTAGAGATGAGGTCTCGCCAAGTTGCCCAGGTGGGTCTCGAACCCAAGGGCTCAGGCAATCCACTCACCTCGCCTCCCAAGGCGCGGGATGACAGGCTGAGCCACCCAGCCGGCTCTCCACTCTTGCCTGGGGGAGGGTGGGCAGCCTGCTCAGCGCTCTCCTGCATCGGGCCGGATCCAGCGAAGCCTGCAGAAGGCCGGTGTCTTACTCCCGAGTCCCAGAGCCGTCACCGCCCCAGGGACAAGGGATGGGAGCCCAGGAGGCTGCCTCCTCAGAAGGCGGGTTCCGTCCCAAGGGGCCTCCAGCCGTGCCTGGCTCGAGCGAACGCCTTCCGGGGGAAATTCCTCAAGTTCCAATTCCATGTTCCCTCCGGAGACTCTGGACAGAGCTCCACCTGCCGCCGGGGAGTCACGCACGTGGCGGTGACCACGGTCCCCAAGTCCCCTCACGTGGGAGAGAAGTGACCGCGCAGTCCTCGGGCCCCAGCCAAGGGCTGGGAAGTCCCATCTAATTCCTGATTCCTCTGCGGGCTCGCCTGCTCCCCCGGGACAGTGCTGCCCTGGCTCTCCAGGTAACGGGCATGGAGCCAAGGCCTGTGGGTGTGGGCAGCCCCGGGCAGGACCCCCAGCGTTTCTCGGAGCCGAGGCCTTGGAACTGGAAAGAGCTTTGACCGGAAGACCCAAGCAGCCCCTTGCTCGACAGGCACGAAAACCAAAGCCCAGGGGTGGGGTCGGCCCGAGCTGCCCCGGCAAGATCCGACAGACCGGGCGGCGTCCACGGCAGAAAAGTGCTCCTCACAGCTCTGGGGCTGGAAGCCCACGACAGGCTCTCAGCAGAAGGGCCCCTGCGGCCACTCTCCCTGGCTGCCCGTCCTCACAGCCCGTCCTCCATGCACGGGCATGAAAGTCTCCTCTGCTTGTGGCGACACCAGGCCTGGAAGCCAGGGCCCTCTCTCAGGCCTCTTCGAAGGCGCTGGTCCCCACGCGGCCGCCTTCTGCGGGGGAGGTCAGAGCTTCTGGACGTTAACCTGGGGGGGCACGACCCGGCCCCGACTTCAGGGGCTTCAGAGGCTCCCCAGGAGGGTGTGGTCCTGGCCGTCCTCTCCAGGGCCAGTCCCATCACGCTCACCCCCTCCCGCAGCTCTCCAAACACGCCGGGCATCCCTTGGCTCCTGAGAGGACACGCCAGCCTCACGCCAGCCTGACGCCCAGCTCACGCCAGCTGCTGCTTGTCTCGGGGCCTTTGCTCTTTGGTCTCCCCCCCACCTCAACCCGGCCCCAGTGCAACTCCTCCTTTCCTTTTGCTGTTCAGACTGAATCTTAATCGATAGGCCCGGGGGCTCCTGCATGCAATCCCAGCATTTGGGAGGCCGAGGCGGGAGGACTGCTTCAGCCCAGGAGTCTGAGACCAGCCTGGCAACATAGTGAGACCTTGTCGCTACAGATAATTGAAAAATCAGCCAGGCGTGGTGGTGTGTGCCTGGAGTCCCAGCTACTCGGGAGGCTGAGGCGTGAGGATCCCCTGAGCCCGGGAGGTGGCGGCGTGGTGAGCAGGACCATGCCCCTGCACTCCCGCCTGGGTGGCGCCGTGAGCCCTGACTCAAAAAGCAAAATCGATCTTAAAGACCGCCCCTGCAGAAAGACCAGCCAAGGTGATGTCACGCCTAATCGCACCAGCACGGGGCACGCAGCCTTTCTCCCGTGGTATCTCCCTCTCCCTCCCCCCCATTGGCATTCTCTCTCCCTCCCTCCGACTCTCCCCTCCCTCCCCCTCCCTTTTCTCCCTCTCTGCCTCTCTGTCTCTCTCTCCCTCCCTCCGCCCTTCCCTTTCTCTCTGCCTCTCTCTCCCCTTCTCCCGGCCCCCGCCCCCCCCAAGGAGCAGGCAGGCCACAACCGGGACAGACCGACTGATGTCCTGACGTCCCGCCAGAGGCTGCCAGACAGGCCAGCCTCTTCCTCCTCGCCTCTTGCCTTGACCTCGGGGCGTGTCTCCTAGCACTGTGTGTCAGAGGAGGTGATCTCTACATCTGCCTGATGGGGCTCCCTGGGGACGGGCGGGGTCCACACATTCCCTGCCCCCTCCACCACCGTGTCCCAGGAGGAAAAGAAATCAGCTCTCGGAAATACGATCCCCCGGGAGTCACAAAGTGCATGAAATCTGCTTAGGAGAGACAAGTCATATTTCTATGAATTCTAGAACAGTGTGATTTGCAGTCTGCATTTCTTATCAATGCAAAAAAAAAAAAAAAACAAGCACACACAAAGACAAACTGTGAGCGCCACCTGATGGGGAAATCCACAGGGTCCCACCAGCGATCCTCGTGCAGGAACTGTGGGCCTGGGTCACGTGCCACAGTCTGCTCTGACATCCACGGGGCTTGCCAGTAGCAGACCTCACACCCCTGCCAGCAGCCTCTGAGGCAGCAGACAACATCTCAGATGAATCTTGCTGCCTGGGGTATGGATCCCCTGCACTGGGGTGGGTGCTGGCTCACCGCATGACCTCTGAGCCCCAGAAACCTTAACTCCAGCCCTGCCATGCACACTGGTCATTCCCCGGGCCTGCGTGGCCTCTGAGAAACAGAAGCCTTAACTCCCACCTGCTGACTAACTTTGCTACTGGCTAGGAGGATGGACACGGCTTATCCACACCCTCCAACTCATGAGCAAAGTGTCACTGTCCTCCCTGCTGGCTAGGAGGATGGACCTGGCTTCTCTGGCTCTCTGGAACCACATGCAAAGTGACACTAGCATGAATGTGGCTTCCCTGTTCTCTCCCAATCCACATGCTCGTGACACACTCCTCTCTGCTGCCAGGGGGGACATACGTGGCTCTTTCTGCCCTCCTGTCTCCTCAGGCAGGAATCGCTGTCCTCCCTGCTGGTTAGGAGGATAGGCGTGGCTTTCCTGTGCCCTCTCGACTCTGCATGCAAGGTGCCATCAATCCCTCTCCAGGGAGGGCGCCCCCACGCGCCCCCTGGCACCCGCAGGTGCAGGGAAGGACCTCTTCTGCCATCAGATGCTACTTCCGGTCATAGATGAAGGGTCACCTTGCTCAGCCATTTCCCAGTCCGGCCTGGTGGGAATCCCAGGGCCTCCGGGCTGGCTTCAGAGCACGTCTTGGCCGAGCAGGACTGCGGCCAGCCACACTTTCTCCCAAACTCTGTTCTTGTGAAAGACCCATCAGCCCTCTCCGGCCAGATGCACAACATGGTCTCTAACAGATGTCTCCTGAAGACGTTGGGGGCTTTTCCATCCCCACACGCTAAGGTCACAGGCATCATGGAGCCAGGAAGAGCCGTGCAATTGTGGGAACCAAACGTCCACGCAAGCCAGAGAGAAGAAAGGAAGCAAGAGAGACGTCAAAAGCCCTCCACTCCCCGACCCCCACTCCCATCCAGCTGCAAAGTTCCAAAGTTCGTTGGATCGAGGCCGAGGACCGGCTCAGAAGACGCTGGGGTGGGTCTGCAGCAGCAGACGCACCTCAGGTCGCAGCCCCTCCTCCGACGGACACCTGCGAGTCAGAATGTGGGCGAGGGATGGCCCGAAGGCTTTGAAGCAGGAGACCAGTCCCACGAGACTGAGGAGCAGAGCCAGCTCTGAGCAGAGGAGGCCGCTGACCCGAGTCGGTCTTGCCTCTACCCCGGTGGTCTTTCAGTTGGTCTGCCCTCACAGAAGAGGTATTCTGATTCCAGGGCTGTTCTCATGTTCACACTAGCGGTCTCCCAGCGGGTCCACACCCACACAAAGACCTCCTTAGGCCTCTCTGGGCCCAAGTAAACCCGCTTTAGAGCAGCACACTCCGGATCGGCCGTTGTCACGACCACGTTCTTGTGTCCAACTGGCCTTGTGAAAAAGCACCTGTAGCAGGCAGTTCTCCCTGCCCCAGACCCTTCTGCCTTCTTTGCCACTTCTGCCAAAAAAGAAACCATATTCTCAGTACGTAAAGTATGTGACAAACCCAAAGCGCCCAGCATAGGGCCACCCACAACCGGGACACCTCAGAGCCCCCACGAATGGGGAGCTATAGCCTTCACCCCACGTCAGCAAGAAGAAAGATGTCTCCAGTCATGTTTTAATTTAATGTCTAATATTTAGCAAAATGTACGGTATAAGCACGTATTTTATTTTTACCAACGATGCACTAGTAATGATTGTAGAGAGCTCAGTTCACAAGAAATTTGTTTTGCAACTTGGAGCCTCAGAGTGGTAAGAAACAACTTTGTTTCAATTTTTAGACATATTTACTTTTGCAGAAATATCTCATTGTTGATCAACTGAAGACCTCCAAAGAAAAAAATATGTTAGTTGCAGTAAGACAAAATTCTGTCATGGAAATAGAATGGAAATGTAATTTTTAAGGTGGGAAAGGTATAATGTAGTATTTTCTGCTATTTAATAAAAGCCTAATCGCATGATTTTTAAAATTAGATGATTGTGTCAAATGACCTTGACATCTATATTCCACTGAATTCATTTAAAAGAGTGACGTGTAATTTTATGCTAAAATGTTTAATATTGATAAGATGTTACATGCTTCATGCTTTGAAACTCTCTAGATTTATGAGGAAAAATTCGTGTCGCTTTAAAGAACACGTCAGGGAGCACATAACCCTTCATGATACTCTTTGGGCACAAACGAGCAAAAGCTTTGAAGACCCCTGCTCTCTGCTCTCCTGGATAAGCAGCGGAATCGTTCAGGAAGCGAGAACTCTGCCTGGAAGCCCATCCCCACATGGCTAACACGCCGGTCTGAGCAGGGTTGGCAAGTAGAGGCCGCTGGACCCTCCGCCGCCCGCTTCTTCCTGCTGGGAATGCTGCGAACGTTCCACGCTTTGCATCTGCTTGGAGGGTGGGAACAGCGACGTCCTCTCCAGGCAGGTGGCTAAGAGCAAGGCTGACAGGGCTTCTCTGTGCATCTCTGGCTCTCCCTCACTCCTCTGCCGCTGATGGCCCCAGAGCGAGCTTGAAACGTGTCAAAGGTCGAGGGCTCCAGAGTGAAACACTGTGAAACACTGTGTCCAATGATGCGGAGCTGCAGGGGGGCGGATTCCTGAGTCAGTGCTTGGAGGAGTGGCCCAGAAACCCCACAAAGAACAACCCCAGTGAGCCTTGTAGAAGCCAGAGATGTGTGTACCTGTGTGTGCATGTTGTGTGAAACCACTTAAGACCCTGCCTGCACACCTGCAGACACTGACCGTGACGGGACTCAGCACGTCTTTGCCGCATCCAAAGGCCTCTCCCATCCACACACGCGGCTCGTTGAAGCCACCACTTCTCTGAGCCCCAGGACCCTGACTGCGGTGCACTGAAAACCCCGACAGCATTCCTCCTCGGGAAAAATACTCTATCGTGAGAGAAATAAAGCCTCCACGACAGAAGCCAAGTTGACGATTTAATTAGAGATCACAGAAGAGAAGGCGCTATTGCAGAAAAGATTGATTGCAGAAAGTATAAAACTGAGAACATTCCCAAATGCTCACAAGCTGTCCAGGAACAGGGAGAGAGTTGCAGGCTCAGCTGAAGCCACGCCACAGAAGTCGCCACCAGCAGGGCGGCCGTCAGGACGCGTCACAGCCATGTCACCGTGCGGCTGCCTGGTGAGGCTGGCTGTGGGTGCTTGGGAGAGGCTGTCGGAGTGGAGCGCCCAGGGCCTGGCTCTTCCGGGAGGAGCAGCTGGAAGCCCACGCGTCCCCCGTCGCAGGCGCGACTGCAGGGCTGCTTCGCGGAGCCCAGCAGCCCAGTCCCAGCCAACCGCCCACTGAGGCCCATCCTGCCCCTGAGCCAACCCACCATCAGTACCACGGACACAGGGACCCCAAGCACCGAGACGCCCGGCCCCAGAGTGGGATTTCTCCCGAAGCCCTGACTGTCGGGGCGGCCGTGGGAGGAAGAGGGAGGGAGAAGTGCCTACAGGACCCACAGGGACCCTTGGAGGCCGCAGCGGGGACCCCAGCACCCTCCAGGGCAGGGGAGGCTTTCTGTCCGCAGTTGGGGGCCCCCAGTGGAAAGCGGGGGTGGGCCTCCCCCAGGGAAGGTGACGCCAGCTGAGAGCCCTCTGCAGCCGGGCCACCAATCCATGTGAAGTTCACGCCTACTGTTTCCCAACAAGGGAGCGGAGAACGAATCGGGTGCCTTCTCTGCCTCTCGAGGTTTTCAGAGAATGGGGTGGGGAGGGGAGTGAGAAACCGTCCGCAGCGAGCAAACGCCACACACCACCCCTCAGCGCCAAACCTACACCGAGGCCCCGCTGCGGCAGCTTCTGGGGTGTCCTCAAGCTGCCCGGACTCTTCTGGGGGCTCCCCTCTGCCCGAGCTCAGCGAGCTCAGGCCTCTTCCTCCAACAGACACGTGCCGAGCCCCTCGGACACACCAAGCGAGGTCTAGGCAGGGGGGATACAGCAACACGGACCCCCAAACCTGCCCTTTGAACCACGTCGTCTTCGTGGGTGAAAAAGCTTGCTTGAAACGCCTGCCCCGTGTATTATGTGGCTAACTAGAGGAACCTTGGCACGCGATGAAACCGCAGTCACGACGGCTTCTGTCATGTCTGAGGGAGCCTTCCTGGAGCCTCTGCTTTGCTTCAGGTCCTGCGAAGGCTGCAGGTCAAACCGACAGCCATCCTGGGCTGGAGTCCAAGCCCCACAGCTTCCCGTGAGCCTGAGCCAGACATTGAGGACCCGGCGTTCCGACCAGGAAAGTGCGGGCGGCGCCTTCCCCAGCGGGCAGTGCGCCTTCGAGGGCAGACGCCACGCTCTCCCTCCTGCACGACGACGAGGGAGACCACGCAGCGGGGCGCCCAAGACAACACAGCCCGAGGGCCAGAGGGGCCTGGAGGGGGCCCACAACACACGGCCGACCCGCCCACGTCCAGGGCCCTCCGAGAGACGCACACGTCCAGGCCGGCGGAGGCCAGAATGCCCCTCCGGCTGCCGGCAGGTGCCGCAAGGGAACGTGGATGCCGTTCTGGGGACTTCCAGGAAATAAACAGGAAGAAATGGAAGGCTCCAGCCGGCGTTCCACCCAGTCCCGGGCAGGGCTGGAAGCCTCAGACCTGCCCCAACCGGGAGGGGGGAGGGGGCAGAGAAGAACCAGCCGGAGACTCTAGGAGAAGCAGCAGCCGGCTGAGCGCGGTGCCCCGTATGTTCTCCTGCAGGCCACCGTGAGAGAGGCTACCCTTGCCCCTCGGAGGGGGCCTGGAGGCACCCCTGCCAAGGAAGAGCCGGGACCAGGGAGGCCTCTAGGCCTGAGACTTGTGTCCTGGCCAGACCCAGCTGGGAGCTGCCCTGTCCCTGACTCCAGCCACCTTGAGGTGTGCCGTTGCCAGGGCCATCAGCCCACTTGCTTCCAAGCACACGCTGGCAGGGCTCGCCTGCGGCCATGAGTTCTCACCTCATACAAAGATAAGAACTTCAGAAAAAAGTTAAACGTCCCAGTGGAGATCCACAGTGTACACAACCTGGGCTTCAGCCCACGGGGAGTAAGTTTGGAGCATGTCTGGTTACTATAGAAACAATTCCCTTCAAGCTCCCTGCCCGAGTACCGGGAGTAGTTTCCTTGAAACCCAAGGTCATCTCTGGCATGAGGCCAGCAGCCAAGTGCTGCGAAAGCCACGCTGTGGCGGCGACGGAACGCTTGAGACCGGGCACTGGGATTTGGCGGCACTCGGGTGTGAATGATCAGGGCGAACTCGGTCAGTGGCGGGTTTCTCCCAGCGCCGTGCTGGCAACAAAAGTGTCTCACGCAGACCCCAACGATGAGAAAGCCAAGCCTGGGCAGGAACCAGGCGGAGAGGGAAGGAACGTGGTTTCCCGTCAAGGCTCCAGCCGGAGAAGTCTCCCGGCATGTGTCCAGTCCCAGCGGGTGTCCAGTCAAGGCTGCCAGCGTGTGTCCTCTGACAACAGCTTCTCTGCCTCCCAGGAAGGCTGGCAGGAGCGTGATCCTGGGGAGACCAAGTGGCTTCACAGGCTGCCCACTTCAGTGGCACGGAGGGGTCGTCCTTTCCTGTGATGTGGGGGCATTCGCCCTCTTGTACTTTGCCTGGCAGCTGGAAGAGGAACGTCTGGATTTAAACTGCTCCCTTGACCCAGACCGAACCAAAGCTATGAGAACTGCTCATTCAAGGCTCCTGGTGGCACACAGTTCCTCAAAGACATACAGGCCGCAGAAAGGGCTACGCCCCATCCCTCTGGGTTGCTGGCAGAGAAAATTCATACAACGTGCATGGCGACACAATAAAAATTTAGACTGGCCACATATCCCCATCTCTGCAGCGAAAAACCACACACTGTTATCTTCCCCGGGCACACGTGCCCCTCTGGGAGCTGGCTCCAACCCCCAATCTGTCCTGAAGAAGCCCCAAGACCTGCAGGTCAATTCCCGACCCATCTGATTCCTCAGTTCCGTCGTCTGTAGAACTCTCTGGCAATGATCACTCAAGCCACTCTCCATTCGGACACAGCTTGCCTATGGCCTGGAATGTCTACTGCTGAGCATGACTACTTGGTAAATAAAGTGACAAACGAGAGAGAAAATGACCGGATGAACAAGCGCATTAACAGACGGAAGCTCGGGAATGTGAGAGGAAAGCCTTCGCCCGGACAGCCATTCTCAGTCAGGTTTCTGCAAGAGGCTGAGCCTCAAAGCCCTGAGGCATCCCTGCCTGTGAGAAACGGCTTCTCTGTGCGTCTCTGCTGGGGCTGGTTACACGTCAACTTTAGGAAAATTGAGGTCATTCAAGTCACGGTCCACATCCCAGAGTCCAGCTGAGAATGGCTGTAGAACTGTTTAAATGGAGCCCGAATTCGCTGCGAAGCCCAGGGATGACCCGAGTCCACCGCCAGAGGGTGGTCCACCCACCAGCCCCATGCCCACCACCTAGACAAGAGTGCGGCCCAGGAGACAGGAAGCCAGGACCCCAGTCCCAACCTGTCTAGCACAGACCCTGAGGCAAGGGTTTGGGAGCAAATGACTTATGTGGGAGTTGACTCAAAGCAGCATGGCACAGCTCGGGGTTCTCGGTTTCTGCACGGGTGACCTTGGAGGTCAGATCTGCTCCGTTATGGGACAGTCCTGAGCACGGCCAAACTTCTAGCAGTCTGCCAGCCCCGGCCCTCTAGACGTGAGCAGCAACCCGCCCCACCCAGTGTAACGACCGAGAATGTCTCCAGGTATTGCCAAGTGTGCTCTGGAGACTCAGTCGCCCCTCTGAGGCCCACTGGGAAGCAGGACCCGGTGGCCCTTGGCCCGGATGTCCCATCACGACATATCACCCTGGCACTTGAGAGTGTTACATGCTGATGGATCACACAGGGCCCCCCTCTGGAAACTGTCCTTGGTTGCAGAGACCTGCCTCAACCCAGGTTATGCCCCTCCCCGGGGGCAGCCTACACCCAGGGACTGTCTAGCGCAGGGACACGGAGGCCCAGCACCCTTGTCTCAAGGCGGGACCACGGGGAAGGGCCAGCCTGGCTGCCGAGCCTGCGGGGTGTTGAGTCCCCAGCTGCACCTGCATCGGCGCTCCCCTCCCCCACCCAGTGCCACCCCCGGGTCTGCGGAGTTGCTGTCCCCAAGCACATCCCGCCATCAGACCGCCACAAGCACAGCTGCCTCTCAGTCTGCTCCCGAGGAGCCCAGACTAAGCCTGGCCTTCAGGAGGGTTTCCTGGAAGCAGACTCCAAAACGGAGTTTGTTATCGATCCGCAGTAACAGTCCCGATCTGCGGGGCTTGTGATATTTTTATTCGTGCATACAATGTGCAGTGAGCACACCAGGGCAGTCATGGGGTCCGTCACCTCAAACATGTATCACTTCTTTGTGTTGGGAACGTTTTTAGACCTGCTCTCTTAAGTATTTTGAAATAGAAACTAAACCACTGTTAGTGATTATCGCCTCGGCTGTGCCATCGCACACCAGAACTCGTGTTTTCTACTCAGCTCTGTTTGTAGCTGTTGGCCAGCCCCGCTTCACGAACCCCCTTCTCCTTGTGACTCCCAGCCCCTGGCAACGCCATTCTGCTCTCCTCCTTCAGGAGACCAATTTTTTTAGCTCCCACCTTTGAGTGAGAACATAAGATATTTGTCTTTCCGGGCCTGGCTTATTTTACTTAAGTCATCTCCAGTTTCATCCATGTTGCTGTAAATGACAGAATTCCGTTCTTTTTTGTGGCTAAATGACACTCCTTCAGGCAAATACATCACATTTTCTTTCTCCGTTCATCCACTGATGAACGCTCGGTTGCTTCCATATTTTGACTGTCGTGAATACTGCTATATAAACTGGAGTGCAAATGTCTCTTCAATGCACTGACTTGCTTTCTTTTGGATATATACCCAACTGGATTACATGGTAGATCTAGTTTTAGTAAGGAACATCCGTACTGTTTTCCGTAGAGGTTGTACTCATATACATTCCCACCAGCAGTACATGAAAGTTCCCTTCCACATTCTTGCCAGCATTTGTTTTTTAATGTTTTTATAATCACCATTTTAACAGCATTGAGATGATAACTCATTGCGGATCTGATTTACACTTCTCTAATGACTACTGAGGCTGGGCTTTTTTCATACACCTTTCGGCCATTTGTATGTCTTCTTCTGTGAAATGTCTATTCAGACCATTTGCCCATTTTTAATCAAATTATTTGTGGGTTTTTGTTTTGGGGGGTGTGGAACGTTCTGTAAATGGCTGCTAGGTCCATTTCGTCTAGAGTGCAGTTTACTCCAGTGTTTACTGATTTTCTGTCTGAAGGATGTCTATTGCTGTAAGTGGAGTGTTGACATTTTCTACTATTATTGTAATATAGTAAATTTGTTTTGCTTTGTTCGCTATTGAGTTGTTGGAGTTCCTTATGTATTCTGGATGTTAACCCCTTGTCAACAGATAATTTGCAATTATTTTTTTCCATTCTATATGTTGTCTTGACTCTGTTGTTTCCTTTGCTGTGCGGAAGCTTTTTAGCTTTATGTAATCCTATTTGTCTGTTTTTGCTTTTGTTACCCATGCTTTTGAGTTGTTTGTTTTTAAATTTTGGAGATGTGGGGTACAATTCAGGGCTATGTATACAAATGTTCATTTTGCAGGTATCCTTGTTGATGAGGCGTGGCTTTTGAGGCTTACCCCCCCTCAAAAAATTTGCCCAGACCAATGCCCTGAAACATTTCCCCAATAATTTCTTCTAGTGGTTCATAGTTTCAGGCCTGATGTGTATGTCTTTAATGCATTTCATTTGATTTCTGCATGTGGTGAGAGGTGGGGTTTAGTTTCTTTCTTCTGCACATGGATACACCATCTATTGAAGAGATTGTCTTTTCACCAGTGTATGTTCTTGGTGCATTTGTCAAAAATGAGCTGCCTGCAAATGTGTGGATTTATTCCTGGGTTCTATATTCTGTTCCATTGGTCTATGTGTCTGTTTTTATGCAAGTACCATGTTGTTTTAGTTACCATAGGTTTGTTATATACTTGGGGGGGGGTGCCACAAAAAAGCATATACACATTTGAAGAGATGTTATCTATGTATTATTTTTCTGAGTCCTTTTCAGAAGTGTCTGGGTGCTGATGGTAAGCACTTTGAGCACCTGTTGTAACTGCAGAAGCCAAATGTGACTTTTATTCACCTTTTGTTATCAATATGTATTTTTCCTTTCTGAAAATGTGAATACATCTTTTGGCACTCTCTGTATTTTGATTCTAGTAGTGTGATGCCTCCAGCTTTGTTCTCTTTGCTCGACTACTTTGGCTCTTCAGTGGCTTTTAGGGTTCCAAACAAATTTTAAAGCAACTTTTTTCTACTTCAGTGAAGAATGTCATTGGTATTTTGATAAGAATTGCATTTGAATCTATATCACTCCGGTAGTGTGGGTATTTTTAACAATATTAATGTTTCCGATCCTTGAGTATGGAGTATCTTTCCATTATTTTGTGCCCTCTTCAACTTTTTTCATTGGTGTTTTAGAGTGTTCAGTATAGAGGCCTTGGATTTCTTTGGTTGCATTTATCCAAGGCATTTTATTTTTTTCTGTAGTTATTGTAAGTGAAATTGCTTTCTTGATTTCTTTTCCAGATTGTTTGCTGTTAGTGTACAGAAATATTACTGATTTTTGCATGTTGACTGCAACTTTATAAAATTCATTTATCAATTCTAACAATTTTTGATGTTTCTAAATATAGGATTACGTTGTCAGTAGCAAGTCTAATTTGATGTATTTTTTTCCAGTTGACATGTCCTTTATTTCCTACTCTTGCCTAATTTCTCTGAAAAGGACTTCCAGGATTATATTGAGTCAAAGAGGTGAAGGTGAGCCTCCTTGTCTTTTTCCAGATCTTTGAAGAAAGATTTTCCATTTCCCCCCATTCATCATGATGAATGGGTAAAGGTTGTCATATATGGCCTTTATAACTTTAGGGTATGCTTGTACCATATCAAGTTTGTTGAGAGTTTTTATCATGAAGAAACATTGAATTTTACTCAATGCTTTTTCAGCACTGATTGGAATGATCAGTTGTTTTCTGTTGTATCCTTGTCTGGTGATTTTGATATTATGGTAGTGCTGGCCTCATAGAATGCATTTGGAAATATTTCCTTCTTTTCAATTGTTTGGAGTAGTTTAAGTACAATTAATATTCGTTCTTCTTTAAACATTTGGTAGAATTTGGTAGTGAAGTCATCAGGTCTTAGGCTTTTCCTCGATGGGAGACTTTTTATTATGGCTTCAATCTCATTATTTGAACTCTGTTTAAGTTTTCTATTTCTTCATGGTTCAATCTTGGTATGCTGTATGTCTCCAGGAATCTATCTATTTCTTCTAGATTTTTCAATTTGTTGGCATATAGTTGCACATAATAGTTCCTAGTGATTCTTTGTATTTTTGTGGCCTACTTTTTGCCTCTGATTTTATCTGTTTGGATATTCTCTTTTCCTTAGTTAATGTGTATAAAGTCTTGTTGATTTTGCTTATCTTTTTCATTGTTGTTGAGACAGGCTCTTGCTCTGTCACCCAGGCTAGAGTGCAGCGGTGCGATTATAGCACAGTGCAGCCTCCAACTCTGGGCTCAAGCGATCCTCCACCTCAGCCTCTTAAGTAGCTAGAACGACAGATGTGTGCCACCATGCCCAGCTAATTTTTCCATTTTTTGTGGAGATGGGGTCTTTCTATGCTGCCCAACATAATCTTGAACTCCTGACTTCAAGTGAACCTGCACCCTCAGCCCCCCAGAGTGCTGGGATTATAGGCCTGAGCTGCCATACCCAGCTGATTTTGTATACCTTTGAAAACACCAGTATTTTATTGGGTTGATCTTTTGTATTGTGTTTCTAGTCTCAGTTTTGTTTATTTCTGCTTTGATCTTGATTATTTCTCTTCATCTACTAAGTTTGTGTTTGGGTCATTCTTCCTTTTCTAGTTTCTTGAGTTGTGCTACTGGGCTGTTTATCTGAAGTCTTTCTGCTTTTTTAATGTAGAGTTCATTGCTATAAACTCCCCTCTGAGTACTGTTTTTGCTGCATTTTGTAGGCTTGGGTATGTTGTGCTTTCACTTTCCTTTGTCTCAAATAGTGTTCTAATTTCCTTTTTAATTTTTCATTGACCCATATGTTGCTTAATTTACATGGCTTTGTACCATTTTCAACATTTCTTCTATTATTGGCTTCTAGTTTCATTTCACCGTGATCAGATAAGATTTTGATATTTTTAATTTATTAATACTTGTTACCTAACATATGGCTCAGCCTGAACAATGTTCCATGTGCGGTCAAAAAAAAAAATTTGCATTCAGCAGCTGTTACGTGGAATGTTCTGTAAATGACTGCTAGGTCCATTTAGTCTAGATGCAGTTTGCGCCAGTGTTTACTGATTTTCTGTCTGAATGACCTGTCTGTTGCTTAAGTGGGGTGTTGAAGTTTTCTACCATTATTGTAATGTAGCAAATTTCTCCCTAGATCTGGTAAAATTTGTTGTATGTATCTGGGTGCAGTAGTGTTGGATGCATATACATTTATAATTGTTGTATCCTCTTGCTGTATTGACCATTTTATCATTATATAAAGACATTCTTTGTCCTTTTTTTAAAACTGTTTTTGGTTTAAAGTTTATTTTATCTAAGTATAGACATTTCTGCCCTCTTTTTTACCACCGGTATGGAATATCTTTTGCCATCACTTCACATTCAGTCTATGTGTGTGTCTTTATAGATGAAGTGCTTCTTGTAGACAGCATATAATTGAGACATCCACTATGTCTCTTAATAGGAAAATTTAATCCATTTTCATTTAAAGTTATTATTGATAAGGGTGTAGCTCTGCCATTTTGTTGCTGGTTTTCTGGTTGCTTTATGGATCTTTTTACCTCTCTTACTGTCTTCCTTGGTGATTATTTTCTCCAGGAAGACATGTTGAGTCCATGTTGTTTATTTTCAGTGTGTCTATTACAGGCTTTTGCTTTGTGGTTACCATGAGGCTCTAAAAAAATCTTATAATTGCAACAGTTTATTTTAAACTGATGATTACTTAACTTTGATTGCAAAGAAAAGTAACAAAACCAAACTTCACATTTTAAAACCACCACCTACACACATTTTGACTTATTGATGTTTCCATTTGCACTTGCATTACCTATCTCTTAACCAACTTTTGTAATTATTATTGATTTCCCATTTTGTCTTTCAGTCTTCATACTTAAGATGTAAGTGGTTTATTTACTCCAGTTACGGTATTGTTCTGAATTTGTCTATTTTCTTTTTTTTAACCAGCGAGTTTAATACTTTCAGAACTTACACATTAGAATTTATTTCTTTCAGATTGAAGAACTCCCTTTAGCATACCTTGTATGACAGGTCTGGTGTTGATGAATTCCCTCAACTTTTGTTTGTCTGGGAAAGTCTTTATCTCTCCTTTGTGTTTGAAGGATAGCTTTCCAGGGTGCGATATTCTTGGTTGGCAATGTTTTTTGTTTTATTTTGTTTTGTGTTTTTCATCATCACTTTGAACAGAGCATCCTACTCTCCCCTGATCTGCAAGAAATCTGCTAAAAGCCATATTGAAGCTCCATTGAATGCAATATGTTTCTTTCCCCTTGCTGCTCTGAATGTTCTTTACCATTATTTTCTCAAATATGCTTTCTAGGACTTTCTCTTTATTGTCTCCTTTAGGAATTTTTATTTTGTGAAAGTTAGCTTGCTTGATGGTGTCCCATAATTCTCATAGGCTCTCTTCGCTCTTTTTTGTTCTTTTTACACCTCTTATTGGGCAACTTTATACGTTCTGTCTTCAAGCTCACTGATTATTTCCTCTGTTAGACCAAGACTACTATTGAGACTTTCTAATGTGTTTTTCAGGTCGCTTACTGTATTATTTTTTTCTAAGATTTCTATTTGCTCATTTTTGTTGTTTTGTTTTCTTACTGTCTATGTTTCTTTGTCAAATTTCTAATTTTGTTTCTGGATAGTTTTCCAAATTTTATCTAGTTTGCATATATATCTTTTTTGCGATTCTCTTAACTTCTTTAAGAGGATTATTCTGAATGATCTGAATTTTACAAATCTCCATTTCATAAATCTTCACTTCATAAATCTTCAATTCTTCTGGATCCACTTCTGGAGCTCTGTTGATTTCTTTTGTGTCGTGCTACCCTGAGTTTTCACAATCTTTGCATCCCTACGTTGATACCTGTACATTTGAGGACGCAGTCACCTCTTCCTGTTTTTCAGGTCTTCTTTGGTGGTGTTATACCTTTGCCACTTAGTACCAGAACTTAAACCTTGATTTGTTGTTTCTTCTCATTCTGGGAAGGACATACAGTGAACACCAGAACTAAAACATTGCACTGGAACTAACCCATTGCCCTGCCATTGTTGCCTGGACTGTGGAAATGTTACAGTAAGTGCTGAAAGTTGAATGTTGTATTTCTGCTTTGATGTTGTCTCCCAGTCTAGAGAAGACTCAAGTGGACGCTGAACTTAATTCCAAACCTTTAGCTGTTTGTGGGCCAGGGGAAGGTGCCACACGAGCTTCTGGGCTTCGTGGAAAATCCAGCTAGGGCTTCTAGCCTTCCCACAGAGAATGCCTCCTGCAGCACCAAGACACCATCAGTCTTTCCAACATGGCACCCTTGTTGATCAAAGGACAGTGGAGCCACCAACATCCATAGCCAGTCACAATCAGTGCCCAGCTCTTTGTTCCCAACTCACCCCAGGGAGTTCAGCCTTCCTGGAGCTCCCAGTGCTTCCTGTAGGATGGCCCAAAGCGGATATCCAACAAAGATTCCCAGACCAGTGGGGGGATCAGATGTCCCTCCAATTTCCTTCTCTCACCTGGAAACTGTGGGTCTAGGAAATTCTCCGTGAATGTCCTTGGGCCCGCTTGAGGGAAGGGACGTTGCAGTCTGAACTGACCAGTTGTCTCGCCAGTCACACCTTCTTTTGATCCTGTGAGCCCGGGGGGTTCTCTGCTTTCCCCTCACCTTCTGATGAGCTCAGGGTAGTATTCTTACACTTTAATCATTTCTAGTCATGTTTTTATGAAGGGAGCAGTGCGAGGGGATCTTCTGCTCCGTTGTCTCGCCAGCATTCCTCCCCTGAAATGGAATTTTAGAGCTGGATTCCCCCTCTCTCTGGGTGGCTGACAGTAAGCACCATAGCACTGGTGCTGGCAGAGTGCTGGGGGCTCCAGCATGTCGATATGGCAACTGTTAAAGCTTTCACCTGTTCTGCGCTGGATGAGATCTCTACAGAAGGGAGTGCACAGGCTGGTGAACAGATGAAGCCAGAAGAGGTGCCGGGCAGCAGAAGTCGGCATTAAAAGCACCGTGGAATGGGACGGCGGCTGCTGGGTGCGACAAAGGCACCAGGGAAAGACAACGGGAGGCTGAGGTGATTCATCATCATGAAAAGGTGAGGAATGAATGTCAGAGGGCCTCCTTGGCAGCAAGCAAGGAGAGGGCAGAAGACGTTTGTTTGTAAGGTAGTGGAGCTCCAGAGCAGGGTGAAAGCCCAAATGCCGCAAGGCTGCTGCGTTCAGGTTCGGGCTCTGATTGGCAGGGAACAGGCTCCTGACACCCGAGAGGGGAAAGCTGGGCCACCGTCCTCAGAAACACCTGGACACGAGACCCTCCAGAACCCTCTGGCCCATTCCCCCCAGGATAAGCCAGCACTCCAGGCCTCCCCTCCCACTCTGCTTGAAGACAGCGTGAGCACAGAGGCCCTCAAGTGCAGGACGACACATGCCCTCCTCGGGCTCTCAGCCCACCTTCTCTCCTGGCCACCAGGACAATAACTGGAGCTGAGTCACGACGTAAGCAGTCTGGGGGCGTGCCGGGCCTGCTCGGGGAAGTCCCCACCCCAAAGGAAACGCCAGTCCTCGCCAAGATGCACCCTCAGGAACCAGGAGAGTCAGACAGGACTGGAGGCGGAGGGCCTAGAGCCAGGGGATTGGATGTCAAGTTTGGATAAGAAAGAGTTGATTGAGATGGGAAAATGACTCAACACCCCAGCAGGAACCAGAGAAGACGGTGCTGACTTGCATGTTTGGGGAAAGTGTGGGCTCACCCTGAGGGAGGGGCAAATGCCAGGCTACCACCACAGTGAGGAAGGGACGGAAGGCTCAGAGAAGGAGGCGTGTGGAGCGGTTGCGGTACTGTGGTGGGCACCCCGAAGAGCCCCCGGGAGTCGTGCCTTGTCTCGCCCCCCCTTGAGCACAGGCAGACTCTGGGACTCGCTTCTAGCCAACAGCCTCTGGCAAAGGTGGTGGGGCAGTTCTCCACGGTCGTGTTCCCTCGTGTGACGCTCCAACGGGATGTCTTGGAGGAAGAGCACCCCAGGGCTGAGAAAGTGAGCTGCCAGGCTGCGAGGGGCCCTGCAGCGAGGAACCAAGGGCCAGCCACCTCGAGGACCTGAGAGCAGCCCCAGCAACTGTCCGCTGGCAACCAGGACCTCGGTCCTGCAGCTGCGAGGAGCCGAGTGGTGCCAGTGAGCACGCGAGCTTGGAAGAGGATCCCACACCCCAGACGGGGGCAGTCGGGCCCACACTCGGATGGCAGCCTTGTGAGACCCCGCACAGAGGACCCGGTCCAGTCACGTCCAGACTTCCAATCTGCAGACGCAGGAAGAATAACCACATGCAGTTTCAAACTGCTGTGGTGGTTTGCTACTTCGTAATAGAGAACCAATGTCCACTTCAGGCTGGACAGCCCACCTGCCAGTGATGCCCCATGGGGGGGGCTGGAGGGTGCCTCATGTACCAAGGTAATAAGAACGATGTCTGGGGGGGGCACCAGCCTCAGTGGGACGTTCGGTGGTCTGCGGGTCACAGATATGCCGCTACAGACCCCCTAACAGCAAAGGCGCTGACTAGGGCTTGAAGCAACAGAGGCCCTGAAGCAGTCCTGAAGGAGGTCACACACGAGGTGGTCACAAGCGTGATGAGGGGCAAGACGGAAATGCCAGCCAACGGGGAAGGAGCCCGGGGACACCTGCAGTGGGGGACGACGTGTGTGGGGCTCGGGAGGCGGTCCGAGAAGGACAGTGGCAGCCTGGAGCCTCTAGCGTTCTGCAGCAACCCCGTGCTCTCTTCAGCCGAGAAGGAAAGCAATTCTTCAGCCGGGCGCAGTGGCGCGCGCCGGTAGTTCCAGCCACTTGAAAGGCTGAGGTGGAAGGACTGCCAGCAGGTCGAGGCTGCGACGGCCGTGAGCGTGCCCCTGCACTCCCTGCACAGAATTTCTTCAGCTGTACCAACAGCAAAGACGGAAGACAGAAGGGCCTCAGCTGCCCGGACTCGCTTTGCGGCCGGGGTCCTCAGCACACCTGGACTTTGTCAATCAGGCGGGCCTCCAAGGCTGGCTCCCAACAGCTGAGTGGAAGGACTGCCAGCAGGTCGAGGCTGCGACGGCCGTGAGCGCACCCCTGCACTCCAGCCTGGGCGACGAGAGTGAGACTCCAACTCAAAAATAGCAAAAAAGAAAGCCGTGCCCGGCACGCAGTGAAGGCAGAGCGTGGCACCACGGACACCGAGTGGCGGTGCTGCCAGAGAGTCTCCCCACGAACTGGGCTCTGCCCACCCGCCAAGTCGCAAGGCAAGGCTGGCCCACAGCAACCCATTGCCAAACAGAGGCCGCAAGCCACAGTGAGGCCCCCGCAGACCCAGAGGGCACCAATAACCACACAAGCCGTTGGCCCGGACTGCACCACTCTCCGCCGCTGCGGCACTCACCTCTCCCTCGACTCAAAACTGCGGCGACAGCGGCGGGGGAGGCAGGTTACCCGGCGATGAGTGGCGGAGCACGCAGAGGCCCGCCTTGGTCTTGCATGGTCTCTTCACAAGCCCCAGCCTCCACCCGCCGTGTGCCCTTAACCAAGGTACAGCCCAGACTCCCACCTATTTTTTTTTGCATGTGAGTATTTTTTCTTTTTTAATTTTTTTATTTGAAGGATGTGGGGTACAATTTAGGGTTCGGCATACAAATGTCCATTAGGCAGGTACCCTCGTGGATGAGGTGTGCTGCCCCATCCCCGGCAGATTCCCAATGCTGCCAATGCCACCACCACCACCACCCCCGTCCCCAGCGGTTTCCCACTACTGCCAATCCTTTTCTCATAGCTTTATGATCATTGTTCGAGGTCTGCTTGTGAATGAGAACATGTGATACTCAGTTCTTTGTTTCTGCCCTCACCTGTTTTTTAAAATGGGGCATGTCACTCACCATAAGGGTTTTTGCCAGGAGCACGGTCAACTACGTGTCTGTAAGGCTTCAGGATGCAAGCATAGGACCTCGAACCTCAGTTCCCAATGAATAAATGCAGTGTTAACTGCAACACTGCAACGCACTAAATGCTAAGGCCAGCAGCCGTTATCTGATCTCAGGTCAATCTGATTAATCTAGTCCTATGGGCCAAATGGCACAGAAGGCACCAGGGTCCTCGTGAAGAAGGCGGCAGAGAAAGCTCAAACTCTTGGGGTCACCACAGGTTTCCTGGATATTCTTGCAATGCTTCCTTCTTCACCAAAGACGCACTGACTTGAGGCTGGAAGCCACACCACAAATAATGTGTGGTAGAGTGAACAACGGGTCCACTGATTAAGCCACCAGAGTTACAAACCCCTGGAAGCAAGTGTGTGAGACCACAAGCCCAGTCTAGTACCTGGGTCCCTCTGGAGCTTTAAGTAATCTGAAGAGACACTTACAAACTTCCGCTCAAATGCTAAGTTGGTTTAATTTGGATACGTGGGTGAGAAATGCATATATATCTCCTCTGTGTTTGTTTGTTTGTTTTTTCCTCATGTAGGGATATTTGCAGGAATGGAGAGACCTTTACGTCAAATTGCAATAGGCCACCACAGCGCCAAAAGGTAAAGTTGGCCATGTGTCCACAAAGCGCCCAAGAGCCTCCTCAGACGCCCGAGGGGCGTGGAACAGGCCCCTGCAGCAGCCCCCTTCTGAGATCACAGACAGCGCTCACCCTGGCTTCCCAGCGATGGGCTCTCTGCAGGCCGTGTCACAGCAACACTCAGCCAGGGGACTTCCGAGAGTGTCTCACCATCCCCGGGGGCTGCAGTGGTCCTGGCAGCGAGACCGAAGAGAAAGGAAACTCCCCGCGAGCGGTCTGGGTGCTGGGTTTTAGAGACCGGAGCCTGCCACTGGCTGGATGCACGACCGAGGAGCCTAGACTACATTCATTCATTCATTCATTCATTCACTTAATGAACAGATACTGAGAACCTCCTCCGTGCCAGGCTCAGAGCCGCCGTGCAGGGGCTGAGCGCCATCCTTTCCGGATCTACGCGGGATGGGGCACATCTGTAGCGACACGAAGCATCTCTCCAGGTCAGCGCCTCCCAACAGTGAACCCAGACCCTGCGGTGGATGACCCCTTTGGACATCATCTTCCTCTGCCGAAAAGGACAAAGTTGTTCCACGCCTGGCCCTTGCCCACTGAGAAGAGGCCACGGGGGAAGAGGGAAGAGGGAGTGCGTGGGAGGCCGCTGAATCTGCAGGGCGGACTCTGGCCCGCCGTCCCCAGCTGTGGAAGCTCCCTGTCCCCTCTGCGTCGGGGGAAAGTGGACCGGGCCTGAGTGCAGAAGGCCACGGGGTCGCCCGCCCGAGTCCCAGGAAGGGGCGCCTGCTCCTCCCGCTTCCCGCTCACCCTCCCGGCGGCCCAGGAAGTCCTCCCCGGCAGGAAGCACCTCCCACGCGTGCCCTGCCGGCCACAGAGCTGGAGAACTGCAGCCCGGCTCAGACGGAGGCTCTGGTGCTCCCGGTGTCCCCGCGAAGGGGAGGAGACCGCGGATGGAGGTTGGCCTGACCGCGTGTCCTCTGGGACCCCACCCCGCCAAGGAGCGAGGGAGAGTCACCCCCGCACAGCCGAGGCCCCCTGGCCCTTCCGGCCTGGAGTGGTGGCCTCTCTCGAGCTGCGTCGCGGGAGGCAAGGGTTCAGTCTTCCGGGTTTTCCTCGTGCCTGGCTGCCAAGGACAGCTCTCATCTCGGGGGACGGATGTGGTCCCTGAGACCTGGCACGGGTATCTCCTGGGGCCCAGCACGTCCCTCCCCTCTCTTCGGGGCCGGCGGCCGGCCTGGCCTCCAAAGCATGTGGGCTCAGCCCTCGGCCTCCAGCCGTGATGCCGCCACACGTTAGTGCTGCTGCAGTGGGTACCTCAGGTGCCACGACCCCTCTGCCAACTTCTCCTCCTCGTCCTAAGTTAGGGTGCCGGAGGCCCCTCCTTCCAGAGGCGGACAGGGAGAATCCGTTCCCGCCTGTCTCGTCCTTGGGTGGCTGTGCGGCTCCTGGGCTTGGGGCAGTGCCACTCGGTGCCTGCCTGTCGTCGGGCACGGGGCCCACCCCAAACGCAGGATCGTGATCTCAAGACCCCCAACTCGACCATGAGGCGTGGACACCACTTCCGCCGATGGTCGTGTTCCCAGGTCCGGGGACTCAGGCTCGGACGTCTCATGGGGACCCCCGTTCCACCCAGCTCACCCTCCAGGGGTACCTGAGACCTGCGGGACCCCTCCCCCCTCCTACCTGTTCCCGGGCTCCATGCCTCCGCTGGACGTGCCTCCCCCCACCCCCTCATCCCGGCCATTCCTTGGGAGCCGTGACAAGGCTGCCCGTCCCCACACGTCTTGAGAAGCCAGGACAAGAGCTGCATCCACTCTAAGATGCCCATGAGCTCTCCAGAGTGCCCGCAAGGCCGCCAGTCCCTGCCCTCCACCCCCCTGCCTTCCCCCCCTCGCCGCCGCGAAGCCCTCCCTCAGAGAAGGCTGCAGGAGTGAGAGGCGCCCAGCACACACGACTGAGCTGGAATGGCAGGGGGGACGTCGCCGTGGCCTCAGCTGACCAGGTCCGTCTTGAAGCCCTCGGTGCCGCGCCCCAGCCCCGAGAGACACCCAGGCCTCGGGCTCCCTTGCCAAGGCAGCAAGCTCCTTTCCCCCAGGGAGCCGTGGCTCGTCCCGCAGTCTTCACCTCGACCTGACTGCCATGATGCCCCACCCAGGAGACGACTGTCTCCGTGCCCTGCCCGCAAGGACCCCGGGCTCCTGGGCTGCCCAGGGCCCACCCTGCATCTCCACCCAGGAGACAACGGTCCCCATGCCCTGCCCGAGAGGACCTCGGCTCCTGGGAGCCCAGCATCCACCCTGTGACCCGTCACAGGACCGCGCAGCTGGACCCCGGCTCCACCCTGGCTGTGGCCTTGGCTGCCTGTCCTCCAAGAGGCCACGGACCGGCTCCAGCTTCCCTCCGCACCACCGGACCCAGGCCTCCCCGGGCCACGCCCGCTGTCCGCACCACCCCCGCCCCGGCCCCACACCGTCCCCGGGCCCCCTGCCCTCGGCCAGCCCCGCCAGCCCGCCTGTCCCCAGCCCCTTCCCGGAGCCTCCTTGCCTCCTGCCCAGAGGGGCCCCGGCCCCTGGCAGAGATGACGTCTCCTCCCAGGGCTCGGGGCAGGCGGCCCCTTGACCCGTGGTCCCTTCCAACCCACTGTCCTTCTTGCTCCATGAAAAACAGAAACAAACAAAACCTCCCCCGCCCCCGCCCCCGGGGACCAAACCACGTGGCTTTCCCCTCACGACCTCCCACCCCTCGCGGCCCCCAGGACCCTGCCAACTCAGCCCCTTCGCACCCCTCAGGTCACTCCTGGCCGGAGCGACATCACACCAAGAACACCCCGACCTGCTGGCCGTCCACTGCATCGGCCGCTCAACTCTGGCCATCTTTCCTTCTGCCCCATCCCAGAAAGCCTCGCGTGAGAGGAGCCACTGGGCAGCCACACTGAGCCATTCAGAGCCCGGCCGAGTCCAGCCTAACTGTTCCCAGCCATGTCGAGCCTCACGGAGCAGAACTAAGTCGCGACGAGCCCCGCCAAGCTTCTCCACGCAGACCGAGCCACGCGGACCCACGCAGAGCGGAGCCAAGAAGAGCCTCCCCGAGCTGTGCCGAGCCTTGGCAGCCACAGAAGCTCCCGCCGGCTGCATGCCCATCCTGCAGGCAGTCAACAAGCACGTGCAGAAAGCCCTCTGAGTCCGGCGCTGGCACAACTTGGGCCCTGAGGGGGCCTGGTGGGAGAAGCCCATCAGACGATGAATGAAGAGCTGTGGAAAGCGGAAGCCTTTGCTCACGTGAGGGCCGGCGCACACGAGTGAGGCCAAGGCAGGGAGCCGGGAGGGCATCCCAGAGGAGGCACCCCCTCGGCAGGGCTTTGAGGCACACACAGGGGTTGCGAAGGAGAGCGTAAGGAGGGGTGCTTGTTCGTGCAGAGACGCAAAGGTGGGTTGGACCGCTCAAGAGGCTTGTCTAATCAGAGCGGAAACTTCCAGGAGGGCAGAGCTCGGAGAGAGGCCGGGGCCAGACCACCGTGAAGGCCACGCCAAGGAAGGTGAGTGCTCACCTAAGGTGTGTCCCGCCTAAGACACCTGGGAGTCAGGAAAGATTTTAAGCACCACTCAGTTTGGGGCAGATGGTCTCCAAAAATGGTCACCCATCATTTCTTCCCTCCCGGCACACAGGGGGCGATCCACCCTGGGGGGGCGGTCCCTCCTCCTTCCCTGTGCGTTCTGCCTGGCCCCATGACTTGCCGTGTCCTAGAGGGACCGACGCCGCACTGCCTGTTCTGGGATTAAACTCGAGGGTCCCAGGCAGCTCGCCATAAAGTGCTCAGACACTGTGTGCAGAGGGGCCGCAAGGGGCCGGCTCATGGCCGGCCTCCTGGGCCTCCGGCCCCGCCAGCAGCTGGGCAGAGCTCATGGGTGAGCACATGCTAGGGGGCAGAAGAGCTGCCTGCTGAGCCCTGCTGCGTTCCAGGCCCACTGAGTCACAGGCCATCGCAGGCTGTCCCTTTAAGCCACAGGCTTCAGGGTGATCTGTCACATTGCAAAGACAATACACTCTTCGTGGTCTTCACAACCGACCCTGCAAGGAAACTGCACTCTCTCCAACTAGAGCCGAGGAAAACGGGGCTCCGTTGTCCTCAACTTCTCGAAGGCAGAGCCAGAGGGACCCAGTGATGTCCAGCCCCACTTCCACGGCTCACTGCAGCCCCAGGCTCTCGTCACTAGACACAGGCTGAGTCTGGCACTCAGCTGACAGGCCAGGGGCAGGCGGCCCCTGCTGGGGCTGACCGTGTCCCTGCCACTTGCTCAGGGCCCTTTCCCTACTGGTGCAGGAAGGTCAGAACGCTGCCCGTGCTGGGAGCCCGGGCCAGGAGAGGCCAGGGCGACATCATCCGTGGACGAGAGTGGGGACCCTTTGGGTCGATGGGAAACGCCCCCCGGCCTGCCTTCCAGTCAGCACCTGAGGCCACAGCACGGAAGAGACTTCCTGTGCCCACGTCCCCAAGGCCCATGTCAGACCCAGCCAGAACCACCGTCAGCAGGCAGGCCCAGCAGGACATACAGAGGTGATGTCCTGCGCGCACGTCCCCAAGGCCTCAGATCCTGCCAGAAACTGTGTCAGCAGGCAAGCCATGCAGGACACAGAGCGCACACGCAGCGGCCTGCATGTCTTTTTCCTTTGCCCCCGTTCCTCGCTTTCTCTCCTGATTGTCTGTCTGTTTGGTGCACGGGAAAGCCCCTCAGAGTGTCATTCTGGAGTTAACGTACCTCATTCAATTTCACGGGCTGCTCTTGGAAGAGGGTTTTATTTGCTGTCCCTGACCCTGGACAACGAGCAACTGCCTGCTGCCTTTCCCCGCCCTGGCCCCAGCCTCCCTCGTGCCTTGTGGCGAAGGTGCCAACCCGTGTGCGCCCTGGCCTGTCCCGTGTAGAGACGCCACGAGGAAACTGGAGACTCCCAGAGGCTCGGCACAAGTGTCGCCCTGCCCGGGAAGCCCGACGCCCAGGGGACGTCATCAGTCTGGGGAGTTGTCCCACCACGGTGCAAAGTTCGAAGCACACGTTTATCAATCCCCTCACGCTTTCGGCGACTCCATTTTGCACACGAGAACGTTCCGCGCGGGTCAGCAGACGAGGAGAAGCCAACCTCGGAATCAGGACATCCGGGCTCTCCTCAGCCACTCCAGACTCCCCCCCCCCCCATAGCAAGGTCACCGACGGCCGGTCAGAGCCACTGAGGTCTGCGTCTGACCACAGCCGGGAATGGAGCTGAATCCCCACGGAACAAGGTCGCCGACGGCTGGTCGAGGTCACCAGTGTCTGCGTCTGACCACATCCGGCGTGGAGTTCACGGAACAAGGTCGCGGACGGCCGGCCAAGGTCACCGGCGACCTCATCCGGTGTGGAGTTCATCCCACAGATCCACGTCCCAGAAGGCTCTGCTGGGCTTCATTCCCGGAAGCGCTCTCCCACCGGGCTCCAAGCCGCCCCACCCCCTTTCCCCTCCCCCGCTGCAGCCCCTTCCCTGTGGCCTCTGGAGGCCGCCGTGTCCCGGGCCTCCGCCTCGGCCTCCCTGCCTCTATGCTCTCCCTCTCTCTGATCTCACCCAGTCCCGAGGCTCAGCCAGCTGAATGAGAATGCCTCCCAGTTCCGCCTTAAAACCAGGCGTGTCCCTGCTGGAAACCCCAGGCCCAGCATGTCCAAGACGGGATTCCTCATTCCCCCTTGACCCTCCCCTCCTCCTCTGACGTGTCCACTCAGGAAACCGCACCGACCGTTCACCCAGGTTTCCAGGCCAGAGCCCAGAGTCCGTCCAGACCCTTCTCCCCTTCGCGCCCCAAGTTTATTCCGCTAGAAAGTCCTTCCACCCCGACCCACGCCAGCTCTGCTCTGCCTGGATGCTTGCAGTAGTGTCCGTGGGCTCCAGACCTGACTGCACCTTCGCGTGCCCTGACACCAGGCCAGCCCTGCGACATGCGTTGGGCACGAAACACCTGGTCCCCTCCAGGCAGAGAGTTAGGAACCGGCTTGATATTTGCGGTGACCCCTTTGCTGGGCCAGAGACCAGCCCTGCTCAGGGTGGTGCTTTCCGGGCCCTGGAATCTGGATGCAGGACAGTCACAAGCACGGAGGGCGGCCTGCAAACCCCATCACCTGCCGGCACGCCTGACACCCCAACTCTGTGGCCACGTCAGGCCTCCCGCGCACCAGCTACGCCTCCACGTGGGGGTCGGAAAAGGATCGAGGGGTGGGATGGAGGGGGTAGTCCCGCTCAGAGTTTGCCCAGCGTGATAACGAGGAGAGAGACCAAGCCTAATCGCCTCACCTGCAGCCCTCGGACTGAGCTCCAGCACCTGACAGCATCTCCTGCCCATGTCGCCCTTGGCCCTGTGACTGAGCTCCAGCACCGGGGAGCGTCTCCTGCCCGTCACGCCACAGGCCTCGTGACTGGGCTCCAGCACCCACCAGCCTCTCCTGCCCATGTCGCCCTTGGCCCTGTGACTGAGCTCCAGCACCCACCAGCCTCTCCTGCCCATGTCGCCCTTGGCCCTGTGACTGAGCCCCAGCACCGGGGAGCGTCTCCTGCCCGTCCCTCCACAGGCCTCGGGACTGGGCTCCAGCACCCACCAGCCTCTCCTGCCCATACCATCATGGCCCAGTGACTGAGTTCCAGCACCCACCAGCCTCTCCTGCCCATGTCGTCCACGGCCCTGTGACTGAGCTCCAGCACCCACCAGCCTCTCCTGCCCATGTCGCCCATGGCCCTGTGACTGAGCTCCAGCACCGGGGAGCGTCTCCTGCCCGTCCCGCCACAGGCCTCGTGACTGAGCTCCAGCACCCACCAGCCTCTCCTGCCCATGTCGCCCTTGGCCCTGTGACTGAGCCCCAGCACCCACCAGCCTCTCCCGCCCATGTCGCCCTTGGCCCTGTGACTGAGCTCCAGCACCCACCAGCCTCTCCTGCCCATGTCGCCCTTGGCCCTGTGACTGAGCCCCAGCACCGGGGAGCGTCTCCTGCCCGTCCCGCCACAGGCCTCGTGACTGGGCTCCAGCACCCACCAGCCTCTCCTGCCCATGTCGCCCTTGGCCCTGTGACTGAGCCCCAGCACCCACCAGCCTCTCCCGCCCATGTCGCCCTTGGCCCTGTGACTGAGCTCCAGCACCCACCAGCCTCTCCTGCCCATGTCGCCCATGGCCCTGTGACTGAGCTCCAGCACCGGGAAGCGTCTCCTGCCCGTCCCGCCACAGGCCTCGGGACTGGGCTCCAGCACCCACCAGCCTCTCCTGCCTATGTCGCCCTTGGCCCTGTGACTGAGCTCCAGCACCCACCAGCCTCTACTGCCCATGTCGCCCATGGCCCTGTGACTGAGCTCCAGCACCAGGAAGCGTCTCCTGCCCGTCCCGCCACAGGCCTCGGGACTGGGCTCCAGCACCCACCAGCCTCTCCTGCCCATACCATCATGGCCCAGTGACTGAGCTCCAGCACCCACCAGCCTCTCCTGCCCATGTCGTCCACGGCCCTGTGACTGAGCTCCAGCACCCGCCAGCCTCTCCTGCCCTGTCCGCCACGGCCTCGTGACTGAGCTCCAGCACCCACCAGCCTCTCCTGCCCATGTCGCCCTTGGCCCTGTGACTGAGCCCCAGCACCCACCAGCCTCTCCGCCCATGTCGCCCTTGGCCCTGTGATGAGCTCCAGCACCCACCAGCCTCTCCTGCCCATGTCGCCCTTGGCCCTGTGACTGAGCCCCAGCACGGAGCTCTCCTGCCCGTCGCCCGGCCTGTGACTGAGCTCCAGCACCCACCAGCCTCTCCTGCCCATGTCGCCCTTGGCCCTGTGACTGAGCCCCAGCACCCACCAGCCTCTCCCGCCCATGTCGCCCTTGCCCTGTGACTGAGCTCCAGCACCCACCAGCCTCTCCTGCCCATGTCGCCCATGGCCCTGTGACTGAGCTCCAGCACCAAGCTCTCCTGCCCGTCCCCCCGGCCTGGGACTGGGCCCAGCACCCACCAGCCTCTCCTGCCATGTCGCCCTTGGCCCTGTGACTGAGCTCCAGCACCCACCAGCCTCTCCTGCCCATGTCGCCCTGGCCCTGTGACTGAGCTCCAGCACCAGAGCTCTCCTGCCCGTCCCCAGGCCTGGACTGGGCTCCAGCACCCACCAGCCTCTCCTGCCCATCCCATGGCCCGTGACTGAGCTCCAGCACCCACCAGCCTCTCCTGCCCATGTCGCCAGGCCCTGTGACTGAGCTCCAGCACCCACCAGCCTCTCCTGCCCGTCGCCCAGGCCCGTGACTGAGCTCCAGCACCCACCAGCCTCTCCTTCCCGTCGCCCTGGCCTGTGACTGAGCTCCAGCACCCACCAGCCTCTCTGCCCATGTCGCCCATGGCCCTGTGATTGAGCTCCAGCACCCACCAGCCTCTCCTGCCCATGTCGCCCTTGGCCCTGTGACTGAGCTCCAGCACCCACCAGCCTCTCCTGCCCATGTCGCCCTTGGCCCTGTGACTGAGCCCAGCACCCCAGCCTCTCTGCCCGTCGCCCTGGCCTGTGACTGAGCTCCAGCACCCACCAGCCTCTCCTGCCCATGTCGCCCTGGCCCTGTGACTGAGCCCAGCACCCACCAGCCTCTCCGCCCATGTCGCCCTGGCCCTGTGACTGAGCTCCAGCACCCACCAGCCTCTCCTGCCCATGTCGCCCTTGGCCCTGTGACTGAGCCCCAGCACCAAGCCTCTCCTGCCCGTCGCCCTGGCCTGGACTGGCTCCAGCACCCACCAGCCTCTCCTGCCCATGTCGCCCTTGGCCCTGTGACTGAGCTCCAGCACCCACCAGCCTCTCCTGCCCATGTCGCCCTTGGCCCTGTGACTGAGCTCCAGCACCACAGCCTCTCTGCCCGTCGCCCAGGCCTGGACTGGCTCCAGCACCCACCAGCCTCTCCTGCCCATTCCCCTTGGCCCGTGACTGAGCCCCAGCACCGGAGCTCTCCTGCCCGTCGCCACGGCCCGTGACTGGGCTCCAGCACCCACCAGCCTCTCCTGCCCATGTCGCCCTTGGCCCTGTGACTGAGCTCCAGCACCCACCAGCCTCTCCTCCCATGTCGCTGGCCCTGTGACTGAGCTCCAGGGCCCCCCCCCCCCCCCCCCCCCCCCCCCCCCCCCAGCCTCTCCTGCCCAGTCGCCCTGGCCCCCGTGACTGAGCTCCAGCACCCACCAGCCTCTACTGCCCATGTCGCCCTTGGCCCTGTGACTGAGCTCCAGCACCCACCAGCCTCTCCTGCCCATGTCGCCCATGGCCCTGTGACTGAGCTCCAGCACCCACCAGCCTCTCCTGCCCATGTCGCCCATGGCCCTGTGACTGAGCTCCAGCACCCACCAGCCTCTCCTGCCCATGTCGCCCTTGGCCCTGTGACTGAGCCCCAGCACCGGGGAGCGTCTCCTGCCCGTCCCGCCACAGGCCTCGTGACTGAGCTCCAGCACCCACCAGCCTCTCCTGCCCATGTCGCCCTTGGCCCTGTGACTGAGCCCCAGCACCGGGGAGCGTCTCCTGCCCGTCCCTCCACAGGCCTCGTGACTGAGCTCCAGCACCCACCAGCCTCTCCTGCCCATGTCGCCCATGGCCCTGTGACTGAGCTCCAGCACCCACCAGCATTTCTCACTTCCTTCCTCCCACCCTCTCCTCCATCCTGAGTGACTTTCTCATTGTTTCTCGACCCTCCTGGGCTCCTGCCGCCACGGAAGTCCTTGCTGCGCCCTCTGCCTGGCGTGTTCGTCCTGCCTGCCCAGCTCATGTCCTCACACCTATAGGTCTCTGCTCCAACGTCCCCCCTCCGAGAAGGTTCACGGGATCCCCGGGTTCAAGCTGCCTGCTCCTCTTTCGCTTCGTGGCCTGCTGCCTCCCCCTGGTTTACTTCACTTATCTGCAGTGATTGCTCCATGCAGCTCACGGCACCCTCGTCCATGGAGTCACTGCCTCTCCTCCTGGAACGTGACTCCACAGCGGTGGCAGCTCTGTCTTGCTTACTGTGAAGCCCCCAGAACCTGGAGCGCTGCCGGGTGGTCAACTGCAAGAACGCGTGTGTGTCGAAGGAGCCGGTGGGGAGGTGCAGCCAGGCGGCACGCTCTCACGTCCTGTGCACGAATGTGGTCACGCCGATTTGCCTTCCAGAGCTCAGGCTCCTCGTCGTGAAATGGCGGTCGACGCTCCTGGATGTCTACTTTGCGAGATTATTGTGAGCATGAGGCCGGTCTGTGAGTGTGAATTTGCCTCCAAACAGCAAACCAGTATGCAAGCAGCACCTGGAATCCCCGTGCAGTCAGCGTTTGAGATGCCAGATCATCTGGCGAGCTACGAGACGGTGGCGACCTCATCTGTGACGCCCTCGCTTCCTTGTTCTACCATCACTTCCCCAAATCCTCTTCTGCTTTTGCTTCCAGACTCTCCTCCTATCTGGAGCACTGGAGGGGTGGCGTCAACCCAGGCCCACTCCAGACCCTCCAGGCCTGCCCGGAGGAGCCCCTCTGCCTTCTGGGGCTTGGACACGGTGGCTGGTAGGTGGGGACGCTGAGGATGGCCCAGCTGAGTGTGCTATGCCCGAGAGGACCTCTGGAAACCGTGTGCGTCACCACTGCCTTTGGTATCAGTCACTGCTCCTTTACTCAAGTGTGTGTCAAGCGCCTGGCAGAGGACACCCCCTGGCAGAGGACACTCCTTGCAGCTTTGTGTGCTTAGCTCCCGAGGGAAGTCGTGCCCGTTACTTACAGGTGTTGGCACCTCATAGGTGCCTAATTAACAGCAGCCGTTAAAAGAGGTGGGGGTGGAAGCTCAGAGCGGTGATAAATTCCAAAAACAAAAACCAGGCCCAGGCCCCCTGAGGTAATTCCGTTCCTCCGTTCCAGCATTGGGGTGCCAGTTAGGAGACTTTCATCCAAACCTGGCCCCATCAAGGCTCACGATGCCCGAAAGCACCAGCTCAAATGCAGACCCAGCAGCTCCTGCGGCCCCACCCACCCCTCAAGATGAGGTAAGAGGCCTGCGGGTGCCATTCAGATCTAAAAGTCTACCCCAGCCACAGTCAGTCTGGGGGGGGGAGTCAAAACTGGCTGCGTGCCTGGGAGTCGGTGATGTGTGGTTTCACACTCTCTCGTAAACGCTGACCGGGCTCTGGGCAGAGTCTCCACAAAAGCAGCCACGTACGGCCCACTGAGCACAGACAGCCCTCACTCTCGTCCCCTGCGTGGAACGGGGAACCACATTCTGACCAAGCACTCATGAGACATCCCCGCCAGCCGCGCCTCCCACTCCCCCAGGCCTCTCCACTCTCACTAGAGGGACAGGCAGCCCTGCCGACTTCCACGTCCATCACCGACTCTGCAGAAGTCGGAGGCCATTTCCTGAGAGCCCTGGGAGAAAGCATCCCCCTGCCCTGCCAGGAAGGCGTCCAGGGCCATCCGAGGATATTGCAGACAAAGCTGGTAGATTGAACATACACCTTCTTTCTGCGTCCTCCAGAAATCCCGGGAAAGATCACAGTAAGGGAAGTTTTTTGAAAGGCACGCAACTTCAGTGGACAAAATAATAAGAAATAGCATGATAGGATAAATGTGGAGGACGAGAAAGCCAGCGAACCAGTGATGACTCAGTCACAGACCCGAGGAAGCCACGCCCCCAGGTGGAGGGGAGGCCGCGAGGCAAGAAGCCGCCCGGTCCGCACGGCGGCACCCCGCTGCCACTGGACATGGCGTTGGGTCTGTTAACGCCACGTTGACTGAAGGTGTGTTTGAGAAGCAGGGAGATCTCCCAGACCCTCCCCGCCATCTTGCATCTCCCCCAACCCAACTGACAGGAGGCTTATTCCTCAGAAGGGGCAAGGCCTGCTGGGCACGTCGGGCATTGGCGAAGGCAGGGACCAGCCAATGAAAACGGGAAGAGTCCATGAGTGTTCGCAGGACAGATATGCTCACCCCTTCCCTCGGCTCTCAGAGCACGAGAAGTCCAACGTCACACCCGCCTTGCAAGAGGCTGGAGCAGGCCTCTCTAGGAAGTCTCCAGGAAGTCTACATACTCCAAGAAAAGACACAGATGTGCTGTCCACAGAACGCCCCCAAGACTCACACTCAGACCAACCAAGTCACTTCACAAGCAGTTCAGTTCGCAGTTAGCTAGTGCCACCCACACGCTGGGCTTCTAGTTAGCTTTCAAGTGCCCCGCTTCAAAATGGGCGTATTAACCAGACCACCAAGGGAAAGCTCTAACTTAAAAAACACAAGGTTAGTGACACTGACCCCCACCTAGTTGACCATCTGTGTATAACCTTTGGCTTTCCAAAAGCGTAGCTACTGATAGCCTACTGTTGACCATAAGCCTTACCGATAATATAAGCTGTCAATGGACGCATAATTTTGTATGTTATATGTATTAATGATATACTGAAGTCTTACAATAGTAAAATAAGAATGCATTCACCTGCATGGAGATTACTAAAGTGCCTAATCCTGACTTGTATCCCACATCTCTATAATAAAATAAAGTAAAAAAAAATGCTGTCAAGAAAATCATAAGGAAGAGAAAACGTGTTTGCTGTTGCTTAGTGGATGTGGCCCATCACGAGGGTCTTACCCCGGCCGTCTTCATGTAGAAGAGGCTGAGGAGGAGGGGAGGGCTTGGTCTTGCTGACTCCGGGTGGCAGAAGCAGAAGAAAACCCACACGTAGGTGGACCCGTGCAGTTTAAACGTGTGCTGTTCAAGGGTCAACTTAGAACCCAAAATATTGGGAATGGAGTGGGAGCAACTCGTAGAAAACTCTGCAGGAAAATAAAAACTTCAGAAGGAGCTACAGTAACATCCCGAGGCAACTAGAAGTTACTGTATTTACGAAAGTGAAAGCATATCTTAGCAAAAAGAAAACAATTTAAAACAAGACAAAATGGATAAAAATTCAAGTTTGATAGCCAGAATGAAAATATCAGTGAAAGAGTTGGAAGACGAATTTAGGAAAATCTCTTAGAATGTAGAATGAAAAGTCGAAGAGATAGAAGATATGATACAAAAGATAAGAAACATATGGAAAATCAGTCTAGGAGTCCCTCAACTGAATAACGAACGTTTAAGAAAAACAACTGGAAAAACAGAAAAAACCCAAGAAATAATATAAGAAATGTCCCACTGCTAGAAGGTATGAGTTTCTAGACAGAAAGAGCATGGCAATGTCTGGTATAATAGATAAAATGAATGTGTTCTAAGTGTCACCTTGATTTTTCACGATAGTGAAGGACAAAAAGACAATCTCAAACATTTTCAGAAAAAGGAAAAGTGGTTGTTCAATGAGTCGGGAAGACTTGGGATGGCTTGATGGCCACACTGGAAGCAAAAAGACAATGCAGCCGTGACTTCAGAGTTCTGCAGAAAGAAATCACTCCCAGCCTGGAATGCTACACCTGTCAGCATTATCAATTAAATATCAAGGTGGAATATCGACATTTCAGATATGACAGGCCTCAAAACACTCACCTGCCATGAACCCATGCTCAAGAAGCCACTGGATAAGCTGTTCTTCCAAAATCTGGAGACAAACCAGGAAAGAGGAAGACGTGGAGTCTGCGAGATACGAACCTCAGTCCAAGAAAGTGCATAAGGGAATCTCAGGGATGACGGTGAAGGGACAACCAAGAACAGGTGTGAACACAGCCTGGGAAGAAACTAGTCTGGCCTGGAGCAGCCCAGAAGGCGTAGGAAAGGTGACCAAAAAGATGGCCTTGTTAGATTACCTGATGCTGATGCGAGTGATGGTATTGAGAGGATATTTAAACAACTGAGGAATGAGTTCGTGATAGAAAACAAAACAAAGCGAAAAAAATAAATACAACTACTAACTCCAGGAAAACCTAAAAGTTAGGCAAGAAAGAAGACTCTCGTTTCAGCTGTGGAGTGTTTATATGTGTGGAATAAAATACACACTGAATATTAACTTAAGCAGTTATGAAACAATAGTCATGGGCCACCAGGAGTGCAGGGAGCTCAGGAATTGTGGGGGGCAGGGTGGGAATGGTGAAAGAAAGCAGAAATCGTGGGAGGCTGACAGACAGTGCCTCTCGCTGAAAAGGAAAAAGCAGGAGCGCTGTAAGCCTCTCCCAGAAAATGGAGATGAGACCCAAATAATCAGTCTAAAGAGCTGATGCGTTGATCCTAGAAGCAGGAAGCGGGAGGCACGAGACCCGTGGCCTCTCAGTGTGGCTTCCGAAAGGGCTTGACCCGGGAAACGATGCATGCGCACGACTCTGACAAAAACAAAAGCTACGTTTTTAGGCGATCCTGCATTGACAATGAACCACAGGGACGGCTTTACTTTGGCTTCCGTGTGGCGTGCGCACACGTCGACACACAGTGCCATGTGGGCAATACATTTTGCAGAGCCTCTAAATGCATGAAAATATTTCAGAGAAGTGCTAATGATGGTCTGAGCCAATCTGTCTTTTGTAAATAATTTCTCAGGCAAGTATACTAATGAGAGCCAGGATAGGAAAATGATACAACAACCTGTCAGTCAGCCACGCTTACTGCTGCTCTATTGAATATATAGCGATAAATATTCAACGTTCTGTGGGATAAACAACCAAGTGCAGGATACGGTTTCTGGCATTAAGGGCTGTGTTATTTGAGGAAAGATGTGGAACGTAAACTTTCACAAAAGTTAAACGACAGAACAAACTTGCAGATGATGGTTCATGACGAAGCAAAAAGATGCTGCAGGATAGCACGCAGCTTTTGTTAAGTGAGTGCCATGACGATGGAAGGATTCTTGTTTAGAAGAAACAATCCTTCGGTACAGGGAAGGGATCTCAGGGAGAGGAGACGGGAAGTGGGCCTCGGAAGGTGGGCCGGACTTGAACGGACGAGGGCACGGAGGGTTCAGAATGTGGCGCCAGCAAAGGAAGACACGGGCGTGGCTCCGTGGAGGGGTGGCAGGACCCAGCACCTGACGTCTGAGCCAGAGTCGTTGTGGGCCCCCGGAATGCAAGGGTGACTGGGCTCCGGCCTGAGGAGAACAACCTGCACGGAGAGAGGTGGTCTGGCCATCCACAGTGAGGCCACGAATCCGCCGGTGTCCTGCTGGTCTGTGGCCCTCATTCTGTGAGTTCAAATGTCCCCTTACAGGCCGAATTCCCTGGAGACAGCAATTGCCTTTCAGCAAAATCATCCGTTAGGGCACTGCCTTGATTCTATGGCAGATAACAAAAATATGTTCGCAGACTTCTGTCCTCGGACGAAAGCATCGGGGTGGTATTTGTCGGGGAGACGCTCCACGCAGTACCAACATGGAAGCCTCACGTAGGTGCAGAGTCCAACATGTGACTCCTCGGTGGCTTTTGGAGCCGAAGTAGCCTCAGTGCAGACAAAATGGCTGGCGCGGACGTGAGCAAAGAAGCGTCCTCCCAGGTTGCAGGACTGAGTCCCACGAGGAAAACCCCTGGGTCGGGGGAAGTCAGAGCATCCGGCACCAGACGGTCGCCAGACAAGCCTGGACACCCGCAGGCACTCACTGAGACCGCAGGCCTCGTGACTGACAGGCAGCGTGGGGGCCGACATCAGAAGACAGACGCCACGTCCTAAGGGAGGCTATGGCCAGAGGCCAGGAGAGCCGGCAGCCATGCCCCCCATGCCCAGGAGAGGGCAGCTGAGAGCCGCTCCCGGGAACTCTTCCTCAGGAAGGGCGCCCAGCGGCATCTCCCCTGCACAGAGGGGGCCAGAACCAGCCCAGGACTGGCAGGTGAGGGGGCTGGAGAGGGAGGACGCAGGCGTGGGCACCTGGGCCAAAGCTGCCCGTGACACAAGGAGCCAGGCCACGAAGGGTCCCGGAGGAGCACAAGCCAGAGGATGAGGTATAAAGACAGCCGCCGGGCGACAGGAGGCTGAGAAGCACTGAGCTCTGCCGTGCCACGCCCCAGCTCCGAAGCTTTCGGTGGCTCCCGGCTTCCTTTGCACCTGACTCCTCAGCCTGACACTCAAGGCCCCGCTGGGACGCAGCCCCGATGCGCCCGAACAGCCTCGGGGGTTGCTGTGCTTTCGATGCCCACCCAAGATTCCCACCAAACCCAGGGCCTTTCCTGGGACTCCTCCCCTGTGTCTCTGTTCTTCCTGGCCCTGCCCTCACGGACCAACGGCGGGTGGCCACAGGGAGGGAGGGACGCGGGACCAGCCAGGGGAGGGCCTGCTGCAGAGACAGCGCCAGACAGCGCCACGTGCCGTGGAGAGTGAGCAGTCGAGTGGCGGGCGGAGGAGTGGCCCGGTCAGGCTGACAGGGACTCTCGGCGGTGGCGACTCCCCCTGACGTCCCCTCGCCTCTCCCCCAGCCCCCCCTCCCTGTCCCGTCTAAGCCTCGGGCCCACGGGTGGCCATCTGTAGCTCCCATCTGCCGCCCGCCCGCCCCTCCTGGTGAAGTAACCCACCCTTCCGGAAACGGCTTCCGCCCGAGCCCGGTGGGCACCCTGGGAGTGTGGCCGGCGCGTGCTTGGGAGACGCCCACCCAGCTCCTTCCCAGAGTTTCCCCGCCACTGTCGCGTTCTCTCTCTCCCCCAGCCCCGAAGCTGATAGGGTGGATCAGAGCTGCTAGTACCAGGTTCCTCGCCCCATGGAGGATTCTGGGGGAATTAGCCGGAGAGAAAGAGACGAGCGGCTGACACTCTGCAGATCCCAGGCGTTTGGCCCTGAGCCTGGGCCGGGCCTGTGTTCGGCCCAAGAGCCCAGCCCAGGCCTGGAGGAGTCTGTGTGTCTCAGGTAGCAAGTGGACGCCGGGCAGCAGACAAGGCCCGGGGTGCTGGCTCCGTGGGGGCTCAAAGATCATCCCGCTCCCCTTCTCATCAGCTGCTGCCCTCCTCCCTGAGGACCCCGGCTCCACATTCCAGGCAGCAGGGGCGGAAGCAGACCCACGGGGAGCCCTTTCCCTCAGAAAGGTGAGCCAGTCCCAGAAGCTCCCCCCTGCACTGCTGTGCACATCTCCATGTTCAGGAAAGCCGACGCACCCCCCACGCCCGCAGCGGCAAGGAACCCTGGAGAGCAGAGTGTCTACACTGGGCGTGCTGAGGACCAAGGAGCCCGCGCTGGAAGGCAGGGGCCGGCGCCTGCCGCGGCGCCCAGCTTTCCTTGCTGGCTGGTGCAACCCGCAGGGGGTCCTCCTGCAGAAGCCTGTCGGAAAGAGGCGTTGGGGACTTCAGACCCAGAAGCCGTGCCGAGCCCTGTCAAGTGCCGCCGTCGCCACCGCCACGGAGCCTTCCCCGGTTCCCCACATCAGCGTCGGCTTGAGCTTTGCAGTTTCCAGCAGGTCCTTTTGCAGCAGCAGCAGCCGGAGGAAGGGGAGTCACAGGGTGGACTCCCCCAGCAGTCACACCACCAGCCGCCACGCCCACCCGAAGCCACGCCCATCCCTGAAGCCACATCTCCCCCTCTGCAGTCACACCTGCCTCTGCAACCACACCCAACCAGTAGCCACGCCCACCCACAGCCACGCCCCTCGCAGCCACACCCACCCTGCAGATTCCAACCCAAAGCCACGCCCACCCAAAGCCACGCCCCCGCAGCCACACCCACCCCGCAGACACATCCAACCCGCAGCCACGCCCACCCTGCAGTCACACCCGCCTCTGCAACCACACCCAACCAGTAGCCACGCCCACCCAAAGCCACGCCCGCCCAAAGCCACGCCCCTCGCAGCCACACTCACCCCGCAGCCACATCCAACCCACAGCCACGCCCACCCAAGCCCACGCCCCCGCAGCCACACCCACCCCACAGCCACATCCAACCCACAGCCACGCCCACCCAGAGCCACGTCCCCCCTGCAGTCACACCCGCCTCTGTAACCACACCCAACCAGGAGCCACGCCCACCCGCAGCCACACCCAACCCATAGCCACACCCACCCCAGCAGGCAAAGAGGGCATGCCTGGAATCCGGCACCCTCTCCCCCTGGCCTCCCACAAGGGGACCACGGAAAGGCCGTTTCAGAGCCATCCGCACCATGGCTTCCTCCTGGTGGCTGCCCTTGACCCCACCCTGAACCCGCAATACCATGCAGGGCTTGTAGCTGGCGGGAAAGGGTTGCGACTGATCTCTAATACCCTGAAACCTACTGTGGTACATCCGCGTGATGAAGCACCACGCGACAACACAAGATGAAGAGGCTCTGGGTGTGATGACAGAAGGTACTTCCCAACTGTGGCTAGGGGGAGCAGCACAGCGCAAAAACGGGCCCATTCATATACATGAGGCATATCGGTAGACCCAGGATGGATGGAAGGGTGGATGGATAGATGGTAGACAGACGGATGGCTAGACAGACGGTACAGAGATCATAAGATGATAGATAGATGGGTAGATAGAGGATAGCTGTACAGGGGGGTGGATAGACAGATACAGAGATAGGTAGATGACAGATAAATGACAGACGATAGGTGATCGATGATTAACTAGATGCTGGGCAGGTAATTCGATGAATGGATGGATACAGACCCAGATCATTAGACAGCTGATGGACAGATATACAGACAGATGATTGATGACAGATCGTTGGATGATAGGCGACAGATGGGTAGATATTTTGGGAGATGACTAGATAGGGGATAACAGGCGTAAGACGCACCACTTGTGATCCAGGAAAGAAAAGTCGTACACGGGCAAGAGTCCGTGGCTGCGGAAGATGCCCCAGGAAGGCTCCCCGTGTGTGCGACGGTGCCTCGGCTGCCTCCGGCCGGGGTCAGGAGGCTGAGGAGCAGGAGGAGGCCGTGCTTGCCCACTGAGCTCTCCCGCGCCGGGCCCTGGGCGCACACTGCCATCGGGCTGGGAGCGAGAAGACGTGTGTTTCAGCAAGCATGTTTCCGTCCGTGGTGGATGCCTGGCTTGTTTTGTTTTGCTTTGTTTTCCAAGGCAGAACAATAGGAAGGATGGAACTGGCAGCCTGGGCTGGAAAGGCAAAGAGAACAGAAAGCAGAGAATTAGCATCCATTTAACAACAAAATATAAATCACACTTCTGATGAATGGATGCTTTTCTGGTGTTTTGCTCTAAGCATTTACAGATGTCAGCTCATCCACCCTCCCTCTTTCCTACAAGCTGTGGAAGAATTACGTCCATTCCTTTAGCTCAGAGCAAGGAGGAGCTTGGGGAGTCTTGGAGACTGGCCGGCCCCCTCCAGGGCAGCGCCTGTGGCCTGGCTTAGGCCATTTCCTGTGCCCGGAACCCCTCCTTCCTTCACCCCCACCTCCGGACGCTGCCCCCCCCGCCCCGCACACCTCTGTTGGCTGCAGCCGCTCCCCTGGGGGGGGGCCTACGACACAGATTTCAGGCTTTCAAATGGCCGTTCCGGAGGGTGGGATTGGCGGTTGAGGGAAACCGCTAGGGGAGGAAGAGGCATATCTCATCCACAAGGGTGCCTGCACAGTCAGTGCTGATATACCTAACCCCAAAATGCGCCCCACATCTTTATAATAAAATTTTTTGAATGGCCATCCTGCCTCTGCCATAGCGACTCAACTCCGCTGTCATAGCTCCAGGCCAGGGACGGACAATCCGTCACAAGTGCGCGTGGCAGTGTTCCAATAAAACTTTATTTACAATATCAGCCAGGCTGAGCACTCACAAAAAGCTGCTCGTGGACGCCTGCGGCAGCTTCACTCACTGTTGCCAAGGACAAAACCAGGGTGACTTTCAGCAGGTGAGTGGGCGGATGAACTGCGGTCCACCCAGACCACGGGATGCCATTCGGGGCTAACGAGACATGAGCAGCCCAGTCATGGAGAGACACGGGTGACCCAGGTACCCACCACGAGGCAAAGGAAGCCAGTGAAAAAGGCGACACACCGTGTGGCTCCAACACACTCGGGGAAGGGCAAGCTCTGAGGGAGGCGGACGGTCGTGGCTGCCGGGGCTGGGAGGGAGCAGGGAGGCGGAGTCCGAGGGTCCTCGGTGTGGTGAGGCCGCTCTGGGCTTGCACTTGACCAGACAGCACAGCGCCGAGAGGGAGCCGGTGTGAGCCGGGGTCAGCTCCGGGCTCCGGCATGACACGGTAGGTCCATCGGCTGGAGGAAGGTCCCCTCTGGCCGGCGGGCGGGTCGTGAGCCAGGCTGTGCCTGGGCGGCAGGGAGGAGATGAGAATGTGCTGCGTCTTCCCCTCAACTTTGCGATGAACCTATAATTGTTCTAAAAATAAAACCTGTTTTAAAAAATAAAAGCACCCTGTGGTGGCTGCAATGGGCCTGCAGGCCGCTGTCTGCTGACCTTCCTTTGGGCTCCGTGGACGTCTGTCCCCAGCAAAAGTCACGCCTGTCCCACGTGGAGGGAGGTGGACGCACCCGTTTGTCACCCTCAGATGCAAATTCGTCGAACACAGAGGTCATCTCTTGGAATCCCGTCCACTGACCTGAATGTGGACTGGACCCATCTACCTGCGGCAAGGAAGCCTGGCGACCAGGGCAGAACAAGCTTGTAGTTCCTTCTCCTGGGGCTTCTGTCTCACCCACGCCTGGCCCTCCCCACCACTTGTCCTCCATGGCTCAAGAAGGCAGGCCCCTGGCTGCCCTCCGCCCAGGCACTCTGCTTCCAGAAGCGTCCAGGTGAGCACAGAGTGCTATTCTACGTGTCTCTGATAGCAGAGAGTAGGGACTAATAACTTTTTTTTGAGTTGGAGTCTCACTCCGACACCCAGACTAGAGTGCAGTGGCACGCTCATGGCCACCGCAGCCTCAACCTGTTGGGCTCTGGCGATCCTCCCACCTCAGCCTTCCAAGGAGCTAATAACTTCTAATCCATGATCTCCAGGCCTCCCGCCCAGCCCTGCTGGTGTGCCATCTAATGCGATGTTTCTGCTGCTGCTCGTTCTGTGACCCACCTCCAGCATGCAAGTGCAGCAAATGTGCATTTAGGAAGCAGTTGCTGTGGACATTTTTAAACGATGCCTCAGTAAGGAAGAGTGGATTCCACTCCCTGTTGGATGACTTGGTGCAGTCTGAACATTTCACTGTGGACACTATTTCAGTTTGAAAATATTTCAGAGCAGGTGACTGAGGGCGCTGGCTGTGTTATTTTTGGAAATGCGTTTTATGGACTCTAGTCCATCCAAGTTGCTGGGAAGTTCATAATTTTGTTCTTCTTTATGGCTGCACAATATTCCATTGTGAATGTGTACCACATTTTTTCTATCCAGAAAAAAATGGATTTAGAGTCTATAATACTGAGTGATCTATCACAAACACAAAGAACTATCGCATGTTCTCACTCATAAATGAACCTTGAGCCATTATCATGATACTATACCAAAAGGATTGTCAGTAGTGGGAAGTTGCTGGGGCAGGGTGAGGATTGGCGGTAGTGGGATACTGCTGGAGGGGCACACCTCATCAACAAGGGCACCTGCATAATGAACATTTGTGTACTTAACCCTGAATTGTACCCCACACCTTAAAATTAAAAATTTTTTTTTTAAATACAGCAGGGAGACAGCCCACAGCCTGGGAGAAAATATTTGCCAACTGTATGTCTGACAAAGGCCTAACATCCAGGATCTCAAGGAACTCAAACATGCCAAAAAGGACAAAACAAACAGCCCCATTGCAAAGTGGGCAAAAGATACGAACAGACACTTCTCGAAGAAGACATACGAGCAGCCAACAGACACATGAAAAAATGCTCAACCTCACTAATCATCAAAGAAGTGCAAATTAAAACCCCTCTGAGATACCACCTGACTCCGGTGCAGATGGCCATCGTCAATAGCTCAAGAAACAACAGATGCTGGAGAAGATGCAGGGAAACAGGAGCATTCCACACCGTTGGTGGGAGTGGAAACTCACACAGCTTCTGTGGAAACAGTGTGGCGATTCCCAAAAGATCTAAAAATCGACCTTCCATGCGACCCTGCAATCCCCCTACTGGGAATATACCCGGAGGAACTCAAATCACTCTATGAAAAAGATACCTGCACACGCATGTTTATTGCAACATTTTTTCACAATAGCAGAAACGTGGAACCAGCCGTGCTGCCCATCGAAAGTGAAGTGGATACAGAAAATGTGGTACACATCCATGATGGACTATTACACAGCCATAAAGAAGGACAAAATTACGAACTTCGCAGCGACTTGGACGGACTCAGAATGTATCACACTGAGTGACCTCTCACAGAAACAAAGAACCGAGTATCACACGTTCTCACTCACAAGCGGACCTTGAACAATTATCTTAACACTGTAAGAAAAGGACTGGCAGTGGTGGGAAACTGCCAGGGAAGGGGGGACACACCTCATCCACAAGGGTACCTGCATAATGAGCATTTGTATACCTAACCCACATCTTTAAAATAAAAAATGTTTTTTAAAAATGCGTGTTCACATGTGAGGGCGTCTGAGTGCAGGGCTGCGGATTCCTGGCAAATACGAGTTGGCTGACAGAGCCCAGGGAACAGTAAATCGCTTGGGTTTGGAGTTTGGAAACCGCAGAATGTATTGAACAACCTCACTCTTGCCTTCTGGGGGTCCTGTCCTTCCAAAGTCAGGGCCTCTGGGTTCAGAGACTCGGAAATTGTAAAAGGAGACGGCTTTTCCCCAGCCTGTTGCCCACCAGTTTCCACCAGACTCCTCTTCCTCTTCTGGCCCCTGTTGGTGGAGAGGGCCTGGGAAGGAAGGGGCACCTTCAGCCCTGCAGGCCCCTCCCGGCTAACCCCCGGGGGGGCAGCGTCTCCTCCGTGGCTCCAGGGGCCTCCCCAGCTGCAGACACTCTCTGGGTTCCCACACTTGGGAGACACTCCCAGAGAAGCAACCCTCCCGGTCTCCCAGAGCCTTGAAGAAGTCACAGAGGTGGAAGCAGGAGCTGGGACCAGACAGGGATTTGGAAGAGCTGCCAGCACCCGGACTTCCACCCTGGAGCCAGGCTAGGGGCTTCCAGAGAACTGAAGTCCTGGCCCTGGCTTCCGCGGGCTGGTGTCCAACGCCCCGAGAAAGCCAGAGGGCAGGGGGAGGCGTGCGGGTTGTACTGCAGGTGGAGGGAGACGAGGTGGTGTCAGAGGCCGGCTCCCCCACGCTCATCAGCGCAAAGCGTGCAGCCCAGTCTCCCTGGAGCAGAGCTGGCCCCGCTGTGGCGCCAGGGTGGGGAGGAGGGGCAGTCGGAAGAGACGTGTGCCGGCCAAGCTGTCGCGGGGCCGCCGGCCAGGACGGGAGCAGCAAGCCCCGAGAAGGGCCTGGGAGAGAGTGAGGCGGCCCCCAGCACCCGTGGGCGGGGCGGCGTGCAGGCATGCCCTCCCCGCCACCCGTCCTCCTGTCCCGCCCCGCCAGCCCTGGGGGAGCCAGAGGAAGCCCGGAGGGCAGGAGCCGCCAGCCCCCCAAGTGCCTAGCCAGTCCTCGCAGCCCCTCCAGGAGGGACCCTTCCATTTCCAGTGATGGGTTTCTGGGGCCCCCACCCGGGATTTGGGCTTCCACCCAGAAGCTGGGCCGTCACCTGGGAGCTGGGCCTCCACCGAGGAGAGGGGCCTCTGCCTGGGAGTGGACGCGTGAAGTGCTAGTGGAGATCGGTTTTGCGAGAGCTGTGGCCGGACACTTTCTCAGGCGAGAGCGGCAGGAGTCGTCACGGACTTGCCTGCTTCATCAAAGCGCCCGGTCAAGCAGCAGAGCAGGCTCTACCAGGCAGCAGGAGACCAAAGACCCCGCGACTCGGACTCAGCGCGTCCACCAGCCCCTGCCTGTTCCCCCGCCAGGGCAGGCCACGCGAGTTCCAGAACTGGAGCTGTGCTGCCGGGGACCTGAGCCTTCCTCCTCTCCAAGAAGAGCACGTCGCGAAGCTTCCCCTTGGAGGGAGACACTCCTCGGCAAGTTGAGCTTGCCACCATCTGGACGAGCTGCCATTTATTTGCCCAATATCTTATCCAATGTTTGCTCTTGCAGAGCACGCGAAAACCAAATATCCTATGCATAAATCTTTGTTTGATGTGACATACTTGATGCCTTCCCGAGGACGGATGCCAAGAGACGGAGTTGCTAGATGCGCGTGTAGACAGATACCCTCTCGAGGCCTCTTATCTCAAGCGTCAGGGAGGCGCAAGGCCTGGAGGCGCTGTCACCAAGGAGGACCGGGCCGCCACGGGCACGCCCACCAAGGGCACACACACCCTGCTTCTGCACAGTCCCCAGGGGAGCTGGGAGGCGCCGGGGCAACCACGAGGGCTTTCCAGGCTCGGCCTGCCCGGAGATCGGAGGCGCACCTGGACACGCCCATCTGTATGCCTACCACAGAACAAACGTGGGACTCCCCGCAAAACCTCTGTGGCCACGTCTTGCCCTGCCCCCTCCAGGGTGGGAGCCTTGCGCGGGCCATGTGGGGCACCGTCACGAGGGCCAACTGGCCTCGGCTACGCAGCGTCCCGACGGGTCCTGGAGTGAGGCGCTTCCCCTCTGTCCCCAGCTAGAGAATCCCACTCATGCTCACCGGTGTCTGGACTCCAGGACGTGGCGCTGGACACCCTCTGTCCCGAGATCCCTACATTAGGTAATCCACGCATGCTCGCCACATGTCTGGACTCCAGGATGTGGGGCATGTGTTGTCATTTTCTGGTCTCGCCTTCAACAAAAGAGCTGGGGCCAGAGTGGTGAGATCTGGGGTTCCCATCTGGGAGTGACTTTGCCACCCAGGGTGAATTCCCAAGTCCCAGAGCTAATTCTGGTCGTCTGCCGTGGAGGGAGGGGTGCCGCGGGCGTGTCGGGGTAGAGGCTGAGGGGCTGTTGAACGCCTAGTGCGGACGGGCCCACGGCAGAGCATCCGCAGGCTGGGGTGAGAGGCCTGGGCTGACCTCGCCTGGTGCTCACTCGGGAGTGCGCTCCAGATGAGCCCACGGCAGAGCCCGCCTTTGGCTGGTGTCCCCCTCCCTGCTCCTCTGACCTACGGGGTCGAGTCTGTGCACCTGCAGCGCCCTCGAGCCTCCACTGAAGTCACGCCGACGGAGACCATGAGCATTCCTCTTCCACCTCCAGCAGAACACAGGGGTCTCGAGTTCCTTCCCCGTCACCCCGTCAGCTTCCCCGTGGCTCCCAGCCACTCCGAAGTGTGCGCCCACAGGCTCCCACACCCATGGGGTCTGCAGGAGCTATCACCTTCGAGCCCTTCCATCCAGAACACCTCTTTGCAGCCTGCACTTGGAGAAACCCTGTTTATCCTCAAACCCAGCTCACATCAAGACATTGCGGGTGGTCACAGCACAAGAGGGAGGGTGTCACTATGCAGAGGCCGGGACGCCTCACCGTCCCTGCAAAGCCCGATCTGAGACAAGCTCCGCACGTCTTGTCTGGCCCTCACTGTGCCCCGCACCCTCTGCCAGGTCACCTCCCACATACCCTCACCACGGTCTCCGCCTGCTTGGGGGCACTGTGTGGCACAAGCATTGCCCTATTCACTCCTGGGGTCCCAGAACCTAGATACTCCATATATGTTGAATTAACAGGTGAGCCAGTGAATGAGCAATTCAGTGAATGAATGAATGAATGCGGTCCCATTTCAGGCGTGTCCACGGCTGAGTTTACTCAAGTAGCTGGCTGCCTTCCAGGGGCCAGCCTGGCCTTCATTGTGAAACAAAACTCATGGTTCCTCTCTCCACCTTCCTTCCTTGCAGCCAGGAGTTACCATGAACCTGAGTTCCGGCCAGTGATACGCACACAGGTGCTGCATGGAGCAAGCCAGTTGGCCTCCTCGCAGGGGGAGGACAGGTCTTCCGTTTCCTCTCTCTCGCTGCCCGGAGCTGGACGTCATGGCAGGAGTTTGGGCAGCCATCTTGGAGTGTCCACACGGCAGAGCAGAAAAACAGCTCTTGGTCTCCAGTCACGCATGGACCTGCTCCACAGCCGTCTCCAGAGTTTCCTTACACAAGGCGGTGGACTCCTGCCAGGTTAGGCCTCTGTGGTTGGACCTCTCATCCATAAACACACTTCAGCCTCAAGCACACCTCAGGGACGCCCCACGTTCACCGGGCAGGCATCTTCACTTGCACGCAGGGAGAGTCTGCCTTCCTGCCAGCGGCCCTGGTGCTCCCTGCCCAGCCCGGAAGGACTGCAGAAGAAGCCTCTCGCGCCTGCCCAGTCTGCATCACTGCTGCCAGCTTCTCCCCACTGAGGACTCCATGGGGAGGGAATGGGGAGCAAAGGCTCTCTGCTCAAGGAAGGCTGGGACGCGTCCACCTGCTCAGTGGCCAGCTGCGCCCGCCCATAGGTGAATTCTGTGGAGGAGGCTGGTGCTGATGATGGCGGTGCCGGCGGTCACGATGGGGGTGAGGCTGATTTGGAGACGACGGTGATGTTGCTGATGCTGACGGTGACGGTGATGCTGGTGGCCACGGCGATGATGGTGGCGATGTGACGTGAGGATGCCGCCGGTGACAACAACGGTGATGCTGGTGACGCCGATGACGGTGAAGCTGAAGCTGCTGCCGACCGTGGAGGTCTAGTCTCTGGAGAGTAGGGCCTGAGCTGGGGGGAGGGAATGAGGAAAGAAAGACAAAGAACAGTGGGATCGGGCGGTCTCTCTCTTTAAGAGGTGAGAGCCATTTTATTTTTATAGTATGTCTTTCATATAATAAGTCCCGAAACATATAAACAGAAAATGCTTTAATGTTAGTATTAGCAAGAGAAAGGTTAACGTTTGTGACTTTTTTGGCAAGACTGTCATAGCACTGACATTTTTGAGAGTCTGGGTAAAACTATGAATATTGTGTTTTTTGAAGTTTTAAGCGAAGTTATTATTGAAGCAGGCTGTATCTGGCCTTTGTAGACTAGAGGTCACACTATCTGAAGCCTATTAAATTAACATTTTTAGGGGCAAACATCGAGAGAAGGAGATACTGGCCAAGCTCCTGTTGGAGCCAGGCCAGGAACACAAGGACTTGGTCAAGCTTGTGTTTTTTAAGACATAAGGACTTGGTCAGTATTTGTCTTTTGTCCCCTTCGGCCAACAGCGGTGGTGTTGGCGGGAACTGGAGTGAGTACTGTGGCCCTCGGTGCTTCCACATCCCCCAAATAAATGTCCTCTGCAGCTCGGTCTGGCTCTGCCATCAGGGCCATCAAACAGCAGGAACCTTTACTCCTCGTGCGAAAAAGTGCCCCTCTACATGGACGAGGCAGTGCTGCCCCAGCCAGAGGGCCTGGCTGGACACACAGGGGCTGGCTGCCTTGGGGTCCCCACGGGTGGCTCCTACTGGTCTCCTCCGTGGCTGGCACAAGTCTTGCAACAGCACTGGGAGGCCCTGGCCATGGTTTTTTAACGAACGGAGGAAGGTGATCAAGGGAGACACCCCACGCTGTTCTCTAAGCAGCAGCAGAGTGAGGGAAAAGTCATCTGAGCAGAGGCCGGACTAGCCTCTGCGCTGATTTCACACCAAAACACGGCCACTTGCATCAGGCAATTGCTAGGAAGCATGTCTGCATCCATCATAGTATTCTTCCACACATACACACTTGCGCCAAAAGCTGATTCCGCCCCGAACAATGGGTGGTCTCCACTCACAGCCTAACTGCCAACAGCCCCTCCCATGGCTGTGCAGAGTGGATGACACTCTCCTTGCAGATGTAACCTGCAGCTACGCTGAGGTTTCTTGAATTCAGGGTCATGTTTACACTATAAACATGCATATGTACTCTGTAAATATTTACACTCACGATTAAAAAGAAGAGGAAGGATGAAGCCTAATGACCAAGGGGCCTTGTTACTTAAAGTACCAACTGCCTCTGGATCACCTGGGAACTTGTGAGACACGCAGAGTCCCAGGCCCGCTCCAGTCCCGCCGACTCATGATCTGCATGTTGACGAGACCCTGGGTATTTCAAGTGACTCTGCGATCTAAGAACGGACGGGAGCTGTGGTGCTGACGTTGTTCTAAACAGCTGCCCATGTTTTGTGAGGAAAAATATCGCCACTGCAGAAAGCATTAGGAATGCCAGGAAGGAAATCACTGAATGGTTCTTTCAACAAATACTCCCTGAGGGTCTGCTAGGTGCCAGCCACTATCCCAGGTGCAGGGGTCACAGCAGCGAAGAGGAAGAAAGAAAGATCCCTGCCCTCAAGAAGCCAATGAGTAAACCGGGTGCAGAGCATGCCGAGGGGTGGGAAGTATCAGAGGAAAAAGAAATGGGTTGGGGGAGGGAAATGCTGCCATTTGAGCAGCATATCAGGAGGTGATGTTTGTCCAGAGAATCGAAGGAGTAGACAAACAGGCCAGGTGAAGAAATGCTGGAACAGCAGGGCAGGCAAAGGGAACACCAGGCACAGCGGAAGAGGAACGACAGCGTGTCGGTGTGCGAAAGCGACAGACCCCTGGGTGGTGGCATGAGAGAGCGGGAATTGCTAGTGACGCTCCCGACAGGCGGAGGAGGATGAGACCCGGCACACATATCCGGAGGCCAGCCTGGAGGCAGCGTGGAGTGCGTGACCCTAGAAATAGGAAAGGCAGAGCACTGTGCAGGGAGGTGGGGGAGCTGGCAGGGGAGGGGAGGCCGCGCCCGGACGTCTCCTGCGGAGGGCATTCCTTCCCTGAAACAGAAGTCAGGGGAGAGAGCAGGGGGAGAATGGGACGTGTGGGGAGAGAAGGCCAGGCCTGCACTCGCCTTCCCGGAGAGGGAGCGGGCTGGGAGGGCAGCCCCTCGCCCTGGGCCGCCGCCCTCGTGTTCCGCTCCAGCCATTCCCGGCAGCAAGGCTGAGACGGGCAGAGGCAGAGAGCTGGACTCCAGGCGGGCTGAGGCCTCGCCAGCACAGACAGCAAGCGAGTCACGCGGCTAAGTGGAGGCTGCCTGCAGGGCGGGGCTCGCATGAAGGGCCGTGGGGCTGTGAATGGAAGCTGGGGCCAGAGACTCGGCCGGATCGTCTTCGTGGATGCGGACGTCAGCGAGAACTGGAGGAGGACTTCCTTGGGTGGGCTGTGAAGCTGGACACAGGTCTCTAACTCTTTATCTCTCTGTCTCCCTATCTCTCTGTCTGTCTCTCTTTCTCTCTCTCTCTCTTTATCTTTCTATCTCTCTCTGTCTCTAACTCTCTCTCTCTCTCAGCAGCTGTCTTGGGCTTCCTCACTGCAGGGTGGTCTCAGCTAGCTGGGCTTACTGCACAGCAGCTGACCCACCAGCTTTAGCTCCAAGAGGCCAGTGCAGTCTCTGCAAAGTTTCTCTCGACATAGTCTGGGAGGCCCCAGAGTGTCCCCGCCATCACATTGCACGACCAAGCAAATCCCTAAGCAGGCCCAGATCCCAGGGAAGGGGGTTCCCCTCCACCCCTCAACAGGGGATTCTGCAGCCGTCGTAGTGCTCCCCATCCCGGTGCCCAGGCTCAGCCGCCAAGCGATGAGCTGAGCAGACCGCTGGCCAGGCCCGCCGAGGACACGCTGGTCGCCTCCGATGTTTCTACTGTGACGCACCGTTTGGGAAGTGCTGAGACCCTCATCTCACACGTGAGCACGTGGGGCCGGAGGGCACACTGGGGAATGAGGCTGGTGATTAAAGATCAGTGCTGGGAGCTTTCTTTTTTTTTAATTTTTATTTTAAAGATGAGGGTACAATTCAGGGTTAAGTATACAAAGGGTCATCATCCAGGTAAAGTTGGGCCTCCCTTTGGTCCCCACACCACCTGAGAAGCCCTTGAGCAGTGAAGTGGCAGGATCCCGGCTATGCGAGGAAGCCTGATGGTCCGCTCTACCCAGGACGGTGCAGAGGGAGGCGTGAGTGACACCGGCAGAGAGGCCGGGGCTGCTGCCATCAGGCCTGGTAGAGATTGGAGAGAGGTGTGGATGGCAGGGGCCCGGTGGCAAGATGGGAGGGGCCTGGTGAGCAAGATGCCGGAAGGTTCACTGGCGAGGGAGAGAAGACAGACGTTAACCCGGCGATGTCGATGATCAACGGGCACTCGACACCATGGCAGGCTTCCTGGAAGAGGCGCGGCTGGAGGCAGAGCAGTAGGACCAGGAGAATCGGAGCAGACAGCAGGAAAGAGGAGAGCGCCTCGCTCCAGCATTTCACTGGACACTATGAGGAGACGAGGGGAAGCTGCTGGAAAGACAGTCCACCCAGCTTCTGGGTTCAGCCAGTGCCCGTCCCGCAGCAGGGGTTCAGAGACAGGGAGCACCACGGCTGATAGCTGTAGACAGCTCCGGTGAAGGTGCCTTAATGGTCGGAAAGTGGCTCTGGGGGAGACGATTATTGCTCTTGGGGTTTCTAAACAGACCCACGTGCCGTGGGAAAAGCGTGGGCTGGCCACAGATCTGCCCACTGTCGCCCAGCCTGGAGCAGGTGGTTTTTCCCACGTGACGTCCTTCCTCACACAGGATCCCAGGGAGAACGACGCTGGCTGGACAGAGTCATTCCTAGAACCGCTGTCCTCACCCACCCTCACTCCCCCGGGCCCAGGCCTTATCTCCCTGCCACCCCCACACCCGAGACCAGGGGCTGATTTCCTTTGGGGCCGCGTTGGCCGAAGAGTCCCAGCACACCCTGGACTGTTCTTGGTGGCCTCGTCCAAAGAGCTGCTGCGACTCTGGGTAGCACATGAGAACGGAAGGAAGAACTAGCATCCAGACAGCACATTCTGACGTAGCTCATCCTGCTTGTCCTCTGGGTGTCTGCTTGAAGGCCAGTTCCTCCAGGGAGGCCTCCCTGACTGCTCGGGACTGCTCTGGTCCTCCCGCCCCACTGACCTCGCAGTTGGCACGAATTGCTACTCTTGCTTGTTTGTCTCCATCTGGGGTGGAGACACCCTGAGGCAGCCCCCAGTGATCCCCAGCTCCCGCCGCCCAGGCCTGGGACAGTCCCCTCCCCTGGAGCAGAAATGACAGAAACGCAGACTGAAGCCAAGCGTCAACAGGCAAGGCTTTATCGGGCTTTTGCCGGCGCAGAAGGAGAGCAGACTTGGCCAAAGGGGCGGCCAGACTGCTCCCTGAACACGGACACGGGCAAGCTTTACGGGGCTGCAGAAAAGAGGGCTTTCCTGGTGGTGCTGCCATCCCCGCCAAGTCAGCTCCAACCTCGACCATCCTCTGCTGGCTGCATCCCTTGAGGTGAGTCGCTCTGCCTTGGCTTGTGTGTGATAAAATCGAGGTTGGCCAGCTCCCTTCGGGAACCATCACCGTCACCGGGCCCTGCGGGCGCGTCCTGGCCTTGTAGTTAGTGCCGAGGCAACGGAAGAAAGAAAAGCACAGACAGAGAGGCTGGCAGGAAGAAAGAAAGAACCATCAACTGCTTTGTGTGATCCCACGAATGCGCGAGCCGCGCGTAAAAGAAGAGCGCAAGCCTCTCTTGTCCGCCAGTGGCATCCCTGACGGTCTCACTGCAACTTGCCCCAAGCCCGGCTCAGCAGCACCTCGACGACAGCCTCCAAGGCCCCGAGCGGGCAGCCAGCGGGGCCCCGCCCAGGACCCCTGCCCACGGAAGGCGCCAGGCAACCGCTATGGAGCAAAGGAGCCGAGCACGCCCTGCCCTAGACACGCGCTCTGCGTGGACGGGGACCTCATCCCCGCCCTCCGGTGGGCCCCCACACCCCAGCGGTGCCCGGCACCAGAGGTGCCCAACACACGCTTGATGACGTACGGCTGAACGGGTAGAGGTGCATCATCCTCATAAAGTTGGCAGTCACTCCAGAGGGAAGAGTGTTGCGATTCGGGCTTCACCAAGACTGAAAAAACATGACACGCCCAAGATTCACACGGGAAGAGGAGAGGGAGAGCTTGAACCAGCCTCTCCCAGGACCGCAGCTCAAGTCTGTCCACAACCACAACTGCAAGGACGGCACGAGCGGGAACCCAGCAAAGCGTTGTCCCTCGCCTGCTCCCGGAACAGACGCCACCCATCCATCTGAGCGCGCACCGAGGTTGAGGCCATCCCAGCCCTCTCAGCTCAGGACCTTGGTAGCCAGCGCAAGTGATCACAGCTGGCCCAGGAGAGGACACCTCTTGATCACCTGAGCTCGGAGCTCCTGCGTAGGATCTGGGCCCCGGGTGGCCGAAGCCAAGACCCACTCTCGGGAACGTCTGGAAGAGACGGTGAAAGACGCAGAGGTCTCCGCATAGGAGAAGTGGGGCTGGGGAGCGGGGACGCCGAGGACGGGGCAAAGCAGAACAAAACGGAGGAAGGCAGGAAGTCCCGCTGATGATGACACAGGCTGCAGCCGGCTCTCTCCAGGCTGGACGCCCAGGATGAGCGGGCGGAACACCCCCGCGCAGGCTCGGGGTCCAGCCCCGGAGCCCCTGCTTTACTGTGACCTCCGCCATGACAGTCCCGACCCCGCCCCGAACGCCGCCGAGAACCACACCAGGGTGTGATGCACCGAGCGTTTGCCAAGCCGGGCTGGTATCTTTGTTGCTTTGACAACTGAGGCGTCTGCCTGCCTGAGGACTGTGGTGACAGACATTTTAGACACCAACCTCCGGGACGGAAAGCTGTTTGAACAAAGAGTACAAATGCTGCCAGAGAAACCACAGAGCCTAGGAGTCAGAATAAGTGAAAGGTGAGGAAAGCGGCAGTGAGTTCACGTCAGGCCTCGAGGACAACAGGACTGAGGTCACAGCTACGAGAGGGTGGAGGCACCTCCCCGACAGACACATAACCTCAGATTAAGCCCGTTCCCGTCGCCCTGACCCACAGGGCCGTCTGCACAAGGGCCGAACAATTCTTGTTCGTTTTCATCCCAAACCTAACATAGAGTCTTGCACATGCTTAGTGTTCAGTAAACGACGGCTGAGTGCATGAATGACTAATCTCTGTGCCGCTGCCTTTTCATCGGTTCGACAGGATAGCAAATGTCTTGTTCCCCCTTCCTTGCAGGGCTCTTGTGGGGGTCAACCGGAATTATGAGTAAGAAAGCTGCTCTGTGGACGACAACATGATGGGCACATTTCGGACATCATTATCCGACGGGAAACGGCGGAGGACAAAGCTCAGGACGCGTCCAGGGGTCACACCCCTGGTCCGGGCGACGGAGTGCCCTCACACAGACAAGCCTTATGCTGTGTTGCCCGTCTTGCGCTCGAGATGGCCATGATGGTGAACAACCGCTGACGGTCCCTGCGGGCAGACACTGAGCTGGGCGCCTTCCAGGCCCTCGTCCCCGTCCCCCTCGGTCGCAGGAGACAGGAACCGCAGAAGGGCCTCGCGGAAGGGCGTCGAGAGGTTCCCGGAAGCTGTGACTTTATGTGACATGGCATGCAACAAAACCCATTTCACCACAGCCGAATTGGTAAAACAAGCATTCAGTTCCTAGGGCCTGTTGCTGGCCACAAAAAGATCACCCAACCTCTAAATAGAGAGCCAGACACTTCTAGCATTAAACATGAAATAAACGTGGGCTGCACACACGTCTAAAAAAGATGAATGAAAGCCAGTGAGACCGCTGTTCACCCAGTGACCTCGAGTGGGCTGAAGGCAGGAGCCAGTGTGGACGGGCACGATTCCCTCATGCATGCAGACTGGCACACGCAGACACACCAGTGAGCCCTGGTGCGCACCTTTGGGGTGCAGGAGGAAATCAGAGTGCCTGGAGAAAGCCTACGCAGACGGGGACAAGGTGCAGACCCCACAGACCCTCCACAGCATTATAACAAAATGATGTTATTGCAAGATCCACTGGCCGTGCCTGTCTTGCAGACAGCAAAACCAAGATTTAAAAGCGGTAGGTAACTTGCCCAATGTCAAACGGCCGGGAGATGGTAGGTTCCGGAGCTTGGTCAGCAGATCCCGGCATCTGGACTCCTTGGAAGGAGGCGCTTGGCACCAAACGCCCCTCGAGCCACGCATGGGGGAGCACTGTGTGTTCAGGGCCCAGGTGGAGCCACCAACGGGGCAGGGGCGCTGTGGCCTGGAAGCCCACCTCCCCGACTCCCGTGGCGCTCATGTCCTGCGATGTGTCCACTCCCAGTTTAAGAAACTCAGCAAAGGAAGAGTCACCGAAAACAAGCAAGCAAGCTTCTGCTCTCCACTCTAGAGAAGTGCACACCATCAGAGTGTTTAAGCAGTGCCAGCTCACAGGCGTTCTCCGTGGCAGCCACACGGGCCCGAGCCCAGGACACCCCACGCTTGGGCTTCAAGGGTGGCTGTCTTGAGATCTGCTTCATCCTAGAGCTTGTGTTTTCGCAGGGAAGTCCGACGGGACACAGAGCCCGCCTCCCAGGCCGACAGCCTGGGTTCACACGCAGCCCCGCCTCCCAGGGGAGGACTCGAAGCTGCCCGCTCCCCACCCAGCGACCCCAGCCCCCTTCCCTGCTCCCACTCGAGTGCAGGCCCTCGAGGGTCTCGGCCAGGTGGTTGGCACTCGGGCCCCCTCTCCTGTGCCTGCAGGCGTCATCCTGAGCACATGCTTCCCCCTCTAAGCCTTGGCTTCCTCGCCTGTCAGACCAGGTGAGAACGGCATCTGCTCTGGGTTGTCCTGAGGACTCAACGTCGAACCCTTGCCGAGCGCGTGGGGTGTGCCTGCCGGCAGCCAGTAGCCACCACTCGGTAAATGGCCGCCGTGTGATCTCCCAGCAATAGGCAAGGTCGGCGCCATATCCCAGCCCACAGGCAAGAAACTGAGGCCCAACAAGACCAGGGTGTGGGCCCAGGACGCTCTGAAGCAGAAGGGCCCCGGGCACGCCGAGGGCCGCCGGACTCCTGCACCCTGGGCCTGGCAACCGAGCCCCACAGGCGCGCCCTCGGAGGGGGCCCTCTTCTGAAAGTTGCGGGTCCACCCAGGCTGCCACGGAGTCTGCCCACCCCGGCCCCCTGACTCGGGGTCCAGCAGGACCTGGCGGCTCTCGGCCCCGGCGGTGGTCGCAGCCCCACCCGGTGGCGACTGCGGCCACCACTGTGTCCCAACCCCAAGACCACGGGTGTCGGTTCCGTCCACAGAGCACCACACACCGGGCCCCACCAGGTGCTGCCCACGCTCTTAGGAGGTTCTCCATGGCCCTTGAGGCTGAACAGTGCCCACCGCCCTGCACCTCCCCAGAAGGCCATGGGGCACCCGCCAGAGGAGGCGCCGCTAATAAGGAGCGGACAGAAGGCAGGCCGGGCGGACTCAGTGCCGAAGCCAGGCCTCTGTGTCTTTGAGACTGGATCCGGGAAATGGCCTCAACCCTGTGGATGCCTGGAGGCCTCCCCGCCTTCCCATCCCCGTTCCCCCTGCATTCCGGGCTCTGTGAGTCAGCCGGCCCAAGCTGGCACCACCGGCCTTGCGCCTGGATCCAGGCTCGTCCTGACCCGCGGGGAGTCCCCGCGGGAGTGGGTGTTTGCTGACAAGCAGCTTCATGGGAACGCTTGCCTTGGCGGTTCTCAGTGCTGAGTCAGGGCAAAGACAGGCAGAGCGCCTGGGGGGGCGAGGGGGAGGGTGGCGGCGGGAGGGAGCACAGGCTCCAGCGGTTTTGCCGAGGCCTGCGGGGACCTCCCCGCCTGCTGCCGCCTGGCCCGGCAAAGCCTGGTGTGAGGAGGAAACCGCCGGGGAACCTCATTTCCTTTGGCACACGGGGAAACCGAGGCTGCGACCGAGGCGGACCTGCTCCGCCCTCTGGGGCACTGGTGGCATCCCGAGACAAGCCCCCCAGCCAGCCTGCGGGCACGTCCGAGCCTCTGGGCGACCCTCACTCCCTCAGGGTCAGGGCAAGCCAGCCAAAGGCGGCCAGGCAGACACGCAGAGGGACCGGCGCCTCCTGAGACCGGGCAGGGAGCTCACCCAACTCAGCGGAGGCACACCGCGTGGTGGAACTGCTGCCGCCACACCCGAGGAGGGCAGGCAAGGGGGAGGCTGGCTTCAGCAATACGTCTCCCCCAGGAGGCCCAACACAGGGTCATTCCAGCACGTCGACAACAAAGGTTAAAAATGACCAACGCGTGGCCACTTCACATTCTCTTCTCATAGGAACTCTTCAGAGTCCAGCGTGCACTCTGCCCTGAGCTGGCGCCCAGTGCACCAGCCCACACAGGGGTCAGTGGCTGCAGGACGGGCAGGTCCTCTGAACACCGGAGCCTCCAGATGACGCCACCCTGCTCCACCTGACCCAAGCGTTGTCAACTGTCAACAGGAAGCTTGGCCTTCAGTGTACGGGTCTACGAATCTCAGCACGTGGAGGTTGCCATACCACCACCCTGACGGGGACTCAGGGCAGTCCCGTCACCTCCAAGGGGTTCCTCGTGCCATCTCCTTACAGTCAAGCCCCCCACTCTGCCTGAGTCCCTGAGTCCTGGTTCTGCACCAACAGCTCATCGCAACGCGACGTTGAGACGGGCTTCCCTCGCTGGGCACGGTGTGCACTGGCCGTGGGCATAGATGGCTCAGTCCTCTTTCTCAGTGGTATCACATCGTGTGCCTGTGCCCGCTTGTTGACGCCCTGAACTGCTACAGGACCCTTGAGGTGTTTGTGAGATTATAAATAGAGCTGCTATGAGTATTTGCTGGTTCTTCTGTGAACAGGAGTTTTCATTTCTCTGGGGTAAATGCTCAGGGGAGGAACTGCTGGGTCCTGTGATGAATGTATGTTCCACTTTATCAGAAATCATCAAATTGTCTTCCAGAGCAAGTGAACCATGTTTTCGTCCCACCAGTAAGGGGGAGTGTGAGTCTCATTTGTTCCGTGTCCTTGTCAGCACTTGGTATTATCAGTATTACCTATCTTAGTCATTCCGATTGGCCCGTAGTTGTGTCTGCTCGTGGTTTTGGTTTGCTTCCCCCGATGACTGATGCCTCGTCAATGTGCTGCCTCTTCTGCCATGTGTTCTCTTTAGAGATATTTATCTAAAGCGTTTGCCTGCTTTTAATTAGGTTATATGTCTTCTGAGTTTTTAATTTTTTTATATGCTAGATACAAGTCCTTTGTTGGCTACACAATTTGCAAATATTTTCTCCCAGTCTGTGGAGTTTTGTTTTTTGTTGTCTTGATGTTGCCTTTCACATACGTTTTTAATTTTGCTGATGCTCAAATTATGATTTTCTTTTCCGGACTGTGCTTTTGTTATTATGTGTGAGAACTCTGTTACCTAATCCCACGTCATGGACACTTTCTTATATTAAGTTTTTGAATAGTAAATCACACGCCTAGTAACCGAGGGGTTGTGACTATCTGAAGAATTTCGGCTGTGGGTTGTAGTTGTGAAAAGTCACATTGTCGTGTGCACTCAGCAATTCACCCACAGATGTGGAAAAGAAGCAGAAAGGCATCACTAGTCAAACAAAGATGGTGAGATTTGGCCAGAACAAGGCTGCTGTCAATGAGGGAGGGGTTGTCTAGTGCACGGCTACACCAGCTTCAGCTACCCCCGGCCATCTGGCATCGCCACCCCCATTTGACAGGGCCGGAGTCTGACGCTGGCAGAGGTGAGGCCACCATCCCCAGTCACACAGCCGGGGCTCGTGGAGTCGGGATCAGCCCACCCAGAGCCCTCACGAACGAACGGGAGGCTTCTTCAGCTTCTAGCAACAGAAAACAGCTCAACCTTCTCAAGTGCGGGGGGGAGGGGAGAGGCAGACCACAGGCATTTCCAACCAGATCTCAGGAGAGGAAAAAATCAAAGAGACTCAAGGACCCTCCAGGCAGCAGGAAAGCCAGAGACTGTCCTCCAGACAAGCGCTAGGAAGGAAGCATCTTTGGCCCTTTTCAGGGCGTGCACTTGTCCGGTCAAAACAAGCTTTCCCGGAGCCATCCTTCGACCACCTATCGTGGGTCACGGGACCAACTTTCAGCCACGGACCTCCGTGCACAGAGAGGACGGAGGGCTCCCTCCCTGCTGAGAGGCACAGCGAGGGCAGGGGTAGAGAGATGTTGGACAGCAAAGCCCGCAGGGACCCACTGAAGCAGGGGCTTCCGAAACCCCCCGGGGACCTCCGTCACCAGGCACAGGACGGCATGCTCCCTCACAAGAGATACACGCCGACACAGGGCGTGTGTTTCCTTCCCCTTAAAAAAGTGGATTTTGTGCCTCCCTTTGAGGTCCCAACCTGTGGACTGGAGAGCATGCTCTCGACTGGGATGTCCTCATTCCTCCTGTGTGTGAGAACCCCGGGAGGAAGACAGGTGTTCGGCCATGAAGACATCAAGTAGGCGCTCTGTAACACACCCCAGAGAACACTGGCTGGTCCAGCTCACAGGATGGGGGGTAAAACTTCTGTGCACAAAAAGGGCCAATGAAAGGCAGGTGTCTCCTAGGAGAGGGAGCTTGAGATTGAGATTTGGGTCCAAGCCACTCTCCAGGGCCACCTCAGAAAGCACAGGTGGGCTGGAGGTGAGGCAGGGATGGGGGGCCGCAGGGGTGCCGGGATCTGGTTGCTGCAGGCTGGGCTCTCAGGAGCCCTCCGAGAACATACCCGGAATGTCACACCGAGGAATAGGAAGGGAGGCGCCCACCCTCCAGGCTGAAAGTCTAACTCACGGTTTGTCCAGTCTGCCCCACCGAGGGCCGAGCCCCGCGCCCAGGGGACGCCGCGGGCAGGCACCCTGGAGACCGTCTGCAGACGAGCTCAGACAGGCCGAGAAAGAACAACTTAAGCGTGGCCTGCAAGACACACCCAGGAGGGAGAAGGGATGGCTCGCATCAGCCGTTTTCAGAGGTTGCTTCAGCCCTCCACACACACCCGCCTCCCATCCCAGATCACGCTGCTGGCCACGCAGGCCCCTGATTGCCAAATCCACCAAGTGGCTCAGGCTGGCCGCCTGACTTTTACGCCTGGGCCCTGCTGAAGAAGACAGGAGTCCCCGAGAATGGCCCCTTCCAGGCCAGTGACCTCTGCCACACATTTCGTCAACTCCTTACCCCTCTCACCCTTCCTCTTAAAGAAGACAGCCCTGATCCCATCAAGGTGCCAGTGGACGCCAGGCGTGGTGACTCACGCCTGTAATCCCAGCACTTTGGGAGGCCAGGGGAGGAGGATTGGTCCCTGGAGGGTGAGGCTGTGGTGAGCCATGGTGTGCCACTGCACTCCAGCGTGGGCCACAGAGTGAGACCCCGACTCAACCGCAGCAATGACAAAAAGGTGCAGTGAACACAAACGTCCAGGCATGGGGAAGGGATAGTCCAGTGCACAAAACTGGACTAATCACCTGCTGTTTGTCGATTCACATCAGAAGGCAGGCTGGCGTTGGGAATCAGATCCAAAGGGGTGGAGACAAAGCAGGGGAGAGAGGAGCCAGCCCTGACCAGCCGTCCCGCAGAGTCTGGAGCTTCATTTTTTTTTTTAGAGTTGGAGTCTCACTCTGTCGCCCAAACTGGAGGGCAGCGGCCGCTCCCGGCCACCGCAGCCTCGACCCGCTGGGCTCCGGCGATCCTTCCGCCTCAGCCTTCCACGTAGCTGGAAATACAGGCATGCGCTACCACGTCCGGCTAATTTTTGATTTATTGGAGAGGTGAGGTCTCGCCAAGTTTCCCAGGTGGGTCTCGAACCTGCGGGCTCAGGCAATCCACTCACCTCAGCCTCCCAAGGCGCGGGATTACAGGCTGAGCCACCGAGCCCAGCCTGTCGCGGAGCTCTAAAGGGCACTGACTCCTAGCAAGGACAGGCAGTTCCCACCTTGAAGTACATTTCTCAAGACGCCCAAATTCAAAGGTGCAGGGACTGTGAGGTGGGCCGGAAGGAAGAAGCGACACTTCTTGTGTGTGCGGCTTGTTGGGTTTCTGAGATAACCTTTGCCTCCCGCCCAGTGCTCTCCACGGCGCTGCCTGTCAAGTATTACTGTGCCCACTTCAAAGGCAAGGAGGCTGAGGCTCACGGTGAGCAACTGGCCTAAGCGGCCATTGTCACGAACACAGGGGCCCAGATCACCACCGAAGACGGAGACCAAAGACCATGACTCTGTCTGCCCCACCCCACCATTCCCCAAGCAAAATTTTAATAACATTGAGGATGAGAGGGAGGGGGACAAAAGTTCGGGAGACAGAGCGCCAGGGCATAAGACAAGGCCGGCCTGGGTCCAGCGTGGGGGTGAGGGCCCTGCAGCACAGCCCCGGGAATCCCAGGCTGCTCACGGTGCCGAGAAGGGGCAAAGCCACGGGGGATGGCGACTGTCTCCCCTGGCCCGTGTCCTCCGATGAGGCCCCTCTCTAAGGCACGCCTCACACCCAAGGTCGGCTGCACGGCGCACTCCCGTCGGCGCCTGGTGTGGCTCGAGCCTCACACCCAGCTCAGGGCCCAGGGCCTCCGGGACAAGCCTCATCTCCCTGGCCTCCTCCGGCTGCTGGGAGAGCAAGCTGACGTCCCGGCAGCCCTCTGGCCTGGCCTCTGCACCTGTTCCTCTGCTCTCTGAGGCTGCGTGGTGATCTAAGCACAGCCTGTCCGGCGGTGTCCTGCAGCTCAGGCCTCCCCCGGGCCTGCTCAGACAGGGGCAGCCCCACCTGCTTCTACTGCCCGGTGTTTGCTCCATGGAACTGAGTCTGACTTCAGCATCACATTAGGAGGAGAAAAGGGAATTCCGTCTTTGCTTTCTGGATTGCATTTTTCAGCAACAACAAGATCCCAACAAACGACAGCAAACCTCACTGGAAATCTTCAAAGCCAAAATCTCCCAAGCACCGTGTGTGTCCAAGCCCAAGAGCGTCTTTGTTTTATTTTATGCTATTTTTTGAGTCGGGGTCTACTCTGTCGCCCCGGCTGGAGTGCAGTGGCACGGCCACAGCAATCAGGGCCACGGCGATTTGGACCTGTGGGCTCAGGCGGTCCTTCCGTCTCAGTCTCCCAAGTTGCCAGGGCTACAGGCGTGTGCCAGCCCAGCTAACCTTTTTGTTTTGTGTAGAGACGATGTGTTGCTGCTTCCTAAACTGGTCTTGAACTCCTGGGCTCCAGCGATCCTCCCGCCTCTGCCTCCCAAAATGCTGGGATTGCAGGTGTGAGTCACGGTGCCCGGCCCCGAGAGCACCTTCAGTGAATACCGGGAGGCTGCAGGGTTGGAAGGGCCCTAGAGACGTCTCCTGGAAGAGGAAGCGGAAGCCCCAGAGCGGGGAGGGACTTGCCTGATGTCACAAGAGAGGCGGCAGCAGAGGGGGCCCAGGACCCAGGGGCTGGGGCCCCCGACCCAGGTGGCGTCTCACGGGGCAGGGGCTTCAGGCTGAGGAGAGACGGGCAGCAGCACACAAAGGTGGGCCCCACGGCGGACGGAAAGCCGAGCTGGCGCTAAGGAAGACGGCAGAGGAGAGGCCTGCAGGCGTAGCCCGGCTGAGATGCACACAGCCATCCCGGCTGTTCACCAGCCCGCCCCACCAAGTCGGCCGCCACGGGCTGTGGCACTGCACACGCGGGGCAGCATGCGCGTACGTGATCTGTGTGTTAGAACGGCAGAGAGGGAGGCACACCAGTGCCCGAGAGCCTTCGGTCTGTTCTGCGCAGACAGCAAGCACCCAGCCCCAAGCGACAGTGCGGGCCTCGCCGAAAACCAAGAGCCACGGGAGGCTCAGCCACTGGAGCAAAAGGATGAACCCCCGAAAGCGGCCGACTGCGATTTCCAAAGAGAGGCCACTCAGCAGAAGCAAACTGAGCCCTCACACTGTGGGCCGTGTGGTGGCGTTGTCCGAGGCGTGCTGGGTCTGAGGCTGTCCATGCCACCGCTCTGCACTGTGGGCACCGTGCTCATGCCCACCCCGCAGACGAGGAGGCCGGGGGGAGCCATCCGGCCACCTGTGTGTTGCGTGGACGCAAGGTGGAGGCAGCGGGAGGGCGTGGATCACGGGCACCACCCGCGTCTCAGCACGAGTCCTTGACTCTTGACAACGTGCCCTGGGCAACTCGTCCGGGGGAGCCGGGGAGTGGAGTCCAGCGGTGCCCCCTCAGGGCACACAGGGGACCCGGGGCGGTGAGTGTGTGTGTGTGTGCATTCACGCATTTGGGGGTGGGGGTTGTGTGCAGCATGCATGTGTGTGTGGAGTGTGTGTGCGTGCACATGTGTGTGGAGCATTGTGCAGGTGCGTCTGCTTGTGTGGGGAGGGGAGCTGTGTGGAGGATGCGTGGCTGGGCCCAGGCAGAGGCCCGACAGGGGCACAAGCAGGATGCGGCCAGGGTCCCCGGGGGACGAGGCCCAGGAGGCAGCGGGACTGAGACCCCCACTGGGGAAGTGGTGACTGCTTTTCCTGTGTTTAGTTCCATTTTCTCACGTGAAAGTCTCTGTTGAGCCCTTCTCGCCCCTTGATGTTCACACGGGTTCACACTGAGGAGGACCAAGGCCCGGCGCAGAAACGGGGCGACGAGGCGTGCGCAGAGCTCTGCTTCCGACGGCCAGCTCCATCCTGACCTCGGTGTCCAGCAGCAGGGGACCTTCACACACGACACTGCCACTCAGGTCTGGTGAATTTCTAACGAATATCTGCTGACTGAAGAAAGGTGTGTGCCACACGACATGGAGACCCCGCTCACCTCCCACAGGTGTGTGCAGCCGGTGCCGTCCCTCCTCCATCGAGGCGGAAACGCAGCGCTTGCTCTTAGCGCTCGTGGTGGTGTCCCTGTTGCTGTCTGTGCTCGGGCCTCTAAATTCTCACACCCCGCAAGAGACAGGAATAAGAACCATCATTCTGACAAGGCAGGCATGGCCAGGGCTCCCGGGGGGAAGATGGGGCGTCCCCGGGGTCACTTCATCAGGGAGGGCATACCGTGGGCTCCGCCACGCTCAGCAAGGGGTTCAGCTTCTGTGATCCCTCCTGCACGAGGAGCTTCGGGGGACCCTGGAACAGGGAAATGGAAGGCGGGGCCTATAAGCCCTGCCCTGCCGGCTTGCTGACCTGGGGTCGCGCAGGGAGAGCCACAGGCGCCACGCCTGTGGCCCGCAGAAAAGACTGGTCTGCGTGTGGCTCCTCCTCTCCGTCACCCACAGAAGTGACGTAGGCGAGGCTCACAGGAGGTGGCGTGACACAGCCGCCGCCCAGCCAGGCACAGCAGAGGCAGCCGCCATGGAGGCCGTCTCACAGGCTGGGCTGGAGGGGAAGGGAAGGACCTCCAGGAGCAACCTCCCTCCACCTTGCTACTAGAATCTGGAGGATGCCTGTGGTTACCCCCATTTTACAGAGTAGGAAACCGAGACTCTGTGAGAGTGCCTGTCGGCTTGGCACCATGCAGGCAGCTTGTGGCCAAGCCAGCACGCTCCCCCTGACCGCCATCTCCAGAGCCCCCCTTCCTTCCCATCAGGGGAGACAGTGTGCCCGGATTTCCTGCACGGAGGCAGCACCAGGGCCGACAGAAACACGGGCCCACACATTCAAGCGGGTTCCCGGCCCTGAGGCATCTGCTTACAGAGAGGCTAGGGGGCCACACCCCTAGGGAACGCGTCTGCTGCGGCGCTCGGTCACGGCAGTGGCCCATCCCCTCCGCTGGACACGCCCCCGTGCACATGTCCCTCCGACGCTCCCCAGGACACGCACAGCAGATGGAGCCAGGGTCCCCCCACCTTGCAAAGAAGATGGCCGAGCCGCATGACCTTGGCCCATCACGCCCGAATCTCGGCACCCACACGTAAACTGAGGAAATTGGGCCAAGTCACCCCCACGTTCTTCTCCACGTTGTGAGGCACTGAGTCTGTCATCAAACACTGAGCGATGTGAAAAGAAGCCGGGTGGAGAAGGTAGCCGGTGGGGGCCACGGAGTCTCGTGTGCACGCGTGTGTCCGGCACGCCCATGTCAGCAGTTTACCCCTCTCGGGCCTGCACATGTCAGGCGCACCAGGCTCTTTACATGTTGTTGTCCGGTCCCTGTCACCCCATGAGGTAGGGACGACCTAATTTCCATTCTGCAGAGGGAAATGGATGTCCAGAAAGCATGGCTGACGGGCCCGAAGCGACAGCGCCGGAAGAGGAAGAGCGAGAGCCGAGCGCGTGGCCCAGGCCCCAGCCCCACCCGCGCCCCCTTCCCCGGTGACGCCACGCGCTGTCAGCCTGGACTTTTTCCTGTACTGCGGTAAAGACTTCCAGGCTGGCCTGGGCACCATCCACATTTCTTTCCTTCTCCCTTGACGGGCACGGGTTGGATTTTACTTAAAGGCGGTGGCTTGTGGCTCGAGGCCTGGTGGCTTGCAGCCGTGGCCCAGCAGCTGCTGTGGGAGCACAGGGAAAGGGCAGGGAGGCCTCTCCAGGGGAGGGGTGTGCAGACCTGGGCTCAGGCCGCAGAACCGCCCTCAAGGTCTGGCGGGTGCATCAGGTCCCCCCCGAGGCCTCTCTCCTGGGCTTGGAGGCGCCGTCTTCTGGTGCACGCACGGGTCGGCCCGGTGTCCATGTCTGTGTCCTGGTCTCCCCTTCCCAGAAGGAGTCAGCTTGGCCGAGAGCCCACCCCAGTGACTTCCTGTAACCCCAGTCACCTTGTCAAAGACGCTGTCCCCGGAGACAGTTGCTCTCTGAGGTCCCGGGGTGGTGGCTTCACTGTCCAAGATCGTCCAAGTTTGGGGGGACAAAGTTCAGTCTGTAACAGGAGCCTGAGGCTTGGCTTAAGGCCCTACGAGCTACACAGATTTTTTTGAAGCAACATCCTGACCTGTTAAGGAACACCTGAGGGCCCACAGCCGCACCTCCCGGCTTAGAGGAACCCTACTGGACGGTGTTTCTCGCATTAAGCACAACAGGCCACAAGGAAACTCCAGACCATAGGGCGTGAGACAGACACAACGTTGGGTTCAACTTTTTTTTTGAGTTGGAGTCTCACTCTGTCGCCCAGACTGGAGTGCAGTGGCCACTTCCGGCCACCGCGGCCTCGATTTGCAGGGCTCCAGCGATCCTTCTGCCTCATCCTTCCGAGTAGCCGGAATTACAGGCATTCGCTACCACGCCCGGCTGGTTTTTTGATTTATTGTAGAGATGAAGTCTCGCCAAATTGCCCAGGGGGGTCTTGAACCCACGGGCTCCGGCAGTCCACTCACCTCAGCCTCCCAAAGTGCTGGGATTGCAGGCTGAGCCCCGAGCCCGGCATGCGTTCAACTTTCGTCCCTCGTCACTTTAAGAGTGGCGTCTCCCAGGGTGGCACACCTTCTTTGAAATGTTCTTCCAAATGGACACAATCCTTTATTGCTTTGAGTCATTTCCAGCTTTGTGCTTGTTAAGTAACATGAAAATGAAAAACATCCTGCACTGTATCCATTAATCGTGTTTACATTATTACCTGTTGAAATGGCAATATTTGGTCATGACGGATTCGATAAAATAAATTATTAAAGGTCATTTCACCGTCTGTTTTCACGAGCTCCCTGTCGCTGCCAGAAGATGCTGAAATGTGCGTGCGCTCTCATTTTGAATTATTTGAAGGATGGACGCCCAGAGATTGTTCCCAAAATCTTCCCACAAATGCCACGGTCACCACCGCCAGCCATTCCTGGGCGCCCCCACCTCAGTCGTATTCCTTTTTACTAATTTAATTGTGTGAAACAAGCTCTGACATCAGTTTAACTCAAGTCTCCGATAGTCGGGAAAGCTGAACACCTCCCCGTCTTTGCTAGCTCGTGACATGTCCTCACGCGACCAGGTTTCACGTCACCCGTTTCCTGGTGGATCGCTGGGCTCCGCGCCGCACTCACAGCCACTCGCACGTTTCCGAGGAGGTGCTGGGTCTGCCCACAGAACGGCCCCTTTCAGGGGCAAGGCCACTGACCTCTGGGAGCACTTCCAATGTGCTGGAAGCATAAAGCACACACTGGCTTTTAAAGACTCGGGAGGGAAAAAAAGAATGCAGACTATCCCGTTAATCATGTGTGCATGCGTCACATGTTGAAATGACAATATTTGGCCATGAGGGAGTCGATGAAGTCAACCATTAAAATGCATCTCACCTGTCTGCTTTCACGAGCTCCGTGTAGCTGCCAGAGATGCTGACGTGGGCGGGGTCCTCGTTCCCGTTCGCGTGGGCAGAGCTGCCCGAGGCGCCGCTTGGACCGGTCTTCCGAGACGCCATCCCCTCGGCGTCCCGGGCAGGCTGCCCCCCGCTGGCTCCTCCTCAGCACGGGACTGGGAGGCACATCACCCCCACCTCCATCGTGCTCGCCGCCACCTCTTTGTCGTGTCACGCTTTGGGCCAGGGAGACGGCCCGGCAGTTGCAACTAAAGGCAGCCACAAGGAGGACCGGCCGGCGGTCGGTCCCCCACTCCTCGCGGAGCGTCTGCCGTCCCAGGCACCTCTGAGAAACCGAGGGCGGTCGTGCGCACGTGGGTGCAGACCTGGGCCCAAGGAGCCGAAGCTGGGGACGGGCAGGGCCGGAGCCGCGGGTCCGGGACGTCCAACATCGCGGGGCGGAGGGGACGGGGCGGCCGGGGGGCGGCTGTGGCACGTGTGGGCTCCCGGGACGCCCAGGAAGGAAGCCTCCAGGCAGGGCCTGCGGGAAGCGGGTGTCCAGGAGACCCCGGCCCAGAAGCCGTGGAGCTGTGGGAGGGGAGGCGGGTGACCCGGCTTCCGGCTCCAGGCCCAGGGCCGCCTCTCCTCTCCCTAGGTCCTGTCCAGCGCCCACACTCTCAGGGCCGTCAGCACCCACTCACCCCCACCTCCACATTCCCCCCAGCTCCCACCTCCCCTTCCCCAGAGGCTTCAGGCCATCCCCTGCTTGTCTGAACCCTAGACAAGACTGCACCTGTGTGGTGGGGGAGGGGCGAGTGGAGGCAGATGCCACCTACTTATGGCGGGACCGTCCAGGCTGCCCTACCAAGCTGGCGACACGACAGCCTGTGGCAGAGAAGGCTGTCCAGGAGCCAGGCCGCGCGCCTGCCACCTGCCTGCCACTGGTCCCTGGCGCCCGGGGCGTCCGGGAGGCGGCAGGGTGGGGGCTGCCCGGCATCACTGGCCAGCCGGCTCCCAGCCCCTCCTTGTCCTCCGCCGGCCGGGCAGGCCTGAGTCCATCCCTGCTGGGTCACGAGGTGCCGTGCCACGCCCCAGCTGAGCGCTCAGCCGGGCTCGCTCACATCCACCCGGAGCCTCCCACAGCCTGCCTTCCCCCAAGCCCCTCTCCGGACCCACGTGCCCGACCCTCGCCCCAGCCCCCGCGGCCTGGCGTGTCTCTCGCCTCGCCTGCCTGACACAGCCCACGCGCTCCATATCCGTGCACCAGCACCCGCGCCCCCCTCTCCGCGGGTCCAGACCCGGAGTCACACGGCAGATCCCAGTTCCGGCCTGTCCTGCCGGTGTCTGGGTGTGCTCCTGACCCAAAGAGCTCGGGTCTCCTCCCCACCGGGCGGGGTGGTGGTGAGCGGTCCACCGTTCCGAGGTCCTGGGGGCAGGGCCCGCAGTGCGTGGGGAGCCCCCCAGGGCCCATGGGAGGCACGCTGCCGTGGTGCAGTATCGTCCTTGTTCTTTCAGCAACGACTCTCTCCCGCAGAAGGAGCCTCGCTCCTCTGTGTGGCCTGGAAGCCATAACCTTGGCGTTGACGCCCTCACCCCTCCGTGCTCACCTGTGCAGTGGTCTGGGACCTGCACCCTTGGTGCTGGCTCCCTCCCTCCTCAGTGCTCCCCTGCTGTGGTCTGGGAGCCACGACCTTGAGGCGGGCTCCTGCCCTCCTCCGTGGTCCTGTGTGCCGGGGTCTGGGAGCCAACCCCTTGACGCTGGCGCCCGCGCAGCCTGACCCTGGAGAAGGGCGGGGCGCAAGCTGTTTAGCTGGAGAGTTCCCAGGACATCCGTGAGCGAGTGTCAGCAGGGGGCAGACAGGGAGAGACACCCAGGCAGGGAGGACTGGGAGAGCCTCCTCTCGGGTGCTGAGGCCCAGGCCTGCCAAGACCCCCGCCAGGAAGCTCCACACTCACCCAGCAGGCAGGGAATCACTGAAGACCACCGCTACCCCGTCCCAGCGAGTGTCAGAAGGAGTGTCAGAGGGACAGGACTGCACACATGTCCACCTGAGAAGCGTCCTGGCTCCAAGGAAGGAGGGCGGCAAACCTCAGAGGGACAGGCCCTGCAGGAGCCACGGCCCACGCGTCCACTTGAGCAGAGTCCTGGCTCCGAGGAAGCAAACCTCAGTCTGCAAACTCTTCAACTTTGCGATTCCACTTCAGAGAATGTACCCTATGTGGATAATCATAGATACACACAAAAACACAGCTAAAGAGTGCTAGGCCTGGCTCGGTGGCTCGCCTGTCATTACAGCACTTTGGAAAGTTGAGATGAGTGGATCACCTGAGAACGCAGGTTTGAGACCCGCCCGGGCAACCTGGCAAGACCTCATCTCTACAATCAATCAAAAATTAACCAGGAGTGGTAGCGCATGCCTGTAGTTCCGGCTACTTGGAAGGCTGAGCCGGAAGGTTTACCAGAGCCCAGCAGGTCGACGCTGGGGTGGCCGTGAGTGTGCCACTGCACTCCAGCCTGGGCAACAGAGTGAGACTCCAACTAAAAAAAGTGATTATTTCCAGAATTGTTTCAAAAAGGGAAGAACGAGACACAGTCTAAAAGTCCTGGGTCATCCCTCCAGAGAATACGCAGCAGTCACTGAAAGTGGTTCATGCAAGAACATTTACTGCCGCAGAAAACTGACCATAACGGATCGTGCAGTCATTTTAAAAGCAAGTACATACACCCATAACCAAGACGAACAAGTGAGAGGTTCAATGAGAGTTTAGTGTAACACACACACGCACGCACACACACGCACGCGCACGCACACACACACACACACACACACACACACACACACACAGACCTAGAGAAAAGACGGCTAAAGATGATGACAGTGGCACCACCTGAGCAGTTGAATTGCATTTCAGTTCTCTTTTTTTTCTCATCTGCAACTTTCAAACGTTCTCCCATGTTCAGGTGTTCAGGGTGCTTTGACAGCACCTGCCCTACCCCCTCTGGGAGGTGGGGGAAGGTGGAGCCTCGCCCAGCGGGTGGCCTGTCCATGTGGGCTTTCATCTTCCCTGATAAGAGAGTTCATGAGCTCAAGCAGCCCCCAAGACAGGCTCGCCCCCGCCCCTGGGTCGCCCACCTGCCGTTCCGGGGCTCTGAAGACACGCGGGCTCGTCCTGAGAGGATGCAGCCTGCAGTCAGAAAAGGACCGCGAATGTCCTCCCCGTCAGTTTCTCAATCTCCACATCTTAATCGTTGAAGTGGGGCTACCTGCTGTTTTACGTTGCTTGAGGAACGATTGAAACCAGTTGATTCTATGAAGTCGCCAGCAGATTTTAATAAGAAAAATGCACCCTTGCGGCTGCGCTTTCTGGTCTCTGAGCCCCGGGCCCTTCCAGACCTCGCCTCGTGCTCGCCAACGGACCTTTGCGGAGAAACACCAGACGTGGCACAGGGTGGGGTCGCGGGATGACGCACGTCCGCTAGACACGCCTTCTGGTTCCGTGGGGAGGAGCAGGCAGGCCGTCTGTTCCCACGGTAGGACTCGAGGGACCGTCCTCCCTTCCAGCTGTCCTCTGCTCCCTGCTCCCTCCCTGGCAGCTGCCCCGCTGAGAGGGACCGAGCTCCCTAGCTGGCCAGAACCCAGGATGATCAAGCTCCGCATCTGACCAGAGCCCAGCGTGATCCTGGGCCACCTCTGCTGGAGGCGTCCCTCTCGGCCTCCGTGCACACGGCCCTCCTCCCAAAGCCTCTGACACAGGGCAGGCCTCTCTCTCTGCCAATTCCCTGCCTGCTGCCGGGCACGTCGTGCCCGTGGTCATCCGCCCACGCAGCCGGTGGGGAGGTGGACTGAGAGACGGCTCTGCCTGGCCGGCCTTTCAAGACGTGAAGGAGTGGGCAAAGGAGGCCCTGTTTTCTTCTTGGGACCTGAGACGCCGGCCCCGACCCTCTTCTCTCGCGGGGACCTCCACTGGAGGCTTTGTGGGGCTGTGGGTTGCCACGCCAGCCTGTCCTTTTCTCTCCGTCTGACGACTGCTCCTCCCGGGCAACGTGGCCAGGAACCCACGAGGAGCAGGGAGGCGTGGCAGGCTGTGCTCACGTCCTGAGCAGTCTCTACGTCTGAGCCTCTGCCACGCGCCAGGTGGTGTGCTCGGTGCTGAAGGCACACGGAAGACACCGTCCCTGCCCTGGAGGGACTCACGGCCTGTGGGAAGAGGCAGAAACATGAGAAGTCGCTGTGGGTTGGGCACAGTGACTCGAGTTCGAGACCAGCCTGGGCAAGCCACATGGTAAGACCTTGGCTCTACAGAAAACCATTTAAAAAAAAACCAAGAATGAGCAGGGTGTGGTGGCATGCATCTGTAGTCCCAGCAACTCGAGAGGCGGAAGGATCCCTGAGCCCAGAAGCTCGAGGCTGCAGTGAGCTATGATCATGCCACTGCACTCCAGCATGGGCAGCAGAGTAAGACTCCAACCAAAAAAAAGAGACTTTTTAAATACTAACCGTAGCAGTAGGTTCAATACCCTGAGACAAATTCTGTAATACAAGAGATTCCAACGTGCAGGAGGAAACAGGGAACTCGTGGCCAGTCGTGACAGAGAAAGAGTCCAGGAGGGCTTCACAGAGGAGGTGGTGTTCACACTGCATCTTACAGCATGACCAAGAAAGAAGCAAGGCAAGGAGTGTGGGGAGAAAGGACCCGTGTGCGCACGGAAAAGGAGACATTGCTCTGTGCAGGTGTGGAGGAGTTGAGGAGCAGACCGGCAGGTCATCACGACTTTCGTGGCAGTCTAGAGAAGTTCTCTGAGCGAGAGCCATTGCCCCGTAGCGGTGTCCTAAGTCAGACTCAGCCTGCAGCGGGGTGTGGAGTTGGTGAGCGCGAAAGGCAGAGAGGAGGCTGCTGGCCCCTCGGAAGCCATGCTGCCAGAAGCAGGGAGTGGCCGCAAAAGTGTGTCCCAAGTGAGCTGTTCCCGGTCTGGGGCCAAACAGGTGTTATCCCGGGAGGCGGGGAGGCGGCATCCTGACACCGTGTGCTTGGTGTTACCGCACGGAGGGACCTCGGGTCCTGAGGGAACGGGCTGCCGACGCGTTCTCAGGGGAGAGTCGGGATCTTCTGAAAAGAAGCGCCTCCTCCAGCACCCCCGAAAGGCCTCCTCTTCTGGGGGATCCCACGCCCTCCGATTTCAGCAGAGAAAGCCCGGGACAACCGCAAAAGCAGCAGGTTCTCGCCAGTGTGCTGGACCATGAACAAGAAGAAGGCGGGACTCCGTGGGGTCTTGAAAACGAGCGGACCGCGGTGGGTGGCAAGGGTGGACACTCACTCCCGGGGGAGGCGCACTCCACGCATCTCTGAACGCTGCCTCGGCTCAGCACGCCTTGGGTTGGTCTCCCTGGTTTCAGGTCAACAGAGAGCAGCCTAGCTCGGAGACGAGGGGAGGGGTGTGGGAGAGGAAAGGGGGAGTCTCACGGCCATCCCTCCGTTCAGCCACCCGCAAGACTCCGCTCAGCGTCTCTCTCACTGAACCCCAGTTCCCAGACACAGATCCGGTTGGGCCAACTTGACTCCTGTGCCCCACCCAGCCAGTCAACTCTTGTTGAGAGTCTGGATCGCACGAGATCACCTTGGCTGCTTTGGACCTGAGCATCAAGGTCTCTGCAAGCTGGACCCCCCTCCCCAAGTCCATCGTTCTTTCGGGCCAAGAGGAAATAGACCCTCCAGGTGGCTTCTGTCCTAGAACTAAAGATTCAGCCGAAACCTATCACCCGTAAGACATCTTAATTTGAGCCGGGCTCGGTAGCTCAGACTGTAATCCCGCGCTTTGGGAGGCTGAGGTGAGTGGATTGCCTGAGCCCGCGGGTTCGAGACCCACCTGGGTAACTTGGCAAGACTTCATCTCTACAATAAATCAAAAATCAGCTGGGCGTGGTAGCGCACGCCCGTAGTTCCGGCTACTCGGAAGCTGAGCAGAAGGATCGCCAGAGCCCAGCAGATCGAGGCTGCGGTGGCCGGGAGCGGCCACGGCACTCCAGTCTGGGTGACAGAGTGAGACTCCAACTCAAAAAAAAAAAAAAAAAAGAAATCTTAATTTGGTATGAAAAGCAAGGTTGCCGGAGTCAGCAAATAAAAACACACAAAGTCCCAAAAAATGGGGTCGGGGTTGGGGGGGACACAACATTCATAAGGGCACCTGATCTCGAACCAGGCAAAGTGGGGATTCAAAGGAGGCCCAAACTTGATCTGTATGATGACTACTTGTATACCTAATCCTGAATTGTACCCCACGTTTCTTAGAAAAAAAGCAAGTTAAAAATGTTCATAATAAAAAGCCCCAAAAGACTTTGATTTGTGTGCAAAAAACGTTTAGTAAAAGTATTTTCTGTGCAATATTTGGGACATATGTTTACTTAAAATTCTTCACCGTTCATACGAAAGTGCGTTGTAACTGGGCACCCTCTATTTTATCTGCCTCCCCAGCAGAAAGGTGGTACTTTTGCGGGACTCTGAATTCCTGACATTTCCAAAGTAATGATCACCTCTCTGGGAACGCAAACGCCAGAGACAGATGCAGGGTTTGCAATGGGCCAGATTGAGGGCCCCAAGAGTGAGGGAGGAGAGGAATCTGCACAATTATCTGTGAATTAAGTTGCTTTGTGGCTGGGAGTCAGCTTATTAAAAATACATTTCCATTGCGGAGTGGCTGGCTGGAGGGCCTGAGTGTGGACGGCTGGGACTCCCTCTGTGGCAGCAGCCCCTGCCTGCCACGCTGGCTCCCAGGCCCACGAAGAGGACACTGCTGCCCCCACCACCCTTCTGCAGGGGCCTCGGACAGGGAGCACAGGCTCCCCAGGCTGGGCTGGGGGTGTGGCGGGCCCACCCCCAGGCGCCTGTTCGTCTTCTCCTGTGACCTGGCTCTCCCCTCCCTGTGCAAGCAACTCTGTCCCCAGGGCTAAACCCACGTGGGTCCTGATCCTGCTGGAGCCGTTTGTGAAATCTCTGAGTCTCCGTGTCCACGGCTGTTAGTTAGGGGTCACACTGCCCACCTTTCGAGGTCATGGCGCGTGTCCGTGAGTCGCTCCCCCCGTCCTAGTCTCGTCCTGCAAGTGTCTGTGCCCCCAGCTCAGCTGTCTGATCGTGTTCCTTGGCCGCAGAAACACGTGCGTCCTGCTCATCACGGACCTTAGCAATGGGCCGCCACCCCCTTTCCACCTCTGGGTCACTTGGCTTGTGGCATCAACCCTGAAACAGGCCTGTGTGATCCAGCCCCAGCCAGTCCCTGACTGCGCCGGACTGTTGCTCTTTCCCAAAGGCCTGCAGCTTGGAGGGGTCATGGCTAAACAGAAGGTGGATTCTGCCTTGACATGGCAGACATGACAGGGAAAAGGGAAGGGAGGTAGGATCCGGCCCTGGGGCCTCGAGGAATCTCTGGGAAGAGAGAGGAGAGGGTGGGTGGGATGCGGCCCTGGGGCCTCGAGGAATCCCTAGGAAGAGAGAAGGTGGGGGGTTGGGATCCGCCCTGGGGTCCTGTGGAGTCCCTGAGAGAAGTGCTTCCGGAGGAGACGAGGAAACGGCCTTGAGGAGAGACTTCCGGGGCCCGGAGGCCCACACGGCACTGCTCTGGGATCCCGGTGACAAAGAGGGTAACAGACACGAAGGTTTCCGGATGCGGTCCCCAGCACCCTTCCTCTGACCCTTTGACCCTTCCGGGCCAGTGCTAATCAGGGTGAGCATTGTGTGTCCTTCCTATGCCCGAGCGTCTGACCGCCCACCTGGCCCCCGCCATCTTCTCCCCGTGGCCTGGATGCAAGAGGCCGTGCTCCAGCTGGCACAGCCCCAGGCAGTGGAGGCTCCGTGGCTGGGGTCTGCCCGGCTGCCCCTGAGCCGCTCGGACATGCGCTGGTACCGCCATCCACCACATTCGCAGGTGTTCGTGTCATCAGGCCGAAGTCGTCAAAAACCACGGCGTAACTTTTTGAGACCCGTGAGGGGCCCGGTCTCCTCTTTTATTCCATACTGCTCTTTCGCATGTGCAAGCCAACCCACGCGATAGGCTCCGCATCACTCACTCTGGCCGCAGACTCCCACTCCAGTCAGTGCCTGTTGCGCTCTCCGGCACCCCGATGTCCTTCGTGGTGTCCGTCAGATCTGTGAATGGCCACACGTCTTTGCTGCTTGTCCCCCAGGCTGTGACCCCTGCAGGGGCCAGGACCAGGCCATGCCGTTTGCTCCCTCACGTCCTACGCCTGGCACGGAACGGGCCCTCCCAAGCCGTCACTGACAAGTTGAACACACACACAAACGAACACCGAAGACACGGACGATACCGATGGCGGTGCTCGCTGTGAGTGTATTAGTCAGGGTTCTCAAGAGAAACAGAATAGATAGATGAGAGATAGAGAGACAGATGGAAAGAAACAAGAAGGAGAAGGGAGAACACAGGAGTCAGCTCAGAGGACTGCATAGCCAGAAAAGTCCCGAGCTCTGCAGTTGCCAGCTGGAAACCTAGGAGGATGAACAAGGTATGGTCCAGCCTAAGGGCAGAAGAGCCAAGTCACCGCTCAGGCATCTGGCAGGAGGGGTTCTCTCTTGCTTGGGTGGGGGCTGCCTTTTGTCCCACCCAGGCCTTCCACCGACGGGATTAGGCCCATCAGCACCAGGAGAGGCACGCTGCTAATTCCCTCTGCCAGTAGAAATGCTAAGTTCACCCAAGCCCCCTTTGCGGTCACCCTGAGAGGAATAGTTAACCAAATATCCGGGCACCCCGCGGCCCAGTCAAGTTGACACCCGACATCAGCCATCACAGTGGACACTATAAAGTCTTTTGTGGTGGGCCCCGCACATCCCACAGTGGGAGGATAACAGACCCCTAAACATCCGCATCCCACTCCCCGGAACTTGTGAATCCATTACCCGACATGGAAAAGGAGCTCTGCAATGAGATTACATTTGAGACGCTGAGATGGGGATGATCCTGGATTATCTGGGTGAGCCTCGTGGAATCACACAGATGCCTGACAGCGGGACAGTCCTTCCCAGCGGCCGTCGGAGGAGCTAGGACTGCGAAAGGAGGACGAGGAGACCCGTGCCGCAGGCTTCACGACGAAGAAGGGGCCCCGAGCCCAGGAACAGGGGCGGCCTCCGGGCGCTGGAACAGGAAGACACCAGCTAAGCAGCGGAAGACCCTCCCCTCAGGCCCCCAGAGGGGCACAGCCCTGTCGACTCCTTGACTGTTGCCCTGCGTGACCCGTGTCAGACTCCCACAGAACCGTAACCGAATAAACGTACGCAGTTTGGGGCCAGGAGGCTGATGGGAACTGGTTGTGAGTTACGGAAAACAATACACATCGACACATCCGACTCGTAGGCAGTGATCACTGTGCACTTCCTGACCATGGTTTGAAGGGTTCTACACACTTTGACTCATTCGAGGTCTATGAGGGCAAGGTTACTGTTGGTCCAATACCTTGGCCGAGGTCAGCACGGGGGGAAGCCAGGCTTCGAGCCAAGAAGCCAAGCTCGGACACCCGTGTGCTTGATCCGGGCTGAGCCCCTCCCTGCGGCGCGGGGGCAGTACAGACGGTGGCCGGGGAACCCGGTCGTGTCTGTCTGGGGCAGGCTTTTTCGGGTGACTCCAAAGCGCTACTTACATTTCACATGGTAGACGGCATGCTATATGCACTTCGTGTGTGATTGCCGCCGTCATGGTCATCACTGGAGAGAGCAGGACATAGGAGAGGGTGGGAAACGTGTCCTCTGCACGTCCTTTGAAGCCAGCTCCCTCCCACAGACGCCATCACTCCCTGGACGTGGCGAAAGACGCTGGGCAAACGCCTTCCCGAGCCACGCTCCCGCAGCCCCTGCGGGACCGTCCTACTCGCCATCACTCTGTTTGTGAGGACACTGAGGCTTGGAGAGCTCAGGTGACCCACCAGCGGGCAGAGCCAGGAGTGTCCCAGAGTTCAGGGCTGGCTGGCTTCTCCCCTGGCTTCCCTCCCAGCCCGGCCTGTGCCACAGGTTCCCGGGACTCCTCGGAACAGCCTCTTGGACCCACCGTTTCCCTTCTCAAGGTCGTGCGTCCGCAAGCGAGAGCTGGGCCGTGGGGGAAGCACAACAGGCTCTGCGGCCGCAGTGGAGAGGCGGAGCGGCGGCCGTGACGACGCGTGGCTGGTCTCTGTGCCCCACCACAGCCCAGGGCCGGGGGTCTTAGCTTCAGCCTTCCGACCAAGGCTCTCGCCCGACCACACTGACTCAGGCTCCTCTCAGCCCGCCTGCTGCCCAGGCCCAAGCCGCCCGCCCGCCCAGCCCTGTCTTAGCCAGCAGGCCTCGAGGTCAGCCCGCACCCTCGGCGTCTGGTCCCGTTCCCCAACCCCGACCAGCCGCGTCCCCGTCCTTGGCCATCTCCGGCCCTGCCCGTGGCGTCCCGTTCAGGGGTCTTCCCCGCCTGGCCCCTTGCTGCCCTCAGCGCCGAGCGCCAGCTCTCTTGGGCGGCAGGGGGCTCCAGGCGAGCCTGCTTACCATTTTAACAGGGTCAGAGTAGATTTTCCGCTAATGGTTAATGAATGTTCCCGGGGCATTTTTTCTAGCAGGGGAGGCCCAGACCTCACCTAAGTCCAACAGTGCCAGAACCTTGGGGTCGTCCTCGCATGGCCCACCAGACGGTCCGTGTAGGGGTCTCCCTGGTGATGGAGGGTCCCAGGGCTGGGGGGACCTCCAAGCGGGCGGGCCCCAAAGACTCCCCCGCTGGGCCGGCCTTCACTCCTACCCCATGTCAGCCCCAGTCCCCGGGAAGCAGGCCCCAGCCCAGCTGCAGAGGACGTGCTCCGGAGTGCACGCACCCTGTGGCTCCGCTCGCCTGCGCTCGCCGCCTCCTCTCCCAGGAAGGCTCCCTCTGCGCCCCCGGTCTCTGGGGAGGCCTGCTTCGAGGCAAGCCCCCAGCACCAGCGCTGCCCCTGCAGGAAGCCCTCCCCAGGTCCCCTTTCCAGGGGTGGGGGGCCTCTCCCTCCCCGTACCCGCGGTCTCCACAACAGGACTCCGCAGCACCCACCCTCGGGCCACCTCTGGACATCCGCCGGCCTGTGTGCAGCCTTACGACGTCGGAGCAAGCCACGGTGCGGCAGAGCGCACGAAAAGCAGAAACAGCTCCCGCAGACGCCCAGCCAGGGCGGGGGCACTCAGGAGTCGCGCCAACAGGTCGTCAGACATCACTCTCCTCAAACAAGCACGACACTGAGGAGACGGTGGCAGAAGCCTTCCCTCGGGTGAAGTGGAGCCGATCAGACCTGCCAGGAAGCTGCGGGCTTGGACACGCCCCTGTAGTGAGCACCAAAACTGCTGATCCCGGCAAATGCCGGGAATCGGGCCCCGCCAAGCCTCAGGTACCGAGGGGAAGCCTGGACACGGTGGACTCTGCCACATTCGAGTACAGGGCGCGGTGTCAAACGCTTGAGGTCTCTGAGCCTCCGTTTGCTCATCTGTGGAATGGGGATTTCGACACTCCACCCTTCCCGCAAGAGGCCGTTTTAATCACCAGGTAAAAGAATGCGTAGCAAAGCGAGCTTCCTCTAATGCGGATCCTACCCTAATGTGAGGAAGATGCCGACTATTCCTCCTAATTCCTGGTGTTTTCTTTTTTCTTAATTGGTATCAACAGTTTTACATTCGTCTGAAACAGATTGAGGTGTCCATTCAGGAATAATTAAAAGGAAAGATCTATTTTAGAAAGACTGTGGGATGCTGGCGGGGGAACAGCCTGTCTTTTCTTTCTTTCTTCTTTTCTTTTTTGAGGAAACAAGATGCCAGCAACTTTGTCTGCTCGGGTTCTCCTAAACGGACTGTCGTAAAGGCACCGTGCGCCTGAATTGCACGGCTGTCTTCGGGTATTAGGGACCACCGAGGGCGGGCGGCCAACGGTGCGGGGCGCAGAACCAAACCGGCAGCGCAGCTCCCTCTCGCCCCCAGACCGCACCCCCTTGGGTGGAGCCTCGTGTTCCTTTACCGCACACAAGGGGAGTGTCCACACACGTGCAGTGCATGTGTGTGTGCGTGTGCCTGTGAGTGCCTGTGTGTCTCCTTCTGGTCTTGGCTGGCCGGTGGATTTGTCTGGGGTGGAGGTGCTCAAGTTGTTGGCAAGGTGACCCATGGGTGGTATTAAAGTCCAGGTGGACGGTCAGTGCCGCGAGGCTGCTTCACAGCACTCCGGGGGAAGGCCTGAGGAGGGGACACGGACTGTCCAGTGACAGTTCCAGAAGGCCAGGACTAGTAAGGCGGGGCCCACTTTCTCTGAAGCATTCTTGAGTTGGAGGGAATTGCAAAGATCATTTTACAGACAAGGAAATAAAAAACGACCAGAGAGGGGAAGGGACTTGCCTGAGATCACACAGCGACCACCTGTGCAAGCCTTTCCTGAGCATCTACCACATGCAAAGTGCTACGGTATTGAGGTGCCTCCAAGAAGGATAAAGCATGGCTGGCCTGCTGGGGCTGCAGGCAAGTGTCAGGGCCTGGAAGAACTGAAGAGAAATTCTGACTGGGAAACCAGGAAGGGCTAAGCGCCGCTGCTGGAAGGCTCCAGGTCCCACATGCCCACCTGGCACGCTTGTCGCGTTCCCTGTCGTCCCAGGGCGCCCTCCTGGAAAGCCACAGCAGAACACCACAGCCCCAAGGGAAGACAGCTGGAAGGGAGGCCAAGCAGACACGCGGGGAAGGACGGGGAGAGAGGGGCGGCGGATATCGTCCCTGGGGGAAGCACAGCGGCCCTGTGTGGACACGACAGCCGCTCACGGTGCAGAGGCGCGTCCGGCAGCAGCCAGTTCCCGATCACCCGAGAGGCTGGAACCAACCAGTGGGGTATCCGTGATGTCCTGGGGACGCTGACCTCGCAAACACGAAACACAGACCAGGCCCGGGCTTCCCTCGGAGCGAGGCAGCGCCGGTCCCGGGGACGCCGACCTTCGCACGTACGCGAGACGCAGGCCGGGCTTGCTCGGAGCACAGCAGGGGAGACCACCTGAGGGCTCAGATGAGGAAGAAAGCCCATTTTCAACCAGACCCCACACACACAGCAGACAGAAGAAAGGCCGCCGCGAAGCCTGGAAGTGCCGAGCGCCACCCGACCAGGCCCCGCCAGCGGGGGGAGTGCGAATCTGAGAAGCGTCACCACCCTGAGTGACGGCTCCAGGCGGGGCAGTGAGCCCGGCCAGCGAGCGTGTGCCGGGGTGGTGGGAGCTCCAGCCAGGATTCTGGGAACGCCAGCCTCTCGGGGGCAGGCAGAGCAGGGAAGAGTCAGCGCAGGCCTGGGGGACACGTGACTGCGATGTCACGGCGTGACGGCGTGGAGGGCGGCATGCAGCGGGCAGGGGCAGTGGCAAGCGGGAAGTCGTCCTGAGCCCGCGCTCCAGGCAGCGCGGGGGACGAGGCCGCACGGCAGGACAACGGCAGCCCCGGGAGGGGAGGGGGCGTCCGGGCAGCCCCAGAAGGTGGCTCTCCAGGACAAACCGAGAGCTTCAGGCCCACCCATCCCAGCCACACACATCCCACTGCCACCAGGAATAAAACATTCAGCCGGGAGACCAGACTTCTTCCCAGTCCACACCTGTCACCCAGCACAAGCAACGGCTGGCAGCCGCGCCTCCACTCCCCGCAGCATTCCCACTCAGAAGCAGACAGGCGGCTGCCGAGGGGAGGGACGGCGGGAGTCACAGGCCCCTCGGAGGGGCCCCTCGAAACCGGTGGCCCGGCGGTCCCTGGGTTCTGTCCATGTGCGACCCCAGAGGACCAAGCCAACTCCGTTCCCTCCATCCCTCTCTTCCCTCCTTGGAGGCCTGGGGGAGGAAGAGGAGATCCCGTGCCCAGCCAGGAGCCCCTGCCCAGCCCCGTGCTCAGAGCGCCCCTGCCAGCCGCAGCCCCTGCCACCCCGGCCCCAGCCCCGCCCGTGGGAGCAGTGGCGTCGGGCCACGCCTGCTCCGCGGACACCCTCACGGGTCAGCGGAGTCCTCTGCCACTGTCGGATACGCTTGAGAGCCAGTAGCCCCAGCTACAAAGCCTCGTCCCGCCTGCCCTTGGTAAACGGCGTCTGCCTGCATGAGAGAAGACGGGCTCTCCAGGGAGGCTGGCTGGGAGGAGTCTGCAGAACCCCCTCTCACCGGGGAACTCAAGGTCGCCGGGCCCAGCTATTAGATCACACGTGCTGAAGCCAAGAACGCAGGGAAAATGGCCGACGTGGCTGACGTCTCGGCGAGGAGGCTGGGCGAGCCGGGCCAGGAGTTTGCTCCTGGGCTCTAGCAGCACGTGGGGTGTCTGGGGTCAGCCCCGTGGAGCGTCCAGGCCAAGTCCAGCGGGCCAGCGGCCTCCCAGCCTTCCTCCGCCATGTGACACAAGGGAGAGAGGGCCTGAGAAGAATCCGTGGCCCCACACGGCGCTCTGAGGAACCGGCAGCTGCGGGTCAGGCGCGCCTGTGCCACAGACCCGAGGCAGGCCTGTGACAGGCGCGGATCTCCTGGACCCTCACAACCCAGCTACCCGGAGCCCCGCGATCATCCCCATTTCACGGGGAGAAAACTGAGGCTGAGAGGGGCCCCACAACCTGCCAGGATCCCGTCGCTGAGAAGCAACGCAGCCAGGACTCGCACCAGGCAGGCTGGACTCCCGCCCTGCCCCCTACACAGATACCGAAGCGTGGGAGGTGAACAGAGCCCGATCCAGGCCGCCCGGCGGGGGGCACCAGCGCCTCCTCGGTGTGCACGCGTGTGCACAGCCTGGGACGAGCACAGGCCCTCCCTGCCCCACACACACGCCTCTACCCTCTGCCTCGCGTGAGTGTCTACACAGTGCGCTCTTGGGGGCTGCGTGCTCAGGAACCTAAAAATCCAGCCTCGGGGTCTCCATGGCCTCCGCGTGGCCTCACAGCAGAAGCGTGGCCGGCCCTGGCAGGTGACACTCAGCCCATCTGGGCAAGCAGGAGCAAGCGGGAGTTCCGGGGCTGGGCTCACCCCAGGGCAGGGTCGGCGTTCGGGAAGGGACAGAAGCCCAGACGGACCTGGGCCTGCCCACCACCCTCCCCCCCGCCCCAGCCTCCACTCCTGCACACGCGTCCCTGGCGGCTGTGTGATGTGAGGAAAGTGCCGGGCACAGAACTCAAGAACAGAACCATGCCGGCTTTTCAAGTCAGGAGCCTGCGAGTTCTGAAAGATGGCAGCTTTGAACAAGCGAGACCAAAGCGTCGGGAAACGCAAGCCTCCTTGTGGAATGCAAGGCCACAAGGGAGCAGGAGGGGGGTCAGCAAACTGCAGATGACCCCGGAGGAGGGGGGTCCCAGGCAGCGGCAGCAGCCAAAGAGAAACACGCACGCCACGAGAACCGGCCTGCCCAGGATGGCCTGGACCCAGACTCGGAGCCTGGCCTCCACCTCCCGGCCTAGACTCTGCCCGTGGCAGGCGGGGAAACTGCTCATGGTCAGCCAGGGTGGGGACCACCGGGGCCACGGCCGAGCACCTTCTCAGCAGCCCAAAAGCCAGCGGCCATGCTCGGGGACTCCCCTGCAGGGGGGTGACAGGAGACACAAGGACCACACTACAGGAGGGGGACAAGAGACACTTGAGAACCACACTGCAGGAGGGAGACAGGTGGAGGCCAGGGGACCCACTCCCTATCCTGGCCCAGTTCAGACCCCAGCACCTGCCCAGGTGGGTCTGAGCTGGGCATTCTTGGGTTTTTCCTAGGCATGTGTCATCAGCTTGAAAAGAGATGGCATACGGCACGTGAGCGAGTCTGCTTTTTGTGGAGGTGACGGTAAGTCACGACACGAGCGACAGGCAGCACCGATGATGGTGGTGACAGGCATGACGGTAGGACAGGGGCCGTGACGTGGCCATATGAGGATGAGGGGGTGACAGGTGTGAGGCTGAGGAGAGGGGCCGTGACGTGGTGGTGACCCGCATCACAGTGTCAGGGCGAGGGTGAGGATCTGGAATGGCGCCGCCACCTGGTGCGAAGCCCAGCTCTGCTGCTCTCTGGCTGCGTGGCTGGAGGTAACTGAGTCCTTTGCGCTTCGACTTCCAGTCTGTAGGAGAACAGCATTCCGTGTCACTGCAGGGAGGAGAAGGTGCGTGTGGCTTTCCCGGCGCTTCGCAAGGGTGGCCGCCATGGAGGAGGGCGCAGAAGGCCGCACCAGCGACAGCGGCAAAAGCATGAGACAGCGACCCAGCAGGCGGACTCCTCACCAGGCCACACAGCCCTTCTGCAGAGGCCGTGCGAGGACCCCCCCGCCAAGGGTGTGTTCACCAACTGTGTTCCCTCTGAAGCACTCGTGAGGCCGTCCACACCATCGCAGGCACCGCTCACTTACCCGTTAGCCAAGCTGGCCTGGCCACACCAGGAAGCTCTGATTCATCTCTGTAGCTATAGTGTCCCCTTCCCACCATGGCCTGACGCCCAGTGGCCTTAAACCGACCCCTCATCTGCAGGGACCCTAGCCGCCCAGACCACCGCTTTTATCCTTCTACATTCAGCCGGCGTTCGCCATTTGGGGTTCTGTGCGTTCGTAGTTGCTAGTAATGATGAGAGCTAACAGACATCGTGTGCCCGCTGGACTCCGTGGCTCCGTCATGTAACCCTCACGACTGCCCTGAGAACTGGGCGGAATTAGCCCCATTTCACAGGTGAAGATACTGAGGCTCAGAAAGGGGAAGCTTTCCCGGGTCACACAGCTCTTAAGTGGCAGAGCTGGTCCCTGCTGTGAGGTATGTTTTGTTTAGGAGCCCAGACTGCTTGTGCCGTGGGATGCTGGCCACCCTGCAAAGCCTTAATCCGGTGGAGAGGGAACATCCAGGCAGCACGGTCAGGAGCTCCTGGGCAGAATGTGCTTGGCCGATGCTTGGGCCTTGGGAGGAACCCCCGCCACCAGCTTCTCTCCAGATGCAGACCTAGTATGACCAAGCTCCAACACCTGTGGTCACTGCATCTTGGGTGTGGCATGTCAGCTCCAGGCTCGAGCACGTGCTTTCCTGCTAAGACGGGCTTTTTAAAAGTTGCAGCACACCCTCATCCCAGCAGTCTTGCTTCTAGAATTTTACCTTTCAGACCCACTTGCACCTGTGGGAATTGACATACGCACAGAGTGACTCACGGTTTGCAATAGCAAAAAATTTGGAGGCAACCCAAGTGTCTGTCACTGGGGGGTGATTTTTTAAACTGTGGAATATGCTTCTGAGAAAATACTCTGTGGCCACAAGAAATAAAAAAAAAAGGAGGTGCTCTCTGAGGACCGCAACAGGGCCGTGTGGGTGCAGCGTGTGCATTATGCCCTGCTTCGTGACCAGCGTGGAGAGGAGGACGGATGTTGATACCCTCACCCTTGTACGTGCACAGATGACTTCTAGAAGGGGGCATAAGAAACCAGCACCACGGGTTGCTTTCAGAAAGAACCAGGTGGCTGGGGACAGAAGTGGACAGGGACTTCTGGCTCTCCACACCTCCCTGTGATTGTGCGCACCGACCCCAAAGTCAGCGTGCACACGCGAAATAACCCTGTGGGAATGTTCATGGCACGTTCATGGAGACACGGAAGCAGTGTCGGGCCCTTGAACTTGACTATGGTTTCCGGCCGCCTGGAAAACTCACTTGATGTTTCTGCGTCCAGGTTTCCTCAATAAAGCAGGATCACAGTGAGGATGAGTTCAGGGCTGTGGCGAGGACTCAGAGACGGCGGGGACCTGTGCCTCGCTCTCTGGGTTCACTCAGCACGTGCCCTGGGACGGGCCTGGGCGCAGCCCCGTGTCCCAGCTGGGGTCGCAGCTGAGTGGGGAAGATGGACTTCCCGCACGTCAACACACAACTGAGCAGGCACCCGGGGGCATAAACGTGGCCATGGGCACAAACGGCCCCCTGCGGGGCATGCTCTGGGGCCTGAGCTGGTGGCATGGGAGCTCTGACCCGAGGGTCAACAGACGCTCGCCTGGCAGAGAGAGAAGTGGGGACGGTGGGCGTTGTGGGGTCCTGGGCCAGAAACTGACCCGGGGGCAACGAGCCCGGACAGCCAACATGACCAGGCAGAGCGAGCAAGGGGTGAGAGCCAAGGGGCCAGGACCGCGGAGCACCTCCCGGGTGCTGGGAAGCCGTCACATGCAGGACAGGGGCGTGAGCCAGACAGCCCAAGCTCAGATCCCGGCTCTCCGGCATCCTGGCCGGAAGCCTCGGCTCCTCTCTCCATAGGCAGGCAACGGTGGCCCCGGTCAAGCTGGCACCCATCAAGCTGAGGTGTAAGTGCCCCCCAGGGTGCTCCGGGCTCAGGGCCTGTGTCTCCCAGGCCCTCGGCAGTGACCGCAGCAGCCATGATAGGCACTGTCATGTTTCTGAAAATCCATCCCAGAGCAAGGGCAAACCCACAGCCCCGGAACAAACCCAGCCCACTCCCATTTAGAACAGTCCACAAGCCGAGAACTTGGAAAATATTCAATAGAAAAATGATATTTCATGACGCGCGACGCATAAACATTTTATGAAATTTGAATATCAGCACCCATAAATAAAGTTTCATGGAGACACAGCCACACCCAATCACTGGCATGTTGTCCACGGCTGTTTTCATGCTATTTCGGCAGAATTCGATCGTTGAAACAGAGACCACGTGGCCTGCGAGGCCTCAAATATTCGCGATCTGGTCCTTAACAGAATGAGTGCACCAGCCCTGCCCTGGAGAGTGGATGAACAAGGCCCAGAGACACAAGGAGGCCCAGGCAGGAGGGTGGTGTGGAGGTCAAGCCAGAGACAACAGCAAAAAGGGAGGAAGTCGAGCGCTGGCGGGAGCTTCTCAGGAGGGTCCCAAGGACGAGGAAGAGCGTGCAGATGTGCTTCTCCATTAGACTGGTCGTGACAGCCACTACCTGTGAGACTTACACGACTTTTGTGATGCTGACACCAACTCCGACATTCTGTCATCTGGCACCTCTCTGCTCGGCAGAGGACGATTTCAGGCTCCAAGTGACAGACAGGCCGCTGGCGTCACAGATGCGCCGTGGCGTTCTCTCAGAAGCCAGTGCTGGGTGTTTAAATAGAAGGCGGCGGCATCAGGGCGCATTCCTGGTCCGGGGCCATCCTCCCCCTTGCCATCTGGCAGACCCCGGGCGAATACCAGGCTCACGTCTGCGCCCATGACCAGCCTGAGTCAGCAGAGCATGGCAGGTGTCAGAGGGCTGCCAGGAAGTCAGTTGGAGAGCCACACCGTGGCGGGGAAGCAGCCGGGACCCAGAAGTGGCGGGAACATGCAGGGACCCTTCTGTGAGCTGGAGGTGTCACCCTTGCTGTGAAGGCGGCATCTCCGTGTTGCAGATGAGGACGAGGGACCCAGCAGGGGTCAGTCACCTGACTGAGGCAGCGCAGCTAGTGGAGGGTCAGAGTGCCTCGGGAGGTGCTGGGAGCCCCTGACATGTCCCCTGGCTTTGCCTCCCTCTGTCCCAGCCCCTGGAGGCCTTTCACAACCTGCCAGCACCGAATACTGTCATCCACTAGGCAGCGTGTCCCACGCAATGACCAGCCCCTGTTTTCCTAAGGTCCTGTGTGGCTTTGACCTTGCTCATCAACATGGGCCCACCTAAGCACGCCATGCCGTCTCATCAAGGACAGTCAGGGTCCCACGGGGCTGTTTTGCAACCTGGAAGAAATCCTCCGAGCACCCTGGTTCCCAGGGGCTCTAGGCTGGGAGTGAGCCCTCTAGCCCTGAGTTAGCCCAGGCCCCGTCCACCTCTCCCTGACGTGTCATCACCAGGTCACCTTTCCCACTTAAAAACCCAACCATGTAGTGTGGGCATGATTATCTGCACGAGAAGCAGAAGTGACACATAATGTCAACAGCGACGATAATTATAACTGTCATTTATTGTCATGTGCCTTCCATTTAGTCCTCTCAACAACCCTGCAAGTTGAAGTAAAGTGTATCGTCCCTATTTTTCACATAGGAGACCAAGTCTAAGAGCTGAGAGCCATCGCCTCAAGACCCCCAGAAAGATGACAGCTGAGTCAGCGTCACAATCATGGTTGTCTGCCTCCAAATCTCTGCTCCTAACCGGATAGCCAAGTCGGCCGGATCAACGAGATGTCCAAGTTGGCCGGGTCAAACAGATGTCTGAGTTGGCCAGATTGCCTAGACGTTCAAGTCAGTTAGGCCGACCAGATATCCAAATTGACTGAGTTGACCAGATCGAATGTCCAAGAAGCTGCCTGGCTCCATAGATATGTATTGATCATATACTTGTGCCTGGAACTGTATTAAGCCTTGAAGAGTTCATAAGATAGAACAGTCCCTGCCTAACAGAGTTTAGAATCCAATGAAGACAACTACAGCATTTATCCATCTAATAAACACATATTGAGCGTCTACTCTGTGCCTGAGCCAGGCACAATTCTGAAGGGTTGAGGATGCAGCAGTAAACAGAAAAGGCAGGGATGCCGCCCTCAAAAGGCTAGGACATTTCAAAACAACGGGTTGAGCATCGTAGACAGGCAGAAGACGAGCTCAGTGAGAAACAGGAGTCCTGCGCTCAGCCCAGCTGGGAGGGGCTCACCCCCCCCGTGCCACCCTCCTCCAAGACCCCTTGCTGCCCCCTGGAAATCCGGCTGAGGGGCGGGACTCCCAGGCACCCCCAATGTCACATCCCAGGAGTGGCTGGCTGGCTTATGGGGCCCAGCAGCTCACCCCCACTGTGCTGATCCCAAGGCCTCCCCGGTTAACTCAGGGGGCGGGGGTCACGGAGCCCGCCTCACGCAGATCCCAAGGAGATGAATTTTCATTCGCTCTCACTTTGAGGGTAACTGTTGGCAAGCAACATTTGCCACGAGAAGGAGGAGCAGAAGGTGTGTTAAGGAGAACAGGCTGATGCGAAATGTTTGCTCCAAAATGTTTAGGAATGAGGGAAGCTTTTTTAAAATTAAGTGTCTCAGAACCGGAGGGAGGGAGGAGGGGTTTGGCTGGAAGTTTTCAGATGATCCAGCAGCAGTTTCCTGCCCACAGTGCTGGGAGGGCAAGCTGCCCCGAGACCACGTGGCGCCCTTGGCATCTGCAGCTGGCATCCCCATAGCTGCCTGCTATCCGGAGGACGTGCTCCTCAGCCTTGGAGTCCGGGCATGGGGGGCGCGTTGCATCTGCAGGCCTATCAGGCTGGGACTGAGACCTCAGGGGACCCCGTGACTAAACGCTGTCCCGGTGTGTGGGGCCAGCAGGCCACCTTCCTGCCAAGGGGCACACGTCCTGCAGCCACAGGAAGTGTCCTCTTCGGTGAGTCAATGTGGAGGAAAGTACTCGGCAAATAAAAAGCAGGCAGGGCTGCCTCAGAAAACTCACGCTGGTGCGATATAAACGGTTGAAGTCTGGAAACCCTGATTTGGTCAGTCGCCATCTTTCCTGAGTTTGAGGTGGAGGAGCTGAGGCCCAGAAAGTCGAAACAGATTGCCTGAGAACACGCGGCAGGCCAGGACTGCTGACTCCCTCCCTCTTCAGAGCTGTTTCGCACACATCAAACGCGAAGTTTCACACTTGGTGGAAAAGTGGGACTCAGTGTGCAAGCCCTGTGTCAGCGCAGACTAAAATGCTTCCTCTGTGGCTCTAAAAGGAAGCTGAATCATGACCCTTTAAAGATCCAGGGTGTGGCCAAAGCAGGCCTTCCAGTCAGGATGTCACCACAGTGCCAGCCCCCGCTGGAGCCACCATTACCCCCGGTAAGGCACTGCTGGTACAATCGCCGTCGCCCGGGCTCAGAGTGCCTGTGAGACTCCCGGAGAAGTGGCTCTAAGCCCCACCATCTGCAGCTTCTGCCTGCTGGAGACAACTAAAAGCCCTGGCAACTAGAAGCAAAACAAATATCAGCAGACTCGGAAAGGTGGAGAGGAAAGACCCACGGGGGCTGAGGGCCTGGCTCCCTGCGACTTCGTGGGCCGCCTCCTGCCTGAGGCGCCCTGGCTTAGAGCCAAGAGGCCAGAAACCTGCACACACCAACAGGCACAGACAAAAAGCCCCAGCAAGACCCAACCAAGGCCCGCACTCTCAGCCAGAGGATGAGACAGGGGCGGCCTACAAGCCAAAACATTCCGGCAATAACCACTCCTCTGCAGCCAGAGACCGCAGCAGAAGTGGTGGGTCCACCCCCAGCCGGGTCAGCAAGGGCTGAGTGAGGGCTGAGACTTCCGCCCTGCGAGTGGCGTCAAAAGGATCAGTTGCGGAGCCAGGGTGTTATCGTCGCTTGTCTCAGCGGAGGCCGTGTGGGAGCCCGGACTTGCCCCTCCATCAGCAGTGACAAGGCGCTCCCTGCCCCAGCGTCGGAGGGGACCCAGCAGAGAGCCCGGCGTGTCAACACAGCCGTCAGTGGCAAGGCCATCCCTGCCACAGTGTCAGGGGGCTCGCACGGCCCCCGAGCACCTGCCCAGCAGGAAAGAGTGGTTCTCCCTCAGGTACCCAGAGGGGCCAAGTGCAGAGCCTGGACTCCCATCCCCGTCTGGCAGCAGTGAAGCAGATCCCGTCTTCCTTCCCCTCCAGAGCGGTGGCAGGAAAAGCCAGCTAAGTCAGACGTTTAAATAAGACTCGGACTCTCGTAACATAAAACTCAAATATCCATGTTTCCGTCCAAAAGCCCTTGTCGACCAAGCGTGGTGGCTCACGCCTATAATTCCAGCACTTTGGGAGGCTGAGGCAGGAAGATTGCTTGAGTCCAGGAGTTTGAGATCAGCCTTTGAGATCAGCCTGGGCAACATAGCGAGATCTTGTCTCTACAAAAAAATTTTAAAAATTAGCCAAGCGTGATGACACACACCTGTAGTCCCAGCTGCTCGGGGGCACGAGGTGGAAGTGGAAATATCAGCTGAGCCCAGGATGTCAAGGCTGCGGTGAGCCATGATGGTGCCACTGCACTCCAGCCTGGGCGACAGAGTGAGACCTCACTCCAACCAGCAAAAAATAAATAGAAAGACTTGGGGAAGAAATAGAGTCACAACAAAGTCCTATCGAAAATATAAAAGAAAGCCCAGTGGAAATCTTAGACCTGACAAGTACAACCACCAAAATAAAACTCAGTAAGGAAGTGGGTGTACTCAACAGCACAATGGAGGGACAGAGGCAAGAATCCCTGAATGGAATGGCAGGACAATGGGAACACGGAGCAAACAGATGGAAAAGTTATAATTAGAAACAGAGCCCCAGCGGCCAGTGAGACCGTCACAGAAGATCTAACATTTATGTCACTAGAGCCCCAGAAAGAGGCGAAAGAGGACAGGGCTGCAAGATAACACCAAAGAGTCATGGCTTCAGACATTCAAAGGTGTCAAGAGACATAAAACTATAGATGCCAAATGCTGAGTGAACCGCAAGCAGGCTAATTGTGTGTGCTCCAAATAACAGCTGCCAAAACGTACGAAGCAAAACAAATAAAATTAAAAGCAGAACTAGGCAAATTCACAGCTATAGTCAGAGGCTTCAACCATGTGCTTTCAGCAATTAATAAACAACTAAACAAAAAGCAGTAAGGATACAGAACTCACAGCACTACCAACCAATACAATCTAACAGATATTTATAGATCACTCTACCCAATAACCACAGAATATACTTTTTCTTGAGGGTCCAAAGAACATATACCAGGATACGTCGTATATTGGGCTATACAACAAACCTCAGCAAATTTAAAGGACCGGAAAGCATACACAGTGTATTTTCCAACTACACTGAACTCAAACTAAAAATTAGTTATGGTAAGATCACAGAATAATCTTTAAACACTTGAAAACTACACAACACACTTCTAGATAATCCATATGTCAGAAAGAAAGTTTCAAGAGAAATTTTAAAAATCACATGAACTAAAAAAGATTAAAGCGTAACATACAAAAATTTGTGGGACACAGCTAAAGCAGTGCTGAGAGGGAAAATTATAGCTTTAGATTAAATAAGTGAAATTAGAAGAGAAAGAAAGAGCAATCTCAAAAGAATAACCTAACTTCCATCACAAGAATCTAGAAAAAAGAAGAGCAAAACAAATTCAAAGCAAGAAGAAGGAATAAAACATTAATATAAAACCAGAAACTAACAAAATTTAAAATAGAAAACCAGCAGAGAAAAATCAGTGAAACAAGGAGCTAGTTCTTTGGCAAGATTGTTAAATTTGGAAAAAAAAAAAACCTCTAACAAGACTGAAAAAGGAAAAAAGAGAGAAGACACAGATTACCAATACCAGGAATGAAACAGAGAATATCATTACAGATTCTGAAAATATCAAAAGAATATTAAGGGAATACTATGAACAACTCTGCATATGTAACTTAGACTAAACTAGGACCCATTCCTCTAAAACCACAAGCCATCACAGCTCACTCAGTATGAACTAGATAATTTGACTAGGCCTGTAGCTATTAAGGAAATTGAATCAATAATTTTAAAACTTCAAAAAGGAAATCTCTAGGTCCAGATGGTCTCACTAGAGGACTTGCCAAATATTTAAAGAGGAATTAACACAATTCTGTACAATGTCTCTCCAAAGACAGAAGAGGAGGGGACACTTTCTGATTTTTTATATAAAGCATAGCAAACTCAAACAAAGACAGTCTGAAAAAGAAAACTGCAGACCACTATTCCTTATGAATAAGGATGTAATGTCAGACATAGTCATAAAATCCTTAATAAAATATTAACAGATAGAATTCATCAATATATGAAAATATGTATGTACCATAGAAAAAGGGTGGAGATTAAATCAGTATTTTAAAATCAATAAATATGCTACCATGACATAATAAACATAACCTATCACGAATCAATCAACACAAACAAATCATTTGATAAAATTCAGCAGCCATTCATGATTTAAAAATAAAAACTCTCAGAAAATAAAAGTAGATAACTTCCTCAACTTGACCAGTAGCAGCTACAAAAATCCTATAACTAACTTTATACTTAATAGTGAAACACTGAAGTTTTTCCTCCCTAACGTTGAAAACGATTGTCCACTCGTATTCAACACAGTGCTGGAAGTTCTAGCTAGTGCAAGAAGACAAGAAAAGAAAATACAAGGTATATAGACTGGAAAGGAAGAAACAATTTGTTCCTATTTGCAGATGACATGATTTTCCAGGTAGAAAATTTTAAGGAATCTACCCCAAAAATCTTAAAACTAGGAAGTAAGTTTAGCAAAGTTGCAGGATACAAGATAAACATGCAAAAATCAATGTATTTTTATGTGCTAGCAACGAATGCATGAATATGTAAAATACAACACCACTTACAATCACTCAAAATTAATAGGTGTAAAAATAACAAAGCATGTGCAGGACTCACATGCTATAAACAATACAATGCTAAGGAAAGAAATCAAAGAATATCTGAATAAATGGAAAGACATTATATTCATGGCTTAGAAGACTTAACCTAGTAAAGGCATCGGTTGTCTTCGATTTGACACGGCATTTTAGGGTAACTCTTACCATAATCCCAGCAAGGTTTTTTATAGACATAGATAATATTATTCTAAACTGTGTACAGAAAACCAAAGGCAATAGACTAGCTACAGTCGTTTTGAAAGAGAATAAAGTTGGGGGAATCAATCTACCCAATTTCAAGGCTTAGTGTATAACTCTAGTAATTCAAACTATATGGTACTGGTGTGGGAACAGACACGTAGAAATTTGGAACAGAACAGAGACACCAGAAATAGACCCACACCTGTATTTCCAACTGATTTTTGAAAAGCAATTCAATGAAAAGAAAAAAGATAGCTCTCTCACTGTCTGGAGCGATTGGGCACTCGTAGGTGAAAAAAGCACCTCAACCTAAGGATTATAAAAAAATTAGCTCAAAAGGGATTACAGACTTACATGCAGAACATAAACACTGTACACTTTCGGAATAACACACAAGAGAAAGTCTTCAGGATCTAAGGCTAGACCAAGAGTGTTTAAACTTGAAACCAAAAATATGATACATAAAAAGAAAATTAAAAATGTGTCCTCATCAGAATTAAGACGTCTGCTCTGTGAAAGGCCATGCAAATAGCATGGAACAGCAAGCTGAAGAGTGGGAGACGATATGTGCTAGCCACGTGTCCAACAAAGGACTAGTATCTAGGATATATGAAGACCCCTCAAAGCCCAGCAGTACGGAAATAAGCAACCCACCTAGGAAGCGGGCAGGAGGCAGAACTTCTCGCTTTGGAGGAGATCCGGATGGCAAATAAGCCCATCAACGATGGCCAACGTCACTAACCGTTAGGGCAATGCAAATTAGAGCCACAGTGAGGTGTCCTGACTCACCTCTCGGAAAGGAGAAAACAAAAAATGTTCACACCACCACATGCCGATCAGTCTGCAGAGAAGTTGGATCACTCATGCACTGCGGGTGGGAATGTAACATGATACAGCCACTCTGGAAAACACTTGGCAGCTTCCTACAGAACGAAATATGCTCTTACCATGTGACCCAGCCTCGGTACTCCCGGGCGTTTATCCTAGATGAAGGAAGCCTTACGTTCATGCAAAAACCTGTACACAAACGTTTGCCACACCTTTATCCCAAATGGAAACCCAGATGTCCTTCAACACATAAATGGTTAAACAAACCCGAATGCACCCATATCAGAGAACACCACAGTGCTCACGCCTGCAATCCCAGCACTTTGGGAGGCTGAGGCTGGAAGATTGTTTGAGGCTAGGCATTCGATTCAAGACCAGCCTGGGCAACATAGTGAGACCTCATCTCCTCAAAAAAAAAAATGCAAAAATGAACCAGGCATGGTGGTCTGCACCTATAATCCCAGCTACTCAGGAGGCTGTGGTGGGAGGACCACTTAAGCCCGGGAGGCTGAGGCTGCAGTGAACCTGAGCGTGCCACTGCACTCCAGCCTAGGCAGCAGAGTGAGGCCCTGTCTCAAAAAAAGAAAAAGAAGAAGAAACAGAGATTACTGATACAGGTAACAATCTGGATGATGCTCCAGAGAATGACCTGCGTTGGAAAGTCAGGCCTAAAAGGTCACACGCTGTGTGATTCCATTTATATAAGGTCTCTGAAATGACCACGTTGTAAGAGTGGAGACCAGAGTAATGGTTGCCAGGATTTTGGAGGGGACAGGGTGGGAGAGGAATGGGCATGGCTATAAAAGGACAACGGGAGGCAAGTTCTGCCTGTGAACCCATCATTATCTCAAAGAAAAAATCTTAATTTAAAAAAAACTGCAAAAATGCTTCAAAATTTCATAGGAAGAAAAAAAACTCAGCAACAAAAAAGAGTGCATGTAAAGCCCAGTGAAACCCAGAGAAGGCCTTCGGCCATGTCGGACCAACATCAAGGGCCTCATTTTGAAAAGTGCATCTGTGGGGTGAGACGCCTCCTGGGGACGCCGGGTAAAGGCCACATGTGGTCCTACGGCTGCACCTTCTTGTGAGTCGAAACCATTTCAAGATGGAAGAGACATTGAGTATTCTTGTTTTCTCACTTTTAGTCAGTTCTTAAAAGACTACAGACGGACCCTGGTCCCTGCCCCTGGATGTCTGTGTGCCCACCGTGTGGATGCCCCCTCTGCCCGGAAAGAACGCATTCCGCGCGGCGGACACTGGACACCCTAGAGTCCTCAGCTCGAGGGTGCTCGACCTATCAAGTTCTGCAGTTTCTGTGATGCACCTTCATGGGTGTCTTGAGCTCCGGGTCAGCCAACAGGGCAGAGCGACGGCGAGCGTGTCAACTCCCACCCCCTTGCTCCTCCCCCCAGGGAGAGTGTCCCCGTCCTGGGGAACTCACAGAGCCGGACTCTGACGAGGGGCGAGGGGAATACCCGGGCACAAGCGATGTCATCTGTTCACGCTGCCACCCTCTGAGGATTCACACCCCGCCTCTGCATCCCTGTCCACGCAGCCCAGTGTGGCGCGTGCCTGGGCCCACGCACAGGGCCTCGCTGCCCCCAGCAGCATTCAACACACCGCTTGCGCTCGCTGCCTGTGCCTGCTCTAAGGGACGGCTGCAAACTCGGGATCTCAAACAACACAGACAACTTTTCTTGCAGTCCTGGAACTCAGACATCTCTAGAAGGTCTCCCTGCGTGAGAGTCAAGGGTCAGCGGTGCCGCTTCCTTCCGGGAGCTCCCAGGGACACGCCGGTTCTCCCCCTTTCCAGAGGCTACTGTGCTCCTCCTCACAGCTGCCTCACTGTGGCCTCACCCCCCGTGATCACATCACTTTCCCCAACACTAGCCTTTCGCCTCTTCTTCCGAGACTCTGGTGCTTACGTCACACTCCCAGATAATCCCGACCTAGCCCCCCACCTCCAGACTCAGCTGCATCACAGCCGTGGCGTCCCTCTGGCTGTGAACTAGAGCACACAGGCAGGGTCTGGGATTAGAGCGCGGACATCTTTGGGGCCATTATCCCCTCGGCCACACCACGTGGCGCCTAGGATCACCCCACGCTCATCCTCCCACTGGTGACCACTGCGTTTATTGCCCATGTCTTAAATTCCGGAAGCACCCCCTTAGGGGTGTGAGACAACCAGTTACTGATGCCTACTGTTTTGTGGCTCAGGAGTTAAGGCGGGACACCGTGAGGACGTCTCGTCTGCTTCATGACGTCCGGGCAACAGCTGGTAAGACCCAACAGCGGGGGTGATTCCGCTGCCGGGGACTCGTCGGGACATCCCATCGCCCCCGCGTCTGGTGGCTGATGCCAGCGGTCAGCTAGGACAGCACCTGGGGCTGCTGGCTGGAGAAGGGACTTGGGGCCCCTCCCCAGGGGTAGAGGGGACCTCACAGCACAGCAGCCCATGGGGCATCGGACTTCTGACACAGTGACTCAAGTTTCCACAGCTCAAGCATCCCAGCAGACGGGGTAGAAGCTGCACTGCCTTTTGTAGCTTCACCTCAGAAGTCCCAAAATCATTCATTCCGGCCACACACCATTGGTCAAAGCACTCACAAACCCAACCAGGCTCAGTGAGAGAGGAAGCGGACCCCATATCCTGAGGGAGGGTAGTGAGATCACCTGATGGAACAGCCCCTGGGAGGGGGGACGGGGCTTCACCTGCCCGCCACGCTAAGCGACTGCCTTGTCTCTGGGGTCTTGCTGAGGGACCCCAGGAGGCTCAGCCTCGTGATCTGGCTCCTGCTGATCTGGCTGTTGACACCTCCTCAGGGTTCACCAGGGAGCAGGAATCTGAGGTGACCTCACGACTTTTGCTCCTGCTCTTCTTCCGCCGAGCCAGAGGCATCCATCTGGGGCGGGACAGGGGCTTCTCTTCATCATGGTCACTCAAACATTTGTTGCCCATGTCTTAAGTTCCTTCCATCTCCTAAGGATTCACATTTTTAAGACGGAAAGGCCAGGGATTTGCTGAAAAACGCAATTTTGGCTTCCCTCTCTCCCTGAAGCAAAAGCTCGGGAAATTCTCATTTCTACTCAGATGGGGTGAAGAAGACAGTCAAGAACAGGTGGAAAGTGGAGGTGAGACGACAAGCACTTCCAAAAATGTCATCTTGCCATGGGCATAATCTTCCCCACAGCTTGCGTCCTCTATGAGGAGTCTCCAAGGGACTCCCCCACGCCCCGCCCCTGCCACCATGCCCCAGTAAATGCTACCTATTTTCCCTACAAAAGTTTAGAAAAAGTCAGCAGGTGAACTGAAGGTTGCATATGGGGCCAATGCATTATCCTCATGACTGACTATGCTATGGGCTGAATGGTTGTGTTTCCTCAAATTGTGCATATTGAAGCCCTATCCCCAATGTTTTGGCATTTGGAGAAGGGGCTTTGGGGAGGTAATTAGGGTTGGATGAGGTCATGAGGGTGGGGTCTTCATGGTGGGATTAATGCCCTTCTAAGAAGAAGAGACACCAGAATGTTTTCTTGTTCTCCCTCCCCCTCCCTCCCTCCCTCCCTCCCTCCCTCTCTCTCCCTCTCCCTCTCTCTCCCTCTCCCTCTCTCTCCCTCTCTCTCTCTCTCTCTCTCTCTCTCTCTCTCTCTGTACACACAAGGAGGTCATGTGATCACAAAGTGTGATGGTAGCCACCTACAAGCCAAAAGAAGAGGCCTCAGAATGAAACACTTGCCAGCACCTTGATCTTGGACTTCTAGCCTCTAGAACTGTGAGAAAATGAATGTCTATTGCTTAAGTCACCCAGTTTATGGCTTTTGTTTTGGCAGCCCAACACTAAGATTTGCACTAACAGTGGGGTGCTGCTGTGACAATACCTCAGCCTGTGGAAGTGGCTTTGGGACTGGGTAATGAGCAGGGTAGAGGAGCTTTTGAGATGCATGCCAGAAAGGTGGCTGTGAATGGCAAGTCTGGTGAGTTCTTGGGAAGAAAAGAGGAGAGCCAGAGGGAAAGCTTCCATCGTCATAGAGAAAACATAAGCAATCATGAATTGAGTGCTGGTAGAACTACAAATGGCAAAGTGCTGTGGTGAGGTCTCGGATGGGGGAGATGAGAGAACATGTTATTGGAAACTGGAAGAAAGATGAGCCTTGTTATAAAGTGGCAAATAACTTGGCTGAACTGCATTCTTGTATTTTGTGAAAGGTAGACCCTTGACGCAATCAGACTGGATATGTGGCTGAGAAGATTCCTAAGCAAAGTGTTGAAGGAGCAGCTCGGCTCCTCCTGACTGTTTATAGTAAAATGCAAAAAAGAGAGAGTCATTGAAGAAGGGACTGCTAAGCAGAAAGGAACCAGAACTAGAAGATTTAGAAAATTCTCAGCCTATCTGTGTTGCACAACATGAGAAAGCACAAACACCAAGGATGCGATTGGACTATTTCTCGATAGTTTATGAGATTATCCAAGGAGCGGCACTACCAGCTTGAACTGTGGGAGTAGAGACAGGACAAGACATGGGGAGGCTGCTGGACATCATGCATTTGACAAGATGGGGTAACAGCTATCCCTCTGTGGACGTGCACTGTCTTTCAAGAAGAGGGAGGAATAACCCCAAAGACAACTTGGAGATCACTGGGACAAACACCTTGGTTTCCACAGGTACATGGCGTCCAGGGGTACATGGCGTCTGCCGGAGTTGCCTGGCAGAGCCGAGGTGCAGGACCACCTCCTAGAGCTGCAGGGTGGGGCATGCTGGCACCCCACTGTGTCTGGAGGGCCAAGGCCTGTCTTAGGCTCAGGAACTCAGGGATCTTGCTTTGTCACAGCATGGACTTGCTGGGGGTCCAAAATTCCTTCTTTCTTCTGATTTCTCCTTTCAAGTGGGAACGTCTGTCCTAGTCTCTCCTGCCACTGCATCTTTTCATACAGATCTAGGGGTGCAACCGCAGTTGTGCAACGTGGATATACTGCATGGTTTCTGGGCTTTCAGCAGGGTATCAGTGTCATCCGAACCGTGGACATTGGACCAGTAGGAACTTTCTCTCCCGCCATTGTATTTGGGAAGCGCATAGCTTGTCAGGCTTCACAGGTTCACAGCCAGAGATAAATTTTGTCCCAGGATGCATAGTACCTTGAGTCTCACCCATATGTGATTTAGATGATATTGATTTCATTTTTTTGAGTCAGGGTCTCACTGTCACTCACCTGGGCTGGAGGGCACTGGCACAGTCATGACTCACCGCAGTCTTGGTCTCCTGGGCTCAGGTGATCTTTCTGCCTGAGTCTTCCAGCTAGCTGGGACTACAGGTGCATGCCACCACACCCAGCTAATTCTTTTGATTTTTTTTTCAGTGACAAGATCTCACTATGTTGCCCAGGCTGGTCTCAAACTCCTGGCCTCAAGCTCAAGCAATCCTCTCACCTCGGCCTCCCAAGTGCTGGGATCGCAGGCATGAGCCACCATGCCTGGCCTCGATGATACTCAGATGAGACTTTAGACTTTGGAGTTGATGCTGGAATGAGTTAGGATCTTTGGGGCTGTCGAGATACAATGTGCTTTTGCAAATGAGGATAACATGAATTTGGGGCAGCCAGGGATCGAGTATTATTGACTATTTGTTTCCCCAAAATTCAAATGTTGAAGACCCAAACCTCCCGACGTGATGGTGTTTGAAGATGAGGTCTTTGCCAAAAATTAGGATCAGATGACGTTATGCGGGTGGGCCCCTCATGATGGGGCTAGTGCCCTTAGGGGAAGAGACACCAGAGAGTTCTCCCTCCTTCGCTCCCTCCAGGCACACAAAGAGGAGGTCATGTGAGCACAGGTCATGTGAGCCGCCCACAAGCCCAGAGAAAGAGCGTCGGAATAAACCTCCTTGCCAACACCCTGACCCCGGGCCGGCCGGCCTCCTTCCCAACCTGTGGAAAGTTCATGACTGCTGTGTGAGCCACCCCGCCCGTGGCGTTCTGTCATGGCGGCCGGGTGACACACGCAGCCTGGTGTGCGCATGGACTGCAAGTGCCGAGCCCAGAGTGCCACGACTGACCCCCTCTGGCCCCTTCAGTGAGGCAGCACTGCCCGAGCGTCCACTCCTGCCGAGACCCAGACGGGGGACTCAGGCCTCAGGAGGAGCGTCCCGAGAGGAGGGTGCGGCTGACCCCACGTGCCCTGAGTCCTGGTGGGAAAGCCTCCCGGGGAAACCCAAGGCAGAAAGGCCCTGCCCTCAACGGCTCGGACTACTGGCCCACGCCCAGCTCCACGCGTCTGTTCACCCAGCAAAGCCGCCTCGGCATCTGTCCTTTATCAGCCTCGTCCTTCTGTGAACAACACCGGAAACAGCCGCACGCAGCAACCCAAATTCACTTCTCGCAGTTTCTGTGGGTCGGGATCTGGAGGTGACACAGCCGGATTCTCGGCACGGGGTCTCCTGGGCTGAGGTCAGGGAGTGGCCGGAGCTGCGGTTCTCACCCATGCCTCGGGCTTCCTTCCAAGCACGAATTCATTGCCAGTGGCCTTGGAATGGAGGTCCTGGGTGCCTGGTCCACTGTGGGCCAGGGCCTGTGCTCAGCTCCCACACGTGGCTCTCGGGTCCTGGCCCCAGGGCCCTTCGTGGAGGGACAGGAAGCCCCACGTGTAAAGTCCTCCTCGCCCGTCCAACGTCTCTGTGTTCCCTCCTGCCGCCCGCCAGAGAAAACGGATTGTAAAGGGCTCGTATGGGTAGATCAGGCCAATTTTAAGGGCGAATGTCTTGTGACTTCAAACCATCCACAAAAGCCTTCGCAGCAGCACCGAGAGGCCTGGTTGACTGAAAAACAAGGGCTGGGAGCCGTGGGGCTGTCTGTGAACTCTGCCACCTGCATACCTCATGTGAGAAACCAAGATGACGCCAGCAACATACTCATCCACCAGGGCCGTGCAATCGAGTGGGTCTGCAAAGACGGAGAGCGATTAGACGACCATGCGATAACTGCTGAATCAAGGAAGGAGCGACGTTCAGCAGGACGCCAGAGGGGCAGGGCCCACTGCAGGAGAGCGCAGGAAGGTTCCCGGGGGAAGTGACGTGTGAGCCGCGCCCTGGTGCATAGAGCAGGGGGCAGTCGAGGGAAGGGGCGCACCATTCGCCAAGGAGGAAGAGACGCTGGTGGATCCAGGGAGTGACACAGAGCCCAGGGTTCAGAGGTCAGGACGGACAGCGGCGGGAGCCTGGGCTGTTGATGCTGGTTTGGACAAGTCTCCACAGCATGACATGTGCCTCCCTGAAGAAGTGGAAGCAACAAGAGCTTGTCGCAGGAAAGTGGCCAGGTAGCATCTGTGTGTGGCGACAGTAAGGACAATGGGGGTAGCAGGGAGCCAGGGGCGGGAGTTTGCTGGTGATCGCGACACTTCAACTTCCCCTGACTGTCTGTCTCAGTCCAGGCTGCTGGAGAACACAGAGCCAGAGACTGGGTGGCTTAAGCCACAGACATTGAGTTCTCACAATTCTGGAGGTCGGGCAGTCTGAGAGCGGGGTGTGGCGTGGTCAGCTTTGGGCGACGGCCCTCTTCCCAGCTCATGGGGGGCCGTCCTCTCGCTGCGTCCTCACTGGGTGGAAGAGAGGATCGAGAAAGGAAGCCCTCCGGCATCTCCCCAGTCAGGCCCCAATCCCACCATTTAAGCCCCTCATGACCTAGTCGCCTCCCAAAGACCCCACCCCCAACACGGTCCCACTGGGGATTAGGCTTTCGGCCCAGGAATCTGGGGACACAAGGATTCGGTGCCAGCACTCACCCGTGTGTCTCAGGGGCCGCAGCACCGTGGTGGACTCAGACCTGAAGAGCCGCGGGGCGCAGTCCGGCATCCACGGCATGAGGGCCCACGCCAGTAGAGGAGCACCCGAGACGGTCTAGAGGCACGGACATGGCGAGAGTTAGCCCTGACTCTCAGGCCAAGCTAGCGCCCTCTACTGCCCTTCCGTCCCTTCCATTCGCTCGAGAAACATCCTCAGTTTGGGACCAGCCTGTCTTCGACACTCTTCTAACGCCTCTCTCCTCTGCTCCACCTTCTGCGAGCTCAACAGTGAGGCCACCTTCGCTGCTGCCACCTCTCATCGGTCACCATCGAGCGTGGATCTTCTGGTTTCTATCATGACAAAGCTTCACTATTATTACTGTCATTATTATGATCAAATAAGTGGGTTTAAGCTTTCAAAATGTGCATCAACGTAAACAAAGTGTTCGGTTAAAAACACTACAGGTAGCTCATTCGCTGCTGGGACAGAAAGGGAGAAAATGGCTTGCGAGTGGGAGAGCTTGCGAGTCGCGGGCGTAAGGGACGGAGGCAGGATCTACATGTCTGTAGCCAGACCTGGGTTCACGCCCTGCTTCTGACGTGTCGACCCTGTGGCACGTGCATAAGGCACAGACCTCCACGAGACGCGGTTTCTTGCCACAAAAGAAGGAGACAGCACTCCTGTTCTGAGGGTTGTCGTGGGTGTCAAGGAAGACTCGCCCTCCACGCGGCTCCCTCCTGAGGAACCACACGGAGGAGCATTCAGCGTGTCCATCACAGCGCGAGGCTCCGAGGATGGAACACTCTGCTTTGGGCAACCTGACGGGGCCATACCTCAGCACCTGTGGAGTGCCCGTGGTGGATGAGCACAACTTAAGAGAGTCCATCTGCCGAGGATGCGGAACGTATGTGGGGTCCCCAGGTGAGCCCAGCTGCCTTGTGGAGAACAACCAGCATCAAGAAGAGCTGTGACTCGGAGGCCCAGCCCAGGCATTGTGGTCCACGAGGCCCCTCTGCCCCTTTCCTAGCCTTCTCCACGGTTTCAGTTCTGCATCCCACAGGACTCAGTGGGAAGTCGATCTGGGATATCCTCATCTCTGTCCAAACAAAGACACACGGACAGGAATTCCCACTTCAGCTATCTACTGCTGGGTGATAAACCATCCCAAAGCTTGGTAGTGTTAAATAGCTACTGTTTTATTGTCATCTCATGCTTCTGTGGGTTGGTGAGCTGAGCTGAAGGTGGGCTGTCACTGGGACATCAAGCAGGTTGGAGCACCCAGCATGGCACAGTCCAACTGGGTGTCTGCCGGGCTTAGCTGGAGTTGCTGCCCTGAGCACCTGGGCTTTTCCTCATGGGACCTCCCCAGGAAGCTTGGGCTCCCCACAGCCTGGCGGGAGGGTCCCAGGAAGAGGGAAGGAGCAAGTGCCGGCCTCTTAAGATCTGGGCTCGATGTCCCAGAATGTCACTTCCATGAATCTCAAAGCAATGGCCGGACCAGTTCAGATTCAAGGGAGAGGAAGCCAGCTCTTAATGATGAAGTATTCCTCCAACAGGGAGGGAAAGAACGGACAGGGAAGTCTTAGGAGACTACGTACATCTACCTCCTGAAACTTTGACTTTTTGTAAAGGGCTTTTACTCTTGGAACATATATATGTATATTTCAACCAAGTAAATATGTGTCTGGGAATTTATGCTAAGGAAGTAATCATGGATGATTGAAAAGATCTCACACGAGATTGGCCACTGGAAGGAAACCAAAGTTACCCAAGGCCCAACAATTAGGGAGCAATGAAATCCAGGGGCTCAGAACAGTGCTTTAAGTGTCCTTGCTCTGTTGGGAGGCTGAGGTGAGGGGATTGCCTGGGCCCACGGGTTCAAGAACAGCCTGGGCAACTTGGTGAGACCTCATCTCTACAACAAATCAAAAAATTAGCCTGACGTGGTAGTGTGCACCTGTAGCTCAGGCTACTTGGAAGGCTGAGGCGGAATCACTGGAGCCCAGCAGGTCAATGCTGGGGTGGCTGTGAGCCTGTCACTGCACTCCAGCCTGGGCAACAGAGTGAGACTCCAACTTAAAAAAAAAAGAGTCCATGCTGTAGACGCAGATGAGGGTAAGTTTAAACCATCTCCTAGCACCTGGGTGAGGTCGAGCAAGACACAACACTCAAGCTCTTTAAGTGTTGTTTCTATCTGTCAAATAGAGATAAAACATCAATTTTTGAAATGATTCGGTGACACAGCACCTATAAGAGGCTCAGCAGTGATGGCCAGTCCTTGTGAATGCTATTATTTACGGTTGCTGTGAATGCCGTCGTGTTAGTGCAAACCTTTCCAGCGCTCCCATTTCCAGGCCAGTAACCCTTCCACAGGGTTTCACAGGTCACTGTGTGGTTAGTTCTGACCACGAGTGGCAGGTGAACGTGACAGATGCTCCTCCTGGCCGAGCGTGTCTTCGTCTGGCACGATCAGTTCCAAAGCTCCTAAAGCCTGGGTGAGGGCCTGCCTGCTCCATCTACACTTGAAGCAACCTGGGATCAGAGCACCCCGACGCAAGAGTCAACTTGCTCTGTTCCTTGCTAGACTTATTTTATGTGCTGGAAATTTGGTCCAGCCTAAGCTCGGAGCAATTTCAAGACGCTGCAGCACCTCAGAAGCCCCCACTCCGCTGGTGACCACACGAGACTCTGTGCACTTAACATGCAGGAACCCAGCAGACCACAGAGGCCACCCGGCTCCCTCCACCCTGGCCCTCCCCACCCGGTGTACAATCTCTCCCCCACCAGAAGCAGTTGGCAAGGAGGAAGAGCAAGGGACACGTGCAGAAAACCCTGAGTACTCAGTCACCAAGAGGGGGTGCAGCCTGGAAACAGGACGTCCTTCCTTGAGCTTTGAGGATGCTCCCAGCACACAAGCTGAGAACCACGCCTGTGTTGAAGGGGCCGGGGTGGGGACTGGGATGGCCTGGAAGGGCACCAGCCCGTGAGCCTTGTGAAGTGTTGGCGTCGGCGGGCTATTTTGGGGACGTTTCTTTTCCTTCTACTGTTCTGGCACATCTTTAGGGAATGGGGCAGGCAGCATCTGCAAGTTCTGATGCTGATGGCAAATGGATTCGGTAGGCACGGACGGAGCCCGAGGAAGCAGGCACGTCTGGATTGTCAGGAAGCAGCGAGGCCCTGCAGGTCTGTCCAGTTCGCCTCTGGGCCCGCCAGCCTCACGCGAGGACCCCTCCCAGGCCAGGACCTTGCTGGGTGGGCTGGTAAAACGCAGACAGACATGCAGACCAGGAAGAAAGTTTGGCACGTGAGCTGTTCATTGTGAGCAAGTTCTGGGAACCAAGATGCGTGTCAGAGAAACGGGAGCCCTAGGGAAGACCTCAGAAAGCCCTCTCGGCGCCTTCCTGCTCCAAGCCCAGGACACCAGCGTGCCGACAGGCCCCCGGCGCGTCGCTCACGCCGCCCGCCCCAGGCCAGCCGCCCCGGCCTCGCCCGGCCGCCGCGCCGCGCACGGCCACCTGTTGCGGGCGCGCGTCCTCGGCCAGTCGCCGGCGGCGCTAGAGTTCCTTCCGATTCCCGAGCGGAGCGGAGCGGGCCGGGAAGCCCAACCGCAGGCGGGCGGGGACTCCGGGCGCCTCCCGGGCGCCCTTTGTCTTCTCGCGGCGCTCCGGGCGTCCCGACGAGACCCCGGCCGGCACCCGCCCCCCGCCCCGAGGGGCCGCAACGGCCACGGGCCTGACCCGCCCGGGCAGGGGCGCGCCGCAGGCCGGAGGGTCCCAGGGTCCCGGCGCGCGCCCCCGAGCGCCCTGAGCACTGCGGAGCGGCGCGGTGCCGGCTCCCCTCCCCGCCCCCGAGGCGCGGCGGGGGCGCAAGACCCCCGCCGCGCTGGCTCCCGCCCGGGGGAGAATCCGGGACGGCCGCGGCGGACACCGCGCCCGCCGGGACGCCCTTGCCCCGGCTCCCGGGGCCCACCCGGCCTCGGAGGAGCCCCCCGCGAGCCCCGCGGGGCCGGGCGGGCCAGGGGCGTGCGGTCCCGGAGCCCGGGCGTCCCGGGCCGCGGGCTCGGCGGGCGGGCGTCGGCCCGGGTCGGGCTGGCGCCGGGACCTCTCGGAGAAAAGTTTGGCTCTTCTGCAGCCTCGGCCGGCGCCGCCAGCGCCCGGAGTCCTCCGGCCGGCGCGACCCCGCCGCCCGCCGTTACATAAGCGGGAGCCCCGCCCGCGCGCGCGCGAGCCCACTCGCGAGCCAGACCCTCCGCGGCCGCGGGCGGGGGCGCGGGGCCCCGCCCCCGAGCTCGGGCCGCAGCCCGCCGGCGCGCAGGGCGCCCGAACTTCGCGCGGAGACGCGGGCGCGGCGCCGGAGGCTCGCCGGCCGCGCTGAATATTCAATGACCTCGCTCGCGCCGCCCCTCTGCGCGCAGAAATTCCGCCCGGCCGGCCCGGCGCGGCCGCCCCGCGGCCGGCCGCCCCCCCGCCGCGGGCGCCCGGCCGGCTCCCCGGCGCCGCCCGAGCGTGACATTTCGGCGGCGTCCCGGGGGCCGCATTCCGCCCGGCAACTTTGCGCGGCGCCCGGCCCGGCGGGGGTATCGTATGCAAATGCGCCTGCTGACGTTTCAGATCATGTGGGTTTCGGCGTAGATTCCCCACTGATCGAGGCTTTTTCCCCCTTTTTCCCTTTTTTTCTTTTTAAAAATTTGGCCGCCGCTCTCCGCGCGGCGCTCTCGTCCGTCCGCCCGCCGGCCCGCGCCCCCGCTTTCCCACGGAGCCCGCGGGCGCGGCGGGGAGGGGGCCGCGGCGGGAGCCCGCAGAGTTCCCCGCGGGGCGCCCGCCCCGGCCCCGCGCCCGGCCCGGCCCGGCCCGCGCAGGTAAGAAACTTGGCCCGCGCGAGCCCCGCGCCCCCGGCCCCGCCCGCCGGCCCAACTTTCCCACCGCCGCCGCGCCGCGCCCGGCGCCGCTGGCGGGACGTGGCCCGGCCGGGGGGGCGGGGCGGCCCCGCGGGGGGCGCGGGGCGGGCGCGCGGGCCCCCGCGAGTTCGATGGCAAGTTCGGGCCCCGGCGCCGGCCGAGGAGGCGCCGGCGAGCGGGAGGGGGAAGAACATGTCTACGTTTCCCTGTGTCGACATAAGCCACAAAAAAATATGGCGTCCGCTTTCGACAGGGCGTTACGTAGACGCGGCGGTTATTTATTTATTTCGCGGCGGCTCCCTCCGGCCGCCCGGCCGCGGCGCTGTGTGCGCGGGCCCGTCCCGCGGGACTCGCGGGACGTGGCCGGCCCCGCGCGCCGGGCAGGCGGGGGCTGCGCGCCCCCCGCCCCCGCCCCCCCGCGCGGTGACGAGTCGCCGGAACGCGGTGGCAGGAAGCGTGACGCCGTGGCGAGGCCGGCGCTGCGGGCCGCCCGAGCCACCTGACGGGCGGGCGGGCGGGCGCGCGCCCACGCGCCGCGCAGGTGCCGGGCGCGCGCGGGGCGGGCCGCGGGGCGCGGGGGTCCCGGCCGGGCCCGTGCGCCCGCCCCGCGCGGCGGCCGGCGGCCGGGCCGCGGCGTCTTTGTGGCCTCGCGGGACGCGGGCCCCTGGCCCGCTCCCGGCGCCCCGCGGAGGCCGCGGGCGCGGGGACGCGCGGAAAGTTGGGAGCCGGCGCGCCTCGCAGGACCGTCCCTTCGGCCTCCGCTCGCGGCGCCCGGGCGGCCCGGGGAGGGGAGGGGCGGGGGAAGGCCTGCGGCCGGGGCGAAAACTTGGTGGGGCCGGTGGCGACTCGCTCGGGCTCCCACCTGCCTGCTGGGCTTCCCGGCCTGCGCGTCTCCACCCTCGCCCTCCGTGGCCTTTGTCTGTCCGGGGCGTGGAGACGGGGGAAGCCAATGGAGACGGACTTCTCCGGACCCCTCCCCTTCTGCGAGTCTGCCGCCCGCCCCGGGACGCGTCCTCCCAGGCCCTGGAGCCCTCCCACGCCTGGCCGGATCACTTTCTCCCCCCAAGTTGGCAGCTCCCTGGCCTCAGGCAGGCCCTGGCTTGGGCTGGGCTCCCTCCCCACCGCCCCCGGGATGGCTCCGACCGCCCCTGGTGACCCTCTTCAACACACACTGGGCACTCAGGGGCCTCTATGTAGGGCAGACTTGAGCGCTGGGAAGTGAAGGGTGAGGTTCTGAGAGCGCTTAAAGATCCGAGTCAAAAGGTGATTTTCTATTTATGAGGGCAGCGAGTTTAAGCAGTTCAGTCCCAGGGCATTCGTGTCAAAAAGCATTTGGATGACGACCAAGTGGAATAAATATCTTGTAAAATGGCATGCTTAATAGTAAAAATAGATTCATGGAGCCGTCAAGTGGTTGGATGGGCTCATGTAAGGTCTGGCTTGACTTAAAGGGAAAGTTACGTAAAGCCGGGCGCATGTCTAAGGGCAGCAGGGGAATCTGCCGGCGAGACGCACCGTGACCCGGTCGGTGTGTGCAGAGGCCTTGCCGTGTGGACGCCCTGCTCCGTGGTGGTTCCTCTAGCCAGGCTGGCTGTCCGCTGGGGAGTCACCGGAAGACAACAGCGCCCAAGGGGCAGGTTCCGGAGGCGGAGATTTCGGGTGAGTCGGCTACTGTGCCGAATCTTCATCCACTGGGAGAAAACGCAAAATGGCACCGGAGAGAGGGTAAAGCCTTGTGGCATTGTGTCTTGCTGAGCTGAGAGGTGACGCCTTGCGTCTGGTCCCCACCAGGCCACGTGGCTTCCATAAAAGCATCATGGCAGCGTTGGCTGGCAGTGGCTCCCTGTTGCCAGGCGCCAGTCACAACGCCACGAGTCTCTCAGGCTGCGTTGTATGATTCTCCCCACAATCCTGTGAGCTCTGTTCTGTGGTTACCCCCAGCTTGTGGCTGCAAAAACCGAGGCTCGAAGGGGCAGGAGGCTTGCCCAAGCCCCAGCAAGCGGCAGAGGCCGTGCTCGACGCCAGGCCCAGCATCCCAGCTCAGCCAGGCCACCGTAGCAGGTCCCAGGTGCGGGAGGCGGTGGCGAGAGGGCAAAGGCCGAGCAGAGAGGGAGCCTGGGCTGCCGCCCTGGGTCCCCGCTCTGGAGTTTGCTGGGGCTCCTTCCTCCGCGCATTTGTTCAGCAGCTGCGTGTGCTGTACTCACTCCACAACGTTCTTTATGCGCATGCAAGCCCAGGTCCCTGAGCCTTCTGTGCGGCCCCGCCAAGTGATAGGCCGAGGCTTGTCTTCACGGCGGCCTTGTGATGTCAGTGTCACGCCTCCCCTTATCTGGGTGGGGAGATGCAGGCACAGAGAAGTTGACGGACGCGCCCGAGACCCCACAGCAGGTCACTGGGTGCCAGAGCACGCCGCTGCTGCAGGGTGAGCCCTGCGTCAGACCTCGAGGAGAGGCTGGGGGACAGGGTCCAGCCACGGTGCCAGTCACCACTGCAGGCCTCACAGAGACACGGCTGGGTGGAGCCCCTTCCTGGGCAAGAGTGGACCGCGGGGACGCACTCTTTAGGCCAGATCCAGCAGGATCGAACATGTGCTGTCCCCAGCAGAGCCCAAGGAAGGCTGCTTACCCCCTCCGAGGGGGCGGGGCCCTCCTGGGGGCGGCTGCAGAACCACCCACGCGTGCGGGTGCGGGGGCCACCGTCTGGAGGTGTGTGGGTTGCATGGCACTCGGCTGCTGGCAGCAGAGCCCGGCTGCCAGCCGGGGATGAGTCTGTGTCAGACAGTTGCAGGGGAGGGACGGTGCTCCCGCTGCACCCCTGGGAACCCGGCCGGTCTCTCCACTCTGTCCTGCTTCGAGTGGAGGCTGAGGGTCGTCACCTCGTGGTAGGAAGGCGGCGGCTGCATCCCCGGGCCTGAAGCGAGTGAGGCTCCGGGAGCGTTTCCCTGGCGGGGCTTCACTGTCGTGCTGAGGACTTGGGCTCTCACCGGGCCTTTCTGAGCCTTGGCTTGCTTGTCTCTGAAATGGATGTCATGCTAGCAGCTGCTCTGTGTGTTGTGATGGAATTTCGGAAATTCATAAACGTCTTAGCACACACCTGACGCGTGCTCAGCGAGCTGTCCCTGCCGCCACTGCCACCACCTCTAGGACGTGACTGCGTTGTGTCCTCAAAGCGGCAGGTGATTCGCATGTGCGGATGGCATGCAGTCCCAGGGACCCTGCCTGGCCGGCTCCTTGCCGTCCCCTCCCCCGACACGGGTCATCACGGCCCTGGGACCCAGCTTCTTGCTGTCCCCTCTCCCGCACACATGTCCCCTCCTCCCATACGTGTCACCATGGTCCCAGGACCCTGGCCGACCTGGCTCCTTGCCGTCCCCTGCTTCCCTCCCATGCGTGTCGTCATGGTCCCGGGACCCTCACGTCCCAGCTTCTTGCTGTCTCCTCTTCTCCATACATGTCCCCTCCCCCGCATGCATGTCATCAAGGTCCCGGGGACCCTGACCGTCCTGGCTCCTTGCCGTCCCCTGCCCCCATACATGTCACCGTCCCAGGACCCTGGCCGACCTGGCTTCTTGCTGTCCCCTCTGCCCCACACATGTCCCCTCCCCCATACATGTCATGTAAGGGACTCCTTGCCGTCCCTTCCCCCCTACACGTCGTCATGGTCTCAGGGACCCTGGCCGTCCAGCTGCTGGCTCTCCCTTCCCCCCATCCACGTCGTACCGTCCCAGGACCCTGGCCGACCTGGCTCCTTGCCGTCCCCTCCCCCATCACTAGTTCTGTGGCGAGTTGGAGGGACTCCTGAAATGGAAGCCTGTCTGGGGGATGTCACCGTGAGCCGCTGTGCGCTGTTCAGGTAACGTAAGTGCTGTGTCATGGCCACGCGGCGCAGCCCGGCGAGCATGCCTGGCCACACACACGGCTTGCTGGACAGTGAGGTGGACGTTGGGTTTTGTGTTGACAAGACGGTTTCGTTTTTAACTGGAGAAAAAAGGCTGCTCCAGATCCCCTCTCCCCCTCCTCTAATCCTCCCCCCACCCCGTGGAACAGGTTGTGATTTTAAGAACATCCACCCACAGTCTGTTTCCTGTTCCTGTGCTCGTAATGTGTGGAGGAGGGGCGGCTGTCCATGGGGGCTGCAGCAGACCCCAGGGGGAAACGGTCCCGACGACAGGGCGCCAGCCTCCATCCAGACAACACGGGTCTCCCGCCACAGCCCGCATCCTTGTTGGCCTCGCCCTGGGGGCCAGCTGACCGGCTCTCAGCCATGGTTCCCACACCTCCGTCCACCCCCTCCCCCCCAGAACTGGAAACACGCGGTGGAGATTGTCTCCTCACACCCGGTCTCCCCGTGGTTGCGGGGAACACGCCGCCGGAGATGTGTTCACACCGTTGTCTCGCATGGGGTCTGGAGGAAGGCCTGTGAGCCATGCATACGTTCCTGTGCCCGGGGTTTTTGGTGCGTTTTGGGGTGCACGGGCATGGGTTGGGGCACGAACGGGCTGGGTTTATCCTGCAGAGGGAAATCGGGAACGGCCGGCTGTCAGGTTCAGGGTGGGGAACCAATTCCGGTGTCCTGGGCCTCCCAGAGTGGCCAACCTGGGTGAGCGCCTTTTCTGGAAGGAAACCCACCCCCGGAGCCAGGACCGCTTGCAGGCGAGAGAAGGGCTGCCATCAGGGGGTCAGGAGGTGACGTGTGCCAGTCCTGGCGGGCCCCAGAACATCTCCAGAACCGGCAGGCTAGGAGGGAGAGGCCACCGTTCCAACCAGAGTTTCAGAAAGACTCGGGCACGGGCCTCGGCCAGCCCACCATTTGTCCCAGGCCGTCTCGCTCCACCCCCAGCCGAGTTCGCCCAGGCTGGTGACACTGAACAGATACACGGCTCCCCGCACACCCGCACAGGCCACAAGCTGCAGAGTTGGCCGCCCTAAAAGCAGTAGTGGCCCCCGAAAGTTGAACTCCTCAGAACACTGTCCCTTCACGGTGTCACCGAACCTGACCACGAGGAATGGATGGAGAGCCGTGGTGTCAAGCCACTTGGGAGACAGGAATCCAGTGCTGGGAGAGGTTAAGCGCTTTCCAGGCATCGCTGAGGCTGGGCTCGAACTCAGGACAGCTGTGTCAGAGCTGCTGAGGTTGTGTGCAAGTCCGGGAGGGGTGTGGGGAGAAGGGGTGACTTTAGGACATGCTTTGGGGCGGCCTGGGTGCTTTCCCAGGAAGGGATGCAGGGCGCGTGCCTGAGACGGGGTGTGCGCCGGTGAGAGAATCACGAAGCCCTGCCTGTTGTCTGCAGCCCCCTACCCTCCCGTCTAGAGAAGCGACCTGGGCCCCTGCTGGGCGCCCTGGAGGGTCAGAGGGTGGGAGGGCCAGGGTAGGAGTGTTTGTCGGGTTCCTTTTGGACCCTGAGCCGCAGCCCTCTGAGCGCCACCAGAGGCGGGGCAGGGAATGGCGGTGTTTCCATACAATGAGAGGATCTTTGTAATCGGAGTCTTTGAATCACAACGCGGGCCTGTGGCTCTGCCCAGCTGCGAGCTGGTTAGCTAAATAGCGCACAGACTCTCCTTTCTGCAGCACTTCGCGCCTGCTGTTCCTAAAAATGCGAGGCTGGGTGGGGTTCCGCCAGCTACAAGCCCCCGCAGGTCCCCAGTCCTGCTGTGCCTGGAAGCCCTCACCTCAGGCCCCCAGCCCTGGGGTACCCGGAACCCTCCACCGCAGCCCCTCCAGCCAGCCCTGGGGGATCTGGAGCCCCGCCCCCTTGGTCCTCAGCCCTAGGTTGCCCATAACCCCCTGCCTCAGACTCCCCCAGCCCTGAGGTCCCCGGAACTACCCCCCGCCTAGGGCCCCCAGCACTGGGGTACCTGGGACCCCCACCTCGGCCTCCTAGCCCTGGGGTACCCAGAACCCCCCACCTCGGTCCCCCAGCCCTGGGGTACCGGGAAGCAAGGGGTTGCTGCAGCCCCCAGGGCAAGATGTTAGGGCTGACTCAGTAGCTTGGCACCTGTGTTTTTGGAAACGATTCCTTCCTATGTTTGCTCACAGTCTGGTCAGAGCCGAGTGCCCCGGCCACGTTGTTTGTGGCGGTTGGTGCCCTGGAGGGAGCAGGGAGAGGCTGGAAGGCCAGCACGGCGGGCATGGGGTGTGCCTCTGTGTGCTGGGGCATCACGGAGGGAGAGGGTGACGGTCAGAAGCAGGAGGGGCCTGTAAACGGACCAACGTGCGGGAGGGGAGGGTCCCAGGCAGGAGGGCTGAGGTCCGCGTCCTCCCCAGTTTTGCCATCTTCTAGAGGCGCCTGTGACTCTGCCCGGGGAGCTCCGGGCTACAGAATTGATTCCGGGAGTGTGGCAAGCTTCTGCCAGACACAGGTGTCAGCGAGCTCAAAGGCTTGTTTCCAAGAGCCGGGGCTCTCGGGCCACCAGAGCCGCAGGATGCGGGCTCTGGTCACTCTGCAGGTTGGTGGAAACACTGCAGAGACGGCGGCAGTATTCCACAGTGGACCTGGACGGGGCCTGCTCAGGCTTCTAGAGTGGGATTGGCAGGTTTGCTGGAATAAAGGTGCAAGTTCTCTGGCGTCACTGGCGGGGGGACGCATCTGACAGCAGCACGGTGCCTCGTGATCAAGAATGCACACGCAGAACAAAGTCTAGGGCCGTCTAGTCCAGTCCAGGGACACGGAGGTTCAGAAGAGAAGGGGGCTCGGCCCGTGGCTGTGCCGCCCTGTGGCTGTGCACTACTTTTCCTCTCCTGGGCAGTTGGCTGAGCCCCTGAGGCTCCTCGGGCCTGCCCCAGCCAGGTAGCTTCCCTGCCCTTCCGTCCGTCCTTCCGGGCAGTGCTGGCCGGGCCCCTGGGGCAGAGGAAGGCGGTGCTGCCCTGGCGAGCACCGAGACAGGCGCTAGGCCTCGCAGCCGGCCCTCCCCGACGTCACAGGCGGGGCTCCCGGGGCTTCTTGGGGGTGTGCCACACAGCCCTGCAGGTCTTGGGTCTGGCATCCCCACTCGGCAGGCAAGAAGGCACAGAGCGGGGACGTGCCTTGCCACGGGTCGGGAGACGAGGCCGGCTGGGCCTCACCTGGGACTTGCAGCCCTCCCGTCCCCTTCCCTGGGCAGGAGCCATGGCTGGGCTCGCGTTGTGCCTAGCAGCGCAGACACCCTCGCCCCACGGCCCCCACTGAGTAGCGACAGGGAGGTGGGAGCCACAGCGCGCCTTTCCTCAACTTGGAGAGCTTTATTCATGCCCGGTGTGTGCCCTCAGCAGAGGCTGCCACCAGGAACCAATTGGGAGACCTTTGTGAGCACAGACCTCGGTGGGCACACGGAATCGCCCGTGACCATCCAGACTAGGTCCCCCAGAGTCCTCCTAGACGTAGAGGGACAGCAGGTACTGGTTCGGTCCCGATGACAAGGATCGATGGAGGAGCAGGGCGCTCTCTGGCCATGCCTTGGGGGACCCTCGCCGCGAGTTGAGGGCGCTCACCGTGCATGGGGGGCACTTGCTGGGCCACGGGGGGTCCTCGCCTTGCGTCCAGGGGCACCGGATGCGTGTCAGGGTGGGGGGATGCTGGCCGTGCGTCAGGGGCCGCTCGCCGTGCATCGGGGGACACTGGCCGTGAGTGGGGACACTCGCTGGGCGGTGTGGTCCTCAGCCCCCTTTCCAAAACAGATTTGTCGAGGCGTGCTTTCCATGCCCAGATCCACCCGTCGGAGCATGCGATTTGTGCGCCGAATCGTGCAGCCATTGCCGTATGGGACTTGAGACCGTTTTGTCAGCCCCAGAAGCCCTGTGTCCCCGTCGGCCATCGCTGTGGTTCCCCCCCTGCAAGTCCTGCACACCCCTTTGCTGTGGTTCTGACTTTTCTGCACGTCTCGTGCAGGCGACTCGCAGGCGGGTGGTCTTCTGTGACCAGCACCGTGCATTTGAGCGCCATCCACACGGCAGCTGGTCAGCACCTCGTTCCCTCTCATCCCCGAGTCGGATCCCCTTGCGTGGAGACCTCGCTTGTTATCTGTTCGCCAGGTGAGGGACAATTGGGCTGTGTCTGCGTCGGGTGGTCTCGCGACCCTGCCGCAAGCGCTCGTGCCTGGGTCTGTGTGTGGACGTGTGGAGTCACTTCTCTGGTGGCGTCCAAGGAGTGCCCTGGCTGGGCCGCGTGGAAACTCTGCCTGACCCTTTGAGACGCCCAAGCTGGGCTTCAGAGTGGTCACACCCTTTTACTTCCGCGAGTTTGTGGGTTCTGATTCTGCCCCGCCTTCACCAACCCTTGGTGTGGCCGTCAGCCCCCTGATACAGGGAGGGAGACAGAAGCACAGGGTGGGCCCGCGGCTGGAGTGGAGAGCGGGGCCGGGACGGGGCAGCCCGGAGGCGCCCAGCGTGCAGGGGCCCTCTGAGAGCGAGCGCGGCCTCACTGTGCTGGCCGGTGCCTGGCGTGCCACTCCCTGTCCCTGGGTCCTGGTCCTGACACCAGGCCGTGCCACCAGCCCCTGGCGCACAGGGACCCACGCCTGGTGTCAGGGTGGGAGCAGCGGCGGCCGTGCTGCTGCCCTCCCCGGAGTCTTCAGTCCTTAGGGAGACCCCTGCACCGGCGGCCCCCGGCCTCTGGATGGCAGGCCCAGCTCGGGCCACAGGAAGGGCTCAGGGCAGTGCCTGGCACCAAGGAGTGCTTCGGGGTCCCTGACCCATCTCAGGCCTCAGTGCAGCTAGGGTGCCTCCAGTCGCCGCTGCCTGGGGACGCCTTGTGCCGCACACCTGGGACACAAGAAGAGGGCGCGTCACCCAGAGGCCGGGAAATGGCCCCAGTGAAGGATGCTGGACACCCAAGCCTCCTCTGACCCGCCGGTCCCAAGCCTGGTGCCATGGGTCCCAGCCGCGGAGCCCGGGGCTGTGTCTCACCAAGCCCACAGCCCCTGGGGCTGTGAACGCTCTGTGTCTGGCTCTGCCATCTCCAAACCAGGGTGCCATTCCCGTGTCCCCAGCATGAGGGGATGCCTGACGGCAACATTGTGGCCACAGACGCTGTCACGGGTGGCCTGCCTGGGGTCCTTCCTGCCGAAGACAGTGCCCTGGCCCCGGGTGGGAACAGGGGCCCCCCTTTCGTGGCCCCGTGGGCAGTGAGCTCAGTCTGCTGGCCTTTCGGGACTCAGGCGAAGGGGGGCTGCTAGCTGACCCTGGTGGGAGGTTCTGGGACTCAGCACTGAGATCTCTACACGAGGAAGAGCTGTGTCTTCTACGAGAGTGACGGGATGGCAGGAGCCTGCTGGTTCAGTGGTCCAGAGGACGCGTGGACGCTGCCTGTGGCTCAGATGCACCCCCTCTGCGCCACAGAAGGCGAGCCTGGGCTCTGGGTAGGCCACAGGCATCAGACCCCCTGAGTGCTTCCGCCCCTGCACGCCCTGAGCCTGCGTCTGGGGGACCCCCTCCCTCGGAAGTCTGCTGTCTGGGACGGCCTCCCAGTGGTCTTGCGGGCGAGTGTCGGCTGAACTCTGGGCCTTTGCACCGGGGTTCCCACATCCCGCCCCCCCACCCCCCGAGGGGCGGCCTTGCCCGAGCGGTTGCTCAAGACACAGTTGTGGAATTGATGGGTAGAACCGAATAGAAGAGCATCTGCGTGTGTCAGAGCGGGAGGCTGGGCCCCGTGCCACAGACGTGAGGCTTCCAGAGCCGGTTTTTGCTGCGTCCTCTTTTCAAGAAGGAGTGAGCACGGTGTGTCATCTCTCACCAGTCTTTCCCTCAGCTCCACCAACGTGTGGCTCTAAGGCACAGATCTGTTCATGGGGTGCTAACCTCCTAAGTACCTCCTGGTCGCTGGGGGCTGCGGATGCTTTTGAGGGCTTTGCAGGTAGCATAAGAGTGGTCAGGTAAAGCACAATAGGAAGCATGGAGCAGGCCAGAGTAGAAAGCTCGTGGCTGGCCTACGGGTGTTCACAAAGCTGCCGTGGACACTGGGCCTGCTCCAGACGCCGCCTGGGCCCTTCCCATAGCGAGGGTCAAGTCCCAGTGACCAGCCCTGGCACAGAGGCACTTCGACAGGGGGCCAGGCGCAGTTTGCCCTGACTCCCGACCCCCGGTGCGCTGCGCTCGCTCCTTCTTGTTCCTTCTTCCCAGACAGGCTCGTCCCCCAAGCTCAGCAAAGCCCGCTTCTTTCTGCTCTGGGGATCCCCGCTTCCCTCAGAGGCCGGCGTGCTGTGGAGGTGATCAGGCCGGAGATCTTGGCTCACGGCTTTTGATCCGCTTGTCCAGCTGCCCCCTCTGGAGAGCAGTGAGCCACCCACCCTCCTAGGGGAGCTTCTGGTGTGTCTCGGGCTCCTAGTGGCAACCAGGGCTGGCCCGCTTTGTAGGCTCCAAACCAGTGTCTGCGGGTGATCAGAAGGTTCCGGCGTGAGTGAGTGGCCCTTCCCCGAGGCTTGCAGGGCCTGGGCCCTGGGCGAGCACAGGTGCAGCATGAGTTGCCACTCAGCGTGGCTCTGGTGGCAGGCCCTGCCACGATCTGAAGGGGTCACCGGGCTGCTGTGTACCTGGGAGCCGTGAGGGCAGCTTCTGGCCCCGACGAACCTTGCCCCGGCTCTCGGCCGGCCTCTGCTAGCCTGCCTGCCGCATCAGGGTGCCGGGCCTCCGAGCGCAGCCTGGGCCCACATCCTCCCTCACCCGCCTCCTCCCGGGTGTGCCTTGGCCGCTGTCCTGCGGGGCCCACGCAGCATGTCACAGCCGTCCCTGCAGGGCCTTTCTGCCGCTTCCAGTGTCGCACTTCTATAGCGCCTTCATTCGCACCAGACCCTGCTGTAGACGCGGAAGGGCGGAAGGCGTCGGCTGGCCCCGGAGCCCAGCGTGTTGCGCCGTGTGTGTTGTTCACATCCCCTGACGTCCCCCCGTGGTGGAAGTGCTTATACCCACGATACCCGTGAGGACGTTGAGACTTCGGGAAGTTGACTGGCCGGGCTCCCACAGCGGAGGGCAGAGCTAGGACCCACAGCCAGGCCCGAGCGACGCCGGCTCCACGATCCCGCCCTGCCACCACTCCGGGCTGCGGCTCAAGGGCACAAGGCCGTGCTGGGTCCTCGGGGCGCAGAGACATAGAGACGCAGCCCTGCTTTGCTCGTGAGAGACACGGGCCTGGGGCTGGGACCAGAGCGGCCTCCTGTTCCGCCGAAGGCGCTCCTCGGCGCCCGCGAGGGCCTCGTCCTCAGGACACTTGTCCTCCTGCAGTTCTGCACCAGCGAGAGAGAGAGAGAGGGCCAGGCTTGTGAAAGCGAGATGACCCTGCCGGGCCTTCCTGTGGAATAGGAGAGCGGGTGTGCTGGGATTCCAGCTGTGTGCGTGCGTGTGCATGCACGTGAAGTCACGGAGAGTGACAGACCCTTCCATGACAAAGCTGTATAGGGAGAAAGGCCTTTTCTCCCCTTCTTGGGTTCTTAGCGGACCTGCTCCCCGAGAAGAAAAGTCAGAGAACAAAAGCCAGGTTAACAGGAAAACAGACAAGCTGTGGACATGGCCATCCCCTCCTAGGAGAGGCCTGGCTCAGAAGTGTCCCTTTCTCAAGGCAGCGGCTCAGGGTCTTGCCAAGTGGGAGTTCGCCAGAGACCCATAAATCCCCCATGGCAGAGACAGAGGAGGGAGCGTCTGTTCCAGTCTCATGGGAGGCAGGGAGCGTGGGAAGATGGTGACATCTCCCAAATCCTCTGGCCCGGGCCGCCCCGCTGTAAGCAAGTGCCCTGTACGGTGAGGATGTGTCCAGCGAGGAGGGACAGACGTCTTCCCATCGGGATGCTCAGTGGAGGCTGGCACCCTGCGTTACGTCTTTCACGTAGCAGCCCTTCATGTTTTGAGGGGAAATTTGGTTTCCTTCATGGGCGCAAGTTGCAGGAGGGGCCCTGGAGGAGAGCGAGTGGCCAGGCCCGCTGGGCTGGCGCAAGAGAGGAGCTCGGGGTCCACGGAGGACAGCACTGTCAGGGGCCGCCTCCTCCGTCTGTGCCTCGGAGCCCCGGGCCACGTCCCGCAGGTACCCAGAGTGGAGGAAGAGAGAAGGGCAGGAGCGTCGCCTCTGCGCGCACCTGACCCCTGCAGGGAGCCCGTGGCTGCCTGGCGCAGGAACCCCTCTGCCCACCAGCCCTGGGCGGTGCTGCTGCCCCCACGGCGAGCCTCAGCCCAGTGCCTTCTCCCTCCTCCACTGTGGGGCCCCAGGAGCTTTCCTCTGCCTCCGGTGCATCCCGTGTGCCGAGATCAGGATGCAGCCCGAGGAGAAGCCAGGCCCGAGCAGGACCCTGACCCTCAGTCCAGGGCCGTGTCGGCCCCAGGACAGCAGCCCCTGCAGCCTTCCCGTGGGAGCGAGGAGCCGTCCTGGGGATCTGGAGCCTCCTTCCACTTTGTAGAGCATCATTACAGCTCGGGTTTGCGTCCAGGGTCCAGAGTGGCGTAAAGAAAACCAGCATTTAACGAGGCTACACTCACCACCAAGCACTCGTGACACCATGCATGGCAGTGCTAGCGCCCATGGGTACACGTGCGCAGGGGCTTCTGTGCCAGCCGTCCCCAGACCCCGTGCCCCTGTGAAGTCCTCACTCTCCCCTCCTCCCGACCGTGCCGACAGACTCTGTAAGGACATCCGAGAGGGCAGGCCCTGGCTCGGCAGGCGAGTTGGGTGAGCCCAGCGCTTGGAGAGGTTGCAGGTGCATTGGGGGCTGCAGAAAAGGCAAAGGCTGATACCCACAATGCAGGCATCGTGCACGTGGCTGTGCCTGTGCATTCCCAGCGTGTCAGGCGTTCGGGCGCTGGACGTTTAGTTTATTCTCATGGGAAACATCCAGGCCCTGCTGTGTACCGGCCCTACGCTGACCGTCCTAGATTTTAAAAAATGTCAGCCGGGCTCGTTGGCTCAGCCTGTAATCCCGCACCTTGGGAGGCTGAGGTGAGTGGATTGCCTGAGCCCACGGGTTCGAGACCCGCCTGGGCAACTTGCCAAGACCACATCTCTACAATAAATCCAAAAATTAGCCAGGCATGGTAGCGCACGCCTGTAGTTCCGGCTACTTGGAAGGCGAAGCCGGAAGGATCGCCGGAGCCCAGCAGGCCGAGGCTGCGGTGGCCGGGAGCGGCCACGGCACTCCAGTCTGGGCGACAGAGTGAGACTCCAACTCAAAACTAAAACGTCCTTTCACGTAACCCAGAACCTTGATCTCAACCCCCACCCAGGAAGGATTGTGTGTGTGAACTTGAGCTCTGGAAATGTCAAGTGGGGCAGATGGATTCCGGGCCAGGAAGGCCCTTGTCCCCACCGGTCCTTGATGACAACCAAGATCTGCTGGTGACCAGCTCTGCCTGGGTCCCCTGGCTCCGCTTGGTCCCCAGCCTCCGACCCCCACTGGTTTCCTCCCCCCATTCCCTGTGAGCACCAGGCCCCCCAGGCTCAAGGCGGAGATCATGCCTCTGTCCCTGGGTGGATAGGAGAGGGCTTGGAGGCCCTCTCCAGCTGTAAGTCCCCCGTGATGCAACCATGCTCCTCCCTAACACTCACAATAGGGACAGCCAGTGAATCTGAGCTCGTTCCTCGATCCTAACCACCACCAGCAGTGCCCAGGCATGAGTGCCACAGGCCTCGCCTCCCCCCAGGCTGAGGTGGGGGCCCCCGGCAGTGGTGACAGCCATCCTGCCACCACAGAGGAGGTCCCCGACGTCTGTGCAGTCCAGCAGGAGCTCGCAGTGGCCCCTGGCTGGCACCTGCGCATTCTGCCCGTGCTTTCCTGTGCTGTAATTTTCTTGTTTGTTTTTTGTGTCAGAACGTCGTGCAAAGTTCTCTGACAAAGCTAATCATTTAACACGGGAGGGTGGAAACAGGAAGAGGACGTCCAGAGCTGTCTAACATTTTTTTGATGAACTTCAGCGTCTTTTTAAGCTCATGGCTCAAATCTGGGAGTTTCGTTCCCAAAGTGTGATCCTATGACTTGATGACCTCTGTGGAATGAAGGGCGGGGTCATGGTCCTGAGCCCCTGGAGTCCCAGAAGGAGCCTGTGGGCTCCACTCTGGCTCATCAGCCCCAGGCCCAGCCACCAGCGGCCTTCAGCTCTGCGTTGTCGGGTGCCCACAGGAGGCTGGTGCCGCGCTGGGTCCTGGCCTCCGCAGAGATTGTGGGGAGTATGTCGCACGTAGAGGGGCCCCAGACCACAGCAGCCTCCCGGGCAGCATCGCTGCTTCATAAACGCTTGTGGGACCTCTGAGCCAGGCCGATGGCCTCCACCCACCACGGCCGACGTGAGCAGTTGGAGACTTGGCACAGTGGCGATTTGTCCTGGTAACAGATGACACATCTGTGCACCGTGTGCTGCGAGTGACCCTAAAGCAAGTTCATGGTTGGGTGGGGTTAGGGGTGTGCAGAGCCAGAGAGCTAAGGCCATTTTCCCTGTTTCAGAACCAGGTGGGGAACTTGCCTGGACAGGTTGTCAAAACAAAACCTGCAGCTGGAGTTGTGGCTGGGTAGACAGGTGCGTACACACACACACACACACACACACACACACAGCCAGTGGCTGGCGGCCCGCGTGTGTCTGTGTGCACCTTCGCCCGCATGAGGACACGTCGACCCTGAGGTCAGTCCTGTGGCTTCGAGTCGCAGGGCTCCAGGAGGAGGTGGTGGGCTCTTTATTGGCATTTGGGGGTTCACTTGTTTAATATAACAGCGTATGAAAGAGCCCCACCTCTAGGTTTCCAGAAAGACCATGATCGCCAAATACCTGCTTCATTTTGAGTGTGTAGTAAATATCTCAGGGCACATTGGAGAAATTTCCATTTTGAGTAAGATAATTACTGAAGTCAGCACCTCCTGTACACCTCGCGTGATGTCTCTTCTTGTGAATTGGGTTAGGCCTTGACAACTGTCCCTGCGAACAGGATTTTGACACGGGGCCTGCACAGGGACCCTGGGACACGGGGGATATCTTCCTTCAGTGGAAACATCCAGGAAGAGAAAGCAGGACATCCTGTGGCGCGTGCCTGTGCCCTGTAGCACGCATAGGGAGGCTGCAGCCCGGATGGCTGGTCTCTGCGAGAGTGAACCAACTTGGTGCTTTCCTGCTGTTCCAGAGCATGCATAGGGCCCGGGGGACGCACCACGCGCGGGCGGGGTCAGGAGCCCCGGGGTCCCTGGCAGGTCAGTGCCGACATCAAGCGGGTCATTGATCCCTTCTCTGGCCTCAGTTTCCCCCTTGTTCTGTGCGGTGTCTTCGGGGAGGTCGGCCCAACTGGCGGGTCTCTGTGATCTGGGCCATAGTCAGAGCCTGTGTCTGCCCTGGCCCTTCCAGCAGCCTCTGAGCCAGGCTTCCAGAGTCTTGTGTGAGATGACTCTCCACCCAAGTGGCCCCAGAGCGGAGCGCGGGTGGCGCTGAGCAAGCAGGCACCTCCGCGGGGCCCCTGCATGTCCCAGCCAGGGGATGCCGCGGTGGGGCTCTGCAGCCGGTGTGCAGGGGCGCCACGGGGAGGTCTCCGCCCGGCTGGGCAAGCTGGTGGGTTGCATAGCCCGGGTGAGGCCGGCAGGGCTGCCCGTCTCTCCTCCAGAATGGCAGGTCTGTTTGCACTCTGTGGGTCCCTGCTTCCAGGGCTGAAGGAGGCTGCAGCTGCCTCCACAAACACCCCCTCCCCGTCAGAGAGCCCAGGCCAGGGGAGAGCGCAAGGTGGTGTGGGCCGAGGGGCCTGGGCCAAGCTCCCTCTCCTGACTCCTCGTCCTGAGCCCAGATTTCCCTCCCCCACCCCTGACAAAAACCCCCCGGGGGACACTCTTGGGGAGGGGTTGGGCAGACAGGGCAGTGTTGGCGGGCAGGGTCGCCTCTGGCCTCGACAACGGCCCCAGGCCCACCCCAGACCCCGCCCCTTCCTCCATCGCTGCCTGGCGGACTTTTCCCTTCCTGGTCACCCCCGTCACACGGGAAGCCTTCCCTGAGCCGCCCCGCTCCTGTCCCACTACACCCCCGCCTCTGGTTTGGACAACTCTGGGTCGCAGTGTCACCCCGTGCAGGGTGTTGGCCTCTGCCCCTGGCAGTACCTTCCCTCCAGCGCCCTGGGGGGCAGAGCCGCCCACCCCTCCCCCACTGAGACCCCGGCTACACCATCTCCCCATGTCGTCTTCTGCCCAGCCCTTTCGTCTCTGAAGCACCTGGTTTCCTCTCTGGATCCCACCTCCCCTCACTGGCGACAGGGTACCCTCCCCCAGAAGCATTTGAACGCCTCCGCCCGGCTCAGCCCTGGCAGTTATGGAGGGCATGACCTCCCCAGGGCCCAGCCCGGCCCACCCAAGTCAGGCTCTGAGTCTGACGCTGCCGTTGACAGATGCTGTCTGTGTCGTCCCCTCAGTGCTGCATGACACGCCCTCCAGCCACAGCCCCCAGCAGAGGGACACCCTAGGAGCCGGGTCAGGACAGCCTTGTGTGCGGCCTCCCAGCAGAGCTGGGGCAAACGCCGTCCTGCGGGAGAGGCCGCAGCCGCGAGGCTCCTAGAGGGAACAGCAGGCCCTAGGGGCCCAGCGCGAAGCCGTGTGGGCCGGCGTGTCAGGCCAGAATGACGGAGCACCCACCCTGGCTGGAGGGCACGCCAATGGCACAAGGAGAGTCGGGAACTCGCCTCCTGGGGAAAGGAAAGCTCACTTCCACGCAGTCCCATGGTGCTACTCAGCCGTGCCCTCCGCGGTGCTTTCAGGTGGGCCACCGGGAGCCCACGGCCATTCGCCTGTGGGACCCAGGCCCGTGCTGACCTCACACGCCGGGGCAAGTCCTAGCCTTTACGAGCGGGGCCTGGAGAGGGGCAGCGAACGTTGGGTCCTGGCTCCACCCGTGCCAGCTGTGTGACACTACGGGGGTCACCAAGCCTCCGTCACCCAGGCTCTCGAAGGTTAGGGAACCCCCATATGGAGGGAATGAACCCAGAACTTGCGGAAAAGTGGCTGGGCTGTGTGTGTGTGAGGGGGCGGGGGTGCTTTCGTGACAAGCCTCTGTGGTATTTGCGCCCTTGGCCATGGGTGTGTATTCCTCTGCTGAAAGGTTTTTGAAGCATCTTAAGGGATCGTGTGAGTCCAGCACTGTGCACAGGCTTGGCAAACAGTAGGAGCTCAGCAGACGGTGCTGTTCATGTCCACGGGCCCCACGACCTGTCACTCTTCTGCGCGCACGGGGAGAGGTGGGCTGTGCTCCAGCCTCAGGCCCTGGCGCTGGAAGGCGCAGGCGGGCTTCCTTGTACCCACACCCCCCCTCCCTGTCGTGACTGGCTGAAGAAGCAGACGAGCCTTCCTGCAGGTCCAGCCTTGACCGGGCTCCTCTGTTATCTCTGCTGCCCCAATCCCAGCTCTCTGGGCGGGCTGTTTCCAGGGCTGCTTAGCCAGGAATTCGGGGTGAAACACGGTGGCCCTTGGACCCAGCGTGGGCTCCCCAAGACCAGGCCAAGCCAATCGGCATCATTTTCTTCAATAGCTTTTGAGTTGGTGAGTGAGGAAAAGGCCACACACCAGACACCTCTTGGTTTCCATCTGCGTGTTTGAGAAACTGTCTGTGAGCTCCCGGGGAGTGCAATGGAGGGACGTCGATAGCGCCATTGGAAGACTGTGAGGGTCAGAGGGTCACCACCGTGCATGATGAAGGGACGCCGATGGCCATCGGAAGAGTCTGCAAGTTAGATGGCCGTCGTGTGTGATGGAAGGACGTTGATGCCATCGGAAGAGTGGGCGGGTTGGATGGTCACCCTAGTGCGTGTTGGAGGGACGTCAGTGTTGTCAGAAAAGTGTGTGGATTAGATGGTCAGTCATTTGTGATGGAGGGACGTCGATGCCATCGGAAGAGTATGCAGGTTAGGTGGTTGCCATCGTGCATGATGGAGGGACGTCAGCGTCATCAGAAAAGTGTGTGGGTTAGATATTCGCCGTTGTGCCTGATGGAGGGACGTGATGCCATCGGAAGGGTGTGTGGGTTAGATGGTCACCATCGTGCGTGACGGAGGGACGTCAGTGCCATCGGAAGAGTGTGTGGGTTAGACGGTCGCCATCATGCATGATGGAGGGACATCAGTGCCATCAGAAGAGAGTGCAGATTAGATGGTCACCATCATGTGTCATGGAGGACATCGATGCCATCAGAGAGTAAGTGGATTAGACAGTCACCATCACCTGTGATGGAGGGACGTCAGTGCCACTGGAAGAGTGTGCGGGTTAGATGGTCACCATCGTGCATGATGGGGGGATGTCAGTGTCATCAGAAAAGTATGTAGTTAGATAGTCGCCATCGTGCCTGATGGAGGGACGTTGATGCCATCGGAAGGGTGTGCGGGTTAGATGGTCACCATCATGTGTGATGGAGGGATGCCGAAGCTGCCAGAAGAGTGTGCGGGTTAGATGGTCACCAGCAGACACATTGGCTCCTGACGATCGTCGGGGCTGAAGTCCTCGTGCTGAGGTTGGGTCCCTGGCTCACTGCCTACTGTCCGCATGTCCAGCTGTGGTGGAAACTAAGCCCTACATGCTGCCTCGCAGCTGGCCTGTGTGTAGGCTTTGAGACGCGACTGCTGCCCGTGAGCCACAGCGGCTTGTGAAGACCCTCCACCTCTGCAGACCTCAGCTTCCTCTTCTGTAAAGTGGGGATGGGAGCGCCTGCCTCACTGGCTTGTTTTGAGGATCGGTGTGACTGTGTGGGGAGGACTCAAAACCCCAGCCTAAGACCTTGTGCACAACAGTGAGCAGTCACTGCCACTTCGTTCTGTCAGGGACCACACGAAGCCAAGAGCCACAGCAGGCACAATGGATGATGGATGCGGCCCTGAGCGCCTCAAGAAAGTGTCAGCAGACAAGAATGGACCCAGTGTGGCGACTCAGAGGACAGCGTCCGCCCACGTGACAGGAGCCGCACCAGAGGCATCACCGGTCCTGGGGCTGAGGCTCTGTGGATGGAAGGGCCAGCAGGGCGGCAGGACGCACAAGCCTCTTTCCCCAGCACGGACAGTGGCGCGGTATCCCCTCAGCAGCCCCGCCCCCATCTCACCCCCACCACAGAGCTGTGCCTGTCTGGGCGGGTTGTGTGTGCGACAAACACAAGCTCACGTCGGAGGGGGTGGCCGGGATCCCAGACAGTCTGGACCAGGGGCATCAAGTTTCCCTTTTAAAGTTGAGAGTGTTCGGTGTTAGAACTTCGAGGTCAGTAAATGTCACCATCCTATCACCTGGCCAGGCTCGGAGCCAGCTGGAGATCAGAGCAGCCACTTTGTTCCTGGTAGGATCAGAGAGAGAGCATGACTTTGCCCACCAGCTCATGGGTCTTCCTGATGCGCCTGCCCCAATCCTTGCAGGAAGAGCCCAGCAAGGGGCACTGGGTTCTGGAGAGCAGACATGCGTCCAAGGACCACGGCCATGGCCACGCTCTCATGGGAGAGATGGGGACAAAACGGTAGAGGAAGACTGCGTTCGTGACATTCGCAGGAGAGGACTGAGTTCAGAAAGGATTTGGCTGTCACCCGCCAGCCGTGCGCTTGGCTCCACCTCCAGACTGCAGGGGAGGAAGAAGGGACAGGTCAGGTCCCAGGGGTGGGAAGAGAGCCTTCCTCAAGGAGGGCCGCACTCCCATGCAGGAAGCGGCCAGAAGTGGCAGGAACCGCTCCCACTGTGTGCACGTGCTCTCCATCCATGCATTCATTCTCTCAGAGAATCACCAGGTTCACCTGTTACATGCCAGGTGTTCTCCTCGGACTCTTGGGGGAACGCAGTGGAAGCCAACGCCTTCTCCCCTGGGACTTCCTTTGGGATCTGAGGAGAGACGCGACGAGCAGCCATCGCAATAAGTAGCAAGCCCCACCCCCTGCTGGAAAGCCATCTCCTGCTCTAGAAAGCAACAGCCTCAGACTTGAAGGAAGAGGGGTGGCCACGGGCTTTCCAGGGAAGGCGCCTTCCAGGTAGGGGGAGAGTGGGGGAGTCCGGGAGAGCCAGGGCCAGCGAGCTACAGCACGGGCTGTCACTCCGGAGACGCAAGGCAGGACAGAGAGCCTGCAGCCACGGTGGGGACCATATGTGCATCTGTGGCTGGGACTGTGATTTGGCCACGGTCCAGACTGCAATGAGGCCACGATTGGGACTGTACTATATAGCCCTGGTTGGGACCACTCCTACGGCCACGGTCAGGACACTCACACGGCCATGGTTGGGAGTCTAAATACAGCCGTGGTCAAGACCACTCACATGACCACAGTCAGGACTGTACATATAGCCATGGTCAAGATACATATATAGCCACAGTCAGGACCACTCATGTGGCCGTGGTTGGGCTGTACATATGACCGTGGTCAGGATCTCTTACATGGCCACGGTCAGGACTGTACAAACAGCCACGGCCAGGACCACTCACGTGGCCACGGCCAGGCCCACTCACGTGGCCACGGTTGGGCTGTACATATGGCCACAGTCAGAACACCCATGTGGCCGTGGTCCAGTACCATGCATATGGCCTCCATTGGGACCACGCATTCCAGTGAGTGAGGTATCGTTTGGTTCATACTTCAAGCAACTCCTTGGCAGCTGTCTTTATTATCCCTTTTCCTGCATGAATAAGTGAGATTCGTAGCTGAAAGCCCCTTTATTCTACAACTGAGAAAACTCATACCCAGAGCGGAGACAGCATGGCCAAGACCATGGAGTGGGGAAATGGCCCAGGGCTGGACTTGGGTCCCGATTCTTGGTCCAGAACTTTCTCCCGGGTCCCTGCTCTGGAAATGGCCCAGACAGTGGAACTCGACCATATGCTCTGCTGCCAGACCCTCTGCTGGCTCCAGAATTTCCCTCCTCGGAAGAGGTTTGATGCGAAAAACCTAAAAGGAGCCGGGCTGGGTGGCTCAGCCTGCAACCCCGCGCCTTTGGGAGGCCGAGGTGAGCGGACGGCCTGAGCCCGCGGGTTCGAGACCCACCTGGGCAGCGAGACCTCCTCTCTACAATAAATCGAAAAATCAGCCGGGCGTGGTAGCACATGCCTGTAATTCCGGCTACTCGGAAGGCTGAGGCGGAAGGATCGCCGGAGCCCGGCAGGTCGAGGCTGCGGTGGCCGGGAGCGGCCATGCACTCCAGTCTGGGCGACAGAGGGAGACTCCAACTCAAAACAAACAAAAAAACCTAAAAGGGGCTGATAGTATTACGTGTCATGTTAATAAACACTGAGAAGGGATGGAAGGCCACTGATGTCACGCCTGTCATGGCGGTCCTGGAGAGCCTGACGGCAGCTGATGTTTCCGATGTGTATTCTGGTAAGTGTAGGCACAAAACCCAAGAGCTCCTTACCACCACCAGGCCTGTCCTCCCCCCACCTTGCAGACAAGCACACTGAAGCACAGACAGCCAAGCCAGCCGCCGCCACAGCACAGGGTGTCAGAGGCGAGCGGCAGGCCGGGTCACAGGAGGTCGGAGCCGGGCAGGAGGTCCCAAAGTGTCAGAGCCAAGCCGCAAGCCGAGGTCATGGGATGTGAGAGCCAGGCGGCAGGCCCGCTCGGAGTGTGGAAGCCAGTGCAGAGCCCAGCCGTGCCCGGGTCTGAGCCCAGCCCTTCCCTCTCACTGCTGGTCCAGACCGCTGGAGGGGCAGCCCGGCGCCGGGGCGGGTTGCCGAGAGCCTGTGTCGGGTCCTGTGGTGTCCGGGGAGTTCAGTGGAGCTGCCTCTCCTCCTTTCCTACCCAAAAGTCGTGCCCCCTTCAGCTCCCAAAGGCCCAGGGGTTTCCGGTGCTCGCCTGGCAAGTTGCTTTGAAACCCCCACGAGGGCCATTCCAGGGAGACCAGTCTCCCCCTGTGCCTCCCTGTCTCTCGCCGTCTCTCGCCGTCTCTCCTCACCCTTCACTGCCTCCCACCATCTCCTGTCTCTCACTGCCTCCCGCCGTCTCCTGTCTCTCACTGCCTCCCGCCGTCTCCTGTCTCTCACTGCCTCCCGCCGTCTCCTGTCTCTCACTGTCTCCCACCATCTCCTGTCTCTCACTGTCTCCCGCCATCTCCTGTCTCTCGCCGTCTCTCCTCACCCTTCACTGCCTCCCACCATCTCCTGTCTCTCACTGCCTCCCGCCATCTCCTGTCTCTCGCCGTCTCTCCTCACCCTTCACTGTCTCCCACCATCTCCTGTCTCTCACTGCCTCCCGCCGTCTCCTGTCTCTCACTGCCTCCCGCCGTCTCCTGTCTCTCGCCGTCTCTCCTCACCCTTCACTGTCTCCCACCATCTCCTGTCTCTCACTGCCTCCCGCCGTCTCCTGTCTCTCACTGCCTCCCGCCATCTCCTGTCTCTCACTGCCTCCCGCCGTCTCCTGTCTCTCGCCGTCTCTCCTCACCCTTCACTGTCTCCCACCATCTCCTGTCTCTCACTGCCTCCCACCATCTCCTGTCTCTCGCCGTCTCTCCTCACCCTTCACTGCCTCCCGCCGTCTCCTGTCTCTCACTGCCTCCCGCCGTCTCCTGTCTCTCACTGCCTCCCGCCGTCTCCTGTCTCTCTGCCTCCCGCCGTCTCCTGTCTCTCGCCGTCTCTCCTCACCCTTCACTGTCTCCCACCATCTCCTGTCTCTCACTGTCTCCCGCCATCTCCTGTCTCTCGCCGTCTCTCCTCACCCTTCACTGTCTCCCACTGTCTCCCGCCATCTCCTGTCTCTCGCCGTCTCTCCTCACCCTTCACTGTCTCCCACCATCTCCTGTCTCTCACTGCCTCCCGCCGTCTCCTGTCTCTCACTGCCTCCCGCCGTCTCCTGTCTCTCACTGCCTCCCGCCGTCTCCTGTCTCTCACTGCCTCCCATCTTTTCTCACCTCCTCCTTGTCTTACCGTCTCTCTCACTCGCTCATCATCTCTCTGTCTCACCGTCTCTCACCGTCTCTCGCCGTCTCCCTGACTAACCTTGGCTATTCCCACTAAGCATGTTTGAGTAGAGAAGGAAGCCGTCCCTGTGGCTTGAAAACGGGACTCAGCCCAGGTTGAATGTCCCTTATCCAAAACGTTTGGAGCCAGAAGTGTTTTGGATTTTGAAATATTGGCGGAATACCTGCCCGTTGAGCATCCCTGATCCAAAAATCTGAAATACGGAAAAGTGCCACGAGCGGTTCTGTGGGTGGCGCGGCAGCACGCAGCGCTTTGGATCGGGGCACATTTCAGGCTTTGGAGTCTCAGGTCAGGGACGCCCGGGCTGCAGACGCCAGTCAGCCGCTGAGGACAGCGATGATGTCCGGCAGGTGTGCCGAGGGCCACTCGGGTGCTCCGAGGATGCTGCGGGTCGCCGTTTCATGGACGGGGAGCTGAGGTGAGCTTGGGGGGCTCTGATTCGCTCAGCCCCTGTGACAGGTTGGTGGGGAGGGAAGACTGAGCCCGGGGCCAAAGCTGACGCGCCCGACAGCCCCCCTCAGCACGCAGCCCTGTGCTCCCAGGGCCACACATGGCCGACAGCCGCAGCCTGGGGCGCCGTGGTGACTTCTGGGGTGTCTGTTCAGTCTCGGAAGGCACTGAGGACGTCAGTGTCCACCAGAGATGCACCTACTCCCTGGAAGCTGGTGGATCGCGGGGGGCGTGATGCTTGCTGGTAGGTGCAGGAGTTTGTGATTCGACGGCTGTGAACAGCACACATTGGTCCCCACCGTCTATGTGGCTATTTCTGGGTTTTTTCCTCCCTCCGTTTCACGCGTCTTTTGTTGGTGTAGCTGACACATTGGCCCGGGTGTCACGAATGCCGTCGTGGAGGCTGGGATGGTTGGATCAGTTATGACGGATGTGATTATTTACGAAAAGACGGAAGCCGTTAGGATCAGAGCTTCTGAGGTGAGCACTGGGTGGAGGTAAGAAAGCGCCCGTCTACTCTGGCGTGTTTGGATTCTGGCCCCAGCAGGTTCTTCTGTGTCTCGTGAACGGCACTGGGTCTGACGCCCCCCGCAGGCACTGCCATCCCTCCGTGCTCACCACGCGACCGTTGGCGACGGGAAGGCCGGGAGCTGGGCGAGCCCCAGCGGGCCTCGGAGAAGGGGTTCGGCTTTAGCTCTCCACTTGTCCTCAGCGTCCGTCTATTTTCCGTAAAACGGGGCTTAGAAAAACCCTTGCTCCGTCGTAGGCCTGGGAAGCCAGATGTGGAGTCGCGGGGCGCCGAGGGTGGCTGCCCGGCCCTTCTCGGCCGTGCCCCTCCCTCTCCTGCATCTCGGCCTTTCCGTGGGAAGCGTGGACACGCACACCCGCAGGCGGGTTGTGAGGGCCAGCCCTCCGGGAAAGGGGCTTCACAACCCTCTGCTGCTGCTCCTGCCTCAGCCTCCCCATTGCTGCCCCTGTGTCTGTGATGGGGCCAGGCACGGGGGCGGGCCTCTCTGTCGGCGCAGCAGACACAGGCCCGGGCCCATGGTGCTGGGGGGGGGTCCAGAAAAGGTTAGACTTCTCTTAAAATCAGAAGACAACAATGTAATAGTAACGAACATGGAATCTAACACAAAAGTAACAAACGGACACAGCCACGCCGCGCTTTGCTGCGCCCCGCTCCATGTGCTTCACAGATCCTGCGTGTCACAGCCAGAGAACTGAGGTCAGAAGCGGGGTCTGGGGAACAGCCGGGACTGCTGGAGCCCCAGGGTGGAGTTGAGCGGCGAGGGACTGTCTCTCACGGTTGAGTAGGGAGCGTGGCCTCCAGATGGAGCCTGCCCGGTGAGGATGCGTGGACACCACTGAAGTGACGAGGGCTGGGAACATTCCACGGACGCCGCTGAGAAGGCAGCAGCGGGGTTCCGCGGGGCGGACGCCAGCCCTGAAAGTTCTGCGTGGGTAACATGCTGTCAGGCGGCATCACAGGCTGCAGAAAGCACCCGCCGACCGGGCAGACTTCACGGCTGCCTTGTTTTGAGAGGCTGCGGCGGCCGGCCCAGCCTTCAGCACCCACCACCGGCCAGGCGGCACAGCAGCGCGGGGCGAGACCCCCCTCCGGCAGGATGATGGCTGGCTGAGGCGAGGCGCTGTCGGCATGCGTCAGCAATGAAGCCTTTCAGATTAAGGTGGCCCACTGTTTCTCCAGACATGGTGCTGCTGCACGCTCCGTGGATGGCGGTCCAGGGGCAGCACCATGGTTCGACGGACTAGGGAGCAGTCTGCACGACTCGCTTTGCTGTGGGGTCTGGAACGGAGCCACAGTGTCTAACAACGAATCCGGCCCAGGGCGCACACGGACACAGGTGCAAAACCTCATCTTCACGGACTCTGTGTTTTAGCAGAAGCTGCAAGGCACAGGCTCACGGGAGTCCTCCTGCAGCCTAGTGGCCGGAGCCCTACAGAGGCCAGCCTGCTCAGTCTCAGGAAGGTTTTCTAATTCTCATTTCACAGATGAGGAAACAGAAGGTCAGTGAGATTAAGAAACGTCCTCAAACCCCCGTGAGGCTGCACCCATCAGATGGATGGCAGTAGTCACCACTCCAGACTTTGAATGACTCCACACAGGAGTCTGTGTCTTTTCTATGCAGCAGATCAGATGTGCTCGGAAGGCTGTCTTCACAGGGCGCAGTCGCCAGGCCCCGCCCTCGATGCTGTCTGTCTCCACCGCAGCCACGGGGTGAGACGTTCAGGGACCCAGCTGGAACTGATCCGTCCCTCCGATCCCCTTCCCTGGCCAGAGCAGGATGTGAGCCCCCGCCTGCAGGGAGGACCGGGGGACACCGTGTCACCGCCTGCCCAGGGGGGAGCACTGGAGTCCCCCACACGGTGACAGCACTAGACTCTGGCGAGTCACATGTGCGCCCCTCTACTCGGCTGATTGCTGACCACCCTGGCTCCCACAAGCGCCGTCCAGGGCCCTCCCTCTGCCAGACTGGCCCACTGACCCCGCACCAGCCCTGCCTGTGCAGGACCGTGAGCCACGAGAGGCGCTGCGGACGTGGCTGTGCCTGGCATGTCTGCAGCGTCACCCCTTCCCTCCCATGGGGCGCTACTGGGCACGCTCTGGAGCCAGCACCTGCCTGCTCCAAGAAGGGCTGCACGGAGGGCTTCAGGGAGGCCCTGAAGGTTGGGACTGAAGCCTTGCCGGACCGCGGGCCTTGGGGACGGCGGCCGCGGTGAGGGCAGTGCCAGATGATCCCGCAGCACCAGCCCACAGTCCGGGACGACTGGCCGTGGGACAGAGGTGACCTCTGTGTCCCCCAGTCCATCAGCGTGTGCTGTCTTTGCATACCCCAAGCCTAAGGGACAAGAAGGACCTCCTCCCCACCTGGTGGGACCCTCAAGCGGGAGCCCAGAGGCCTGCACCAGGGCCCGTGGAGACACGCTTGGCCGTGGCCTCCTTGCGGCCTAGTGGGGCCACCCGAGGGGCAGCTCTGAGGCCTACACCAGGGGTGTGGAGATACGCTTGGCCGTGGCCCTCTCTCCCCGGAAGTCTTCACACAGGCGCGAAATCTAGCTTGGAAAGTGTGTCTTGCAATGAGACCTGCCCCTCAGGCCGCCATCCGCGAGAAGTGTGCGTTTGAATGCCGAGGACGTTTGCTGGAAAACAGGACCTGAGTTGCTTAGGAATTGATCAGCTCCTGCTGCTGCCTCCGCGGCCCGCCGACCCCGAGCTCGGCCCAGGCCAACAAGGAGCTGCGGGGACGACGGGGACCTCCGTGGAGGGAGGAGGGGGCCACGCAGGGAGCATCTCAGGGCCACGGTGACAAGAGGTGGGAATCAGCCACAGGCAGAAGAGAGCTCCCAGGGCGATGCCGCGGCCGTCACGGGAGCCAAGGGTGTTGCGGGTCTAGCTGGTTCTGGGTGCTCAGGGAGAAGGGGAGGGAGAGACACAACGTCCAGACACGGCTCCCACCTGCAGGGCTGTCAGGCGTCTGCATGGGCAGCACGAGAGAAGACAGCTGGACACAGCTGCAAGACCCAGCGTGGGCCAAGGCTGGACACCTGCAGCAGCCACAAGGCACTGTCCTCCCTGTCACCTCGGCTCCACCTGCCGCACCTCCAACTCCTCCCTCCCAAGCGACTGCGCCTCGCAGGGTGGCAATGAGGGTCAGGTGAGACATCATCGAGTGCAGGGCAAAGAGCTGCCTCCAACCCCTGCTCCTGGCGCCAGACGCCTCCCAGGCGCTCTCCTCCTGAAGCAGAGATGGCTCCGAAGGCTCCTTGGACTTGCTGGCGGCGTGAACAGAGAAGAAAAAGACGACCAGAGACCTGGGAACACGGACTGTCGGCTGGCGTGTGACGGTCAGGCCAGTACCCGACGCGCCCACTGCGGTCAGCTCTTGGCGAGCGTCTTCCGGACGCGGCCCAGGAAGCCGGCGCAGAACGGCCCGTGTGAAACTGGAGGAGGGTCTCCAGGGTCCTGTTCTCTAGGGGCCCCACACATTGGTGGCCTCAGCCTGGCCCACGGCACTGCCCAGGAAGGGCAGAGAGGGGAGGTGCTGGGATGAGCGCTCTCCACTGGGCGGGCCCCTCCTCTATCCAACTTGGGGGGCAGGTGGCATTCACACCCACACCCCCGAGAGGCCAGCACCTCGCTCTCCCGTGTCCTGGGCATACGCTGGTGGAAGCTGAGTGCTCGCAGGAACGTCTGCCGACCACAGCCCGCACGCTCGCCGGCACACCCACCCTGCCGGCTTCCTCTCCCACCTGTCGGGGAGGGGCATCGCACATCCAGCTTCGGGGTCCCCGGGAGCTGGCGAGGCTGCCACAGCCTCAGTCTCATCACAGCGGAAACAACTGAAAACCACTTCCGATGCTGCACCGAAGAATGCCTTTTTCCTTGGGGTTCATTCAAGCCCTCGGGGGAGCCGGCTGCCCTCCAGCCTCTGCTGAGCACTGCCCAGGGTCCCCCTGTCACCTCCCTGTCCCAGAGCACCCGCCGACTGTCGTCGACCCCCTGCAGACCCTGCCCTTCTCCCAGATGGGCAGGGTGCTCTGGCCTTCAGAGGTGAGGACCCATAGGCCAGAGGCCTCCGGGCCTGTGGGTCAGGCGAAGATCCAGCCACTGGGCCCATGGAGACGCCCGCGCTTAGAGCCTTGGCGTGCAAGCCTCTGGCGGATGGCCTGGAATAACGGCCGTGTTCCGAGGCCGGAGGCCCTGGGGTCATGAACAGCACCCGCGTCCCTCCCCTCCCGCCTGGCGCTGGCTGTCACCGCAGCGCTGGCCGTCCAAGTCCAAGAGGAGCCAACAGTGCAAAGGGCGGGAGTGGGGGCAGGGCGGAGATGCAGCTCCTGGGGGGCAGTGGGAGCGATGAGGAGCGTTGTCACTCGACGGCCGAGGGCGCCTTGGGTGGCAGCGGGACTCCTGACTTAAGGCATGTGCAGAAGCCGAGCGAGCCCCGGCGGGAGCGCCAGCCCCACGAGGGGGTTCAGGGGTGCCCTAGAGCCTGAAAAACAAGCAGAATAAAATCCGGCTGCCTTGGAGTGCGGCAGGAGGCCTGGCGCCTCCGCGTGGCCCAGCCCTGCGCCAGGCTCCCCAGCCACCCCTTGGCCCTTGCCGGGCGCCTCGTGTGGTTTGCGTCTCCCGGGCCTGGAAGCTGGAGGAGGCCGGTGCGCTCTCTTTCCCCGGAGGCGTCTGGACACGCTGCCCATCCGCAGAGTGAGGCGTTCGAGAGGCCTTCAGGGCGGGGAAACAGAGGCATGGGAACTAGGCGGGCGGGACGTTCCCGCGAATTCCAGCTCCTGGAGGAGGGGACCCAGCATGTGTCCTTGTCTCTGCTGGGCTCCTGGGGACCCACGGCCAGGCCTCCTGCTGTGAGGCCCACCCTGCACCGGTGGGACCAGGTGCCCTGGCTTGTGGGGCCGGGCTGCCCTCCCCTGGGCGCTGGGGGCATCTGCGAACAGGCTGAGCCGTGGGACGGGCTCGTGGACTCCGCCTCCGTGGCGGTGATTGGCAGTAACCTGGTGTGTAGCAGCCCCCTCCTGCCGTGGTCATTCTCGTTCCCGACGTCCTTTGGGGTGACATTTGAAGTCAAGGATTGAAAAATAGAAACAAGGTACAGGCAAGACTCTGTGTCTTGGACACAGCTCAGAAGGTACGTGCCCACCCGCCCCCTTGCAGGCAGCATGCTGTGTCAGGTGGGGAGATGGACACTGGTGCCCGGCGCTGGGTCTGGAGGGTCGCCTACTGGAGCCCTGCTGAAGGGGTCGCCTTCCAGCAGAAGGGCCTTCTGGGCCTCGGCAAGCAAAGCGGCTTTTCTCTTCTGGTTTAGGTGTGGGTTGCCTTTGCAGGACGGATTCCATGTCTTAAGATGCTGGATGCCAGCACCGTGGCTCGCCCGCCATCTTGGTGCTGAGGGAGCCAGCACCCTGGCGGGGGGGTTCTCCACAGTGGTGAGGCCTGTGCTGGGGATGAGGCTGCGAGGGCGGCTCCTGCTTTGGGAACCAGGAGGGACCACAGAGAGCATCTGACAACCCCCTCCGTGTGGGACTTGCTCAGGGACCCGTCGGCAGCCGCTCTGGGCCCTGAAGCCTCTCGGTGTTCATACGAGGACCCATGATGTCAAGGACCAGGCGGTGGCAGCAGTGGTTCCTGAGCCCTCTTGATGCTCATACAAGGACCAGGCGGTGGCAGCCATGGGCCCCGAAGCCTCTCAGTGCTCATATGAGGACGTGTGATGTCAAGGACCAGGTGGTGACAGCCCTGGACCCCGAAGCCTCTCCGTGTTCATACGAGGACCCATGATGCCAACGACCAGGTGGTGACAGCCCTGGACCCTGAAGCCTCTCGGTGTTCATACAAGGACACATGATGTCAACAACCTAGCAGTGACAGCCTTGGACCCTGAAGCCTCTCAGAGCTCATACGAGGACCCATGATGTCAAGGACCAGGCGGTGGCACCTGTGGGCCCTGAAGCCTCTCAGTGCTTATACAAGGATATGTGATGTCAAGGACCAGGTGGTGACAGCCCTGGACCCTGAAGCTTCTCGGTGCTCATACGAGGACCCATGGGAGCCCAAGATGGCAGGCCTCGCCCCATCAGGACAGCTTTCCAGAGGCAACGGGAGTGAGCTGAGTACAAAGACGGCTGGAGACAGGGATGCTCACAGCCAGGCAGCCTCCGAGCAGAGGGTGGGCCCACGTCTGGTCCGGGGCTGCTCCGCATACCGTGGGGGGCGCAGAGGCACTGGGGCAGCAGTGCCGGGCAGCAGAAAGCTCTGTCTGTCTCTGTGCTGACTTGTCTCTGAGGGCACTGGAAGACCCACAATGTCACCCCCGCAGGCCAGGCCCGGTTCTCAGTGCTCCTGCGGTGAGTGGAGAACGCAGCTTGGTGTACAGACTCGGCTCCCGAGGGAGGCGTCTGTGCTGGGCCACGGGCAGCCTGGAATGCCCAGAGAGCCTGGCCAGTCTGAGCTGTGGGAAAGGCCAGACGGGAAAGGCCGCGGCAAGGTAGATGGCGCGTGTTCGTAAAGTCCCTCGTGTGCTCCTCGGGGGGCATGTCGTGGCCCCTCGGTGCGTGCTACCTGCAAGCACAGGGCATCTAGGTCTGGCCCCGGGGCTTGAGTCTCGTCTCTAAATGCGGAAGCCATTCCTCCATCGAGACTGAAGGAGACTGCGTGAAAAACCCAGGGACGTGGGCCTTGTCGCCGCCTCTTGGAGGCACCTGGAGGTCATCCGCGCTCATCACAGCATGGCGTCCTAGAAGGGTCCTCTCTCGCCGGCTCTCGGACACCTGGAGGACGTGTGTGGAGACCCCGGACGTGGGCCTCGTCGCCATTCCCGGGTGCACCTGCGGAATCCACACTCCTCACCGGACGGCGTCCGAGAAGGGTCCTCTCCCCACCTGCTCTTGGACATGGGACCTGCAGAATATTGAAGACAACTCGCCGTCTCTCCCGACACCACAGCGCTGCGCTGTGCCCTGGAATGGTGCTGAGGGCCGTCTCCTCACAAGACTGGGATCAAGACTCGCTGTCCGGGGGTCCTGCGGGTGGTGTCCGTCGTCCCACGACTGGCCACGTGCACAGCTGTGTCTTGCGCAGACGGTCCAGAGTTTAATTCGGGCCCTTTCCTGAAGGAGAAGCCTGGTCCAAGCAGCTCTCCCGGTCACAGCCCGTCCTCGGGCCGCCGGCCCTCTCGGGAAGCCCTGCCTGGAGCACAGGCTGAAGGAACGGCCTGCAGGACGCGGTTTATTTAATACTCTGGGTCAGACCTCGGGCAAGTTGTCCCTCGTTCCAATTCCTGTGCACTCACCTGCCCTCAAGGGGCGCAGGGTCCATGGCTCCAGGTTCCCTTTGCGCCGTGGTCTCGTGTGGGCCGTCGGGCTGCCGGAGCACGTGCGATCGGCGGTGGCTGAAGCAGCAGACACTTTCTTCTCGCAGCTCTGGGGACTGGATCGAGTCCAAGACCAAGGTGCCAGCAGCCTGGGCTCTGGTGAGGGCGCTCTCCTTGGGTTGCAGGCAGCCACCTTCTCCCGAGTCCTCCCGTGACGGGGAGAGAGAGAAGGCTCTGCTCCCCCTCCCCTGCTCTTGAGGACGCTGATCCCATCCCAAGGGCCCCACCCTCTCGACCTCATCTCACCCAGATTACCTCCCAAAGGCCCCACGTCCGTGTGCCACCCACTGGGGGTTGGGGCTTCACGTGTGAAGTGGGGAGACCCAACATTCAGCTCGCTGCAGCTCCGTTACCTGGAGGGATGGGTGGTGGATTCTGCCACTTGGTTTCTAGCCACCCCTCTCACGTAGCCACAGCAACGGTGGGGCTTCCGGCCTGAGGAGTAAGTGACCGCATTGCCGGCCCTCCGTTCACAGGCCCCCGGCTGGGTTCTTAGCCTCACAGGATGCTACAGCATTAGCACGTTGGCTCCATCCAGGTCCAGGGAGGGCACCCTGCCTCCCGACAGGTGCAGGCTGGGCGTGGCCCCAGTCTCCCAGCCGCCGGCCCCTTGTCTCTCCTCGGTGCCCTCCCAGGTCCAAGAGGTTGTGGTCGCCTGCCTGCAGAGGGTGCCAGCTGAGAGGGTCTGTGAGCCCTGACTGTGAAGGGGCTCTGCTGGCTTCTGAAGGCAGACAGGAGCCAGAACAGCATGACCAGCGTTGAAAGCAGTGTCTGTGTTTGTGCGTGGTGCACTTTTCTGGATCTGTGTTCTCTTCGGCAATAAACGCACCTCGAAAGGCCCAGGTCAACAACGCCGGATAAAGGAGGCTCAGGTCCCGACTGAGACGAGAATCGCGCCCATGGCCCCAAGGCCCCCGGCATCTGCAGCAAGCCGCCTGGACCCGCCGTCGCTCTTCCGCACTGGTGCTCCAGGGAGTGACGACGGGCCCTCTGTATTTAACGCACGTGCCCCCAGGCTGCTCCTCCCAAGCGGCTCCTCAGGTGTCCCTCAGAGACCCGGCTCCAGTCTGTCTGTGTCTGCTCCCTTCCCGCTGCCAGTTCCTCATGAGCAAAGGAATGAGCCTGTCTGGACCAGGCCTGAGTGCTGAGGTATGCGGGGACAGAGGGGCAGAGAGAGGTGGGCCAGAGCTAAGCAAGCAGTAGGGAGTGGTGGCGACTTTGGCAAATTAGAGAACCCAGGCCCATTCTACAAGGGACTGTAGCCGCTCAGTTCCAGCTGAGTGTTTCCAAGCAGTCACCTGGACTCGGGGATGGGAGAGAGTCCTTTTTATTTTTTCTAGAAAAGTTGGAAATGTTGGTTTCCATAAGGCATTTTCAAAACGTTTAAAGCATTGTTAGGTCAAAGAAAACATGTCAGGTCACCAGATTGCAAACTTTGGCGAACTCCACACCTACCTCCTGCCCTGCTGCACGTGCCACCCTGATGCCTGGGCATGTCTCTCCCACCGCAGCTCAGGTATGCCGCTATGCCAGGCGCTCAGCTCTCCTTGGAAGACAGGCACTGCTCGGTCAATAGCAACAGCAGGACTAGGTCCACGTATTGTACCCCCACCAGGACTACTGCAGAGCCAGGCCTGGGGTAGCCTCCCTCAGTGCGAGCAGAGCCGGACCTGGGGTCGTGCCCCTCAGCGCGTAGGAGCCGGGCCTAGGCGCTGTCCGCAGGGCATGCTTGTTGAGTCACCAGGAGCAGCCGCTCTTCATAACAGGATGGCTGGCTGCTGAGTGGTGCCTGTGGGTTTTGGCAACACGGTGCCAGGCCTGATAAGGAGCCGATTCCCCAGGCCCCTAGAAGCCCCGAAACCCCTGATGCGGAGCTGGCCCTGCCCGTCCGTCCGCAGGCAGGGCCAGGTCATCCCCTGGCCCTCCCCCCACCACACCAGGCCTGAACCACCCTGCTCCTCTCAGCCACCCCTTTCTTCCTGCCCCGCCCTTTATTCCCACTGCCCCCATCCCACCTGGGGGAGTTGACAGACAGCTCAGAGCGTGCTCTCTTACCAGAGGCAGGACCTGGGCTCGGGGCAGAAAAGACGCCCATTCTTCCCACGCCCGACTCTGGCGGTCACCCCTTCTGCAGCCGAAGGGAGTGCAAAGGCGCTTGGGAGTCTGTGGCAGCAGCCAGCTTCTTCTCCCGGAGGGAAAATGGCCGTGACCTTGGTGCCTGTTTCCCACCGCTCTGGGCTTAGCAGTTCTGAGCTGGACACTCCACCACACAACAGCATACTTTGCATTTGAAAGAGCCTGGAAAGGGAATCAAGTGACTGGCAGGGCATTTCACAGGTTCCTCCAAACTCCTGACAAGTGCTGGTTCAGAATTCTCCATGCCTTCCTGCAGGACCCCAGCCTGCAGCTGGCTCAGAGGGTGTCACCAGGCAGGGCGTGTTTTAGGGCTCTGTCCCCTGCGACTGCCTGGTGGCACCTGGAGCCCCGGACACTCGTGGGAGGAGCTACGTCCCGCTTCTCCATGGAACTCGCAGCTCATTTTTCCCCCTCGCAGAGCTGAGATCTGTGCCCCTTTGAGGCTCTTTCCTCAAAATGGCCCGGGTCAGCCATGTCGGCTCCTGTGGTGGCGGGCCGTGTAGACACCGTGTGTCCTGCACAGAGCTGACGGCGGTGCAGCCCGGGGATGGTGCTAGATTGTGCTCTTGTTCACGGTCAGGCACCGCCCTGGCCGGAGGCCTCTGCGGAGGGGGCGGGGTCTCTGGAGAAGTGGGGGCTTCTGGAGCCTGCTTGGGGAGTTGCGGGTCAGGGCCCGCCTCTTCGCGGTTCAGGAAAGAGCGGCACAACCAGGAGGATGGCCACTTTGCAGAGCCACGAGCCATTTTTACTCTCCCTTGCAGTAGAACTCATTCCCTGGCTCCCTGACTCTGGCTGCAGAACCGGGATCTGCAGAGAAAAGAGGAGAGAGTCCCTGAGGCGCTGGGAAGTGGGAGGGTCAGGGATAGGGACAAGGCGAGGAAGGGGCTGAGGGAGGGGGGAGGCGAAGGAGGGAGGCATGAGGGGCAAAGGGGCGAGAGGGGCTGAGGTCAGCGGAGGTCACCGGGGAAGGCGGCCAGTGGGGGAGGAGCGGGCGCCTCATTCTGGCCGAGAGGGCAGAGGCAGGAGTGGCGTCCTGTGGAGGGACCCAGGCCCCGCCAGGGCCCAGGAGCGGCGTGGCAGAGGCCCTGTGTGGTCAGAGCGGACGGCAGAGGGACGGCTGCAGGGCGTGTGTGGCCAAGGGCGAGGCAGGCACCCCAGGAGAGGCCGAGGGTGAGTGCATCCTCGCACTCCTGAGCCTGCGACATCACAGGGTCAGGATGTGGCACGAGCTACAGAGAGAGGCCAGGACTGGAGTGCAGGGAAGGCCACGGCCCACGGTGCGCCCACCGACGCGGGCGACGCTGGCCACGGGATGCGGGCTACACTGTCCCTGGGTGAGCAGGCCCGAGCGACGGCGAGTGGGCCGGGAGCGTCCAGCCCAGGTGGACTTGGGGTGACCCAGAGGGGCTGCTCTGAGGGGTAGTGGCCCTGTGGCCTCCGGCCTCCCCACCCTCCCCAGGGCTGCCAGGCTGTGGGTACGAGGCGGCTCTCAGAGGGTCCACCCTGCTGTTTCCATGGGGTATGGACGAGCTGCAGGGACCTGGGCTCCACAGGGCTTGTCACCCAGGAGGGCCCAAGGGAGACGATGGACCTGATCCGTCCGTCCACGCAAATTGAGGATGCTGCTCTTTCTCCAGACGGTCATCAAGATGCTGCATTTCACCAAAAAGCTGGAAACAGAACTCCGGGTCGGCGACTGACTGCAAGCCGAGATCGGCATTCGCGTGGGGACACTACTCATGAGGTGTGCGAAAAACGGGAAGGGTACCCAGGCGTGCGGAGCAGAGGAAGGTGTCCTGAGGTATCAGCTCTGCCCAAAGGCAGCAAGGTCAAGAACCTGTCGAAGTCACACAGCCAGAAATGGCCGAGCCCGGACCCCCGAGCCCAGGCCAAGTGCGTCTGGTGATCTCGGCCACACTGAAGTACTGACATGAGCCCAGGCCAAGCCAGGCCGCTTCTGATCACAGCCTCACGGGGCTCCCAACACAAGCTCAGGCCAAGTGCATCTCGTGATCACATCCACACTGAAGTACTAACTTGTGTCTCATGCAATTCAGCTCACTCGACCTGGGCGCACATGCCCCAAGATGCCCTTGGTAGTTCAGTGTGGCCGTGACCACGAGATACACAAGGCCACACTGAACTACCAAGGGCATCTCAGGGCACGCTTTGGTCTCAGATCTGCAGAACCAAACGTGTGGCTCATGCTTGCAGAAGCTGCCCGAAGCAAGGCCTGTTTCTCGTACTCTCACTAGAGAGCTTCAGGAACCTCCGGCGGTGGTCAGAGCAGGTGGCGAACACGGCCCGTGACCCTGTGTCCTTAATTTGCTCACGCCCCCTTTATAAAGACATGTGCACATCAGCACCCGTACAAATGAGGGAGAAATGAAATTAAAGGAACATGGACTCTCCCAGCTCGTTCTGCCTGAACACTTAGGGGAAGCATGAAAGGGCTGGGGAACCCACGGGTGGAGCCAGGACACACGCAGATCTCTTGACGGCACTGCCAGCTGTGGGGGCAGGAGCGGCATGCGCTGGGTCTACGGGCCCCGCAAGAAGTGGAATAGCGGCCTGGACAGAACTCCTCGCCACGGCTTTCTGCAGGTGGAGGTGCGTGTGCACGGTGTTGGGAAGTGGCAGTGCCCCTGCTGGTGGGGGAGTGGCATGGACACAGCAGAGGCCAACTGCTGGTGGCAAGGAGCTGGGCCTGTCACCGGGTGCCTGCATGCCCGCACCAGGGACACCAAGTGGTCAGAGTCCTGAGCATCAGAGCAGCAGTGCTAGCCCAGCCTCTGGTGGGTAGCTCCCTCCTGGAAGCCACTTGCCACCTGGGGGTCATTCCAGTGGCCAGAGCTGCTGCCACCCTCCCAGCTCTCAAACGACCATTTTCCTGTCCAGAACGAGACCCAGCTGAGTGCGGTCACCTGCCACTCACCCCGTTTTCTCTTGGCCAGAGCCCGTTGGTGCGATTCTGCTCAATTGTGCACATTCCTAGCGGGCTTTGGGGTGGGAGGCAGGAGGCTGAGATTCTGAGGTTTAAGCAATGCGTTTCAGAGATGCTGTCAGGTCAGAGCTTCCTTTCACTCCCTTGGGGTGGCCACCAAGTAAACAGCTCAGGTTTCACCCCTGCTGGAAGGAGAGAGGTGGCATTCACACCTGCCAGCAGATAAGCACTCCTGTCCTCACCATGATACGGCATTTAGTGGAGTCAGGGCTGGGAAGAAAGAAACTGACTTCCCTTGTTGGGTGAAATTGAACCTCGGGGAACAACTCTGTCTCAGACCAACCAGTTCCTTCTCGGTTTACTGAGCGGCCGCCCAGCCAGCACCCCTCAGCTCACAGAGGACCAGGCCGCCACCGCGGGCAGTGGAGCGGGGAGGAGGGAGCTCGTGTTTGGGCCTTGTCAGGGAAAGCAAGCGGCCTTTCTAACGAGGGCCATCTTGTCTGGGCCGCTTCAGCCCAGTGGCTGCGTGTCCCTGGCTCCAAGTGCTCGGTGGGGGAGGGGGACGTGCAGGACGGCGGGTGTCGGGGTCCTCCCCAGTGGGCCCTCTCATGGGACTGCCACCAGCCACATAGACACCACGGGTCTGTCCTCCCAGTGTCCTTTGTCATGTGCGAAAACTCATTCCCTGTTCCACTCTGAGACCTGAGCTGTAATTTTACTCCTCCAAAAAGAAGCAGCCAGGTTTGTCTGTCCCGGCAGTATTTATTTATACAGCAGAAGATTGGGAAAAGAAAAGCAGTGTTCGACAAGATGGTAAAATAATCCAACGATTGAAGAGTTAACAAGTAAATAAGTAGTGGAAACCCTTGGGACGGCGCCGTACGTCTGTTTAGTGATGTGGTTAAGAAAAAGATGTTAAGTGGAAAAACGTAGGACACACCGTGCATGGAGAGTGTGTATCAAAAGCACACGCTGGTTGGAAACGCAGCAAAACGTGAGCGTGCTTAAAATCAAATCAGCAGAGATCACTTGTCCTTCTTCGTGTCTTAGGACAGAGGATCTAAAGGTGTGTGGCTGAGGCCGTCGCGTGCTGGCGCGGGGAGCCATCGCTACCCAGTTCTTCCGGTCTCTGGCCTTGCTGTCCTGGCCCGTTGGGCTCCGCCAAGCCAGGCGTCCCACAGCCAATGGGGCAGAGCAAGGCCTGAGGGTCCCGGCTTCCCTCGCCGGGTCCGCTCACCGGGCTCACCCGAGCCTCAGCCGCTTGTTTATATGGTTAGCGGGTGGCTCCCTCCGGCTGGGCTCCGTGCACCCTCCAGCCTCGGTGCGAAGCGGCAGAGGCCTGCCCAGCCCGTGTCCTCAGATGGCCTCCTTGGCCTCCACAGGGTCCTCCCTGTTGTTTACGTTTCCAGCAAGAAGGCAGCCAGGCAGGAGCCACCGTCACACGCTCGCGATTGGAAAGCACGCTTGCAGACGCAGCGGTCATGTGGGATTGGGGACAGTTGAGGCCAGTGTTCCCCTGAGTCCACGGCACAGGAACCAGTGCTTCCAGAGACCAGGAGGGACACCAGCATGCAGGATGTGGTAGCACGGGACGCCCTGAGTACCTTGGTGCCGTGGGCGCGGTTTTGGTTTTGCGCTGGGGGCGGAATTGGATACCCGTGGCCGCTTGTTTTGTTCAGAAACTGCAGCGGTTTTGCCTGTGCTTGGTGACTGTTAATGGAGCAGTTAGTTAACGTGTGAGAGCAGCATCCGTCCAGACCCAGATGGGGGAGAGGCGGCCATTGACGGGCTCTGCCGTCTGAGCTGTCCCCGCGAGTAGGGAGGGCAGGAACATTCCGGCGTGGCTGGGCGGTGGGAAGTGGACTCGGGCCCGGGACAGCGTTCGGGTTGCTAGGCCAGGGCAGGGCTGTCTCTGGGCACCCAGCCTGCCTGTCCCAGCCGGGTCCCTGAGGCTTGCTACATGGAGAGCATCGGCAGTGGCCCTTCCAGGCCGAGGCCGAGGCCTTGAAGGTGATCGACAGTTTTAATTGGCCTTCTGCAGAGCCCATCTCTGCTGGGCCGGCGGAGACGAGGCTTCCCGGGAAGGCAGGCGGGCACTGGGACCCCACAGTCTGTCCTCGCCAGCCCCCCAGTCCTGGACCCCAGCTCTGACTGTGCTGGGTATCCGTTTCCCAGCAGCAAAGCAGGAGGAGGGCTCTCGTATGCCTTAAAGGGCCAGCGCGAAGGTGAACCAGCACAGCAAGCGGAAGCGCATGTCTGTGCCCTGTGCGCACAGCATGAGAGCCACCGTCATCCTCGGTGCAGCTGTGGCACTGGGTCTCATGGGTCTCATGGAAGGACCCCGGCCAGGCCACCGTCCTCAGCAGAGCCATAACGCTGGGTTCTATGGAAGGACCCCAGCCGGTGTCATGTCAGCTCTGAGCTCATCTGGCTTTCCAGGGCCAGTGTCAGCACCTCCTGTCTGTGTTGTTCACTTAGAGGAGGACAGTCTGACGGCACCCGCTCGGTCAGCGCCCACCTTGCGGGAGAAGAGAGACCTTGAGGACCCGGTGACTTGCCGGGGTCGCCTAGCTGTCGGGCAGGAGGAGCCCCAGTCTCCAGCTAGCCTGCCATGAGCCTGTGGCTCCGGACATGCCCCCTGATCCTCCACACCAGGAAAAAGGGGGAAAACAGGAAAAACGGCCAACGGGTGGACCCTCGTTTGAACGGGAGTGTTGGGGCAGTCCCTTTCTGATCCTCAGCGGCGCTGGGTCCGGCTGCCTGTGGGACGTGGGTGGCTCCTGTCCCCTCTCAGCCTCGCCCCATCCGCCCCTGCGGGACCCGCAGTCCCACCCAGCACCTCCAGGGCGGGTCTGGGGAGCGGCCGGCATCTGCATCCCCCATACTCAGTGGGTGCCCGGAGCCTCTGACCCCGAAAGGGCCCCCCAGGTCTCGGGCCCCTGCTGGAGCCCTCCCTGCCCGAGTCAGCCACTTCCTGTGCACACCAGGAGGTGCCCAGCGTTCCGGGCTGCAAAACGAAACCCACTTCCTGGCAGAGCTCACAGCAGGAAACTCAGGCGCAGACCACGAGTCCCCACGCAGGGCTCTCACCAGCGGGGCACAGGGGCTCCAGGCCGAGGGCAGCGGGGCAGAGGTCTGTGTGTGCTCACACCTGGTTCCCCCACGGCGTGTGCTTCTTCGAGACCGCCGGTCTGGCAAGAGCCGCGACGTGGCCTGCGCTCCTCCCTGGCCCCGCACTTGTGGGGCCGGCTGGCAGCCTGGACCCGTCACACATGCCCTGCGCTGGCCTGCCCTCTCCTCCCCACACGGCAGGAGGAGGAGGCCGAGGCCCTGGGGGTGACTTGATGGTGCAGGTCCGGGGACCGCGCCTAACCTGTGCCCAGGTGTGCGGTCTGGCCAGGCACGCCTGCTCTCGCCCTGCGGTCGGCTCGAGAGACGCGCGTGGATGGAGTGTGTGGCCACGACGCCCGCTCTCAGACGGGAGGGGCGCCCGCGTGAATACCAGCTCCTGGGGCATGCGGGGGGCACTGGCTTGGGAGGCGAGGCCCACCGCAGGTTCAGCTCTGCCAGGCGTCAGTTGCGCAGACCTAGGACAGTCACTTCTGTCGGGACTCCGTTTCCCCAGCTGGCAGGTGAGAAGGTTGTAGAGATGCCCCCTCCTAAATCTACAGACCTGGAATTGGGAACCCGGTCCCCAGCACTCCCTCCTCTCTCGGGGACCCAGTGCCCTCCTGCAGCCCCTTGCCCACCACCGTCATGGAGTTTCTTCCAGTGACTGCCCTTGCCTCTCCCGAAAGCTCAGCACTGAGTCCAGCGGAAGGGTCCCGAGAGCTCGTTACAAGGCCGAATCCCGGCCCCACCCAGAACCTAGCGACTGAGCAGATAAAGCCTGACAAAACCACAACGGCATTGATGATTACAGTGAGCGTTTGTGGAGCGCCACTGCATGGAAACCTCTTTCTGTCCATGACTTGCTTTTAGCCTAGCAAGAGCCTCTGCTAAGACCAGGGCACGTCGAGCTCTGTGAGGCCTAGGCTCACAGCAGCCAGCAGCGTGTGCAGTCACGACGACAGCAGCCGTGGTGAATTAGGAGTGAGCTGGGTAGGGCTCGGAACAGGACCTGCAAGTGGTTATTGCTACGGCTCACTTCCAGGTAGAGCAACTGAGGCCTGGGAGGCTGCGAGCACACACTCGGCCGCGGGGTCAGCTCCAAGCTGGGTGCCCTCTGCGGCGTTCAGGGACCCGATCCTGGAAGGGATTGCTGCTCCAGGGACTGTTCCAGATCCTGCAGGGGCTGGTTCTGGTGAAATTCTCCCCCGCCGCGTGAGCCTCCCAGCTTGCCCCGGCTGGAGCCCGGCCTCTCCCTGACAAGCCTGCCCTGCCCCGGGAGGCTGGAGCACACCCGTCCAGGTGGCTTCCCCTCCCAGCATCCTCCAGGTCCCCATGTCCCTTGAAGCAGGCTCGGGCCTCACCTCCCCCCACCCCCCGAGCACCAGGCGCCCTTCTCCAAGGGGCTTCCCAGTTGGAGCCACTGGCCCCTGGACAAGCACGCAGCGTCGCGTGCCTCTTTTCTCGGGGGTCTTGGCGGCAGGGGCTTTGCCTCAGGCCTGTCTGTCTCCGGCCCCACAAGCCTGGCCCAGTGGCAAGCCCAGGGCAGGTGCTGGGACACGCTGTGCAACTTCGCAAAGGAGTGGAGGTGCCGTCCCCAGAGCCCCCAGAGCTGGTGGTGTGCTCACAGGGCCGCCCGCCGGGGAGCCAGCCCCTCACACTCCCAGCAGCCCAGGCTCTAGAGCTCTGCGGTTAAACCCCCAGCCATCGACTCCCCCCCCCGCTGGCACCACGTCTCCATCCCTGGGGCTGGCAACCCTCTGCCCTGGAAGGTAGCTCCGCCAGGCGCATCCGAGGGGCCAGGGACTTCCCTTCGCAGCTGTGGGGCAGGCCGCCCAGCCGGGGGCAACCATCTCGTGAATGTGCCCCGCCGGCTCTCTGCCTCACCACGTGGGTGGGCACCCGTCCTGGAGGCGAGCACGGAGGGACGCCACAGTGGCCTCTGCAGCTGTGCCCTCCCGGGGGTTGGTCCGTGAGCACGGTCAGCGTCCACCCCCGGAGCGTCTTGAGCAACGAGCAGGCGAGTGTGCACTTGAAGGCAGGTGCATCTGCGCGTTGTGTCTGTGTGTGTTGCATGGGTATCTGTGTGTGTGCGCCTGTGAGAGGGACAGGCCTCAGGCCTGCTGCACCAGGGCCGCCCATTTCAGGAGTTGATGCGCCAGTTCTCTGCTCCCAGCCCTCCCGTGGCCTCCAGCTTTGTCTCAGCCCCCCCAACCCCCCCCGCTGACCTGGATTCGACTGTTCTGCTCTTGGTGACTAGAACACTCCCACCCCATGCTCCCCACCCCGCAGATTAACCGTCCTCCCCTCATTAGCGCCCGGAGAGCACAGCGTCGTGTGGGAAGACGCCAGGGCCCCGTTCACAGCCCGTTCCCCGGCCCCGCTGTTGGGCTCTGTCAAAATAATGAAGATTTGGCCAGGCAGGGGGCCGGGAGGATGTTTTCCTGGGGGGGGGCGACATTTCTTTTTGTCCAGTAAAATGTTTTCCTGAACGTCAGAGGGAGAGGACTTGCTGTGTCATCAGAGCCGTTTCCAGCCGGCTGGCGGCGGGTCAGGGTCTGGCCAGCGCCCTGCCTGAGCCCCACGTCCTTAGTCCCTGTGGCCGGGGTGGCTGTGCCCAGGTCGTGGAGGCGGCTGTCACCAGGTCTGCCCTCGGCCACCCGAGTGTGGACCCAGCGTCTGTAACTGAGGCCACCAGACCGTGTGGGGCTCCCAGCAAAGCCTCGGACCCGCACAGCAGCTGCTGAGAGGCTCAGGGATGGCGGGCAGGGTCCGTCTGGGCTTCTCAAGGTGGGACGGTGGGGCCCAGCGAGAGGAGGGGGGCAGCCTCGCAGCCAGTGGCCCAAGAGCACCCGGTGCAGCTGTGCTTCAGCTCTGCTTCCCAGTGTGACTGGTGGCCCTCCCGGTCTCTGCCCTGAGACCTGGGGTCAATGGTGCCTGCCTATGGGGCAGCACTGCTCCCTGGCGGCCCTGCCCACTGAAGGCACTGCCCACAGGGTGGTTCTGGAGCTGGGCGTGCCTGTTCTGCGGCCTGCCTGCAGCAGGACTGCAGGTACATGGCCTCTGTGTACCTGGCCGTCCTCTCTGTGTCGCTGCCTGGGGCCATGAAGGCGCTGAAAGCGGCACAAGCGTCTCTTCCGGTTCTAGAGGCTCAGGGCCCTCCCCCCCGCCGTGGTGGGTACGTTCCGTGTAGCTGCAGCCGCTGCCTCAGCCTGTCTCCCACCCCTTCCCTTCTGTCTGCGAGCGTCTCCCCTGCACGTCTAGGAGGACGCTTGCCATTGGATCAGGCCCCCCTGGATAACCCGGGGTGATCTCACCTTGAGACCCTCTGTTGAACGCACTTGCAGAGACTCAGCGTGGATGCGTTCACATCCACAGGCTGAGGCAGGTACAGTCACCCCGGGACAGTCAGTCCCTGCACCCACCTGTCGAGCCGGGGGATGAGCTGGCGTGTCTGGCGCCCGGCACGCGGCAAACGCCCGGTGTTCGTGCTGGCATAATCCTTGCCGACCGCTGTCTCGTGACTGCCGCGTCCTTGTCGTCATCGTTGTGGCCAGCTTTCGCTAAGAGGCTTAGGGCCAAGCACAGTGGCTCACGCCTATAATCCCAGCACTTTGGGAGGCTGAGGTGAGAGGAGCGCTGGAGTCCAGGAGTTTGAGACCAGCCTGGGCCACGCAGTGAGACCCCGTCTCTTAAAAGTAAATGTATAATTTTTAAAATGTTTTAAAAAGAGACTTCCCAAGTCGCCCTCCGGATCGGTGGCATCCCAGATGTCAAAGAAACGCTGCGTGTTTCTTCTTGTTCTCTCACACCCCGTCCCATCAGCAAGTCTCGGCTGCTCTGTCTTCAAAATATATCCCCGGTGGTGTCCCACGGGGCACCCCAGGGGCGCCCCTGACGTCACGGTGGGTGTGAGTGGCACCTCTGGAGTTAGGCAGGGTGGGTGTTTGTGGCCCCTTTGGTGACGCTACTTGCCGCCTCGGCCGCCGTCCCCACAGCCCCCCGGGCTCGTGGCAGGAGGTGCTGGTGGCCTCTCAGCCTCGTCCCTTCCCCTCCACGCCCATCTCCTCACGTACCCGGGCCCGTCCACCCCCCTTGGAGACACACTTCACACACAGGTCAGCCCTTGGCCCCTGCCTCCAGCCGTCCACTCTTCCCCCGTCTCGCTCAGAGAAGCCAGGCTCTGTCCCGCTGCTCTTCCCCCTGACCCACAGCACACGGGGCACCCGCCCCGTGGACGCGCACTTGCTCCGGCCGCTCTCAACCCCAGCTGCGTCAGGCTCTGCCCAGCACCGGGGAGGCCCCTCCCACCCCCGAGGGTCACAGCCAAGGCCACCCTCTTTGTGTCCGTCCCTCAGTTCCCTGACCCTAGAAGGTCACAGCCAAGGCCACACTCCATCCCCACCCTCTGTTCTAGCTCTCCTTCGAGCCCTTGTGCTCCCTGACTAGCGCTGGGGGACTTGCCCGCCTCTCTGTCCCACGCAGCTCCTGCAGGGAAGGGATCTGGTACTGACGGCTCATGCCCCGCACCCGGCCCGTGGACTCACTGCACACGTCCCTGGACGCGGGGTCCCTGTGGTTTCGGCTCGGCACGTGTGACCTCATAGCTTCCAGCAGCCCGGTGAGGTGGGCACTGTCATGTCCCAGTTCATGGGTCATGGAGCTCGGAGGGGGGACCCTGTCCCCAGCCACCCGTCACCGCCAGTGTCGCGGCCAGCTCTGCACCAACCAAAAGCCACTTGCCCAGCCGCCCTCTGTCGCCAGGCAGGAGCAAGGGGAAGGAGGGACGTTTGGGAACGGAGACGCTGTGAGGAGGAATCAGCCGGTGGCTGGCCGCCACGGCCCAGAACAGCCCCTACTGATGTTCCCTGTTTTGGTTGCTGAGTCTCGAGAAGTCCCCACAGCCTTCCTACCGGCAGGGGAGGCGTCCCTGAGGCCCGTCTGGGGACCGTCGGGTGTGAAGGCCCGGCCGCTCCCGAGAGGGCACATGGCTGTGTGAATGTGCCCTCGATTCCTAAGCAGGCCGTGTAGTCAGCGTGGTGTCTTGATTCGACGTGCGTGTCCCAGTGTGGAGTGACTCAGAGCACACGTCTCGTCAGGGCTCCTTCCCAGCTCTGCCGCCGAAAGACACACAAAGAAACAGGAGCTCTTGCTTCCTGAGTCCTCTGCCCGGGGCACGTCCCAGGAGCGTCACGCTGACCGACTCGAGGCCCCAAGCCGCTCTGGGAGGGTGTGCTCTCATTCACCCATCATGGAGTCACAGAGGCACAGAGATGTCGGAGACTCAGCCAGAGTCACACAGCCCCTCCACAGCAGAGCCAGAATGTGTCCTCTCCCGGGGCCCACGTGTCACCTGGTCTCTGCTGTAACCCTCAGGGTTCCGGTGTGTCCGCTGCGGGGAACGCCCTCTCCCGTGCCCTCCAGCTGGAAACCCTGTGCCTTGAGGCTGACACTGCTGGGAGTTCTGAGCTGCAGGTGCGGATGTGGAAGGGCAGCGGGAGGAGGGGGGCAGGTGAGCCAGGCGCGCCCCCCTCCCCCGCACATCTGCACTGGGCCCCGCCTCCCAGGCTCTCACAGCTTGTGCTGACCTTGGCTGCTTTCCCTGCCTCCACGGTTGGTGGGCACAGGAGCCCGGCATGTGTCTCGCTTTGGACACGGCCCCGTGCGGGACGAGGGAGCAAGCCCTGGGGTCTCCTGGGGTCCCTTCGCCTCAAAGCAGCCTTGTGTCTCTTTCGTAGTTTGACCCACACAGAAGCCTGTGCACAGCCATGGGTGTTCCCCTTTGAACACCCATGGTGGGAGGAAACTGAGGCACAGGCTAAGAACTCTGACCTCCAGGTCACGCGGGCCTCCTGGCCTCCCACAAGGGTTCCCTGGGCCGTCCCACGCTTCTTTCTCCTAGTCTCAGCGGGCACAGCCTCGATGGCGCCCTGCTGCTGCCCACACTGGTGTGCCGCCGGCCCAGTCCTGAACCCTCACCATGCTGGTAGCTGTCCCTGATCAGGGCCCACCTGTGCCGGGAACTGTGCGGGCCTTTCGGGCGCCCTCCCTCCTCCTGCCCACAATGATGCCCACTGTACAGATGCGACGCCTGAGGCCACACGGTCCCCAGCCAGCGCGGCCAGGTCGCCACTGGGAAGCGGGAATCGGCATCCAAATGCGTCGCCCTCCGGCTCCAGCCTTCCTTCCGGGACCTCTGCCCCCACCCCTCCAGCCCACGTGCTGGCGGCCCCTTCCCTCGTCATGGCTGTGCCCCTCCCAGACCTGGCCCTCCACCCCCCCAAGTGGTCTCTGCCCGGCCTCCCTGCCTGGCCTTCTCCTTGCAGCCTCCTCTGCCCTCTCCCACGGCCTGCTCCCCACCCAGCCACTCTGCCGGGGCACCCCGCTCGCTCTGCGGTGGCACGGGCGCTGAACACGGCATGGGTCCTGGGGTGGGAGGACTCCCAGGGGTGCCAGTGCAGGAGCCAGGGAACCTGAGGCTCTTTTGTTCACACACGCACTGGCCCCCGAAACAGCCTGTGGCTGGTGTGTGTGCCACGGGCCACCGGGAGCTCCTTGGGGGACGGTGTCCTTCTCTGGGTGGTCAGCAGAGACGGGGGTGAGGGGAAGGAGGCGAGGAGGGCTCGTGAAACTGGCGGTCGGCCTCTGTGAGACCCGCATGCCGGGACGCCCCATCCCAGCTTTGCCCAGGATCCTTGCTGCTGGATTCCGAACACGCTGAGAGGAAGCTGTGGAGCCCAGCGACTGGGCTTAAAGTGACAGCTTCCATTCATCCTCACTTGACACCTTCCTCGCCTGGTGACCTCAGCCTGCTCAGCCTTCCAGGGACCCGGCCCACACAGGCCGTGAGGAGGGAGTCCATCATGCACACCCAGGTGCCAGCCAGCACCCCACACGTCCCCCGGGGACATGCTCTGTGCCAGCTCTGGGCTGAGCCCTGCCGGAGCTGGGACCTGAGGGCAGGCAGGGCGCAGAGGGTCCCTTGCCGTCATGCTTCCTGGGGGACGACGGCACGCACATGTGTGAGCAGGGGACAGGCTGCAGGTTGGGAACGGGGTCTGTGGTAAGAGATGCCGTCAGGGCAAATGGAGGGGGTGGGAGAGGTGGGGTTGAGGAAGGTGGGAAAGGGATGATGGACAGGAAGCCGGCAGCCGAGCACGGACGGCGGCACAGCGGGTGCCAAGGCCTGGTGGTGGCACACTCGAGGCCCATGTCAGGCGGCAGTGCTGGCTGCAGTTGCCGTGTTGTTGCTCCACATGACCCCGTCCTCCAAGTCCGCCGTGCCCGGGCCACCACCCAGTGCTCGAGGCCGCCTTCCTGGGCCACCACCCGATGTCCAGGTGAGACGTGGAGGAGACCGGCTGGGCGGAGGCCGGAGGGCAAGGAGGCCGTCGGAGCAGGGCCGGGAGGCGGCAGCCATGCAGCGGGAAAGGAGCCAAGGGCCTGGGGCTGAGGGACCCCGCAGGCCGCCCAGGCCAGGGCTCTTCCCTGCCCGAGGCCGGGCGAGGGGGCCCAGGCACAGTCGATGACCTCATCGTCGCTGGCGAGGGGCCGCCGGCGCCATGGTCACCGCTGAGCAGGGCGTCAGGTGGAAGGACGGGCTCCCCGCCTGACATGCGCAGCCCTGGGCGGGCGTCCAGCCGTGAGTCACAGGCAGACGCTCGTCGGGCCAGGGAGCGCCGTGGCTGCAGAGACTGGCTGTGGCTTCCGGAGAGCAGGGAGATGGGGCGGGCGCCGGGTTCTCCGGATGTGCTCCGGGGCCCGGTGCCCCCGCTTCTCCCAAAGGTGCCAGGAGCCTCCCAGGCCTCCCAGACGCCCATGCTCCCCTGGGAGACGGAGAGCCCGCCCGGGCCCCGGACCTGCGTCCCTCCCCCACGTGTGGATGCGCCTCCGAGAACATCTGCACGCAGCCTCTCCGGCCCCTGGGTCCCCGTCTGTCATGTGACCGGGTGCTCCAAGGTTCCATCAGGCCCCTCCTTCACGTCCCTCCTCGTGGACAGGGAGACCAGGCCCGAGAGCTCGGAGTCACCCCAGCTGGAGGCGGGACTGGAGCAGGCCACACCATCGCCGTGTCTCACACCCGCCTCTTCCCCACCCCCCGGTCCCCAAAGGCCTCTTCCCCCCCACCGTGTGCCTCGCCTGAGAGATGTAAGTTCAGTGACAATCCCCCCTGGGGCGGGTGGGTCTCGAGACCGGGCCCAGTGGGACGACCCGGAGGATGGGGCACGGGTGGTCTCACGGGCTCCGGCTGGCCAGACCGCCGCGCCCCTTCCGACGCAGCTCCCAGGGCGCCTCCCCCAGGCAGCCCTTGCCGTCACCCCCGCTGAGTCATCGTTCAACAAGCCCACAGCTGGCCACCCCGGCCTCCTGGGGCCGCTTCTCCATGTGGGGTAGGGGTGTGGTGGCCAGTCCATGTGTGCGCCTGTGCACTCCAGAGCCAAACTGGGGTCACTCGGTTCCGCCCTTTGCACAGCTTCGGGGGGGCCTTCAGCTGCCTCAGTTTCCTCACACGTCAACCCGGACAGTCACAGTGGCTGCCTGGCGGGGTGCTCTGAGGACTAGATGCGCCGGACGTGTGAACAAGGCTGGCTTTGGAGGCTGGCGTGAGCTTGGCGCCAGTGAAGCTGTGGCACTCTTGCCGTTCCTTGCGGGTCCGCATTTGATTCTTGAAAATCGCCTTGGCATGTGACCCTAGCTGGTCACCACACCCGCCCCACTCCTGCATTTTCTGCATTTGCCTCAGGTGTCCCCGCCCGGGCAGAGTGGCCCCAGCGACGCACTTGCTGGGGGCGAGGGCAGGGAAGGGCGCCAGGCATCAGATGGCTGGCTTAACAGCCGCAGGTTCGGGGCGGCTGGCGGCCACGTCACTCGTTCCTGCGCAACTCATGTGACTTGACGGTTTGGAATGTGTCGGGGGAGCTTTTCCAGCTGTGAGTCAGCCCGTCTGCACACTCGCACACCATTAACAAAGGGGGTTGGCGCGGCCATTCGTGAATGCAGGTGGAGACCTCTGTGGGTTTTATTCCAGCCCCGAAGGCAAGTCAAACAGTAGACGTTTAATAAAGGGCCTGAAACAAGATGCAGCTGGGAGGAAACAGCTGCTGTGCCCCCAGCCGCCGTGTGCAGAGCAGGGTCGCACATGCATGGCCTGCTTGGCACCTCCTGGACACCTGCAGTCGAAGGAAAAGAGATGTGTGCGAGGTAGGAAGCAGAGCCTGAAAGTGTGGAGCACCTGCTGTGTGCCAGATATTCATGAGGGGGAGATGCTGAGTTCAAGGGTGGTGGGGACACGTGAGGTGACTGTGTCCAGACAGGCCTGGGGCCGCACCCCGCACCAGACCGACATCAGATCACCCAGGCACAGCCCGTCTGACGGACAGCAAGATGCAGGCTTGGTGGGGAGCAGATCTCAAGCTCTCAGGGGTGGAAACTGGACTCCACGCGGCATCTGAGCCTCTGGCCTGGAGCCTCCGCCTCCCTGCGCCAAGCGGCTGAGGGTTGGCTCTTGCCCCAGGAGTGTGTCCACACCCAGGGGGAGGCAGAACCCTCCTGAGGGCGAGGCCTGCGTGTCCCAAACAGGCGCAGGGGCCCGGACCCTCCACCCTCTTCTCCACTCCTCAGAGGGGCTGTGGAGGCCCCACTCACCCAGACCGCCTCTGCATGGCTGTTAGTTTTGAAGAAAGAAGCCGCTGCCCACGCAGAGCGCCCCTCTTCCCTTCTCAGTTCGCCTCTTTGGCGAGGGCTCGTTTCGGGACTCTGGTCTCCAGGGAGCCGTGTCCTTCTCAGAAATGGGAGTCGAAATCCAAGGCGTGTCCGCTCCTCACCTCTGAGCAGCCACGCTGGAGCCAGGGCCCCCAGCCCGGGGGATGGGGGGCCGGCCGGGCACCTGGAGCGTTTGCTCAGCTGAGCAGAGGGCAGACGGTTGGCCTTTCAGAGAAGGCAGGTGCCACCATGCGTCTCCGAGGGCTGAGGGCCTTCCTTCCATCCAGCAGACACTCTGAGGCCGCCATGTGCTGGGAGCCGCAGACACGAGCCCGGCCCTGCTGGCTTCCACCGCGCCAGTGAAGGCACAGCCCCGAGGCCTTGCTGGAAGGCCTGGCCCGGCTCCTCGTCCAGCCTTCGCGGCCCCGGCCCCAGGGCAGTGCCGGCAGGGTCCAGTGGACCCTCACCCAGCCGCAGCGCCCCCCCAGTCCTTCCTTCCTCCCCCGCCCCTTGCCCCCCATCTCGCCGCCCTGCCCGGGCCTCCTCGCCACCTCCCCACGGCCCAGCCCGTCGTCAGCGGCGAAGAGGCACCAGCAAGCCAAGCAGATGGTGCCCGGGCAAGTGACACTGTCACAAAGCGGCAAAGCAGATGCCACCCAGTGTCGGGCACATGTCTCGGGGGTGTCGACTGTGCTTGACCGTTCCGGGAGCCCATAGTGACGTCCTGGCCCTGGAGGCAGCTGGACCTGGAGCGTTTCCTTGACCTGGCATCGGAGCACCGCGCCCCAGCCTGCCCAGAGCTGTGTGGCCTCAGGAAGGCCACCGCCCCCTCTGAGTTTCTGTCTTCTCTGCTGTGTGGTGGGCTAGAGGCTCGGCTCGCGACAGTGGGGACTGGCTTGTGGGGGTCAGGGAGCTCTTCTGAGGCCCCAGGGCCTGTAGGGTGGCATCCTTCCCATGGGTCAGTGCTGGGTCAGTCTCTTGAGCATTCTTCCCCTGCCGGACAGCCAACTCTAAGGACAGTGGGCAAAAGCGTGGAACTCCCAGGAGTCGACTCTGTAGGCCACGGGATTCAGTGCAGAAGCTCCAATTCCCTGCAGGCGAAGGCCCAGCCCTGCAGCCTGGGGGTCCTGCTGGCCCAGGAAGGGGAGACCTGCCCCAGGCGGTGCCTCCATCTCTGCCACACACGGGCCTGCACTCCCCAGGGCTGAGGGCGCCTGCCACCCTGGCTGCCCCGACAGTGCAGGGGAGAGGGTACGGCCCAAGGCTCCGGCTCCTTCCGCCCGAGACCAAGAGACGAACTAGGGTTCTAGAGACTTCCGCAGGCCGGGACTTGCTTGCGGGGCTGGTGAGGGTGCAGGCGTCCCTCCCACCTGTGCGCGGGGCTGAGCCCCCTCCCAGCCTGGCCATGAGCACCAGTGACCGCAGCCGGCCAGGTGTGGAGGGTGCCCGCGACTAGCATGCAGGACGCGGACCCGCCCATCTGCTTCCCAGTGTGGAATCTCCTTGAGAACAAGGCGGGTAGCGGGAGACACCTGCGCTCAATGCCACTTCCCGGGGAAGCGAGACACAGCGGGGTCAGCTTCAGGGGCACCGGGAGAGAGAGACCCGGCAGGGTGGCTGCCCGCACATGCTGTGGGTGGCCCTGCCGCCGGGGACACCCTGGGTCCGGCCTCGACGTGCCGGCCTATCCAGCAGCAGCACACACCATGACCTCTGGCCACAGCCCTCCCGGGGCGCATAGGGCTCACGTGGCAGGGCCTCCAAGCTGTGAATGTGCCTCCGGCCTGTGGCAGGACTGCACAGCTTCCCATGCAAAGCGTGGTCACCGGGATGGATCCTCTAAGGGCGGCTGCCAGGGCAGGCCCTGAGGCCTAAGAAGGCTCTGGGGCGGTGAGGATGCCCCGCCCCCAGCTTTGCCGTGGCGGGGCTCTTCTGGAATACCAGCCTTCGGGTATACAGGCTGCCGGCTCCTCCGGGCCAGTGTCTTGCTTCCTTCTCAGAACCGCCACCAAGCCCAGAGACTCTGAGGCTGTTGAATGAGCAGCTTGGTCCTGCCATCCCCTCCTCCTCACCCTCCCTGACCCCGCCCAGACCCACGACTGGAGCCTGCTGGACAGAGATGGACACCCAGTCGCCCTGCCCTGCGGCTGACAGTCTCTTCTCTCCGTAGGTCCTGCCCTGGCCGCCCTGGAGTCACTCCGCACAAAGCCCCCAGGATGTAAGCAAGACGGGACGCTGGACGGGTGAGTGCTGTGGCGTCGGCAGTGGCTGGGCCTCGGTGGACTTGCACAAGGAAAGGAGAGGCAGGGAGGGAACGGGCAGCAGAGCCCGGCAGCCTGAACTTGTGTTTCCACCCGCACGTGCCTGGGAACAGCGGTGCCGTGTGTCCAGTGTGAGATCTGGGACTCCACTGGGCTCCCGCCAGTCCCTCTCCAGGAGCCCTGGAGCCTGCAGGGGCCTCTGACCCCCCATCCTCTGCAGTGGGCCCCTCGCAGAGCATGCTGGGTGTCTCGCTCAGAGGCCTGGTCTCGCATGCCGGGACTGCCCAAGAGTACCAGCAAGTCACGTGTCAGGGCGTTGGCCCAAGGAGGAAAGGCACAGCTGGACGCGGTGGCTCACTCCTGTAATCTCGGCACTTGGGAGGCCAAGGTGAGAGGATGGCTTGAGCCCAGCAGTTTGAGACCAGCCTGGGCAACATAGCAAGACCTTGCCTCTACAGTAAATCCGAAAATCAGTCGGTGTGGTGTTGTGTGCCTGTAGTCCCAGTGACTCAAGAGGCTGAGGCGGGAGGGTCTCCTGAACCCAGGAGGTCGAGGCTGCCGTGAGCCATGATGGTGCTACTGCACTCCAACCTGGGCAACAGAGAGAGCTCTTGACTCAAACAAAAAATAAAAAGGAGAGAAAAGGCATGGAGACACGTGTCGAGACCCGCCGTTCCACTCCCGGGGCTGATGAGGCAGCAGTGGGTGAGGTTCGGGCAGGCGGCCTCACTGCCAGTCCCAAAACCCAGCCTCAAGCACGGGAAAGAGCACGCTCCTGCCTGGACGGAGACGGCAGGAGAGAGAGGGCGGGCTCCTTTGTGCGCCGTAACTGGGTCTTCTGCCCCAGCCGGGGTCAGCGACACAGTCAGTGTTCACCAGGGCCCCAGCGCCAGCCCAAGGGCTGCTCCTGAAAAGTTGGCAGCCTGCATGAGAATCGCAACACGGGGGCTGTGCACAGCCAGGGTCCACAGTCCTGGTGCTGCGGGGCGGAGAGGGCTGTCGGCCAGCTCCAGCGGGCTTCAGCCCCTCACAAGTTTCAGGCAGGACTGGAGCGCAGAGGACGCAGGAGAGCATGGTGGGGCGCTCGTAAGCGATGGCCTAGGGAGGCCCCGTCATGGCCGGGAGCAGCACCTGGGCTGTGGGACCTCAGGCAAGTCGCCAGCCTCTCTGTCCCTCGGGCTGCTGGTCTGTAAGATGGACACTGTGGTGGCTCCTGCCTCACAGAGCAGCTGTGAGGGTGCCGTGAGTTGGCGTGATGTGGCCTTAGCCTGTGACGGGACAGAGGCAGGCTCTGGGAACACCGTAGCCTTATTCCAGACGTGGGGCGGGAACAGCAGGGCAGGTCGGAGGGCAGAGCACTGGGCCGGCGTCTGGCGCTCCGGGGTGATGGCAGGGTGGGGACCAGGGCGGCAGGCCGCCCCTCTTGCGATCCGCTTCCCCGGGGCGAGAATGTCGCCCGGGGGCCTGTCCCTCCTGCGCTCTCCCGGACGGTCCTGCTGGCTCAGAGCTGCTCCAAAGGCAGGGCCTCGTGGGGACTGGTGTGACGTCTCACCACGTCCCTTTCCCCCGTGATGGGGACACCAGCTCCAGCTGCGTGGCTGTGGTCAAGAAAATGGGAGAGACCACACAGAAGAAAGGTTTTGTTGGTGGAAATAGGGCTCCGTGTGAGGCGCCAGGAGGACTCCACACGGAACACACAGGCATGTCACTGCAGGCCACAGCAACGCAGGAGTCGCCCCTCCCCCGCTCCAGGAGCTGGGGTGGCTTGCAAGCCTGGAGCCCTGTGCGGGCCACACCTCTCACACTGGTAGTGGAACTGGGGCTGCAAAACGGGCTGTGGCCACCCACCTTGCTCTGATCCCAGCTGGGCAGTGGGATCGTGGTGAAGGCCAAGCGTGATGTGAGCACAGCCTGGGCCCGGGACTCAGGGCGCCCACGCCCCACCCAGCCTCCCACATCTCCTGGGGCCAGCCTCTCTGCACTGCAGGTGGGAAGGGAATGAGGGCGCCAGATGGCTGTGGCTGCCGGGGCGCCATGCTGAGAAGCGAGCCCAGGAGGTGCCCGGCCCGTCCAGGCGAGAGCGTGCTGCGGTGGACTAGTCATCTCTGCCTGGGCAGGATGAGGAACAGGCCAGCAGCCCTCCCTGGCCGCTGCCTCCGTTCATCCCCGGGGCAGAAACAGGGCGGCCAGCGGTCACCCGCGGCCCGTGGGCAGGGAGAAGGGGCATCCCGCCCCCCGGTCCCCACAGAGGCTCCGCCCGGCGTGTGGCCTGCCCTGCACACCTCTCTTCATGCTTGACCGGCCTCGGCGACCTCTTCTCCTGAGATGGAGCCATGGCGCCCTGGGGCTCAGGGGGGCTTGAGGGCGCCAGGGAGCTAGCCACCGGAGCCAGGCGCATCAGAATGCAACTCCTGCGCCCTCGGGTCCTCTCTGGCCTCCGGGGACTCCGTCAACACCACCCACCGCAAGGCGAGGTCGCAGGGCCATGAGGAGTGTGCGGTCTGGAGCTGCCGGGCTCCTCGGCCAGACCTGGCTCTACCTCTGCTGGGCCTGGAAGTCTGTGCCTCAGTTTCTTCACCTGGAAAAGTGGGCCACTCCTAGGGCAGTCATGATGGCGAGATGAGGTGATGCAGCAGGCCCAAAGTATCCGGCACGAAGTGAATGTGTCCGTGAGAACAAACTCAGTGAGTCCACGCGGAAGTCGGGTGTCACGTGGCCACCCAAGAGACCTCAGCAGGTGGCCCACTCCCCGGGCGATGGCGCCCTTTGACCCACAGAATCGAAGCCAGGGGCTGGGGGGACGGAGCTCACAGCTGGGCCTGCAGGAGGGAGCCCAGCGGAAGTGTGGAGGCAGACAGAGCACAGGCATCGTAGGCTTCGGGGAGCCCACGGGAGCATGCACAGCTGAGGCGGGCGAGGCGTGGCGTCCTGGGCGCCAGCTGAGCGTCGAGCAACTGCAGAGGCTTGAGAACGGGGCAACGTGAGGAGACCCTGGGCGTCAAAGACCAGGCGGTCAGAGTGCAGACAGGCTGCAAGTCAGAGGGGCCAGAGACAAGGGCAGTCAGGGGTGGCGGCCGTTCTCAGAGCCGGGAGAGAGGGAGGGACTGTCTACACCCAGGCGGCCACACAGGCTTAGAGTGAGACTCAGTCTGGAGCAGGAGAGACCAGACCTGAACGTGGACAGTGAGGAAGGGGAGTCAAGGGCGAGTCCAGGCTCCTGCGTGAGAATCAAAGACAGAGTTATCCCCATTAACCAAGCAACGGCGGGCAGAGGTGGAAGGTAGCCAGCCTCACCAGGCCCTGGGAGCGTGGCGTCTGTTCGCCGTGCCCATACGGGACTGGCGCCCGACGGCAGGCAAGCAGGCAGCCCTGGGGTCCAGGGGCTCGAGTTCACATCCTGGCTCTGCCTCGCCAGCTGTGTGTCCTTGGAGGGGCCGTTTACACCGCTCGAGCCTCCGTTTCCTCATCTGCACGAGGAGGGTGGTGTTGCTGTTCCTGTTATTGTTGTTACCTGCCTGCAGGGCTTTCAGAGCTGAGTTGGGCACGCGGGAAGCTCTCACAGGGGTGCCCTGCATACACCAGGCTTAGCGTGACATCAGCTGTAGGGCCCGTGGTCGTATCGTCACCTGGTGGAGATGTCTGGCATGGGCCTGGGAAGGCCTGGGTGCACAGGTGTGACGCATGGGTGTGTTCCTGGGGCGGTCGGATGGGCATCACCTGGACCTTTGCAGGTTGCGTTACCCTCCCCAGCTGTCCTGCAAACAGGTGATGTGGGACAGTATCTCTGTCACCAGAGGCCTCAGGCCTGTGGCGGAGGATAGAAGGACAGACAGCTGAAGGGGAGACTGGTGACCTACGGGGTGACTGCGCTTGCTCGAGGACAACTCGGGCTGGGCCGGACCTGGCCCCGGGCAGCTGCAGCGCCAAAGAGGTGGCACCCAGCGTCAGCTCTGCCAGGATTCATGCAGCGCCCATGCCAGGGGCCACGCATGTGACACTCACTCCGCTAAGGCCCAGTCAGGACGCCCACCGCAGGCACGGGGTCCCCCTGCAGGTCCAGGCCCCGTTCAGCTGCCCGTGGGCCCTGGCTCTGCCCTCCAGGGTGCGGTGCAGGCTCGGTGAGGCCGAGGGACACGACACATGAAGACTCGGGCAAGTGCCCGGTCCTCTCAGCCCAGCTGAATCCAGCCTCAGGTGCTGGCCCAGTCCCATCCGTGGTGTCCGAGCCTACACGCCTCGGCCCAGGAAACCACACCCGACTCTAGCAGACAGCGGTGCCCGAGTGGGTGCCTGACGATGTTAGACTTTCTGTTGCAAGATTGAAACCCGATTCAGATTGACACACGTGTGAAACAGAAAGGCCGTTCCCGAGCGTGAAGAGTCGGGGCCGCCGGGGTTCCTCCCCGTGAGGTCTCAGACGTCTGCGGGTGTCTCCACCTCCCGGCCCGGCCTTCTGCGTGGGCGTCACGTGTGTGGGCCCCCTGACGGGGCAGCCTCTCAGCCGCCCTGCTGTCCGCCCAGAAGGCTCTGCGCTCATGCTCCTCGCTCAAGCCTGGCATGAGAGGCTTGGCCACGTGTCCCACCCAGAGCCAGCTGCTGGCTGTGCCGACCGGCCAGGCCCGGGTCACGCGCCTGCAGGCCCCGAGGGACCACGTGGGCCAGCAACAGGTGGTGGGAGGCTGGGGAGAGGGATGCCAGAGCGAGGTGCCACGTGCTGTCCTCAGGGCCTCAGAACCCAGGAGTGGGACAGGCTGGAGTTCTCGGAGCAGACTCCCCGGGAACTGACGCCGCTGGCCTTGGTGTCCAAAGCACATGTGGCGCTGGAATCCACATGTGGCGCTGGACGTGCTGTCCCATGTGGTCACTTCTGTGGCGTCCTAGCACGTGTCGTAACACACAGCTGCGTGTCTCCCCAGGACTTGGCATGAGCCCCTCGGGCTTCCTTCCCCTCGCCCCCCTGTGATGTCTGCCCATCCCTGCCGCTGCCTGGTGGCCCCCCGGGGACCTCTGGCTTCACAGCTGCCTGGACGCCACTCCCACTCTGTGAGGGCCCGTGTGGTCACTGTCAACAGTGTTTGAGCCTGATGGCTGCGGCCTTAAATCCTCAGAAGCCGTGGCTTTGTGTAGTTACTGTCCTCTGCTCTAGAGGCGGTCGTCCTGAGTGGGTCTACCTGGCTGAGTCACACTGGCGACAGACAAGCCCTCAGAGGCTCTGGGGAACCCTCATTCCACCTCCCAGCACCCTCAGGCCTCTGGACTCCAGCTCATGGCCCGCCTCCGTCTTCGAGGCCAGCCCTGGCGGCTTGAGCTTCTCCGGGTGCGTGTCTCGGACCCTGGCCCCTTCTGCCTCGTCCCCGTCCTTAAGGGGCTCTCGTGATCGCATCGCGCCCACCCCAGTAATCCAGGAAAGTCTGCCTTAAGGCCAGTCGATGAGCAGCCTGGTGCCACCTGCAATCTTAACTCCCCCCTGCCGCCTCGAGTAGCACGTTCACAGTTCCAGGAATCGGGGCCAGGCGTCTCTGGGGTGGGCGACTCTGCCTGCCACCGCGACTGTTGCCATCAGTTCAGTATTCAGCCAGCGTTCACACGTGCACGGCCGTTGCTGAGTCCTTTGCGGGCCTTCACCCCTTAATCCTTGCAGCCACCAGGAGCGGGTACAGCGAAGACCCCCATTTGCCACTGAGAAAACTGAGGCACCGAAGGTCCGTTATTCCCAAGGTTATGGAGCAGTGGACAGTGGGTCGTAGACCTGCCCGGCAGGGCCCCCAAGTCTAACCAGAAAGTCAGCTGCTGGGGGCAGGGGATCCAGACAGCAGAAAGCGGGGGCTCCTCCGGCAGCCTAGCGGCCAACGGGCAGTCCTCGCCTCCCTGGACTTTCCTTTCCTCGACTGTAGACACGCACGTGGGGCGGCATGGGTTGCTACGGCAGGTTTTGTTTTCTTTTTCAAGTCAGATTTCTGGATCCAAGCCGCTCTGTTCCGTGCGTGTCTCCAGGCTGCTTTTGGGGGACCCACACATGTGTCTCCTGCTCCCTCACTTTCTCCCTTCCTCACAGGCAGCACAGGGGTTCCAGCCGGCCATGCCATCCCTGCGTGGTCTTAGGCTTCTGTAGGCTTAGGACACTGTATTTGTAGAGGGTTGCAAAACCATGCAAACCCCTATGTGACAACGGTGGCATGTGGCCCTCCGCAGAGAGGGGTTGCTGGCGGCAGCTGAGCCAACAGGCGAGGCCTGGTGCCAGGGCCCTGTGGGCCTTTCCTCACGGCGGCTTGACAACAGTCATGGCCACAGCAGCGTGCGGTCACGGTAGCCGGTGCCAGGTTCGCGGAGGGGCACACCATCTCCTCGGTCCCCTCAGTGACTCTCCGAGGGAAGCCGGCCATAAGCCCTTCCCACATGTGGACACAGATGCTGTGGGGCCGGCCCTCACCCGCGGCCACCCGTGAGCCGGAGCAGAGCCAGCTTGAGGCCAGGCAGACTCTAGACTTGCTAGTTGCCTCCCGGCCATTGCCATTCGCGCTCCCTCCGGGCAGGAGAAGGCTCTGCCTTCCCTCATCTCCTCGCTGACCCTGACCCTCTTCCCTGTTCTCCTCAAGATTCTCTTCCCCTTCCGAAGGGCGGCTGGAAGGCAGAGAAGCCGCAGAAGCAGCTCCCACCAGCCGCCCTCAGTCTGCTTTCGGCGTCCCTCCGTCTCTGCCCGTCCATGCAGTCTTCCGTCCCTCCCACACGTCCATCTCTCCATCCGTCCATCTGTCCCTCCGTCTTCCCCACCTAGTCATCCCTCCATCCAGTCGTCTGTCCCTCTGGTAATCCCTCCCCCAACCCATCTCTCTGTCCGTCCCTCCATCCCTCCGTCCGTCCCTCCATCCCTCCATCAATCCATCCACCCATCTCTCTACCGTCCCTCCGTCATTCCCTCCACCATTCCACCTCTCCGTCCATCCCTCCGCCTGTCCGTTCCTGCATCCATCGATCCATTCCTCTCTCCATTTCTCCCTCCATCCCTCCATCCGTGCCGCCACCAGTCCATCTCCCGGTCCATCCCTCCGTCAACCCATTCCTCTGTCCACTTATCCAGCCATTCCTCCACCCACCCGTCCGTCCATCCGTTCTCCGTCCATCCCTCCATCAGTCCCTCCACCAGTCCGTCTCTCTGTCCATCCATCCGTCCATTCCTCCCTCCCTCCCTCCGTGCGCCATCTCTCCATCCCTCCCTCCACACGACACGCCCGCACCTTGGCCCTCACCACAGAGGCAGACCCCGAGCCCACGAGCCTCCAGATGCACCTTCCCCGAGCCTCAGAGGGAAGCCCGTTAAAAGCCACCGGACATGGGATTCACATTAGGGCAGCTCCTCCCTCGCCCGTGACCATGACAACATGAGCAAACAGCTCCTTAGCTCTTCACGAACATGTTTCCTGAGCAGCCCAGCCACGGAGGGCTCAGAGGGACCGAGCAGGGAGGCAGCATCGACTGACCAGCCCACGTCTCCTTTGCCCTGGATCAGAACTGTGAGTTCATGCCTGGGTCCCGCCTTTACTGTCTGTGCAGCCTTGGGCAAGTGCCTTGTTTCTCTGTGCCTCAGTCTCATTCTCTGCAAAATGGGGGTTGTAGTGTTGACCTCTTAGAGTTCTCTTGAGAATTGAGCAGCGAATCCACATCATGCGCTCAGAGCGACACCCGGACAGATCCAGGAGGTGCCGGGTAGACATCGCCTACTTGGCGGGACCATGCACACTTTGCCCTCAAGGGTAGGAATGAAGTGGATCGGATCCGTGTAGCTTGTGGTGTGGGGTTGAATCACTGCAGGCGTCTGGGGTGACTAAAGCTTCTAGAAGGAGCCATTGGTACAGGCCACCCTGCTGGTGAGAGGCCACCGGGGACTGGAAGCTCGCTCTTCTGACCCCAAGATCTCCCAACCACCTGACTCTCGGGGGGCTTCCTCCTCCCCTGAACCACCCATTCCATGCATGTGTCTAGGGGAGACCTTGTCCCCTTAAGATTCGCTGCCGCAAATGTAATGATGCCGTGCACCCCGATTTGCATTAACCGTGCAAGAAGTGTGCAGTTTGTGTCTAAGAGCACTTAATTAAGCGCCAGGTTTAATTAGCTTAAATCAGCCTCCCACCCTGCTCTCGCGGCCCCCTTGAATAGGGGGGCTGCTTTAAGCCTGGTCCTCACCGGAGGCGCTGCTTTTAGCAGCGTCTAATCAGACTACCATTGCTGCCTTGTTGTCTTAATCGGCCTGTGACACCCGCCTTCGCCAAACGGTTCCCACTCCTGTCTTGTCCCGTTCCGGGCACGGACACCCACCGCACCGTGGTCTCCCCTGCCGTGGCCGTTGCTCCTGAGCACAGTGGTGGGAGCAAGACCCTTGTGTGAAGGTCTCAACCTGCCCCACCCTCACTCACCCCTTTTGGCTGCATTCCCAAGCCAGGGGGGTGAGCTTTGCACTTTGCAACCACGATGACGGGGTCCTCCACCTGCTCTCAGGGTCTTCGGGAATTTTCTGAAAGTTTTTCTTCCTTCCTCTAAAGAAGAGCAACCCACCCCAGACTGGACAATCACGAAGCACACAAAGTTGATCGTGGGTCCCTGGGCCTCCTCCCTCCCTCCCAAGTCCAGGGTGTGACGCGGTGCTGCCCCCTCCCGGGTACTCCCTGCCCACGGGGTCCACCTTCTCGAGGCCTGGCTGTCACGGTCTCCCCATCACCCTTCAGGGAGAGGGAACTGTCTGTAGGCTGTACAGTCCAGTCTGTCTTCTTTTTTTACGCAGGATTTCTTGAGGGGACAAAAAAGCTCCCGGTGGGAGGGACCTGAGGGGGTGGCCCAGTGTGTGACCTTTTTTAATCAGAGTAATTCCTTGGAGATTCGTCCAGGTTGTTGCGTGTATCAGCAGCTCATGCCTTTTTGTTGCTGGCCAGAGTCCCATGGGGTGGATGTCCTCCAGCTTGCCCCATTCACCTGTCAAAGGACCTCTGGGCTAATTTCAGGTTTGGGCCATTGTGGATAACACTGCTACGAGCATACACGTACAGGTTTCTGTGTGAACGTAAGTCTAAACTTCTCTGGGATAAATGCCCGGGAATGCAGCTGCTGGGTCCCATGGAAGCTGCATGTATAGTTCCTAAAAGACGACCACACTATTTTCTGGAATCACGTTGTTTTCGTCTCTTTTTTTGAGTCGGAGTCTCATTCCGTCGCCCAAGCCGGAGTGCAGTGGCACGCTCCCGGCCACCGTGACCTCGAGCTGCTGGGCTCCGGCAATCCTTATGCCTCAGCCTTCCAAGTAGCCGGAACTACAGGTGCATGCCACCATGCCCAGCTACAGGCTGTCCTCTAGCAACACAGACTGAGTCGAGCAGCAGGGGAGTGACGTCTTACGGCTCCCATCACCCTCGTGCTGACACCTAGACTCCTTTCCTGGCTTGCTGAGGCCCAGAGATCTCATCCTTCCCTCCCGTCCACCCCATTTTCTGCCACCCCCTCCCCCCACCGCCACAGCATCCACGTGGGCTTTCTCCTATTCTTCCGGTGCACCAAGCCCCACCTGCCCCACGTCCTGCTGTTCGGCCGTGTGGACTGCGCTGCCTGCCCAGACACCCTGGGAGGCAGGCAGAGCTCATGACACCCTGCAGGGTGGGGCAAGGGGTGATCCCGGTCACAGCGAGAGTGAGGGAGGTGAGCAGGGGACGGCAGATGCCCCGTGCGTGGCTCAGCAGCCGTGGCTGAGGGAGAAATGGACCTGCTGGCCTCACGTGATATTCTTTGGAGTGGCGGCGTGGAGCACAGTTACACTAGAATGCCCCACGCATCCCCAGAACCACCACACCCGGCAGAATCGCATATTAAAATCACAGGGCTGACCGGGCTCAGTGGCTCAACCTGTCATCCCAGCACTTTAGGAGGCCGAGGCGAGTGGATTGCCTGAGCCCGCGGGTTCAAGACCAGCCCTGGCAACTTGGCGAGACCTCGTCTCTACAACAAATAAAAAATTAGTTGGGCATAGTAACACGCACTTGTAGTTCCAGCTACTTGGAAGGCTGAGGCAGAAGGATCGCCGGAGCCCAGCAGGTCGATGCTGGATGGCCGTGAGTATGTCACTGCACTTCAACCTGGGCGGAGGGGTGAGACTCCAACTCAAAAAAAAAAATCGCAGGGCTGTGGGAAACTGTGGCTAGGGATGCAACCCTCAAAAAAGGGTAATAAAAGCAGCAGCGTGGCTTCACGCATGGCACGTGGTCTAAAAGTTCAGAGGTTCCCAGAAACGCGACTCTCTTCCTCGTAGGAAGGCCATTGGCTTGTGGGGCCACAAGTTGCGGGGTTTCAGCTTGTGAGTTCTGTGACACAGGGAGAGGACCATGAAAGCAGAAAGGAATGGCACCATCAGATGTGCATGACTGTGGCTTGCACCGCAGGAGGTAAACTGAGGCAGCTGGCAGGCGCCTGAGGTGTGTGCATGTGTGTATGTTGTGTATATTCATATGTCACTTAACAACGGGGATACATGCTAAGAAAGGCATCGTTAGGCGATTTTGTTGTGTGAATACCCTGGTGTGCACTTAGACCCGCCTAGGTAGTGTGGCCTGTTGCATACGTGGGCCGAGTGGGGCAGCCCGTCGCCCCCAGGCCGGACACCTGACGCCTGGGATCAGGGCAAGCAGTAAGCCCTCGGTGCAGGGTCCCAGCAGACCTGAGGAGGCACCAGTGCCTGGGGCAGGCCCCACCCAGCCCTCCATGTCTGACTCTGCAGACCACCCTCAGGGACAGCCTGCAGAAGACAGAGGCCAGGGCCATCGGCAAGATGGCGCCCACACTGCAAATGCGTCCGCGGGGCCTTGGAACTCCACACGGATGTGGGGGCCACGGAGCCGAAGTGACAGCCTCCGGTTTATATTTTTAAATGTTGCCCTGGGCGGTATAAAAAGCAGATTGTTGACAACTGGTGTCAAAGCAGGAGACCAGGCTGGAGGTGGCAGTGGGCGGCGGCTCGGGCAGGCTGTGAGATGCGGACGGTCCAGGCATGTTTTAGAGGAAGAGACAGCAGGAGCTGCTGAGGGACGCGGGGTGAGGGAGGAGTCCTCCCACTCGACGAGCCCTCCATTCCCGGAGAAGCCGTCGACTGCCATGAGGGGCCAGGCCCGACCTTGCTGGCGGTCATGAGAGCTGAACTCGTGGAGATGTGACACTAACTATCTTTAGGGCCATCGGCCAGGGCTGGTCTGCGTAGTACCAGCGTTCGGCTGTGATCAGAGCCAACAGCCCAGCATGGGGCGATGCAAGGGACATCAGGGGTCGTGGCACGTCCCCGCTGCCTTGCATGGGAAAGGCCTCTCCTGGAGGCGGGGGTCCTGCTGGAGGTTGGGGGGCAGGGAAGGCTCTCGTCACAACAGCACCTGCGATAGCAAAACATTTAACGGTGGTTCTCAGCGGTAGCTTGGGTGAGGACGTCCATCTTGGCCCAGAGGACACTGTGGTGCCTAGAGACATTTTTGGTTGTCACAGTTGGGGGTGGGATGGCGCCTGGCACCTGGTGGTGACACTGCACACAGCAGCCCCGTCAGCTCAGAGCCACCGGCCCCAAGCGTCAATTCTGCCAAGGTCGAGAAAGCTGACTTAAATGTCTGGGGTACCTGACTCGGGGGACAGTCTTCAGGCCTGTTCCAATTCTCATGGTCTGCAGCATTGTCCTTGTGGCCTGGTGGGCTCTGCTGGTGCCCACGCCGACACAAGAGCTGCTTATTCCGTGTCTGGGAGGCGCTTGTGCAGCATTGAGTATCCATGTGTTTGGGCCAGGGTGATTGAAAGGCTGCCAATTCAGAAAAAAAGAAAAACGTACCAAAGTGCCGTGAAAAGTGAAGCAGCGGGTGCAAAACTTAGACGCTACCTAGGGCCAGCTGCAGTGGCTCACACCTGTCATCCCGGCACTTTGGGAGGCCAAGGCAGGAGGACTGCTTGAGCCCCAGGAGTTGGAGACCAGCCAGGTGACAGAGTAAGACGTCATCTCTACGAAAAACAAAGCAGCGAGCCAGGTGTGGCGGCACACGCCGTTAGTCCCAGCAAGTCAGGAAACAGGTGGGCGGGTTACCCGAGCCCTGGAGATCAAGGCTGCAGTGAGCCGTGATCGTCCGAGTGAGACTCAGGAGGGAGGGAGGGAGGCCCCCGAAGCCCAGACCCCCTGCAGCTGGTGAAGGAGTAAACTGCGGCCCATCCATCCAGTGAGTATTGCCCAGACAGGACAAGGAGTGTGTGGTCGAGCCGGGAAAGACACGGAGGACCCCAAATGCACACGGCTACGTGAAAGAGCCCAGTGAGGAAGCCTGGAGACTGTGTCCAGCGACATAACATTCTGGGAGACGCAGAACTACGGAGACAGCCACAGGCCCCGGGGTGGCCAGAGCTTTGGGGAGGGGGGAGATGGGGGAGCATGGGCCCTTGGGGGCAGCGGCGCTCTTCCGTGGGACCCGGTGGTAGTGGGAGCTGACACCGCTCCGGCGAAGCCTGTGGACCGCGCCGCGCGCGGGGCTCGACGCCGTGGGCCTGCGTGGCAGTGGGCGTCCGCGTCGTTCATCAGCGGCAGCAAGGAAGCCTGCCAGCACAGGGTGCCAGCAACAAGGACAACGGGGCGGGAGTTCCGCAGGACCCTCTGGACTTCCTGCCCGTGTCTTCTTGAGACCTAACGCTGCCCTGGGAGTTAAGGGCCATGAAACACTTTAAAAGCTAAGCAGTAGGGTTTGACAGGATTGACAAAGTCGTTAATCATCACAAAAGTGAACGCCAGTTGAGTGCTTCCAAGCAGGCAAACGCACCATAAAAAGTCGTCCCCGCCCTCATCGCGGGAGCCAAGGAAGGAGCCCCGGTCGGGAAGGAGCACATCAGGAAGGAAAGTACACACCCCCCACGGACGTGCACGTAAGAGACGCGCAGATGCGGGTTTTGCCTGTGTGGACTGACGCCGCCGAAGGAGACAGAAGGGGGAAGCCTGGAGCGGGAGACAGCAGAAGGACCCCCAGGGAGGGGGCAGAGGTCGCTGGGACTACAGGCCTGGCCTCGGGCCGGACAAGGCTTTCCCGTGACCTCCCACCCGCTTCCGTCTGGGTCTCTTCCTGTGGGCGTCGCCTCCTCTGCCCTGCCCGCCCGCAGGGCTCGTGCGGGTCAGTGTGCTCCAGTCACCTGGCAACTGGTGTTTCCCTTGGGCCCTGGCCAGCCTGAGGCTGCATCGCCACCCCCACCCTGCCGGTGCCGTCTTACGGCTGCCCCGAGGTTCCTGGCCGCAGCAGGGCCCCGGCCCTCATCCCCAGGGGTCCTCTTTTCAGAAGGCACTGTGAGGACCAGGCCGTCGGCCTGTCCGTCTGCGGAAGTGCGACGGAAGTGCGGACGGAGCTGCTGGGTTCAGAGGCCGGAGGCCCACCGGGGCCTTTCTGCTCCTTCTCTGCGTCTTCTTTGAACGTCCATCTTTAAATTGTCGCATCGTCGTGCGTATCTACGGGCTACAGAGCAGTATTTCAATACACACGTATGACATATGTAATGCGACACAGGATCAGATTGAGATACTCGGCACATCCATTTCTTTGTGTTGGGGACATTCAGAATCTGCTCTTCCGGCCATTTAAAAGTGCACATTGAGTTACTGTCGACAGGAGCCCCCTGCAGCAAATGCCACCCTGCACCAGACCGGCTTCCTGCTGTCCAGCCGTAACTTTGCGTCCACTTACCATCCTCCCCCGTCCCCTCATTCCCTCCCTTTCCCAACAGACGGCAGCCACTGTCCCCCCCGTGCCCCAGCGGGATCAACGTCATCAGCATCCATGTAGACTAAGAATGTGCCGAGTCTGTCTGACGGTGCCCGCCTTACTTCGCCTAACGTGACACCCTCCGGCCTCACCCTAGTTGCTGCAAATGTCAGGGTTTTCTCCTTGTTGGTGGCTGAAGGGCGTTCCGTTGTGTAACTATACCACATTTTCTCTACCCATCACCCACTGATGGGCACGTAGGTTGACTTCACATCTTGCCAGCATGAACAGTGCTGCAGTGAACACGGGGTGAGAATATCCCTTTGACATACCGACATTGTTTCCTTTGGGTACGGACCCTGTCATGGGGCTGTTGGATCAGCTGGGAATTCTGTTTTTGGCTTTTTGAGGAACCTCCAGACTGTCTTCTGTAATGGCTGTACTGGTTCCACTCCCAGCAACCACATACAAAGGTTCCCTTCTCTCCACATCCTCGCCAGCATTTGTAAATTTTGGTCTTTGTGATAACAGCCGTTCTGACTAGGGCTGTGATTTGCACTTCCCTGATGATCAGTGACACTGAGTCTTTTTCATATGCCTCTTTGCCGTTTGAATATCTTCTTTTGAGAAATGTGTATTCAGACCAATTGCCCATTTAATCAGATTTTAATTTTCTGATGTTGAATTAAGTTCCCTGTATATTCTGGATGTTAATCCCGTGTTGGGTGACTCGCTGCCAAATATGGTTGGACCTTAAACAACACAGAACCCTGCAGATCCACTTTTGCACAGATTATTTTCAACCGAACACAGTAGCCGATGCCGTATTCACAGGATATGAAGCCCACATCTACGGGAGCTGACTTTTCTCAGACAGCTCCTCAGGGCCGATGTGGGGCTTGAGTGTGTGCAGGCGTTGTGTACGCCGGGGGCCCCGAATCAACCCCCGCTTAGACTGCGGGACCCCGGTGATTTCCCCTGTTCTGCCGGTTGTCTCTTCACTCTGCCTGTTGTTTCCTTTCTGTGCATTTCTGTTTGATGTGGTCCCATTTGTCTTTTTTTGCTTTGGTTGAGGTCTTCTTATCCATAAAATCCTTGCTCAGACCCAATCCTGAAGCATGACCTCTCTGGTTTTTTCTAGAAATGTCATAGTTTGGGGTCTCAAATCTTTAAACCTTAAATCCATTTGGAGTTGATTTTTGCATGTGGAGACAGGCCCCTTGTCTCATTGTTCTGTTTATGTTCTGTATCCAGTTTTCTCAGCACTGTTTATTGAAGAAACGCTCTTTTCCCCGGTGTGTGTTCTTGGCGTCTTGGTAAAAAGGAGTTGGCTATAAATACACGGATTTATTTCTGGGTTCTCTGTCCTGTTCCATTGGTCTATGTTTCTGTTTTTATGCCACTACCATGCAGTTTATAGCTTTGAAGTATATTTTGAAGTCAGGTAGTGTGATTCCTCCAGGTTTTTGTTTTCGTTTTTGTTTTCAGGATTGTTTTGGCTATGTGGAATTTTTTGTGCTTCCATACACATTTTAGGATTTTTTTCCCTATTTCTGTGAAGAATGTCATTGATATTTTAAAACGGGTTGTGCTGAATAGTGTACAATGCTTTGGGTAGTATGATCATTTTAACAATGTTAATTCTTCAAATCCATGAACACGAAACAGCTTTCCTTTTTTGTGGGGTCTTCTTTAATTTCTTTCATTAGTGTTTTGCAGGTTTCATTTAGACATCTTTCACATCTTTTAAATTTATCCAAATAGTTATTTGTTAACTATTATAAATGAAATGACTCGATTGGTTTTTTTTCAGTTAGTTTATTATTGGTATCTAGAAATGCTACTGATTTTTGCATGTTGATTTTGTATCCTGTAACTTTACTGAATTTATTTATCGTTTCTAAAGAGTTTTTGGTGGAGCCCTTAGGTTTTTCTATGAATAAGATCATATTGTCTACAAACAGGGATGGTGTGACTTCCTCCTTTTCCATTTGGATGCGCTTTATTTTTTTCCTTGCCGAATTGCGGTGGATAAGACTTTTAGTACTATGTTGAATAAGGGTGATGAAAGTGAGCATCCTTATCTTGTTCCAGCTCTTACAGAAAAAGCTTTCAACTTGCCCCTGCTCAGCATGATGTTAGCTGTGGGCTGTCACATATGGCCTTTATGGTGTTGAGGTATGTTCTTTCTATACCTCATATGTTGAGAGCTTTTATCATGAAAGGATGTTGAATTTCATCAACTACCTTTTCTTCATCTATTATGATGATTGTATTATTTTTGTCTTTCATTTTGTTGATGGGATATATCCCATGTATTGATTTTTGCATGTTCAACCATCCTTGCATCCCTGGGAGAAATCCTACCTGATCATGGTGTATAATCTTTTCTATGTGCTGTTGGATTTGATTTGCTTGTATTTTGTTGAGGATTTTGCATCTGTGTTCATCAGAAATATTGGCCTGTAGTTTCCTGTTTGTGGTTGTTGTAATGTCCTTGTCTGGTTTGGTATTAGGGAATTCCCTCCTCGTCAATTTTTTGGAATAGTGTGAGTAACATTTGTATTATTTCTTTTTTAAATGCTTGGTAGTATTAAGCAGTAGAGTTGTCAGGTCTTGGACTTTTCTTTAATGGGAGACACTTTATTTCTGATTTAATCTTGTTATTAGTTATTGATCTGTTCCTGGTTTGATCTTGGTAAGTTGTATTTGTTCAGGAATTTATCCATTTTCTCTAGATTTTCCAATTTGTTAAGCTTATAGCTATTCATAATAGTCTGTTGCGATCCTTTTGTTTCTGTGGTAACAGTCATAATGCCTCCTTTTTTGTATCTGATTTATTTGGGTCTTCTGTTTTCTTAGTGTAGCTAATGGTTTGTTGATTTTGTTATAACTTTTTAAAAAGCCAACTTTTTATTTCATTTATCTTTTGAATGGTTTTTACCTTCATTTCCTTTATTTCTGTTCTGATCTTTATTGCTTCTTTTCTTCTACTAATTTAGGGTTTGACCTGTTTTTGCTTTTTTAGTTCCTTGAGGTACAGCATGAGGTTGTGTGTTGGAGATTTTTCTGCCTTTTTTTTTTTTTTTTTGAGTTGGAGTCTCACTCTGTCGCCCAGACTGGAGTGCAGTGGCCGCTCCCGGCCACCACAGCCTCGGCCTGCTGGGCTCCGGCGATCCTTCCGCCTCAGCCTTCCGAGTAGCCGGAATTACAGGCATGCACCACCACGCCCGGCTGATTTTTTTTTTTATTTATTGTAGAGATGAGGTCTCGCTGCCCAGGCGGGTCTCGAACCTGCGGGCTCAGGCAATTCACTTCCCTCAGCCTCTCAATGGCGCGGGATTACAGGCTGAGCCACCGAGCCCAGCTTTTTCTGCCTTTTAAATATAAGTGTTTATTGCTATGAGCTTCCCTCTTAGCACTGATTTTGCTGCTCCCATAGGTTTTGGTATGTTGTATTTATATTTTCATTTGTTTCTTGTAATTTTCAGTTTCTAACTTAATTATTTTCATTTACCAGTGGTCATTCAGGGACATGCTGTTTAATTGTCATGTATTTGTACAGTTCCAAAGTTCTTGCTGATTTTTAGTGTTATTTCTTTGTGATCTGAGAAGATACTTGATATGATTTTGACTTTTTAAAATGTGTTGAGACTTGTTTTGTGACCTAACATATGGTCTATGCTTGAAGGTGTTCCATGTGCTAGTGAGAAGTGTGTATATTCTGCAGCTGGTAGATGAAACGTTCTGTAAATATTCGTTAGGTCTATTTGGTCTACAGTGTAGCTTAAATATGGTGAGTCTTTGCTGGTATTCTGCCTAACTGTTCGGTCCAATACTGAGAGGGGGGTTTAAAGTCCCCAACCACTGTTGTATCGGGGTCAGTCTCTTCCTTTAGATCTAGTCGTTTAGATCTAGTGATGTTCGCTTTGAATATCTCGGCGCTCTGCTGTTGGGTGACTCTATATATATATATATTTACAATTGTTGTATTCTCTTGGTGAATCAACCCTCTTATTATTTTATAATGATCTTCTTGGTCTCTTTTTGTAGTTTTTTACCTAAGGACTGTTTTATCTGGGTCAAGTACGGTTGCTCCTGCTTGTTTTGGATTCAGTTTTTCATTACTTTACAAGTTAAATGAGTGTCTTGTAAGAGCCCATAGTAGGGTCTTGTTTTTTTATCCATTCAGCCAGTTCACATTTTTAAATTGGAACTTTTAATCCATTTACATTCAGGGTTATTATTGATACGTAAGGACTTACACCCATCATTTCATTAAATGTTTTCTAGATGTTTTGCATATTCTATATTCCTTTCTTCCTTTCTGTATTGTTTATCTCTGTGGTTTTGTGGTTTTCTCTAGTGATAAGGTTTGATTTCTTTCCCTTTCTCATTTGTGTGATTCCTCTACCAGTGAGTTTTATGCCTTTGTGTGTTTTCATGATGGTAGTTATCATCCTTTGGCTTCCAGATGTAGGTCTCCACTAAATATTTATTGTAGGGCCAGTCTAGTGATGATGAATTTCCTGTTTTTGCTTGTCTGGGAAAAACGTTATTTCGCCTTAATTTCTGAAGTATAGATTTGCTGGGTATAGTATTCTTGGCTGCTAGTTTTTTGGTTTTTGTTTTTTTCCTTCAACACTTTGAATATATCATCCCCATTCTCTCCTGGCCAGTGAGGTTTTGGCTGAAAAAAAATCTGCTATCAGCGTAATGGCGATTCCTTTGTATGTGACTTGATGCTTTTCTCTTGCTGTTTTTAGAATTCTTTGTCTTTGATTTTTGACAGTTTGACTGTAAATGTGCCTCTGAAAGGACCTTTTTAGTTGAATCTATTAGGAGACTTGAGCTTTCTGGATTTAGATATCCATATGTCTTAAAGACTTTGGAAGTTTTCAGCTATTGTTTTATTAAGTAGGTTTTCTACATTGTTGTTTTTTTTTTCATCTCTTCTCCTTTTGGAACTCCCATAATGTGAGTATTTGTTTGCTTTATTATGTCCCATAGATACTCTAGGCTTTTATCAACCTTTTTTATTCCTTTATTTTTTAGTCTGACTAGGTTTTTTCAAGAGGATTGTCTTCAAGTTCAGAAAATATTTCTTCTGCTTTATCTAGTCTACGTTGAAGCACTCTATTGTAATTATTATTTCCTTCACTGAATTCTTCAGCTGCAGGATTTCTGTTTCGTTCTCTTTTATGATACCTCTTGGTTAAACTTGTCATTCAGATCATGAATAGTTTTTCTGGTTCGACTGAAATGTCTGTCGTGTTGTGCCGTGTTTCCTTAAGAGCATTACAGTATTTTGCATTTCTTTTCAGGCATTTCATAGATTTCCTTTTCTTTGGGGCCCGTTACTGAAAAATCACTGTGTTCCTTGGGAGGTGTAGTGTTTCTTGGATTTTTCTTGTTTCTGTGTCCCTATCTTGATATCTGTGCGTCTGATGGGATAGTCACCTCTTCCAGTTTCAAGAAGTAGCTTTTGTAAACAAAGACTCTTTGCGTAGATGTGTCGTATAGCATTAGATGAGCAAGTGAATTGGCTTTGGTGCTGGGCAGTTGCAGGAGTGTAGTCTCCATGTGATCTATTTGGCTGTAATTGAGGTCAGAGTGTCTGCGAGTGCTTCAGTGGCCGAGGCTGCAGGTGTTTGTGGAGACAGTGCACAGCTTTTCTGGGGCCAGGGTATACCGGGCAGGCTGATTCTTGGGCACGGGTGGGGTCTGTGCCAGGCAGCAGACACTGCCCGTTGATGGGGGCCAGGTCTCTGGGTCTTTTCTCCTCTGGAGGTGCTAGGGAAAACTGCCCTGCCTCGCCCAGTCTCCCAAAGCCTCTGGGCTGGTCTTTCCGAGCCAAACCATGAAGCAAGGATCCGGCTGCCCTGCCTGGCATTTTCACATCTGTTATAAGGTAGCGCCATGGAAAAGAGGGCGGCCCCTCGTCGGTTTGGCCACTTTTCTAGTTTTGCCCTGTCATTTTTTCACTCATCTTAGTGCCCTGACCCCTGCAGCCCACCTTTCCCCACTCACGGAGAAACCCACACAAGGACAGGATTTTTGTCTTGCCCGTCTCTGTCCCGCTCCATGTCTGGTACGGTGCCTGACACAGGGCCTGTCCTCGAGAGGCGCTTGAGTCACACTGCACTGAGTCAGTAACAGTCTTGACTGACCTCCAGTCGGAAAACTCAGAGGCGTTTTCCTCTTCCTCCCAGAGCTCAGCTGTAGCCTCTTCTAATTCTCATGTTGTTTTCCAGTCACCAGAGTTGATGTCCCATCCCTCTCCCCAGGGTCATCTGCAGTGGACTCTATTAAATTGCAGTTAATGTCGGCATCTGTCTTCCTCTTGCTCGCTCCCTTTCTTTAGAGGAGAGCACGGGTGGTGGAAGCTTGACGCCCTCATAGTAATCGCATCGCGAGGAAGGTGTGAGCAGGCAAGGGCATCTGCAGCTCAATTAGGTGACCCGTCTGCCACGGAGACATGCGCCTCGGGAGGAGAGAACGCCGAGGGGAGGCCTGCTAAGGCGTTGGCTTCTCTCCGGAGGGGCTCGGCGTGGCCGTGGTCTGCGCGATCGCCCTCCCTAAGCCCCTTTACCTCAGGAATTCAGAAACCGACCTGTGTGCTCCCGCCCTGTGACGCCATTTCTGCCCTCTGCCATGCCACGCTTCCTCTCATGACTGCCCGGCGTCCTGGGCCCGGCATTCTCACACTGTTGTGTTCTGGACACCGTGCGAGGACAGCTGCGAGGCAGACAGCGCCCGGCCCTCTGGAGGCCTGCAGTCCAGGCCCCGGGCCCTGTGGACTCCCTGTGGAAACGCTGGGGCCGGCACGAGCAGCGAGGAGGCGAGAATTCTGCAGCCAGACCGTCCAAACCGTCCCTGGCTCCCGCCTTGTGTTTGGCCTCCCCAGGCCCGCCCCCAGCCCCCCACCAGGCTCGGAGAGCAGCCTCCATGAAGAGGTTCCGTCAGCTCACGCGCAGTCTTTCCTTTCTTGCAATCAGGGACTCATCAGCCCACAGTTCACTAGGATCACTATTATTGCTGGTAATAGCCCAGCTGGCACCCAGGCGCAGCAGGGAGCACGCCACTGACGGGAGGGGCTGGCGGCAGACGCAGAGGTGGGATCGGTCCGGCCCATCCCGGGCCGCCCTCAGAGGCGACAACAGAGAGGGAGGCCGAAACACCACCGGCCCTTCTGTTCTCCCTGGACCGACACTAGAACCTTCCTGCCCTTCCTTGCTGTGACTCCTTTTTTCTTTTTTCTTCTTTTTTTTTTGGAGTTGAAGTCTCACTCTGTCGCCCAGACTGGAGTGCAGTGGCCGCTCCTGGCCACCGCAGCCTCGACGGGCTGGGCTCCGGCGATCCTTCCGCCTCAGCCTTCCGAGTAGCCGGAATTACAGGCATGCGCTACCATGCCCGGCTGATTTTTTGATTGATTGTAGAGATGAGGTCTCACCAAGTTGCCCAGGCGGGTCTCGAACCCGCGGGCTCAGGCAATCCACTCACCTCAGCCTCCCAAGGCGCGGGATGACAGGCTGAGCCACTGAGCCCGGCTGACTCCTTCTTTCTTAAGGGCGTATTGTATATTAAAGGGACGAGCTCCTCTCTAAGAACTGGTTTGCTCCCTGCCTCCTCCTCCAGTTTCCTCCTGCAGAAGAAGGGCATAACGAGACCCACTTCATGGGAGTCTCGGGAAAACGCCGCCGGATGGCACGTGTACGCCTGGAATCCCAGCACTTTGGGAAGCTGAGGCGGGCAGACTGCTTGAGCCCAGGAGTGCGAGACCAGCCTGGACAACATAGTGAAACCTCGTCTGTACAAAAAAAAGCGGCAAAATTAGCCAGGAGTGGTGGCACACACCTGTGGTCCCAGCTACTCAGGATGCTAAGGTGGAAGGATCGCCTGAGCCCAGGAGGTAGAGGCTGCTGTGAGCCGTGATCACCATGATCGTGCCACTGGACCCCAGTCTGGTAGACAGAGTGAGGCCACAACTCAGGGGAAAAGAGCCCAGGATACTGAGGGAGCAGCAAGCACGTTTCCGAGCACCAGTTCTATGGTATGCACTGCATGCACCGTGTCTGGTCTAAGCCCACCGAAGCACGAAGAAGCGGTTTTTGGTCCGGTGCATCTTAAATAAACATGGACTGGCCATCACCTGCACGCCTGATATCATGCCACATGCTGAGGCTGCAGCCGTGGTCCAAACAGATGGGCTCCCTCCTATGAGGACCTATGTCGCAGTGGCTGCCTTTGTGCCACTTAATGCCAGCATCGAGGCTCAGGCACATTTAGTCACCTGGGCAGGTCCCGTCGCCACCCCGTCTGCTGCCCCTCCATCCCTAGGTCTGAGCACAGGGCCAGGTATGGAGAGAGCTCATGAGTGTCTGAAGGTTTCCCAACCCTTGCCTTGTTGTGCTTAGACTCGGATGCGTGCCATCTGGAAGGGACAGCGTCTGGGAATCAGGAGATAATAGATGCAAATTATGGACACAACCTCAGAGAAGTTGTTTGACTTGCCCACGCCTAAGCGTAAGGTTCTGGTGGGTTCCAGATACCCAGGAACGGGGCTGCACTTCCAAAGCTGTGATGTCTCAAGCCAATACAACGTGCTTCCCGCACCCGGCAGGGCCTGGGTGTCTTGGGCTGCTGGAGGACGAGCCTGGGCCTCTCCCGGCACTGGGCACTGCGCCCCTTCCAGGTCACCAGACGCGGGAGGGCCCGGTGGTTACGACCTCAGCTAAGGTCCCAGCACCCGCTAGCTAGTTACATTACCAGCCTGGCTGTGCCTCCATGTCGTCGCCTATTAAGTGGAAAGAAAAGAGAGCCTGTCCATGGGGTCGCTAGACTCGAGTGCTCTTAAATAGCTCGACATCACTGACAGCTACATTTCTGGGTCTGAAAGTCAAGTCTGACTGTTTCTGGAACACACGGTGTCCTGCTGTGTGGTATCGGATCGACCCCTTCGGAGAGGGAGTTCGCTTACTTGTTTTGCTGGGGCCCTTAGAAGTGTAGTGGAGGCATTCCGTGTCCATGTGCTGGAGTAGCCTGTCAGGGACCAGGACCCTGAAGACCAGGTCAGCATCACGGCATGGCCTCGCATGACATGACTTCCTCACTGTCCTGACAGAAACTGAGAGTCATGTCTCCTGAGGCTGCCTGTGCCGAAGCCTCTGGCCTCACACCCAGCCAGTTCTGCCCAGGCGAGTGGGGGAAAGGGAACCAGGAGGGGGCACGGGACCTGCATCCAGTGAGCCGGGCAGCTTTGTTCTTCTTGCCAGATGTGGTGGCCCAGGTTCCTGGAAGGTCACAGCCTGGAGGCCACAGCAGAATCATTCACCTGGAAACCCAAAGTCATGGAGAGAAACCATGACGTCAGCCCCCTCAGTGAATAAAACATCTCGGGACCTGAAGGGGTGTCCACGAGGGGCGCGGCCTCATCTGTCCACTGTGAAAACAAGCCACCGTGGACTCAGCTCCCCATGGGGTGACAGCCCTTCCTAGCTGCTCCCCGGTTGTCACCAGAAACCCATCTTGTAGATGAGGAACTGATCTCATGGAGGTAGGTGACCCACTCAGCATCAGAGCTGTGAAGGCACTGGGCGGGGCTTTCTTCTTTCCAAAGCTCTGGTCCCCTTGGTAAACCCGCAGGAAAAGCCAGCGACCAGAAATGAGTGGAAAAGGCACAGGTACCCACGGCAGTGTGATACAGATGACCAAGGCTGGGAAACCGTGTCAGACACGAGAATTTCTAGTTAACTTTTTAGAACTCACCATGCATGGTCTCTCTCCCCCACCCAACCTACCCCCTGCTTAAAGAAAACGTCTGTGTGCCCAGATCACCTGGGAGTCCTAAGCACACCTCCCTGCCCTCCTCCCCGGAAAGGCTGACTCGGGGGTCCGGGGGCCCTGAGAGGTCTGCACTTTCCCAGGCCTCCCAGAGGGGTCCCGGAGGGGCTACCAAGACCTCCTCTTCCAAGCTCCCTTCCTCGTGTGCGCCCAGCCGAGGGGCTCTGCTTCAGACAGTGCCCACTCTCCCTCCTCCCCGTGCCCTTGGCCTGCTGTCTGGAAAGACCATCTCGTAAAGCCTGACTTCGTGGGTGAGCAGTGCTTCCTCTTCCGGACCCCTCAAAATGCAGCTCTGGGGCCACGCGGCCCACCGGGACTTCTCAGCCTCAGCGCGACTGACGTCTGCAGTAGGCTGGGTCTTTGTCGTGACAGGTGCACACGAGGAAACTGATCTCATGTCCCCGTCCTCCACCCATCCCCACCTCGGGACACCCAAACACGTCTCCAGGCAGTGCCAAGTGTCCCTTGCAGAGCCAGAGTCGCCCACCGTGGGGAGCCACTGGGCTCAGTTGGCAGCTTGATTCCTCTCTGATAAGCCCTCAAGTCCTGGCTCGACTTGGAAGCTGGAGGCAAGAAGGGACTCGCCAACCTCCCGCGGGCCCCGTGTGGCTTGAAAACTCACGTCCCAGATGTGACAGCCACGTTCCAGCGGGCCTGGCCATAGCCCTGTGGCCCTCGAGTCCGCGCCCTGCCCCTTCTCCAGAAGCTCCCGGCCGAGCTGGGCAGGAAGAGTGTTTACTGCCGAGAGGAAACAGTGCTCAGCTCACAGGCCTCCCCTCGACGCGCGTAGGGCCTGTGTGGAGCCAGCACATGTCGGGGACAGGCCGGGCGGCAGGCCAGGCAGGGGACTCCGCCGAACCAGCATGTGCCCTGGGCTCTGCTGAGCTGGGTGCCACAGAGGCTGATGAGGACACGGAGATGAGGAAGAGGGTGTTCCCTCAAGGGGCTCGGGTCTAGTGGAAGGAGCCAGGCAAGCGCCCAGAAGTGGCAGCATGACGTCGCGTCCGTCACAGCGCCTGGGCCGGGTCTTGTGTCACTCACGCCAGCTGCATGGGGTTGAGCGAGGCGTGTGACCTCTCTGCGCCTGTTTCCTCCGCTGGACGTTGGGGGCGGCAGTGGCACCCGCCTATGGTGGGGGTAGGGTTGGCTGGAGGTTGCACAAGTTCATGTACAAAAGGAGCCGCAAACAACGGCTGGCACCTCGAAGAGCCTGTGAGAGCCTGTGCGGAAGCAGGTCGCGGTCAGGAGATGGGGGGCGGACCCCAGCTCTGGCTCGGCTGAGCTCAGGCGGGCGACGGCAGCGCTTTGAGCCTCAGTTCCTTTGCCCAGGACATGGGATGACCATGGTTGTCACCCACAGGACGATGGTCAAGATGCAACGAGATGATGCATGAAATGCCTGACCCAGTCTAACACACAGTAAGTGCTGAGAACCGTTCGGTTGTTATTGTTGTTATTGCTGTTATAAAGGGGCTTATGCCAACCAAGCGCACGAGAGGCCCGAGGCCAGCTGATCTGAAGTGAAAAGCAAGGCTGCCATGGGCTCAGACAGCAGTGTCCCTGAGTCAGTTCCCGACAGGATGGAGATGGAATTGGGTCTGGATGCCCAGGGCCTCCCGGGTGAGCACAGAAGCCACTGGGGGTGCTGTGGGGTTCCCGCGTGCAGAGCCTCAGACGGCATCCGTCAGGGCTGTCCCGATGGCCAGGCCAGGGCGCTCCTGGCTGGACGGCTGCTTCTCGCCCTCTTCTAAATGTGTTCTTAATGTAGGTGTGTTTGTAACTTGGGTTCGATTCTCCAAACGCTGCCTTACTCGCCTGCTTCTTTATTATTGGCGTCAAGACAGTTATGTCCCTGGCCAACCTTGTCTATCTGGCACTGGCTTTCTGTTTAATTCTCAGAGTGGCACCGGCAGATTCCCACTGACAGGCCAGGGCCTCCGGTCACCCCTTCTGGAAGGCCGTCCGCCAGATCCCTGTGGGCCGCAAGATGGAGAGGAACCGGGCATGACCCAGCTCGTCAGTCGATGCATGTAACCCCCAGCTCACCTTCCGCCGGCTTCAGTACCTAAGTGAGGGCTATGCCCCGGGCTGCCGTTTCTGCTGGGAGGGATTCTGGGAGAACGTGGGCGTTGAGAAATGGGCCCTGGTGTGGGGCGAAGCGAGAGGAGTGGACGCACCAAACAGAGAGTCAGCTTCTGCCTACACACGGGGAACCTGGGCGGAAAGGAGACACGCCGGACTGGGGACGGCGTCCACGCTGGACCGACGAGCGTGGGCTCTGGTCTGCAGACGGTGGAGAGCCACAAAAGGCTTGGGGGGGCGGCATGTTGCCCTGGAGTCTCCTGGGGTTCGCTTCCCCCTCCTCCTCTTCCTCCCCATCTTCATCTCCACAAAGGCTAGAAAGGCGAAGCTGGTGTTGGTACCCTGGGTTGACAGACATACATAAGGATAGAGAGTAAACGGGAAGCCGCGGAAAGAGCGCCTCAGCAGGCCTGGGAAGGAAGGGAAACAGAAACCACTGGTGGACACACCTCTCTTCCTCCCACTGAGTATGACTAAAATCTCTGGACATCCCATTTACAACGACCAGAAGACACTAAGGGGCAGAGAAAGAAGGCTGACTACCTAGGGACCTCATGACCCAGGAATGACATGGTGGGGAGTGCTCTGGGTTTTTGTTTTTTGTCTCTGGTTTTGCTTGTTTTGTGTCATGTATCCTAGACTGGGAGCTGCAAAGTCATTAACCAAGAATGCCGGCAGGCCCAGCAAAAAAATAATAATAAATAACTCTCAAGAGAGCCTGCTCTCTCCTGCCAAAGAACCAGGAAAGGGGCAGCCTAGCAAGACAGGAAACTTTTAGACAATAGCAGCTCTGCTCCAGCCAAACACCACAGAAGAAGTGACGCCCAGCCCAGCAAAAACCAACGAGAGCCTAAAATTCCACCTTCACCCACTGCAGCAAGGCTCCCCAGCCTCCCCCTTCTCGCCTCCATCAGGGTGGTGTCAGTGGTGTTGGAGAAGCCCCAGCAAGGAGCAGAGCCTCTCGCCACCCCCAACCGCCTTGGCCCGGCCACGCCTACTCCCTTGCTGTCAGGGAGGGCCAGGTGGGAGCAGTAACAAGGTACTCCCAAACCCTCAGTCAGGAACATGTCAGTGGAAGACGTGTTTGTGAGAAGCTGGAACTCTTGCCCTGCCCAATCGTGAAGAGAGCCCCCCTCAATGTCAGCGAAGCCACACGGGGAGCCTGGACCCAGGGGGCAAGTGACAAGATGGCACACGCCCCTCCTGGAGCAGTGTCAGGAAAGCCAGCTAAAACAGAAGGTGCAAAGAAGGCCCAAACCTCATAACCAAATCACTCCTACCAGGAACCAGGAAGATCTCGAGATGGATGGGAAAAGATAGCAGATGACAACACTGACATGACACAGAAGTTAGAATCCTCTGACAAACACCATAAAACAACCATCATGGCCAGGCTCGGTGGCTCAGCCTGTAATCCCACACTTTGGGAGGCCGAGGTGAGTGGGTTGTCTGAGCCCGCGGGTTCAAGACCCGCCTGGGCAACTTGGTGGGACCTCATCTCTACATTAAATCAAAAAATTAGCCGGGCGTGGTAGTGCACACCTGTAATTCTGGCTACTCGGAAGGCTGCGGTGGAAGGATCGCCGGACCCCACCAGGTCGCGGCGGCAGTGGCTGGGAGCAGCCACTGCACTCCAGTCTGGGCAACAGAGTGAGACACCAACTAAAAAAAAAAGAAGAAGAAGAAAACCATCATAAAAATACCTCAGTAATGAACTTGCTTCAAACAAATGAAAAAAATAGAAAGTTTCGGCAAAGAAACAGAACACATGAAGAACCACATGGAAGTCTCAGAAATGAAAAATACAATAACCAAAATAAGAACCTCACTGGACGGCTCAATAGCAGAACAGAGAGGAAGAGATCAGTGAACTTGAAGACAGAACGATAGAAATAACCCAATTTGAACAACAGAGAAAAAAATAGACTGTAAAAAAATAAGCAGAACCTCCAGGGCCTGCAGGACTATGACAAAAGAGTTCATAGTCACATCATCAAAATGCCATACAGAAAGGAGAAAGGTAGCAGGCCTGAAATCCACTCAAAGAAATAATGGCTTAAAACGTTCCAACTGGACACCTATTTACAAATTCAAGAAGTTGGGTGAACCTCACACAGGATGAATCCAAAGAAATCTGCAGTAAGACACACCATACTCAAATGTGTGAAAACTCAAGACAAAGAAAAACTCTTAAAACCACTGGGAGAGAAATGGCACCTACTTCCAGGGAAAACAGTATGGCAGCAGACTTCTCATCAGAAACCATGAGGGTCAGGGGAAATGGCACGGCATTTCTTAAGGAACTGTCAACCCAGAATCCTATACCCATCCAAATCTGCTTTTCAGGAATGAAAGAGAATTAAGACATTTAGTTTTTTGTTTTTGTTTTCGTTTTTTTTTTTTTTTTTTTTTGAGTTGGAGTCTCACTCTGTCGCCCACACTGGAGTGCAGTGGCCTCTCCCAGCCACCGCAGCCTCGACCTGCTGGGCTCCGGCGATCCTTCCGCCTCAGCCTTCCAAGTAGCCGGAATTACAGGCACGCGCTACCATGCCCGGCTGATTTTCTGATTTATTGTAGAGATGAGGTCTCGCTGCCCAGGCGGGTCTCGAACCCGCGGGCTCAGGCAATCCACTCACCTTAGCCTCCCAAAGGCGCGGGATTACAGGCTGAGCCACCGAGCCCGGCTAAGACATTTAGTTTTGAAGGAAAACCTAAAACAAGTTTTGGCCAACGAACCTACTGTAAAAGAACGGCTAAGAGAAATTCTTGGCCAGGCATGGTGGCTCACACCTGTGATCCCTGCATTTAGGGTGGCCAAGGCTGGAGGATTGCTTGAGGCCAGGAGTTTGAGACCAGCCTGGGCAACATAGCATCAACTTGTCTCTACTTAAAAAAAAATAGATAAATAAATTTTTTAAAGAAGTTCTCTAAACAGAAAGGAAACAAGAAGGAGTCTTGGAACATCAGGAAGGAAGGAAGGAAGAGCACAAGATTGTTTCCTATCTTAAAGGAAAACAACCACAAAAAAAGGAAAGAAAGCTGCAGATGAGATATGGAAAAAGGGAAGCAGTCTGAGTCTCAGGGAGCCTATGGGAAGAAAGAGGGGAATGACACGGTTGCTACCCAGACAGGGAAGGCGCCTGGGGTCTGATGAGGGAACACAGGGTGTGGTGGCTGTACTCTCCTCCTTGTCCCTCGTGTTGGTAGAACAGAAAGATGTGAGCCAGAACAGAAGTGTTAGGCAGTCCAGCTTCTTCCCTTCTTCATGTCAGCCGGAAACTTCTCCCAGAAACCTAAAACACAGGCCGGGCACAGTGGCCCACACCGGTCACCGCAGACTTTGGGAGGCCAAGGCAGGAGGATTGCCTGAGCCCAGGAGGTTGAGGTTGTGGTGTGAGCCACGATCGGCATTCTGGCCTGGGCAACAGAGTGAGACCCTGGCAAGGGAGGGAGAGAGAAGGAAAACTTTAACTGTCTTGTACAGTGTCATTTCCTGCGAGAACTGAGCTTCATTTAGGTGATGAGTTCAAAAATCTGGGAAAGTAATATCAGTTCAAAATTTACCTAGCCAAAACTCATTTTATTTTCCTTATTTATTTTTAAGTCAGAGTCTCACTCTGTCGCCCAGCTGGGGTGCAGTGGCATGCTCACAGCTACCACAGCCCCAACCTACTGGGCTCAAGAGATTCTTCCATCTCCGCCTTCCAAGTAGCTGGAATTACAGGTGTGCACCGCCATGCCCAGCTATTTTTTTAAATTACTTATTGTAGAGACAAGGTCTCACCAAATTGCCCAGGCCGGTCTCAAACCCCTGGGCTCAGGCAGTCCTCTCGCCTCTGCCTCCCAAAGTGCTGGGATGACAGGCAGGAGCCGCCGTGCCCAGCTTGAACCCAGTTTTAATCTTGGATTAGGCAAATACGAAAATAACAAGTGTTTGTAATGTTCAAGAAACTGACACAGAGCTCACTCCAAAAGCTATTTTCTGAAACGAGTACTTGCTATAGAAATTGAATTGCAGCCATCAGTGAAATAAAGCTGGAAAAAAAGGCTAAAAATAATGGCTGATGAGTGTTGAGTGTTCCCAGCCTGAGGATCTGTTTCCTTTACCGTGATGCTTGGTGCAGAATCAATGGGAAACTGGAACCAGCCTGAGCGTCCGTCACAGAGTGTCACACTGTGCCGACACAGCGAGATCTGCTCGCGAAGACAGGTGGCACCGTGTGGGGTGACAGGAGCTGGGACACAGGTGGGGGGGGGAGACCGGCCGCTGAATGATGCCTCTAGGGCCCCCTTCTGCAAAAGGCAGACCCGTGCGTAGGCGTGTTTGTGCACGGAAAGCTCAGACATCCAACTGTGAACGGCAGTTACTCTTGGAGGCGGAGACAGACACGCAGCAACGGAGTACACCACCGTGCTAAACACGTCTTTTCCACACAGTTTTCATAAAAACCCCAGGTCCTTGTGAGATTCAAAAATCAGGTGGTTCCGTGTACAGGAGGCAGGCCTGTTCCGTCACCGTGGCTGGCCATCCGATGGCTAAACCCTCTGCGTGTCCCCTCAAGGCGAGACGCCACCCAAGGTGCTGGGAACCGAATCTGCAAAGCTCCTTCACAGGGGTGGCTGGGTGACCCCAGAGTCCCGAGTCAGGCCAGAGAGTCTCCTCTGTAAAACAGCAGGGACACTCCTCGCAGGGGGTCCTGAGGACAGATGAGAGAAAGCTGTCGAGGTGCTGGTCATGAGCGCTCGGGGACCAGTGGGGCTGGGTCTTCACGCCATGCCCAGCATGGCGCCTGCAGCCCTGTGGGCTCTACACAGGCGGCTTTCCCCTGAACCAAACTGACTCTCCCATCTGTGGTTGTCTTTCCCGAGGGTGTGCTCCCCAGACAGGCCAGGGTCGTCTGGCGTGTTGGCGAATGAGGCCACGGAAGGCCCGCCTGCACCCTGGCCCGCGCCCGGGAGTCCGCCCACCACGGGCGTGGGCTCTTGGCGGGCGAGATGGGGCGGCAGTCCTCACCCCATCTCACAGGCTGCCGTGAACACGCGGGGGCCGGTGCAGGGCTTGGTGCAACTCACAGACTCCTGTCCACGTGAAAAGCCCCCGGTGCCACCGTCTCCCTTTTAGTGGGACCTAAAACTATCGGAGTATCTTATTCCCACGCCCTCTCCCCCCACCAGCCTCCAGGCATCAGAGACATCAGCTGTACAATTAATGTTTCAGAGCACCGCAGGCCCACTTGACAGTGAAGGGTTGTGCTGAGGCAGGAACGGAGGGTGAGGAGGGAGGGGAGGGCTGGCTTGCGCCTCCGGGGAAGACGGCTCTTGTCGGCTCCGCAGTCGGCTCGCTCTCTCCCTGGCCGAGCACCCTGGGCCGCGGGAGACTTGCCCTGCAGGGCCTGGTGGCCCCCCCACCCCCCGCCTCTCGGGCTTCCCTGGTGACTTCCTCGTGCATCGACGCCACTGAGCTCTAGCTCATTCTGTAACGCAGGACGTCTTCCCCCGGGTTCCAGAGGCTGTGGCCCTGAGCCAAGGGGTGGGGTCACCCACGCGGCGGCTTAAGTGTACCTGGCCGGGGCTCAGCGGCCCAAAGGGGAGCGATTTGGCTTTAGAAGGTGAGGGGGCAGCGTCGTGAATGCTCGCCACTCTTGAAGTGGCCTTGCCGACTGGGCATCCCTGGAGATTTCTGAAAAACACACGAAACGTCATTCGTATTGGCTCGCTGGGGTGGGGTGGATGATCCCCCGCCGCCGCCCTGCTCCTCCCCCTGGTGCCACTCACACAGAGACCCTGGGGGTGTCGGGTGGCATGCATGCTCGCCCCCGCACGCGTGCCCCTCAGCCTGTGCCCTCCCGCCCCGCCAGCAGTGTCTCGCGGCTGCGTGTCTCCGGCCCGGCCTCCTCCAGAAGCCTCCGTCTCACCCCCCATCCTCCACCTCCCAGCCAGGACAGTTTTGGAGAGCTCGGCCTCACCTTCCTGCCTCTCCATAGCAGGGACACTGTCTCACCTGACTTGCCCTGGCTGTTACCACCTCAGCGGCCCAGGAGCTAGGGCCGAACAACTTGAGACCTTATCCTGTCCAGCCTTCAGATAGCGTGGGCCGGGCCCAGAGCAGGACAGGCTGGCAGGGGCCATGCGGAGGGCAGGGCAGCACCCAGAGGGGCGCTCGGACCCCGCCCCTTCCGAAGGCTCTTTCTACGTGGGAGCCGAGGCCCTGCGACGCGGCCCATCACACCCCTTAACTGATGCTGCGACTCCCACGGCTCGCCCGCCGTCCTGGGATCTCGCGGCCCGAAGGGACAGCGTGTCCCCCTCAGACCTGCAGAGTCCCACGAGCGTTCCTCTGTCCGTCCGGGGAAGCGGTGAACGAACGGGACAAGCTCCAGCGGGGTCCTGTCCTGGCCACCCGGGAGCTACATGGAAAGCCATCCATCTCCCGCTTCCAGCTCCTGGGCCTCCCACTGCAGCAAGATGCGTCTCCCAGTGACAGGCCGTCTGTAGGACACAGCCAAGCCCTGGGCTCGGCGGCGTGGCCCCACACGGGTCCTGGCGGGGTGGCCGAGTGTCTCGGGAGTGCACAGCGCGGTAGAGGACGCTCCCTGTGGGTCCCACTCAAAGCCGACCTGCTCCCTGCCTGATCCCTGGCGTCTTGAGGCATGAAGACCAGGAAAGCATTTGTGTGCGGTGCTGCGCACGCTCCACCCCCCAGGGCGGCCTGAAGACCAGAGACACAGTGGTCAGCCATAAACTGCGCAGGCAGGGGGGATGGGGGCTTCGCTTCGCTCCCCCCGGACGGCTCCAGGCCAGGGCTCCCGGGCTCGTCTTCCTCCTGGTCCCCCTGCAGACTCCGTCCAGGCCTCGCTGGCCCACGTCGGAAGCCGGGGGAGGGCACGAGCCCTCACCTGGGAGGCCCCACAGCCTGCCTCGGACGCAGCGGGTGGGCTCCGCCGCCTTTCACGAGATTACAGGCGTTTTCATCTCGGCTCTGGCCAGCTTTCCTCCTTCCCAGCCTGGCTCCGAAGGCCGATGGGGCAGGGGACAAGGGCAGAGGCTCACCCACAGCCGTGTCCCCCCACACGGCGCCCAGCCGGGGCGTCTTCAGCCACGTCCTGTGAGCCATCGAGGCTGAGGGACACAGAGGAGCCGTGAAGCAGGCATCTCCCTCGCACCCGGGGAGGTTGTGCTGCATCCCGGAACGCTCCGACCCTCCCTGGGCCGTGTGGCACCCGCCTCAGCCCAGGGAGGGCTCCCTGCCGCCCTCCCCCGCCTTCTCTTTCACCCAGAGCCAGACGGGGCCAGGGCCTCGCATCCTGCACCATTGCCTTGTGTCCCGTCCACACACCTCCGTCTCACCGCACTTGCCGTGACCTTGGGCTCCCAGTTCCCTCCTTGAAGAGGAGTTTCTCCCCCATTGTTCCCACGACGGAAATGGCCATTCGGGGTCCCAGCGCCTTCCTCCGTCCATCCGGCTCCTCCCTCCGTCCATCCGTCATTCACCCGTTCTTCCCGAGCACGCCCTGGGTGCCAGGCATGGAGCACCTGGGTGACCGCGAACAGAACCAGCCCGACCTCTCGCGGGTCTCGGCCGGCCCAACCCGCTCCGGCTCCGTCTCCCCCACCCAGCTGTCCTCCCACCCCCCGGCCGTCCCTTGCCCGCCCTCCGGTCCTCAGGCCTCCGTCCACGTCCTCCCCCTGGGGGCCGCACCCTCCCCAGGCCAGGCCGCTGGCGTCCCCCTCCTGTGCAGTCAGAGGGCCCGTGCCCGCGGGACTATGACCGCGACCTTGCTGTCTCAGGGCCCCCAGCCTGGGCAAATCGGAATTGCCACGTGAGGAGGCTTTGTGCCCCACCGCGGGGGCCTCGGCCCGATCCGCTCAGCCCACCGTTTCCGGGCGTCCTCGGGGACACTGTGGGCGTCTTCGCATTCAGGAGCCACCTCCAGACCACCCCCTGCCCCTAGGAGGCCGCACTGCAGTGTCTATACCACACTCTGCCCCGAACCACCACAGTGTCCCCCAGCGCCACCTGTCCAAGCCCACGGTGACTCCCCCACCCCCGCCTCACATGCCCCGATGGCTCTCGCCGCCCGGCCTCCCACGGGATTTCTGTCGAGACGGCTCTGTCGGGTGCACCCTCGTCCCCTCCTCTGGAGATCAGAGTGGGTCCCTGGCACTGGGCAAAGGCTCACCTGGGGGAGGTGAGGGCCAGGTGGCTGGGGTGCTTTTGGCCGGTGACTGAGGCCCTCCTCGTGAATCGGGGATGCACCTGCCCGGGGAAGGTGCCACTTGCCATGCAACGCTTGGGCCCCAGGACTCCACAGATGCCTGCCAAGCCCGTGCCGCCAGAATTCCAGCACCTCTGGGCCCTGAAACAGGCAGCACAGAGGCCAGAGAGGCACAGGCACCTTGCACGTTCCGCACCGGGTGACGCCGGCCACCCCAGGGGCACCCGTGGGGTCCTCAGCATGGACATTCCTTGACGGGTGACATCATCTGTCCACCACAGCAGGAGGCCCTCGGGTCCTCAGCACAGGCATTCCTCCCCGGCTGATGTCAGCCGCCCACCGCAGCGCGTCCTGCCGCTGGGCGCCCCCGGGTCCCCAGCTGCAAAACCTCACCTCGCCGGGCAGGCTTTCCAGGTCCTGCAGCTGGAAGTACTGACTGTGCCGGGGGCGGGCTCTGGAGCGTCTGCACCGGCCCCATCCCTCCCTGCCCTGGGAGATTTAGCGGCCGTTGTCTGGGTTCATCCAGGTTGTGGTCATCAGGTGACCGGGCGCCGTCCCAAATGCCTCTTGTTAAACTCACGAGAGCCTCACGTCCTAGGAAGCTGGCACCGCCCCCCCTTCCCATTTGACAGATGAGGACACTGAGGCACGGGATCACACGGTCCCGAGTCAGAGACTGTGTCCTGATCACCTGCGGCGTTCAGTCACTCGGTCATTCAACCAACACTCTGACCAGCACCCTGAGGACAGAGCCGCACATGGCACTGGGGTGCAGCCGTCAAGAAACGAGCTGTCTTGAGAGCCGTTTTCTCGGGTCTCTCAGTTCGGAAATGGAGGTTGGATCAAAGGCCAGAGAGGGACGGAGAGGGACGGCGGTTCACGGGTTTAAAGTGAACGGGAGAGGAGGGAAGAAGCAGGGTTCTGCCGACGTCCTGTCCCCTAGCCCTCAGCATGCCGGCAGGACCGCCCCCATTAGCCGGTGGCATCAGTCATGGGAAGAGCCCCCGGGTGTGGGTGGGGGCGAGGGGCCTGCCCTTCACACCCTCAGCCCCCTGTTCCCACTGAGGCAGTTTCCCCGCTTTCGTGGGGGACACCGGGGCCCCGCAAGTGAGGCTCCCGCACCCGGGGCAGGGTGGGCATCCCAGGCCCACCAGGCTGACGTGGGCTGGCCCGCACCCTGTGAAAGCTCTGCCCCCGCGGATTCAGCAAGGCTGCTCTGCTTCCCTGGAAACAAGGACCTCCCGCGGCTCCCCACCCCCGGCGCCTGCTCCTCCCACGACGCTGCCTGCACCCCACATGCCTGCCTCCCCCCCACCTGTCTCCCGGCATCACACCCAGGCCGCCTCCGACCAGGGCTTCGGCAGAGGCCGTGACATGCAGACTTCTGTGTCCTTGCCTGGACAGGGCCAGCAGGAGAGGAAATAGCCTCGCTGTGTCCCGCCCAGCCGCAGCCCTGCCCTCAAGGCATGGCGTGTCTGTGGCCTGGCTGACCGTGTCTCCATAAAGCTTTATTTACACAGACGGGAGACACAGCGTGCCAGTCCCTGGCCCGGGCCCTCTCCCACCAGAGCATCCTCTGCTGCCCCCAGGCTCCGAGGCTCAGCCTCAGCCCCACCAGCCCAAACAGCCCCTCCCCACCCCACGGCCCACGCCAGCCTGTCCCTCGTCCCAGGCTCCTGTGACCCGTCACGCTTGTCTGCCTGTCACCCCCTGGCTCAGCCAGCTTCGCCAGGCGGGTTCGAGACTGGTGCGTGGTGTGTGCCCAGCGGCTCTGAGGACTCGCTCGACACCAGGTCTCCGAAGGCGCTGCTTCCCTGTTCTTTCTCTGCGGCAGCACGTGGGAGCTGGAGTGACCGTTTTTCATCCCACGTGTGTGTACGGGCACCCACGACACACGACACACTCCTTTTCTTCTCCTTTCTCCTTTTAGTAAGGGATGTGCTCCTTCAAGCTGTGAGGCGTCGTGCTTGGAAATTGCTGGGCTGAGAAGTGAGAGGAATGCTCGCAGAGGGCAGGAGAGCCGCAGTGCCCGGTCGCCCGCACTCACAAGTCCCTCACAGGCCTCGGCACCTGCGTCTCATTCCATTGTGACAACGGCCCGCAGAGGGGAGCGGTGCCGTCCGCCTTGCAGGTGGAGAGACGGGGCCGCGCCGTGCATGGCCCGCGCGAGGTTCCACAGCTTCTAAACTGCGCCACCGTGGTTTCTCTCCGAAACAAAATAAAACGTTTCTGATTCCAAGAGAATCATCCAGGTTGTTGTTGGAAGCATGTCAAGCAGGAACTAAAACCACGAGCAGCCTTCGCCCACAGACAGCTGCATTAGTGACATCTGTGGGCTTTTACAAACGTCTGTGTGTTCCACGCATGTTGGAATTCTGCTGTGTCTATCTACCAGCGTGCAGCTGCGTGTTTTGCTGTTTTAAGGGTACAGTGGCACATAACAAAGCGAGCCCGTCTCAGTGGTCTGTTCGCCGAGGCTTGGCAAGCGCGTGCAGCTGAGTGTCCCCAGGATCAGCCAGAGATCTGCTCTGCAACCCCGAGAGTCCTTGTGCCTCCTGGAGTCCACCCACCCTCAGCCCTGGGCACCCTTGATGTGTTTGTTTTTGATGACAGCCGAGGCTCTCGCTGTGCTGCCCGGGCTGGTCTCCAGCTCCTGGCCTCTAGCGAGCCTCCCGCCTCGGCCTCCCAAGCTGCTAAGATGGCAGGCAGGGCCTCTGCCCCCAGCCTCCCGGTTCCCCGCTCTGTGACTCCCTTCTCCAAGGTCACCTGAATGGGGCCCTCCTCTGGGCTGGGGCCCCGTGTGACTTGGCAGCGTGCGCGCTGGCTTTCCTCCCGTGCCTCCCCTGCCACCGCAGCACTGAGCCGGGACCCACGGGTCGGTGCCCTCACCGCTGAAGAGAAAACACAGGAAGTGGCGCCTGCGTGCGGAGCTGGGTGTCGGGAGTGCTGACTCGTATGATTGTGCGTGTCCCGTGGTTTGCACAGAAACCACACACTGCACACCCAGCACACGTCCCGCATGTATGTGTGTGTTCATCGCACTCAGCAAAGCTAGTGGATGAGGTGCCAGAAACCAAGGAGTGCTGGGGGTGGGCGGCGCCTCGTGAGAGCTGCCCCCAAGTCCCCGGGGACTGGAACGGGCGGAAGGGGCAGACCCGGGAGGAACCAGGACGGCCGTGGGCACATGGGGGCCTCCAGCATCAGCGCAGAGCAGAGGGCGGCCCCGGGAAGGGCCGGTGCGTGGCGCTGCGTGACGCGCGTGCAGAAGGGCGGAGGCCCCTTCTGCCTCCCTCTGTGTGCTGAAGTTCTAGCAGTGTCTTCCCTGCCCCCGCCAGCGTCTGCCTCCTCCCTCTTAGATGCTGCCCAGCGAAGCAGGTAGTCTCCTGGCGTGTTGCTATGGGAAGATGGCAGCGTCGCTGGTGAGTTCACGAAGAAAGGAGACGGGGGAGAGGAAACAGGACAGGCGGGCTTCTTCCAAGTGTCACAAAACGGGATGAAGACCGCGCCCCCGTTAAATCCATCTGCTTACCAGGCCAGGCCGGGCCGCAGGCCTCTCTCCGTCCTGCAGAAATGTCTTGGCCAGGCCCCTCACAGCCGCCCTTGGGGCTCCCACGCCCGTGTCGGCTCTTGGGACCTGTAGCCGGGACCCTGCGTGCCTGCCAGGTGGCTCGTGCGGGAGCCCTTTCTGGGATCCGCCAGAGACTGGACTCTGTGGGGTTCAGAGCCTTGGTCCCGATCCTGCCCCACCCCTGTGTCAGCCACCCCAGCGTGGTCCCCCTGGACTCCTTCCAAAGCCCAGCTCGAGCCTGGGTGGCACCCAGCCCCGCCTCGTGCCTGGGCCTGGGCACATCGTCCAACACCTCAAGCCTTGGTGTCCACAGTCACGGAACACCTGCGTCCATGGGGGTGTGCATTTAGCCATGGCACGTGACCCGCCTGGCCCAGCACTGTCCCAGTAGCGTGGCGTGACAGAGTGCGTCTCCCACCTAGTCGTGTGGCCCTGAGCCGGCAGCCACGGTGTGCCGTGACAGAGCGAGCGTCCGTCGCCCCTACCGAATCCCATGGTCCAGCGCCCCCAGCCCACGCTGTAGTGTGACAGAGGCCTGAGGCAGCTCGTGGCCGTAGTCTTGGCCAGAGGAGATGGCGGGACTGCTGGCCAAAGGGACGAGCGGCCTGGGGGCTTCGCACCGGACAGGCTCGCACCTCCCTGCAGAGCGGAGCTGCAGGAGGCTGCAGCCTTCGGGCTCCTTCCCACCTCGGCCGTTCCGGACAGACTTGGCGGGGTGTCGCCCCACAAGGGACTCACCCCAACCACCGTGCCCCACGCATGCCGAGAGCCTTTCTGCGGGTGGGGCGGGAGTGCCGTCAGAGCTGGGGAGGAGGCATGGCTGGCGCACGGGCACCGCAGTCGGGGTCTGCCCAGCCAGACGTCATCCGAGGCCCGCCAGAACCCACCCCCCAGCCCCAAGCTGTCCTGTTGTGCCGTGGCCTCCCCGGCCCGGGCTGCTCCTTCCTGCACTCCGTGGGCTGTGACGCCTCGCCAAGCCTTGGTCTTGTCACGGGTGGAACGAGTGGGCGGGACACGCCAGGCCCCAGCGACAGCCATAACCCTCCTGGCCTTCGCCCTGCCCGCTGACGCTGCCAGCACAGGCACGTGGCCACACGTGGGGCTCCACGCCCGTTCCTGCAGGACCGCGGTGTCTCTGGGGGGCCGCGGCAGCTGGCCGCCAGGAGGCTCAAGGTGCCTGGGCCCACAGAGGAGGCTGCCCGGGGACATTCGTCCCCGTGAGGCTCTGGAAACAGGAAGGAAAAGGGGGGGGGCGGAGGGAGGGCAGCACCTCCGCACACCGTCCTCTCCTCTGGTCCTCCCAGCCCTGGACACAGAAGGAGCCCCGTCCTCGGTCATTCTGGAGGTGGTGTAACCTGGCAGACTCCGGGAAAGGGGCTCCCGGAACAGTGCTCTCCACGGGCCTGCAGGGGGATGCCCAAGAGACGCCGCCCAAGTCACTCCCGCGATGTCGCGTCTTGGAGGGGTCTCGCCCCACCCGGCGACATCACCAGGGCTTCCAGACCCACCGAGCCTGGCTCCCCGCGGGGTTCTGATGTGATCTGTCCTGGGCCGTGGCTGGAGCACCAGGATGCTTAGGCAGGCGTGATTTCCATGTTGAAAGATCTTTCACGAATGAGGGCAGTGAGCGGGCCCAAGGGAAGCCAGGCCAGAGGCCCAGCCAGAGAGCGGGCATGGGGGGCAGCGGCAGGAGCCAGGGTGGGCGGGAATCGCCGGCTGGCCTGTGGGCGCGTGGACGGGACGGGCGGAGAGCGAGTCCCTTCAAAGGCTCTGTGAGGTGGAGTGAGAGCTGGGCCCAGACAGCAACGGCAGATCCTGGCCGCACCCGTCTTGTGGACCAGGCTGACGTCTCTCTGGCTGCTCCTTCCCGAGAAGCAGCAGCTTCCCCAGGGCTGGTGGGGCGGCCTCCAGCTGCTGCCTGGAGCGGGCGGGGAGCCTGAGGCCGGGGGCAGGATACCCTTGCAGACCGCCAGCCGCGCAGCTCACCCGCTGTGGCGGTTTCTGATGGCCACTCTGACAAGTCGCAACTCAGAGGCTTAAAACCCCACAGATTTATTTCTCACCATGGGAAGCCAGAAGTCGAAAACCAGAATCACTAATGTCACACCCCGGTGCTGGCGGCTGTGCCCTCTGCGGCTCAGGGAAGACTCCGCCTCCCGGCTGACCTGTACCCGGCGTCCAGCCACATCCCTCCACCATCCTCAGAGTGACCCCTCCGGCGTCCGTGTCTCCCATCACCTTCTCTGCAGTCACGTCTCCTCGCCTCCCCATAGGACACGGGAGCCGTCCCTCGCTGTCCCATGTGGACGACCGGGTGGTCTCCCCTCTGAGAGCCGCCACCCTCGCGTCAGAGCCCCCTTGCCACGTGGGTCTCCGAGGGCCATCCTCCAGCCCGCCAGCCCCAGGTCCTGCGAAGGAGACACGGGAATGTCGCCCCCGGACGCAGCGCGAGCCCGCAGGGTCTTTGTCTGGGGCTGGCTGGCTCGGCTGAGTGGCTCTGGAGCGGGGCAGACCCGCAGCCTCCCCCGCCACCCTGGCTTTGAGATGAAGGGGAGGCTCTTCCAGGAGATGAAAGCGCTTTGGAAGAGCGTGCCAGGCCGATCAGAGGGAGATCTAAGCAGCCTGAGAGCCTCGAAGCCTCGCCCGATGGACGTGGGGCAGGGGAGGAAGGGAGGACCATGAGCCTGCTCAGAGAGAGGCGGGAGATTCCGCAGGCGCCATCGGCCGGCCATAAATCCTGCCGCTTCGTGGCCTCTCAAGACGTTTCGAGCACTGGGCTGTCGTCAGAGCAGGCCAGTCGTGAACCTGGCGGCGCCTTGTCTCTGTACGTATGTGGCACGTACCGCCAGAATTGGTTCTTTTTTCTTAGCAAAAAACATTTTCTGCTTTCAGAAACACACTGCTCTCATCCCAGCCCAGCCTTGCGTGTCTAGGGTGTGGGGAGTGTGTGCATGTCTGGTGGGGGGGTCGTATCCTTGGCCCAGCCCAGCCCAGCCTTGCGTGTCTGTGGAGTGTGGGTGTGTGCGCGTGTCTATGTGTACGTGTGCGTCGCGGCAGTTGGCAGGATCCTCCCACACAGAGGGGGAAGCTTGGCCTCGGAGCCGGTGACAGCGCCAGGAGTCCATGCAGAACTCCCAAAGCCACGTCTCTTCAGAATATGTCCCCATCTTGTGGCCTTTTGACAAGCTAATTGCTCAGAGAAGGCGGGAGGGCAGAGATGCTACAGCGTGATCGACCTGAGCCCTGAAGCCCAAGCGGGCACACGCAGGTCTGCCTCTCCTGGCTTGGACTGTGGAGTCAGCAGCTGCCTGGATCTCCGAGGACCCGGCGGCCTGCCCTCTGTCAGTGTGCAGACGTGTCACACGTCTGGTGGAGCCGCCCTCAGTTCTTGTGACACGGCTGCCACTAACGGCACGTTGACGGGGGCAGCACGCCCCTGGGCCCCTGGGGTGGTGTCAGCGCCAGGCAGATTTATGTGCTGTAGGTCAACCGACCGAACCCAGAAGCGCAGCGTCTTGCTGGCCGCCTGCGGCGGGGCGGGGCGGGCGGGGGCGGCCCACGCCTTGGTCTCTCCACCCCTGGAGCCGGGGGCTGACCATGTCTCTTCCTGGCTCCTCGAGGGTCAGCTCAACCCAGAACACCCGATCCACTGTGGCGCCAAAGACCAAGCCGCCCGCCAACACAGCCGCCTCTGCCCACCGTGGCGTCGCGAGCAGACAGCGCCCCGCAAAGCCGCCAGGCCAACACGGCCGCCGCTGGGAGACCCACCCGCCGCCCCTGAGACGGTCCACGAAGGCCTTGTGGGGCCATCCAAGGCGAGGCTCTGGGTTCCTCCCCCGGCGTCCCGCCCCTCCCGCGTCATGGTGGGCCTTGACCGGTGGGCCGTGCGTGTCCTCTGAGAGCACCCAGCCCCGTGGGCCATCGTGACTCCAGCTTTCCTCTGTCCGCCTCTCCCACGAGGGCCGGCGCGGCATCTGGGCACAGAGCTCCTTTCCCAGGCCGCCAAGATGCACCTCACTCCGGCTACTTCAGAAACTGGGTGCCGTGGTCTTTTATTCTCTCTTTATTCTCTCCATGAGAACCATTCTTGGGGTTGGAATGCCTTCTAATACTGGACTCAGATGGCTTCTTTCCCCTTTGGGGGTCCGTTTGGGCTCTCGACGCACCTCACACGTATCTACTCCGGAATCGTCCCAAGTAGGGAAAGAAAAGCGCGTCTTCCTCGTAAAACCGCGGAGGTGCTCTGTTCTTGTGTTGCCACGGGAAGGGCTGCACATTCAGTGAAGCCTTTTAAACCCTTTCACAGAGCATCTCTGGGAGGACAGGACTCGAAAACCATACCTGGGCCGTCGGGAAAGCGCCCCGCGGTGAGCCAGGAGCCACCTGCCCCACCAGCATGTCCGGGTCTCCAGGGACCCCAGCCCCTGCCCTCAGGGCCCCTCCTGACGGTCCGACAGGAGCTCTGTCACCGCGTCACTTCAGAAACTCGGCACAGCACTCACTCTGCGCGCGCAGCTTTGTTTTCTGTTCCCGTCATCTCCTGGACGGGAGGTCCTTGAGAGCAGGAGCCGCCCGTCATCTTCCCTGAGGGCCCAAAGCAGCGTCTGGCAGGAGCAGAGTGAATGAATGAAGGGTCTGGCAGGAGCAGAGTGAATGAATGAAGGGTGAACGGAGGAGCTGTGCTCTCTTTCCCAAGGTTCATGTTGTTTCCAGGGAAACGGGCTCCTGTTGTCTGTCCCTTTCGAAATAGCAGGAATGCCTGAGGATCAGGACGGGACGGGGATGAGCTTGGTGGCCCTGAGCACCTCCCACCGCTCCCTCCCAGTGCTCCTCCCACCCCACGCCCAGTGATTCCTCCCGGCCCCCTCCCGGTGCTCCCCAGGGCCTGCTGCCGGTGATCCCCCCGGCCCTGCTCCTGATCCTCCCCGGGCCGCTCCCGGCGCTCCTGGCCTGGACTGTGTCTGCGGACGGGTCAGTTACCAATGACAGAAAGCCCCATCAAACTGGTTCAAACAGGCGGGCATTGCGGGAAGTCCCTGCGCCTGTTGGATCAGGACGTGGCAGAACATCACAGGCGCTCAGGACAGCGCCCAGGACAGAGGAGAGGAAGCGGGTGGCTGGGTACCAGGGCACGGTCCGGGACAGGAGAAGGAGCGGGTGAGCTCCAGGCAGGGCCCACCCTGCTGTCTGGCGTCTGACTCTCCCGCCCGCCTCAGCCCTGCATCCCGGCCCCGCCGAACACCTTCTGGGCTGTCATGCTGTGGCCCCGACACAAAGCAACGATTTCTTCCCCCTTCCTCCCCCACAAGTGAGAGCTCTGCCCTCATGACCGCAGCAGGATCTGGTAACGGCTCTGTCGGGAGACCCGCAGCGCTGAAAGCCTTCTCCGGCTTTGATGTCTTGAGGACAGGCTGCCTCTGAAGGCCCGGGGCTGCCTGCGATTCCCTGACGGCCGCGATGCTCGGAAGCGGGAAGCGGGCCCTGTGGGAGCCTGGGGTGCGGCCCTGGGAGCCAGCAGCTGGGAGACCCTGGGCCGGGCGCCGGGGCCTCCATCCCTGAGGGCCAGAGACCCTCAGCCGCGGGCCTCTGCAGCCTGACCCCGCCTCCCGGAGCCTCAGGGACGAGTGAGCGGCCACCTGCAGGCGTCTCCAGGCTGGCCTGGCTGGTCCTGGCTCCGGCCCTGGGGCTGGGGGCCACGTCTCAGGAAGGCAGTCCACGCCACCACCTGCCTCGGGGGTGGGGCCTGAGGAGAGCGAGCCAAGGTGGCGGCGGGGGCCTGGAGACCCCGGGCCCTCAGGGAAGCATGGAAGCTCTGCTGGGTGAACTTGTCCGCGTGGCTGGTCACCCACCCACAGGCTCCTTGTTCCAAGGCGTGGTGCTTTCTCGCTGTGGTTGGGGTTTCTTCCAGATGCAAAACAAACGCCGTGGTGGAAAAGGGGGAGACCGAGTCGCGGCTGGAGACAGGCGAAGCAGGCGGGCGTGTGTCTGGCACTCCGACCTCCTTTCTGTGTGACATGTGCATGTCACGCTTTCAGCAGACCCGCGAGGCACGGGGTCCCCGACAGGAATGGCTATCAGTGCGGGAAGCGTCTCCCTCCCTCCTCTGGGCCCAGGACAGCAAGCCAGCTGCCCTGGCAGGACCCGCGGAGGGGCTCTCCCCACTCGAGTCTCACCGCCTCGGCCGCGGAGGGGGCAGCCCAGAGGGACGGGCGCCACTCGCTTTCGGGGCAGGGTGTTCAGCTGGGCTAGGACAGGCCATGCCCAGTCAGACCCGGGACCTGGCCCCAGTGAGACGTTCCCCACGTGGAAGGCATGGTGCTGGGGTTTATCCTCGGAGTGCATCTGTTATCACGTGTTTTTGTTTTGCCCGCTTCGACCGTGCGTGTTAGGACCTGAAGACTTGGCTGGAAACGCCTGGGCTTTTGTGCCACGAGTGTCCGGTCTCATGGTGCACCCATGCCTTGCCGAGGGTCCCCAGCTCTCAGGATGACAGACACCCACGCACCGCCGCCGGCGACGCCCTTCACCGCGCCAGGGCCCAGCTCCTCCAGCGGCGCCTCCTCCCACAGCCTGCATCTCCCCAGAGACGAGTCCGCGAAGCGCTGTGTGCTGGGCCGCCCTCTGTCTTCCTCCTCCGTCCTCATCTTCGTCTGCTCTGGTCTGGGTTCCCGGTTGCCAAGGACGTTTGGGGAGATGCTGTTTATTTCGAGCCGCAGGCTTTGGACCACGAAGAAGCGTCCAGGCCGTCTGGCCACGAGCTGCCTCGCTCTGGGCCCACCATCCATGGACGTGTACAGTCCCGGTTGCAGGAAGTCTCGCGAGAAACACCTTTCTCCCGCTCCTGCCTGGTGTCTTCCTGCAGGAAGAACAGCTCCTCTTGCTCTTCTCTTCTGAGAACTGGAACCCAAGCACCCAAGGCCCTTGGCCAGCAGGTGCAAATGTCACCACTGTGTCAGGAGTACTCCCTACAGGGCCAGGGGCGATGGCTCACGAGGCCTGTCATCCCAGCACTTTGGGAGGCCAAGGCGAGAGGATCTCTCGAGCCCAGGAGCTCAAGACCAACCGGGGCAACATAGCGAGACCCCGTCTCTACAAAAAAAACATTACCCAGGCATGGTGGCATGCGCCTGTCGTCTCAGCCACTCAGGAGACTGAGGCAGGAGGGTCACCTGAGGAGGAGGCTGTGGTGAGTTGTGATTCCGCCTCTGCACTGCAGCCTGGATGACAGAGGGAGGCTCAAAAACACAAAAGTCCCTCCTCCTTCCCCTTACAGCGTTCCTCCATTCATGTGACTCCAACACGTATGTTCACACATGTGCACACACACGACGGAGTGTCCTCGGGAGACCGCCCCACACCCTACGGTGGCCTCCCTGCAGCTAGTGTGGTATTAAAAGTGGACCGTCTACTCCAGGACAGCTCGGCCTGCCAGGACGTCCCTCGGTGACAGAAGCATCCTGCACTGGCTAGGCCAGGACCACCAGCCACAGGGGGCCGTGAGCACTGAGGATGCGGCTGGTGCGACTGCGGAAATGAGCCTTTGCTTCTATCTGGTTTTAATCACTTAAAGAGCCACGGGCAACTTGTGGCCGCCACGTGGGGCGGCACAGCTCTGGGAAGAGAAGCCCACAGGCAGTGGCGCTCACTCCTCTGCCAACCAGGAAGCACACCTCCACGGTGCCACCACCACCGAGTGCCGGGAGGAGACGGGGCTGGGGAGGCGGCTTCCCAAGGGCCCCGGTCGGGGAGGCGGCTCTGTGGCCGGGGGACTCCCGGAGCCTGAGAACCCAGCGGCTCTGGGCAGAATGTTCTGGCAGAGGCGCCGTGGGGGAGTGAGCTGGGGGGCACTGGTGGATGGGTGGGGCAGGGACACGGGCCGGAACAGGCAGGGCTCGGTGGCACCACAAGGAGGTGCGCTCCGGAGGGCAGACGCGTTCGAGACGCAGATCCAGTGCAGCGGGAGGCGGAGGCTGGGCGTGGCCGAGGGCGCGGCTGCCTGTGCCGAGTGCTGCCCGAGGGTCTCACCCCCCGTTTGACGACTGTGACCGGCCTGAAGGTACCAGACTCCATCTCTGCGGGGTCCCTCTCCCAAAACCTGCTCGGGCTGTCACCTGAGCGCCTGAGCTGGCGGCACGGGCCTGGCTGGGTCCGTCCCTGTCCTGACACCCTCTCTTAGGAGGACTCGACCCTAGCCGGGGGTTACCGGGTGCCCTCATCGCCCCCTTCCCGGATGGCAGGCGTCTGCTTCAAAGCTCAGCTCCCCCGCCCCACTTTATCCCCAAATAAAGGCCAGCCCGACGGCAGACGCTCCAGGGGCCGCCACCGCCCCACCCGGGCTCTCACGTCCAGCGCCTCCGGTCAAGCAGAGCGTTCCCGCTCTTCCAAATCGTCCTTTGCTTAGTGCAGCTCCCAGCACATCCTAACCGGAGGCTATTTTGCAGATGATTCTGACCTATGAGAACAGATGGTCCAGGTAACCAAGGACTGTTCTGCAAAAGAAGAGCATCAGGAGGAACTCTGGCAAATGCTAAAGCTCTGGATCCGCAAGGGTTTTTGGACGCAGGGCGTGAGCGCAGGGTTCAATAGCAGGACCGGACGTGCTGATCAGATAACCCAGACACAACCCCGCAGATGCAAAACCGAGTGTACAACAAAAGCTGGGTCCCACACATCGGCGAGAAAGGAGAACACAGCACAGGCCACCAAGACGGCTGGCAGTGCTCAAGAAAATGAGCAGAACTGTCTTACAGCTGAGCCCAAGGTGAATTCAACAGCAGATGTATTACCTGTAAAAAATAAAACTAGAGCACTCCTAAGAAAGCACAGATGACCGTGTCTCGCTGTCAAGACAGCTGATCACTTTATCAATGTAAAAGCACGATGAAAGGAGGAAAGCGGGAAAAGTGGGTAAATTTATGATCTGAAAATGGAAATGTCCGCATGTTAAACATTTTAAAAACACCGCATGCAAAACAAAAAGGTAAATGACAGACTGGAAAGATCTTGCAGCAGACATAGTCAAGTGTCGATCTTAGAGAGCGGGAACTCTTGCAAACTAGTAATGAAGCCACCGAACACCGCGTTGTAAAAGTGGCACAAACGAACAATTCCTGGGAGAATATAAATGACAAGTGACTGCTCGACAACAGTTCAGACCCGCTAGCCATCGGGAAGACCGCAAAGGCACTTTAAAGCAGGCTTCCCCCGTCTGGCCAGCAGGGCTTCTCACCGCGCTGGGTGGCGTGGGCTGGGCTTTGGGGAGAGGTCAGCTGAGGCAAGCGTGGCCACACACGTCGCAAAACCACTTCCAGGCTCCTTCCAGAGGGGACGGCCAGAAGTGAGGACCGAGGGCGTGCGCTGCACGGCCGAAAGGTGGAAATGAAAGTCCCACAGAAGTCCAGTGGCTGAGTACGGGCAGCCATGTTAAAATCCTCATTTTGGCCAGGTGCAATAGCGCACGCACATAATCCCAGCACTTTGGGAGGCAGAGGAGAAAGGATTCCCCGAGTCCAGGGGTTCAAGACCAGCCTGGGCAAGACGGTGAGACCTTGTCTCTACAATAAATCGAAAAATCCGCAGTTAGCCGGGCGTGGCGGTGTGCACGCTAGTCTCGGCTACTCAGGAGGCTGAGGCGGAAGGCTCGCCTGAGCCCGGCAAGTCGCGGCTGCGGTGGCCGTGAGGGTGCCACTGCACTCCAGTCTGGGAGACAGTGAGACTCTGACTCAAAAAAACCCAAACCCCTGGTTTTGCTCAGTGCCGAGGGGGCGGGGGCCGTCCCCCGAAGGAAGGTCGGCCACGGCACTGGGGGGGGCCGCCGCCGCCTGCGTACTGCCCGCGTTTCCGGACCTTCGGGAAGGACTCCGCACGCACCCCGAGGCGGAAAGGCCCGCGGCGGCGTTCCCACGGGGCGTCGGCGTCGCCGCCGGCCAGCAAGCCCGCGCCCGCCGCCACGCCACGAGCGCGGCGGCCGCAGCGAGCCGGCGCCCCGTCCGCGGGCACCCGCCGCCGGAGGGGCTCGGGCGACGCGGGGACGCGCCCGTCCCGCCTCGTCCGCCTCGCGGGGCGGAAGGGCAGGCTCGCGGCGGCGTCCGCCGCCGTCTGCGCCCCGGGCTCCGCTGGCTGGGGCGCGCCGGCGCCGCTGACCGTGTCTCTGTTCTTGTCCACAGGCCGGGCGCAGCCGGCGAGCAGAGCGGCGGGAGCGGCCGCCGCCTTCCGCGCTGAAGCCGCGCCGGAGCCGGAGCGCCGGACGTCGCGTCCCGGGCGCGGGGCCGCCGGGCGAGCCGGGCCGCGGCGCGCCAGCATGGCCAGCCGGCGCAAGTCCAGCACGCCGTGCCTGCTGCGCGCGGCGCCGGCCGCGCCCGCCGGGGAGGACGCCGCGCCCGCGCCCGCCGGGCCCGAGGCCGCGCCCCCGCCGCGGGAGGGCGAGGCGGGGGCGGCGCCGCCCGCGGGCGACCCGCCGCGCGGCCGCAGGGCGGCTACGAGTGCAAGTACTGCCCGTACTCCACGCAGAGCCTGGCGGCCTTCACCGAGCACGTGGACGCGCAGCACCCCAACGTGATCCTCAACCCGCTCTACGTGTGCGCCGAGTGCGACTTCACCACCAAGAAGTACGACGCGCTGTCGGAGCACAACGCGCGGCGGCACCCCGGCGAGGCCAGCTTCCGGCTGCGGCTGCTCAAGCGCAGCGGCCAGACGGTGCTGGAGCAGGCCCTGGAGGCGGGCGCGGGCGGGGACGCCGCCCTCGCGGAGCGGCCGGCGCGGCCGCGGGCGGAGGCCCCGAAGGCGCCGCGGAGGCCCGCGGAGGCCGCGGCCGACGGCCCCGCCGAGGGCCCGGCGCGCGCGGGGCCGGCCGCGGCCGAGATCCTCTCGCGCCTGGGCGGCGCGGAGCTGCTGCCGGACGCGCTGGGCCACGTGGCGCCGTGCGTGCAGCCGCCGCCCAACCTCAGCCTGGTGCCCAAGGTGCCCGTGCCGCTGAACTCCACCAAGTACAACGCCGCGCTGGACACCAACGCCACCATGATCACGTCCTTCAACCGGTTCCCGTACCCCACGCAGGCCGAGCTGTCCTGGCTGACGGCCGCCTCGCGGCACCCCGAGGAGCACATCCGCGTCTGGTTCGCCACGCAGCGCCTCAAGCACGGCATCAGCTGGGCGCCCGAGGAGGTGGAGGAGGCGCGCAAGAAGATGTTCAACGGCACGCTGCGGCCGGCGCCGCCGCCGCTGGCCGTGCTGCCCGCCGCGCCCGCGCCCGCGCTGCCCCCGGCGCTGGCGTGCCAGGTGCTCGGCCCGCACGGCCTGCTGCTGACGCCCGTGGGCGGCGCGCCGGCCGCCGGGCCCTGCGCGCCCGTGGCGCTGGCCGTGGCCGGGGCGGCCGGCCGCGGCCAGAAGCGGCCCCCGGCGCCACCCGCGGCCGCGCCCGAGCCCAAGCGGCCGCCCGCGGCGCCCGCGCCGGAGCCGCCCGCGCCGGCGGCCGAGCGCAAGAAGACCAAGGAGCAGATCGCGCGCCTCAAGGCCAGCTTCCTGCAGAGCCAGTTCCCCGACGACGCCGAGGTGCTGCGGCTCATCGAGGCCACCGGCCTGGCGCGCAGCGAGATCAAGAAGTGGTTCAGCGACCACCGCTACCGCTGCCAGCGGGGCATCGTGCACATCACCAGCGAGTCCCTCGCCAAGGACCAGCGGGCGCTCGCGGCCGCCCGGCACGGCCGCGCGCGCCCCGCCGAGCCCGACCTCGGCCCGCGGGGGCTCAGGGAGAGGACGCGGGGCCGGGGCCAGGCCCTGGAGGACAGCTTCCTGCGCAGCTCCTTCCCGACCCAGGCGGAGCTGGACCGGCTGCGGGCGGAGACCAGGCTGGGCCGCCGGGAGATCGACTCCTGGTTCTCCGAGCGGCGCCGCGTCCGGGACAGCCTGGAGCAGGCCGTGCTGGACTCCATGGGCTCCGGCAGGAAGGGCGCGGACGCGGCGGCGCCCAACGGCGCCCTGCCGCGGCCCGCCGCGCGCGCCGGCCCCCCGCCGGCCGGCCCCCTGCCCAGCCCGGCGCCCGCGCCCGCCAAGAGCCCGGAGCAGGTCCGCCTGCTGAGAAGCACGTTTGCGCGGACCCAGTGGCCCTCGCCCCAGGAGTACGACCAGCTGGCGGCCCAGACCGGCCTGGTGCGCACGGAGATCGTGCGCTGGTTCAAGGACAACCGCGGCCTGCTCAAGGCCGGCGCCGTGCCGTGGGTGGAGCAGCACCGGCCGCCCGCGGACGGCCCCGACGCCGCCGCCGCCAGGAGGGCCGCCCCGCCCGTGGCTGAGAGCCCCGGGAACGGAGGCGAGGCGGCCCCGCGGCGTCCCAAGGACCCCAGCAAGCTCTGCGCGGACGCCGTGGGGAGGCCAGAGCCCAGGGCGAAGGAGGGCGGCCAGCAGGCAGCAGACTGTCCGCCGGCCAAGCCAGAGGCAGCAGCCTCGGACAGGTCGGAGGGCAGCAGCCGGGACGGCGCCGGCCGCGACGAGAACGAGGAGTCGGGCGTCGTGGACTGCGTGGAGGTGACGGTCGGCGACGAAGCCGCCTCCGACAGGTCCCACGGCTGCAGTCAGCCCGCGGCCCCAGGCGGGACGGAGCTGGCCGGGTCGGACTCCGACAGTGGCCCCCCTGAGGCTGGCCAGGCCTAGACAGGTAACTGCACCGCCCCCCCGGCAGGTGGGGGTCTTTCGGGTTGTCCCCAGAGTTCACACAGGTGGTAGGATGCAGAGATGTCAACGCCGGTGCCAGGTTGTTTATCTAATTGACAAGTAAGAATGTGACGGTGCGCAGTGGCTCACGCCTGCAGCCCCACCATTTTGAGATGTCGAGGCAGGATTGCCTTAACCCGGGAGTTTGAGGCTGCCTGGGCAGCATAGCAAGACTTTGTCTCTACAAAAAATACAAAAGTTAGCCAGGCACGGCTCCTTGGGAGGCTGAGGCAGGAGGACCACCAAAGCCCGCAGGTTGAGGCCCGCACTAGAACCTGGGTGACAGAGTGAGGCCCTGACGGTGGGGGGAGACTTGTATTTGCTGTGCACAGCCTGATGCTTTGGAGTGAGGGGACTGGGGAGCCTGGCCCCAAGCTGCTGTCCCCAGAGGGTCAGCTCGCACTCATGTCCGTTTTTGTGATGGATGGGCTATTTTTAAGCACTCTTTGGAGAGGGGAGGAAAACAGGCTGGCAGATGCAGCTTCCTCATCGGCAAAGCCAAAGCCATGCTGGGGGCAGCGGCCGCCCGGGCCCTGGGCACCAGCCTCTGCCCGTCCACCCCAAAGTCTAGCTGCGGGTGTCAGAACACCCCTTCCACCCTCTGTGTGTTTGTAGTTGCTGCTGTCAAAACGCAAACATAGCTGGGCCCGCTGGCTCAGCCTGTAGTCCTGCGCTTTGGGAGGCCGAGGTGAGTGGATTGCCAGAGTTCGAGACCCACCCGGCCAACTTGACGAGACCTCGTCTCCACAATAAATCAAAAAATCAGCCGGGCGTGGTAGCGTGCGCCTGTAGTTCCAGCTACTCGGAAGGCTGCAGCGGAAGGATCGCCCGAGCCCAGCAGGTCGAGGCTGCAGTGGCTGGGAGCGTGCCACTGCACTCAGTCTGGACGACGGAGTGAGACTCCAGCTCCAAAAAAACAAAAGCAGGAAACGCAAACATGAGAAGGGTGCATGTTTCCTCTTTCCGTTTCTTTTTTTCCCCCAACAATAATTCCCCCCTCGTTTCCTGGATCCGATGGGAGGGGACTTACCTGGAAAGGCTGAAGGAAGGGACGGCCCCTTCGAGTCCCAAGGGGACGGGTGCACAGGAGGCCGGGGAGCCGGCGGAGGGAGGTTGCCATGGCTACCAGTGGCCTGTCTTCAGTGACGGGACCTGCCATGAAGCCCTGGCGTCGGCTCCCGAAAGGTCAGTGCGCGCGAGGCCTGGCACAGCAGCCCGTGGGGGGCTTAGAGCCTGGGGGTGCAGGGGTCCCCCTCACAGAAATACCGCCGAGAAGGAGGGCGCGCCCTGCCCGGCGGCCTCTCCAGCCTCACGCTCCCCTTCAGAATCACGACCTGAAGGCGAGACCCCGGAGTGAGGGAGCAGGCTCCTTCCGAGGCGCCCCAGAAACACCCGTCCCCGGGAGCCTGGGTGGCGGGGGCTGGCCGTGCCGCCCGTCGGTCCGTGGAGTCGGTGATGAGACAGGCAGCGGGCCAGGCATGAGGTCCTCCGCGGGCGTCCCAGCCAGGCCCCTCCAGGTACCGCGCCTGGGCCGGGGCCCCTCCTGGGGGCGGGTCTTCCTTCCCCAGCCCCCGTGCTCTGCTCATGCCTGGGTGGGGGCGGGGCCTGTGGGGGCGGGGCGAGGAGCCACCAGGCCACCACAGCTCCCGCCACCACCCGCCAGGCTGCCTGGTTTCTTCCCCAGGCCTGTTCCTTAGAAGACCCGCAGTCCAGCACGGCCCCCTTGTCCACGGCAGGGCATGGCCTTCTGTCCGCCTGGCACTCCCCGTTTGCCCGTCTCCTGTGCCTGACCTTTTCAGGCCACAACACGCATCCACTAGCTGCCCCTCCTCCTCGCCCACAGCAGACCACGGGTTCGTCCAGCCAGCAATCCCTCCTGAGCACCTGCTGTGCGCAACCACCCGGCCAGGCACCGGGGACCGCACGAGCAAGACAGGCCTGTTCTCGCAGAGTTCAGCCGGGCCACAGAGAGAGGATGCACCGTGCTCCTGACCCCCGGCGTGGCGTGTGTTATGGGACATGCCCAGCTCTCCGCGGTGCTCCCGGGGGTGGAGCGCCGTGGCTGACAGGCAGGAGCTCCCAGAAAACAGAAAGGGGGTGGCTGGAGCTGGGGGGGCGGCCGCAGGCCCGGCAGGTGGCCGAGCCGGAAGCGCAGGGTGAGGGCAGCAGGTGCCAGGCAGCCCCATGGCTTCCCCAGGGGCAGAGCCGCTCGGTGGCTTCCCCCCCAGGCGAGAGCCCCCCTGCACCTGGCGTGTTGGCTGCATTTGACTGTAAAGACATCGAGTGTCCCCGACCCCAGGGAACACTCGGCTGGGCTCCCCGGGCGCCCCGGCTGAGTGGAAGTTGTCCAGGGGCTGCGGCCCCCCGAAGGGCATGGCTGCCTGACCCGTCCTCCCCCCAGCTGCGCTGCCACCAGCCGCCAAACACGCCCATCAGGGTAGGCTGTCACTCACCTGGTCCCCCAAGGCCTAAGGAGACTGAAATGGGCGGAGCCCCGGGAGGCAGGAAGGAAGGAAGGTGATGGCCCGCCTCTCAGGGAGGCGTGCGGCCCTGGCGTCTCCTCAGCCTGACCTGAGGCCTGCCGCCGGGGCGCTCACCCCTCCCCAGCCTGTGCCTCAGTTTCCTCCACAGTCCCCTCCTCCCTTCTCTTCAGTCTGGCAGGGCAGGAGGAATGCCCGGGGCTTTTGACTTAACATCAGACACGTCAGCGACGTGGAAGCTAGCTGTGTCCCCCCAGAGCTAGGAATGTTCCAGAAGCCCGCTGCCCATCTGTGGCCGACCGCCAAGCACGAGCTGGAAGGCATCCCTGAGACCCACACGGCGCCCGGCGGCGTCCGGGTGCTCAGGGGTGCGTCCCAGCAGGGAGGGGACGGGCGGCACCGGTGACACGCTCAGGGCAGAGGCACCGCTGAAAGGAGAGGGGAGTTTCCCCTCAAGCTCCGTGAGCCAAACACAGGGGTCTCGAGACTCCTAAGCGCGAGGGCACCCCGACGTCCACACACGAATCGGGAGCCCCGGGTGAGGCACGACGCGTCGGGGTCCTGGCGTGAGGAGCCTTCCCTTCGTGGACGGTGTTGCACCAGCACGAGCTGGAGGCGCTCAGGCCGGCCGCGGGGGTGGCACCCGGACGTCCTTTGCGGGCATCTCCCCAGCCGCGCGCCCTGCCTCCTCCTCACGAGGCTGTGACGGTGTGGACTCCGTCCAGGCTCGCCCGGCCCCGAGGGCAGACCAAGATGGGAATCCCGCCCAGCCTGAGTCAGGCTCTGGGTGGAGGCGTTTCTGAGCCCTCCCACCCAGAGGCCTCTCCTCGCAAAGGCTGAAATCCAATTCCTGCTTTTCTGCGTGGTCAGCCTCTCGAGGGAGGCCTTTCCAGACACACCCCGATGCCAGATCGGACGGGACACCCCTTTGCCACGGCGGCCGAGCGTCCCATTCACTGGTGCCCTCCGTGCACTCGGCATGCCTCCGGGTCAGCTCAGCTTCTCAACAACCCCATGGGCAGCAAGGCTCTCGCCCCAGTGTACAGAGGGTGAAACTGAGGCCCAGGGAAACAGCAACGCACCTTGGGCCCTCAGCCGCAGTGGGTTGTGCCCAGGGCCACCGCTCGGCAGCTAGGCCGGTGCCGGCCTCCCCGCCACCCTGCCATGGCCGTGGCCTCTCTAGCTGTGGTGCCGCCACAGTTCAGGCCACACACACAGCGTGTGGCCATGTCTGAGTCCTGTGGGGTGGAGGCGTGCACACACATTCACACAGCAGGAACTTCAGGGCGCCTCTCGGGGCCCGCCACGGTGCTGGTCTGTGTGCATGTGCCAGAACGGCCGGCCCACAGCCCCTGCCTGCACCTTGGGAACAGGCGAGACGTCCGCGTGCACCCGGCGCCCGCTGGCCAGCTTCACGAGAGTGCCGCGCGAAGACAGGCACATGCTGGGGAGCCCCTGCGGTGTCCCGTTCGAGCCTCCCGGCAGCCCCCGTGTGCAGGCCGTCTGCCCGTTTATTTTAAGCCAGAAAGCAGAGGTGCAGGGGGCCTGAGGGACCACACCAGAGCCCACGCGGCCAGCGTCCACCCTTGTGGCCAGAGCGCTGGTCACTGCCCTCACGACCTCCCGGGCTCTGGCCCCAGCTCCCAACTCCCCATGACGAGGGTGGCTCCGCGGACGAGTCCGCTTCTGGGCAGGGTCGGACAGGCACTCTCTGTGGCGCCGCCCACTCGCACATACACAGCTGCCGGGGTCACGGCCTGGCTGCAGCGCAGGACCCAGAGGCTGTGTCCCCACCCTCTGCTCAGGCGTGCCAGCCAGGACGGAGGTTGGAGTGAACAAACGAGTGGATGAATCACTCCCAGGATCTGTCCTGTCTCTCCCCGACCCGGCCCCCTGTCCTTAATTTCTGCGTCCCAGGTGCACTCAGAGCCAGACACCTCGCTACACCTCTCAAAAAGGAAAGAAATACTCTAGAGAGACAAGTCGCTGTCGCCTCTGTTTTCCTTCTCACAGAGAGCAGCTTACTCCCAGGGCCCCAGGGCCCTCGGGAAAGCCCTACGGGGAAAATTAAAGAGAAAATGAGCACAAAGTTCCCACGTGGGAGGGGAATGCTGATTTTCTTGGTTCCCCAGTGAACACAGCAACAGGGGAGATTTTGCTGAAGAACGTCTTATTTATTTATGAGTCCGGACTTCCCTCTGTTGCCCAGGCTAGCGTGCAGTGGCGCGATCATCCTCACCGCAGCCTCTACCTCCTGGGCTCATGCGATCCTTCCGCCTCAGCCTCCCAAGAAGCTGGGCGTACAGGCACACTCCACCCCACCCAACCAATTTTTTTTAATTTTTTTTTTGTTTGTAGAGACAGTCTCCCGCTGTTGCCCAGGCTGGTCCTGAACTCTTGGGCCCAAGCGACCCTCCCACCTCAGCCCCCAAAAGTGCTAGGATTACAGACGCGAGCCACTGCGCCCGGCCAGAATGAGTCCTTTGAACAGCCCAAGTCGCCCAAGATGAAAAGGGATGGCAGGCTGTTTGGGTCTCTGTGTCCATAGAGCCGCTTCGGATAAGGACGCTGGCAGTCACACAGGACCAGCATCCGCCCTAACGGCCCTGTATTGACTTGATTTCGCTGGGGGAATCTCTGTAAAGGTGCTTGCAAAGAGGGTTCCCTTCTGAAGAGCTGGGATTTAGGACTTCAGCTATATCTCGGGAGGACACAACCCAGCCCTTCGCAAGATCCTCACGTTTCTGTGACTTCCAGGCATGTAAGAACCCAGCATCTCCTCCTAATGGTCCCTGGTCCGTACTGTTTGCTGAGAGTGCAGACTGCCTGAGTTCGAGTCCTGGCACTGCACACACTCGACATGCAATCTTGGGCAACTCACTCAGCCTCTTCACCTATTCCATGGGAGAAATTATAACGTCTGCACCTCTTAGGACTGACATAAACATTCGATAAAAGCTCATGTACAGCGTCTCTTCTTCTTACTACGTGTGTCCCATCACAGTTGGAAAGGCCCCGTCTGATACACCCATGGGAGTAGACGCGTCTTCCCCGAGTGCCAGGCGTGCTCCAAATGCTGCTCACGGCTTGTCACCACAGCTCTGGGGGCAGTTGCTGCTGGCATCCCTCATTTACAGGCGCGAAACTCAGCCCTGGGCAGAGGCAGGCACGCAGGGATGGCCTAGCGGCCATCCGGGAAAAGCAGGACCCGCATCCAGGCTCGCAGGGCCTTCTGGGAGCCACTGTGCCTGGCTGTCCCTCCAGGATGGAGCCACCACCCCTTCGCTTGGCCAGGATGCCGTGGAGTCCTCCAGGGCCCAACTCAGGCTCCCGTCACGCCAGGACGTAGACAGGCCCTAGACCCGAAGGGCGGCTTGGGGTCTCCCGGGAGAGCCAGGACGAGGCCACCCGGCCGCCTCCAGGGGCCCAAGGTCGCCCCTCTGACAGCCTTCTCTCTTCTTTTGTCTTCTTCCTCTAGGAGTCCGTCAGCTGCTGTGCCAACCCAGCGGGTGCCTACCCTAAAGACAGACGAACTTGTCCCGCCCACCGGGCCACCCCGGCCAGGGCCTCCACGGGGCTCACCCTGGCGGGCGCGGACACCCAAACACACAGCGGGCGTCGTTCGTAGTGCCAAAGTCCTGCTGCTGCACTTCTTGGGCCCTTGTACATAGTCCACCCCTTGGCCCGGCCCCGCCTCTCGCTCTACGGAACCGATTTGTTCAACGTGGGCATCCTGCTGCCTTTTTCCCCGAGGGCGACTTCCTTTCCCAGCACGCCCGGCAAAGGCTTCCTCCAGAAGGGAGGGCCAGCCACGTTGCTTTCCTCTTTTCGCCTTCTCTTTTTTATTTTTATCAATTCGGGGGCGGGGTGTTAGATTAGTGCCATGATATCTACTGGATCTTAGGTAGGGAGAATGTGTTTTGAAAGGTCGTCTGAATCAGGGAGCCCTCTCGGCGGGAAGGCCTGCGCTCTGGGCCCGTCTCACCCGGGGAGCTTCTGGATGGCGGGCCTCCCGGGCAGACCGTCTCGGGCTCTCCGCCACTGCCTCGGGACCCGGCCTTTGCCCCACGAAGGGCTTTCTCACTGCCAAGAGGCGGGTGTGGCTCCTCTGCTGGGAGGACAGACGGAAGGGGGACCGCAGGCCTCGCGAAGCACCTTAATCGCTGGCGGGAGAGGCCCCGCCTCCTGAGCATCCTGGTGATGCTGTGGAAACAGCCGGGGGAAAGACCCTCCTTCCCTTCTGGCGAGCTCTCCCGGACCGGTTTGCTCTCATTTCTCACCCTAACTGCCTTTGCGCGGTGAGGTCGGCGGCACGATTTTGGCTCGAAGCCTCACCGTGAGTCGATTGTGTGTGTGTGGGGGGGGGCAGTGTTAGATACCCGAGTGCACTTTTTTCAGTTAGTCCTCATTTTAAAGAGGGAAGCCTGAGGTGTCCACGGGGCGTGTGAACCGTCTGCGCCCCGCCCCCCCCCCGTACACCGCAGCCGCGAGGGGGTTTGAATAAACCGACTTTTCTAACTTGTTGCTCGTTTGTCAAAACTCAATAAAGCAGAGACTGCACCTTTGTACAACCTTGTCCTCTGCTGCTTCCTGGCTATCTGGCCGAGGCGAGGCTGACCCAGCCGTCGCAGAGTCCTGCGACATCACAGGCTGGACTTCGGGTTGGAAGGGGTGAGTGTCGTCCAGGAGTCCCCTTCAGGCTCTGACCCTGAGGAGGAGGCCGTGCGTCCCCCTCCTCTGGGGTCTTCACGGGCAGAGCGCCAGGGTGGGATGAGACCCGCGGTGCCCAACTCCGCCCTGGGGACCGGGACTGCCACCCTCCTCACCCCCAGGGCTGCTGGTGACAGGTGTGGCCCCGAGAAGGCCACTTTCATGTGTCTCTGCCAGTGGAGTTTCGAGAGTCTCACTGTTCGGGCCCAGCCCTCGTGGAAGGGTCCTCGAAGGCCGGCAGGCACCGGGACCGCCAGCAGGGCCGGGGCCCGAGGTGCGTCGGCAGCAGGTGCCCAGGGGAGGCTGGTGCTCCCAGAGGCCTCACGCAGGAAGCTCTGGACCAGGCAACTCGTGTCCACAGGGACTTGTGAACCTTGGCCAGCTCCTCTGAACTAAGCACGTGTTTATGCTTCAGGTCAGGGTCCTCCCTGGAAGACACCCCAGCCCCTGTCCCGGGCCCCAGGTGCCACCCTGCCCCTGCCACCCTCGCTCACACCAGAGGTTCCTCTGCTCGCTGGAGAACTGGGGCTGGACTCTCCGTCCCCGCCGTCGTCCCCAGGGCCCCCAACTCGCCCGATGGCCCGGCAACACGGAACATGGCTCTTCGGAAACACGTCGCCACACCCTGTACGGTGGCTTCCTACGGGCCGGGCTTGCACGGAGCGCTTTACGTACACGTTCTTATTCTATCTGCACAACCCTGGGAGGCAGGCGCCCCTTGTTCAGACGAGAAAACTGAGGCCTAAGAGGTTTTGTAATAAGTCTGTGGTCATGCAGCTACTAAGCAGTGATCGTGGCAGCTGCCCGTTCCACCCGTTGCGTGTCCCTTGCCTGCTGCTTCTAGTGAAGGCGCGCTCCTTTCTGCAGGATCAGCCCTCCCCATCCCGTGACTGTGGGATCGGCCCCTCCCGTTCCTTGAGGCTCCAGTGCCACCATCCACAGGACCCCAGCCCTGCCCGCCATAACCCCCATGCCGGCACCGGCGATAGCCTGTGAGCGTCTTCCTGGGAGGCGGGCGCTGGGGGCCTGCGTGTTCCGCACTCTGGCTGGCTGAGCCTTTCCCTGCCGTAGGAAGGGAGCCTCTCGACAGAAGCCGAGAAGAAGAAAAGCAGCCATCATTACGCTGCGAGTAAGCTGCTGAGCAGAGGCCCCAAGGCAGTGTTTTCAACAAGACGGAAGTTCGCTTCCGTCCCGGGCAACAGTGCAGGGCTGCATCAGGCATGCCCACAGAGTTGTCGGGGACCCAGGAGGGCAGGCCGCTTGCAGTCCCCACCGGTAAGCCCTGCTGTCCCCAGCAGTCCCTCCCTCTCCGGGGCAGCGCCGGCCACTCCCATAACTCACGCCCACACGGCCAAGGGTCCCTGCAGCCCAGCCCGTCCCAGCCCTGGTGCAGGAGGCAAGCAACCCCAGTTCCACGGTCACGAGACAGAAACCGCCCGCGTCTGTTCATGTCCCACAGGCCAAAACCCACACCTGGCGATTGCTCACCGGAGGGAAGGTGGGCATCGGCTCCGGCGGATGGTCAGGAGGCCAGCAGAGGAGGGATTGAAGGGAAGAGGGAGCGTGGACACTGGGGACGGGGCAGTCTCGGTCCCACCCATCTCTACTTCCCAGCTACCTGAGCCTGCAACAAGCTATTTTTTTTTCAGCTTGTTTGAGTTGAGTTTCTTGAACTTAAAACCAAGAGCCGTGACCAAAACACCCCAGACTTTCCAAGGCCAAAGTCTGCTCTTACCCATCACATGGCCCGTCTGCCAGTGTCGAGATCTCACTGGCCCAAATCCCGCCTGATGCCCCTCTCGTGTGACGAGTCGAGCTCAGGTGAGCAGAGGGCTGTGGGCTGAGCCACGGAAGCAGGCAGAGCAGGGGGACCGGAAGGCGTGCGCAGGGACGTCTCATGAGGGGTTGCCCGAGGGACAGGCCCACCAGCCAGGAGGCGAGGAGGCACGAGACGAGCTCTGGAGCAAAAGGCTGCTGGGCCAGGTCAGGCCGAGGAGGAAGACAGACGGATCTCGGCCTTCCACCGTGAGCGGGGCGGCCCAGGTGCACCCCAGTTCTTCCTGAGTCCCGGGGATGGGAAGAAGCAGGCGGCAAAGTCGCCAGGAGCTCAGCCACATGGGCTGAGGCCAACCCAGCTCTGTCACGTGCCCGCAGTGTCACCTTGGGCAAGTCACTTATGGCTTGCGTCTTGAGTTACCCATCTGGAAGCGGAGGGGATCACGGCATCTCATACGGTGGCTCTTACCACCATGAGTCAGTTTGCGAAAAGCGCTTACAACAGCACCTTGCACGCAATAAGTTATCAGCATCGCCATCGTTATTCCTGAGTGCATAATACATGCATGGATCGGCCCAAATTGATATTACAGGGATTGGGCCAGGCGTCTCCCATTTCTGGATACTAAGGACCAGCTCAGCTGTGCGGTGGGAGAGTTGAGCCCCACTGGCTGCAGGCTCCTGTGCCCTTGGAGATACCCACTACGAGCCTCCCTCAGGCCTTCCTCACCCGTTCCTCGCTCTCTGCCTCTTGGCCCCACACGGCACCAGCTCAGGGCAGAGTCAAGGCAAGGATGCCGCCTCCTCGTGGACACCACTCAGTCCCTCCCAGTGCCCGTGCTCCAGATGCCGTGCTCCTCCTGGACCACCGCCAGAGCACCTGGTCTCTCCGCTACCGTCTCCGTTTAGATATTCCCTGCCCTCCAGAACCGCGACCTGCAGGGCTGGGACGAGGCGAGGCAGGCGAGGTACCTCTGGATGCGAAGTTTAAGGGGGGAAGGTCATGCAGGTGCCAAGCCTGTGCTTGCAGAAGCCCGAGAGTGAGCACCTGATTAAATCTCACGTCCGCCTCCCCCCAGCCCCGACTGCCTGCCCATCATGCCTCTCTCTGGCTGTGCTTCATTTTCCCCCGCCTTGCATTCCTTAGCATGTTGTCATAGAGCTACTGTCTCTTGTCTTTTCGTCCCACCACACTGCAAGCTCCTTGAGGACAAGGACTGTGTCTATCACATTCCCTCTGCTGCGCTCCCTGTGCCTGCCCGGCATTTAGATGCTCTAAATATGTGTGAATGGATGAATGGATGGACAGCGGATAGATGCTGGATGGATAGATGGATGATGTATAGACGCTGGATGGAGGAGTGGTATCGATTGCGGATGGCGGATGGATGACGGAGAGAGGGACGGGTGGTGGATGCATGGATGATGGGTCGATGGTGGACAGGCGATGGCGGGAGGGGGGGAGGGAGGGATGTACGCATGGATAATGCATAGATAATAAAATGGATGGACAATGATTACAGATGGACGGATGGCGAGTGGATAATGGATGGATGAATGGGTGATGTACAGATTATGGACAGATAGGTGGCTGTATAGATGATGAGATCGAGGCGTGGATGAATGGTGGGTGGATGATGGACAGGTGGATGGTGTATGATTGCGGATGGATGGATGGAAGAATGGCATGTAAATATTGATGCTGAGATGCTGATAGATGATGAAGCGATGGGTGGATGATGGACGGATGGATGGATGGATGGATGGATGGATGGATGGATAATGTACCGATGATGGATGGATGGAATATTGATTATAGAGGGATGGCGGATAGATAATGGAGAGATAGGTGGGTGCATGGATGATGGATGGCGGATGAACGGACGGATGGATGATGGAGAGATAACGGACAGATGGATGATGCATCGATTATGGATGGATGGATGGATGATATATAAGTTATGGCTTGACGGATGGATGGCATACGGATGATGAAGAGATGGATGGGTGGATGGATGGACAACGGATACATGGATGGACGGATGATATATAGATTATGGACTTAGGGACGGATGGACAGTGTGTAGATGATGAAGAGACGGATGGATGGATGGATGGATAGGTGATAGATGGAGGGATGGGTGGACGATGTATAGATCGTGGATGGATGAATGGTTGATGAGGTTTAGGTGATGGACGGATGGATGGACGGATGATGAGCGATGGGGAGGCGATGAGAGATGAACGGACGGACAACGGATGGACGGTGACTGGACGGATGGACGGTGACTGGACGATGGGGGATGGATGGACGGATGGCAAATGAACGGGTGACGCATAGATGACGGAGGGGTCTCATCATCCATTCCTCTCTTCCGAACGATGCACGGAAGATGAGTAGATGAATGGATGGATGGAATGATGGGTGGTTGGATGATGGACAGACGGAGGGAGGGAGGGATGGATGCGTGATGCATAGATAACGGATAGACGGAGGGACAGGCGGATGACGGACGGATGGCAGAGGGATGGAGAGTTGGATGACGTACAGACGGTGAGGAGACGAAGGACGGGTGACCTACAGACGGCGGCTGGCTGGATGGACGAAGGACAGACAATGAAGGATGGGCGGAGAAAGTGCCAACTCCGCAGTCAGACTCACACTAGTTTTCATCCCAGCCCCCTTGCTGATGAGCCAGGTGAACTTCTGGGATTTACTTAGGTTTTCTGGAGCCCTACCTCTACATCTGGGACCTGGAGATAAGTTTGGTGTGAGGTTTAACTGGGTTCATGAGAGCAACGTGCCCAGCACACGGTGAGAGCTCCACGGATGCCGTTCTCCCGCCGCTGTAGCCAGAGCATGGCAATGGGACAGGCAGGGTGATGTCTGTGCCTGTCCATACCTGGAGGGGACATCTGAGTGAGGAGGGCAGCCGGGAGGAAGCTAGATGCAGGCCTGGGAATGGCCCAGCCATGAGTCTCTGTCGCTGGCAACCTTGCCGTGTGCGGCCGACCCTCTCCTCGCCTCCCCTTTGTCCCCAAGCTCTTCCCCAATCCCCCAGAATTCCAAAAGTCCCACATCTGCTTCCCCCGCTTGCCCTGGCATCTAGACCATCCACGGGCCCCGTCACCCCCATGTGCCCTGTCCTCTGGCACACTGATCACCGTCTCCAGCACTTCCCCCTCCACAGCAGCTGTTTTTCCCACCCTTGCAAGTGATGCTTGCCACTCTGAAGCAATTTAAATGAGTTCTCAGGCAAGTCCGCGTGAGCCGCGGTCCAACGCTAAGGAGCCCAAAGAGAAAGCCTTGATCGTCGGTCAAGACATCGAAGACTGATCGAAGACAGTTCACGGGTAAGCTACCCGTGCTCCGTAACCAACCGGCAAAACCTGTCCGCTGTCTCCTTCACCAGGAAGGGAGAGAGAGTGGCAGGAACCAGGAAGGAGGCTCTTCGGGAGTCACTGGGCGGGCTTCCCGGGGAGGCGGACAGGAGCGCGGAGGGAGCGTGCTGCTCTCCTCTGCCCGTTTCTCCTCGTGCTTCCACCGCCTCCTCGAGGGGAACCCTCTCTCTCTCCACTCACCTAATTCCGGGGCCGCCCATCATGGCAAGCCACCTCCCCGGAAGGCGCGAGCCGTGGTCCTCCAGCACCCGGCTCAGAGACGGGTGTGGCAGCGTGGCCAGCCCCGAGCAGGACCAAGCGGAGGCCGAGAGGAAGCCCTTCCTTTCCCCACGCAGAGGCGAAGTGTCCTCATTTCAGCCTGGAGTCGCCAGCGGCCAGAGCCATCCGCATCCCCAGAGTGGGGGGGAGGGAGTCAGTCTGTGGGGAGAGAGCGGAGGCCAAACAATTAAGAAAAGAGGAGATGGGACACTAAAAGCGGAGAAGGGCGCGGGCTGGCAGTGGCGGTGGGGACAAAGGCGACTCGTCTGAAGCCCTGCACTTCGGTCTGGGCTGCCGTTCCTGAGGCCAGCTCCTCGTCTTTCCGGCTTCACGGAAACCCACACATTTTCCTTTACGGTTTAAGCCAAAAGCCCTTTGAGCTGGGTCTCTGTCTCTAGAAACTCAAAGAGCTCTGGTGGGCTGACGAAATTGTGAAATAACAATCCAGGGAAAGACAGGAAAGGTCCGTAACCGCATCCGGCTCGGGCTACGGCGCTGGACGGCGCCATTCTTGGTCTTTGCCACTCGAGTGTGGTCCCTGGATCCACAGAGTCAGCATCACCGGAGTTGCTGGAAATGCGGAATGTCTGGCCAGACCTGTTGGACTGGAACCAGGAATGGGAGGATGCCCAGGCGTTTCACATGCTCATTAAAGGCGAATAAATCCTGCCCTGAAGACGCTGAATAGCTCCACACCACCTCCCATCCAGCACACTGTGGGGAGGAGGCGGCAGAAACCTGACGATACACCACTGGGCCTGTCTGCAGAGTGTGAACCCCAAGGCCCGGGAACGGGGCAGAGGACAGATCAGGGTGGACAGCCCATGGTCCACCAGGGACAACGCACTTGGCCTTCTGGGCCAGCTGGTTAGCACAGCTGCTTGCAACCAACAGGGCGTGGAACCGACCGCCTCATGGGCTGCCACAATACAGTCTGGGTGGACCCCAGGGAGGTGGCAGCTGCCCCTGCCGGTCCCCAAAGGCTCCTCCTGCAACGCCTCACAGCTGGACCTGCATAGAAGCTCCTGCTGGAGCACTCTGGGAGATCAGAACCTGGATCCTCCCCAGGTGATTCACATGTTCGTTAAAGTTAAATAAAGTTAAGAGGTGGTGAAGCACTAAAAGATGGAGAAAGGGACAGTGATGACGGTGGGGGGGGGACAAAGATGACGTCATCGGAATCCCCGGACGCTACCATTCCTGAGGCCAGCTCCTCGTCGTTCCGGCTTCACGGAAACCCACACATTTTCCTTTACGGTTTAAGCCAGGGCGCTCCAGCGGGACTTCCATGCAGGTGCAGCCGTGAGGCGTGGCAGGAGGAGCCTTCGGGGACCGGAAGGGGCAGCTGCCGCCTCCCCTGGGCCACCCAGATTGTGCACCAGCTGGCCCAGAAGGCTGAATGCCCCCCACCTCCTTCAGCACACTGAGGGGTGGGCAGAAGTCTGATAATACACCACCACACAAGGTTCACACTCTGCAGACAGACCAGCTGGACTGAAGATGGTTGACGTCAGTATTCAATCAGAATGCCTTTGCCTGCTGGGCTTGGACGAGTCTTCCTGAGATTCACGCATGCTCCACCTTGAATCTCTTACCCCAGGACGTGAGACGAGACATGTGGTGGACACACAGGTGGCTTCGCTAATATCCCCCATTCTTTGTCACTAACAGAGTCAAGATACTGCTCAGGCAGTGACACATGCTGCCTGGGGAGAAACTCAACTTCCCAGCTTCCCTTGCAGCTAGGAGCAGTCCATGAGGCATGGGGAGAGAGCGGTGCCTAGCTGGGGCCCCCTTCCTGCCCCGTTCCTGTTGTCTGCACTGGCGACTCGAGACTGGGTCCTTGGTGGCTTCCCTGACCCGCGAACCAAGGCCACAGCTGCCTGTTTTCAAGCTTCTCAATATGCGAGAAAAGTAAAACCCTATTTGTTTAACCTGCCACTCACTGGATTTGTCTGATACTTGCAATCAAAGGCACTCATAGCCGGGCTCGGTGGCTCAGCCTGTAATCCCGCGCCTTTGGGAGGCTGAGGTGAGTGGATTGCCTGAGCCTGTGGGTTCGAGACCCGCCTGGACAGCGAGACCTCATCTCTACAAAAAATCAAAAAATCAGCCGGGCGTGGTAGCGCATGCCTGTAATTCCGGCTACTTGGAAGGCTGAGGCGAAGAATCACCACCGGAGCCCAGCAGGTCGAGGCTGCGGTGGCCGGGAGCGGCCACTGCACTCCAGCCTGGATGACGGAGCGAGACTCCGACTCAAAAAACAAAAGGCACTCAGAGCTGACAAATCCTACGTGCCATCCTCGGTCAGACAGACATAAACCCATTCACTCGTGTGTGCATTCATTCATCCTGTGCCAACAGCCAGGTGAGAGACAAGTTGGCAGTCTGTTCCCACTCAAGGAAACTTGATGTGTGTTTGAAGGGTGAGTAGGTTGCCAAGTGGACAAACAAGAAGCAGAAATGAAAGCATGTTTGCCGCTCGGGACTTTAAGTAGGAGGAACCCAACGAGCTGTCTAGAATGTGCCACAGAAGAAGCCATCAGCTGTGAACAGTCAGTTTTGAAAAACAACCGAGTGACCCTGATCCAAACCCAGTAATGGAAAAAACAAAACAAAACAAAAAAACAGAAGTGATCATCTACTTGGAAAGAACCCAAGAAACAGCCAAGGAATTAAGCGATTCGCTTGTATAATGGGAAATCGAAAAGTGGTTTGGGGTTTCCCAAAACAAGTAAAAGATTGCATGAAACAGATCGTAAAGTGAAACAAAAACATGTGAAGCTCCTTGCAGAGACTTGCTTCCCACAGTTGAATCCATGTCACCCCTTGAGACCAAGAGTCCCCTCTCCGAATGTGTCCCCAAACTCCACCCGGTGATATTTCTTCTGCCCGTACAGTGGACCCCGTGGCCCGTGACACTCCTGGGCTGACACTGTTTCTCCTTGGTGGACACCCTACCAGGCTCCTCTGAGACTCCGCCAGACCAAAAGAAGCCAAGTTCGGGTGCCTGAAACTGGGTTTCAGGGAGACACGCACCTGCTGGCTCCCCGGAGACCCGCCCTCTGCACCCTGGGCAGTGGCCACACAGGACTTGTTTCCTCTGCTCACACACGGGTTGAGTGGTTTCGCCTCCCCTTCGTGTGAGACCCTTCGGGGCCAGCTTCCGTCCAGCCAGTGTCCCCTCCCTCTCTTTTGGTAGCAGCACAGCCCACTGCCCCTGAGGAAGTTCCTCCATCCTGTCCTTTCCCTGTTCTGACTAGACAGCTCCTTGCAGCACCAGCTCGGAACAGGACCAGTCTGTTCAGATAGTCATATGACCCAGACCCAACCAATCAGAGCTCTGATCCTGGGGAGTGGGCCAAGGGGTACACATGTGACCCAAGCTGGGCCAATCAGACTCCTTGAGGTCTACAGAACTTGAAGGAAGTGGATGACATCACAGTGCTCCTCACCTATGCCTGAGTTGCACCCCAGTGAACCCACAATAAGTGTAAACTATCCCAGGTTGAACATTGGGAATATACCCGGAGGAACTCAAATCATTCTACAAAAAAGATACCTGCACACGTATGTTTGTTGCAGCTCTATTCACAATAGCGAAAAACATGAAACCAACCATGCTGTCCATCGAAGCTGGACTGGATTTTTAAAATGTGGTCCATATACACAAGGGAATATTATGCAGTCATAAAGAGGACAAACATACGGACTTCGCAGTAACATGGATGGATTTAGAGTCGATCGGACTCAGTGATCTATCACAGAAGCAAAGACCAGAGTTCCATATGTGCTCACTCATAAACGAACCTTGAACAACTATTGTAATACTGTAAGAAAGGGATTGGCAGTAGTAGGAAACTGTCTGGGAGGGGGTCAGGATTGGCAGTTGAGGAAACTGTTTGGGGAGGGAGGGGCTTACCTCATCCACAAGGGTACCTGCATAGTCAATGCTTGTAGACCTAACCATGAATTGTACCCCATATCTTTATAATAAATAAATATATAAACATATCTCTCCCAGGGTGAAATATTTTTGACTATGGAACAACCTCGCTGAGCCCAGCCTACTTAAACATGCTTGGAGCACTGACATCAGCCTTCAGTTGGGCAAAACCATCCAACAAAGCCTACTTTATAACAAAGTGTCGAACATCTCATGTAATTTATTGGATACTCTACTGAAAGTTAAAAATAGAATGGTCAGCCGGGCTCGGTGGCTCAGCCTGTAATCCCACACCTTGGGAGGCTGAGGTGAGTGGACTGCCTAAGCCCGCGGGTTCGAGACCCGCCTGGGCAGCGAGACCTCATCTCTACAATAAATCCAAAAATCAGCCGGGCGTGGTAGCGCAGGCCTGTAACTCCGGCTACTCGGAAGGCTGAGGCGGAAGGATTGCCGGAGCCCAGCGGGTCGAGGCTGCGGTGGCCGGGAGCAGCCACTGCACTCCAGTCTGGGCGACGGAGTGAGACTCCGACTCAAAACAAAACAAAAAAATAGAATGGTCGTCTGGGCCGAAGCACGATTTCCAGGGAAGGCCCGTTGCTTCTGCACCAGCATAAAATCAAAAAACCATAAATCAAACCACAGTAAGTTGGGGGCCGTCTGCACTTGAGTGTTTAGATCCATCAGCCCTAAAGTGAGGCCCACCCCATCTTTAATGTGAGCCAATAAGTCCCCCTTTTGTGCAAGTTAGAGTTGTGGATTGTTACTTGGAAATGAGAGAGTCGTGTCTAAAACCCATGGACCCATGAACCCTGGACCCATGAACCCTGGACACACAGACCCACGACCCAGACTCACAGCCCGCAAACCCATGAACTCATGAACCCAGGAACCATGCAGCCCCGAACCCATGAACCACATGAACCACAAACCCATGAACCCATGGGCCCATGATCCATGGACCCATGAACAATGAACCCATGAAGCATGAACCCATGAACCATGCACCATGAACCCATGCACCAGGAGCCCATGAGCCACGAGCCCGTGAACTATGAACTCTTGAACCTCTGACCCATGAACCTATGAACCCATGAGCCCATGACCCAAGGATCCGCACTGTGCACGGAGCCTCCCTCTCACCCCGAAGTGCCGACATCTGAAATGCAAGGGTGGATTGGGTTACATTTTAAGATACCTTGGCTCCATTTATATGAAATGTCCAGAACAGGCAAAGACAAACCTCTACAGAAGGAAAGTGGCTGTCCAGGGCCAGCTGGGGGAGGGACATAGCTCGGGACCAGGGGTGAGGGACAGTTTGGGGCTCACACAACTCAGGAATACCCTGAGGCCCCTGGCGCGCACACGTCCACTGGGAACGGGTGAGCAGCACGACACGGAAGCCGTGTCTCCGTGAAGCTGAGGATATATGGGGAGAAAGAGCGGAGGCGGGGAGGAGAGGGTGACAGAAACCAGAAACACGACTGCACAAGGTCAAGCGTGGGCTTCCCGGACACTCGAGAGCACAGGGGTCCCAAGGCCCACACCCCGCACACTGCCCTGCGCGCCCGTCCGGAGGTGGCGCGCCGTCCCCCGGCCGCCTGCGGCCTTCCCACCCGTCACGTGGCCCGAGTTTCAACCACACCCAGAGTCCTCCCACTTCCGGCTCCCAAACTCTCTCCAAAGGAGCCCCCACGCCCCACGCCCGGCCATCCGCGAGGCCCTCGCGCCCTCCTGCACCGCCTCCCAGCCGGCCTCCCCGCCCCAGCCTCGCCGGCACTCGCCGCCGCATCCATCCTCCAGACGGCAGTCGCAGCGGCTGCTCCAAGGCCCGAGCTCCAAGCCACACGCCAGCCCCTCCCTGTTCCCGCCCTGCCTCTGTCCCCGCCTCAGATCCGCTGCGCCCATCCCTGTCCCCACCCCATCTCTCCCTCTGCTTCTGCCTCTGTCTCTCCCTGTCACTGTCTTGCTGTCTCTGTCTCTGTATCTCTGTCTCTTTCTCTCCCCATCTTCATCTCTCTGTCTCTGCGTCTGTCTCTGTCTCTCTGAATCTCCCTGCCTCTCCGTCTGTCTCTCTCGCACACACATTCACAAGCACGGGCCCCTCCGCTCAAGTCCACCCTCGACCACCTCGCGTCCCGGCCCTCTGGTCTGGCCTGCCCGAGCGTCCGTCCCTCTCCCTCTTTCTCGTCCCGGCCGACTCCTCTGCCTCGAGCCCTCCCCAAAAGAAGGCCCTACGTCCCGGGGGCATCCCGACCCCACACCGTCCGGCCGGGCCAGGCGCGCCTTCCTCTGCTCCCAGACCCTCCTGCGTCTCCCACCATGCCGGACGCGCTGCCCTGAGGCTCCACGGGACTGTCGGGGCAGTCTTCCGCCTGCGTGCGGCTGGCTGGGGACGGGCGAGCTTTCTGTCGCGCCTCGTATGGACAGAGCTGTGCTCCCAGTCTCGAGGTTCAGTTAGAACGGGCACGGTGGCCAGGGACTTCTGAAAATCCCTGGCAGGGAAACACCCACGATGGGATGAGCCAGTCCTGCCACGGACGCCCCCTGCCCAGCCTGCCCGGGAGAGCCCAGCGTGGACAGCCCAGTCCCCTCGCCCACCTCCGGGGACGTGTGTGGCGCGTTCAGAGGGCGCAAGAGGGTGCAGTGAGGAAGGGAGGGACAAAGAAAGGCCAGCCGCGTACCGAAGGGCGGCGCGAGAGGACGTCAGGCCGCAGCGTCCCCGGGCCTGCCGGGAGGGCGAGGACACATCGCGCTCCACGACTCTAGAGCGCGCGGCACAAGAAACCGGGTGAGGCCAAACACAGACAGGCCCAGGCTACGCCCGGGCCGCCCAGCACCCTTCCAGGAGGAGGGAAAACTGACTCCCCTCACCTCGCGTCTGGGCCGGCGCGAGCCGTGCTTGCGTAGCTACAGGAGCCTCCGCCTGTGCGGCCCGCCTCCGAGGGCGACGTGAGCAACTTGCTGCAGAAAGCACGGCGGCGACCGGCGGGCGCCTCCTGCTCTCATGAGACAAGCCACAGCTCCGCCCCACAGCCCGGACGCATCCCTGCCGCCCCCCATGCTGCCCTGCCTGGCAGAAACCTCGAGCCTGGGGCAGACAGACACACGGCTGGACTGCAGAGGAAAGGGACATTCCACGCCCCACGGACGGTCCATGCAAGGCCACCGGGATCCAGGGACCCATAATTCCAGTCCCTCTTCACCCCCCACGAGTTGCACGACCCTGGGCGAGGTGGTCTCCGCCCTCTTTGAGGCTGCTTCCTCACTGGAGAAAGGAGGGGGCGGCCGGGGGTGGTGGCTCACGCCTGTCCTTCCGGCACGTTGTGAGGCCGCGGCTGAAGGACAGCTTGAGCCCAGGAGCTGGAGACCAGCCTGGGAAGTACACAGAAAACTGGCTTTCACCAAAAAAAAAAAATTAGCCGGCATGGTGGCGTGCCTGCAGTCCCAGCTACTCGGGACACTGAGGCAGGAGGATCCCCTGAGCCCGGGAGGTCCAGTCTGGGTAACAGACTGAGACCCCAACTCAAAAAGAAAATTTTTCTAAAAAAGAAGGGCTCAGACCATTGGCCGCTAACTGTTCACCCAGCCCTGGGATTCTGGGCCGGCTCCCTACCCTGTGCTCCGCCGACGTGGGGGTTTTCAGGACAGCAGGGAGTCACGTGAGCGGCGGCGCCAAAGCTCGAGGAAGGCCATCAGCGAGCTCCCCGGGGCACCGCGAAGACGCGTGTGTGTCCAGATCACTCCGCATCTCAGTCAGGTCACACACACGGTGGCACTTGTGTAGGAAGAGACAGAATGCCATTGTTTGGGGTCACCTCGCCTGCTGTTCAGGAAAGACGGCTGCCCTCATTCTACGCCTGGACGTGTCTCGCAGGCTCCGAGGACACCAGCCCCCGTGACAGAGGCGCACGGCGAGAGCCAGGCGGAGGGCTGGGCTGGCCTCAGTAGGTGGACTCTCTCGCCAACGGCTTGAATCCATGTGTGGCAGCCAAGTTTTCTACACGGCTTCTGACCCCTGCATGGAGGCCGGCACGTGGGGCGAGAAGGGACAGGGCTGGAAGGAAGGGCCTCCGCAAGATCCACAGGGAAATGTGGGTCCCGCGCTGGGAACCTGCCATCAGAGGAGCCACGTCCGGACTTTGAGCTCATCAAGACCGGATTCAAGGGTCTGCCCAGGGACCCCATCCGGAGAGCGTCAGAGCCAGATGCGAGACGCAGGCTTCTCGGAGACTTTCAGCCCGGCACTCCAGCCCCCGCCCGGCGGTCGTCCCCCCCGGAGCCGGGACAGCCCTGGAGAGGCACACGGGAGCACGCACCTCCAGGACGGGCGGCAGGCGAGACGAGGCCGGAGGCTGCAGCCCCCAGGGCCCCTTCCAACACACCCTGGCTGGCGTGCGCCGTCCTCCTAGGAGTCCTGCTTCTGAGTCGGGGGTCGCCAGAGGCTGGGCGGGACAGGCGGCGTGGGCTGGGGAGTGGAGTAGACTTTCGACAGCGCGGGTGTCCGGCGACAGGACGGTCTTCTCCTGTGAGACCGAGGGGCCGGCCCATCGCTTTTCTGTTCGTCTCGCCATGTGGTCCCTACACCTGCGGTTCTTTCTTTCCATTCTTCTTCCCGCTTGAAGGAAGGCGCACGGAGTGGAGGACTGCCCAGCCTGGATCGCGGGCAGAGTTCTCACGCCGCCTCCTGACTACCCGCCCATCCACCGCCGCGTTCACGAGGCTGTGGGTTCCCGAGGCAGGCCCTTGCCGCGATCCTCTTTGCGTCCCCAAGGCCAGACGTGCCGTGCCGAGGGAGGGAGAGGGAGGGGCAGACGGAGGGAAAGGAGGGGCATGGGCCGGCGGCAGATCGAGAAAGCAAGCACGTGCTTGGCCCCCACACCACCAGCCTACGGAGAGCACGACGCAAACGTGAAGTTGTCCCCATAGAGCAACACGTGTGACCCGGCTTGAACAGACCAAACCGTAAGAGGCATTTGGAGGCAGATGAAGAAACGTGAAGACTGATGGATTTCACTTGTTTGGATTATCATTCGGAGTTGGGGCCTCCCTCTGGGGCCCAGGCTGGAGTCAGCAGCAGTCACGGCTCATGCAGCCTCAACCTCCTGGGCTCGGGCCATGCTTCCACGCCCCCTGCACCACCTGCACCTCCCAGTGCCATCGTCACCCGCTCCTGCACCACCTAAGCCTCCCGGCACTGCTCCTTGCCCACTCAGCACCGCCATCCCGCCCCCGACACTGCCCTTCACCCCCCGAACCACCGTCACCCCCACACAGCCCTCAGCCCCCACGGCACCGTCTTCACCCCCAGCACCGCCCTCACGCCTCCAGCACAGCCCTGCGCCTCCCAGCGCCACCTCGTCCCCCCATCACCCAGCTCCGAGTCACGTGCTGCGCCCGCGCGCCAGGCTCCAGTGCCCTCTCCAGCCGAGACCGCCCCTCAGCCTCTCTGTCTCCCGCAGCTCCGACGTTCCCGGAGACCGGGGCTCCCTGTCCTGCAGAGTGGCCCTCGGGTGCAGCATTCTGCCCCCGTCCTCAGGATCTGATCCCCACGTGCGCAGGTTCCAGCACGAACATGGCGGGGCAGGCTGTGGCCTCGCCAGGGCATCCCGTCGGGGGCACCCGGGGGCGGGCTGTCCAGTCCGCGGTGGTGCCGACTCTGGCTGTTGGCTGGAGGCAGTTTCTGCCACATTTCTCCACCGTGACGACCCTCTCCACCCTCTGTAAACAGTCAGTGACCTGGGGAAACGCCTTGCGAGGGCGTCCACATCCGTCCCCAGCATTTCACCCAGGGCTCTCGGCTTCCCAGGCCATCCCTGCCCAGACCAGTCAGCCCTTCGATGGCTGACAACGGGCCTGGCCAGCCTGTCCTCCCCTCTGCAAGGCAAGCCCACTTCTACTGGAAAGAGGAGCTCACCCCCTTCCCCGACACTTACCTTGGAGCACCAGGAGGACTCGCCAATAGGCGTTTAAGACATGCACGTTGCCAGGGCATTAGAAAGGCACGTTCCACGTTTCAGCCATGTTGAGTCTTAACGCAGTTTCTTCCGCCTCTGGCATGCCCAGGACACAGGTCAAAGCATAACTGAAAGGAACTGAGCCAATGTCACCCTTTCCTCCCACGTCGGACCTTGGTTCATTCACGCACTCATTCAACAAGCACGCGCAGAGCTGGTACGAGGGCCGAAGTCCCTAGGCCGAGCATGACCGTGGCCACCAGTGAGAAAGACCGGAAGCACGGCAGGCAACTTCACCACAAGCCGACGGAGGCTGCCGCGGTCAAATCCAGGACCAGAACAGAAAGGTCTTGACTCCAGAGTCAGCTTTGTCCCACGAGTGCTGACCCATACTGTCCTTGGAGCTGTTTCTGGCTGAGCCACGGATGCGCTCACTGCTAAAGCCGCCAGGAGGGGCATCTGCTGCCATCTTGAAGGACACCTAGGTGCCCGCCAGTCAGAATGAGGCTGGGCCTTGGAATTGGTGAGGTCAACGGGCGACTGTGGGATTGTGAGCTGGTGTGAAGACAGACGCAAGGCAGCCGGAGGCTGTGGTAGGACAACGCCATCCTGCCACGTCCTGTGTTATAAGCTGCTCTTTCCATTTATCAGCTGACTGCAGTGTTTGGAGATACCGAAAGAGGCACAGGACAAAGGGCCGGTATAAACCAAGCGTTTATTGGGGGAGAAACTCCCGGGTGAGGTCCCGTAGTCCTGGAAGATGGGCCAGGGGAGTCGCACCCAGGGAGGGGCAGGCTTGGGATCTTAAGGGGGCTGTACGTTGGGGAGGGTGTTGGGGCGGCAGTGAAGTGGGGAGACAAAGCGTCGCATTCGGCATGGGCTGGAAGCCTCACGTCTGGCTCTGCTCAGCAGCTGGCGGCAGGTTCCTGGAAGCTTCAAGCGAGGTATGCGGATGTGGGCTGGGGGGGAGGGCACATAGGGGATGGGTGGGTGGAGGGCAGAGGGGGAAGGTGAGTGCTGCTTCCCTCTGAGCCAACACTTACTATGACCACTTTTTTCATGTCAACAAACATGGGTCAGTTTCAGTGAGTCCTTTTCCTGGGTGGCCTGGCCGGGACCTGTGGACCCTGCCCTGCTGGCAAACATGCGGCTGTTTTCTGATTTCTGCGACTGTGGTCTACCTGCTCCTTCTCACTCTCTGACGAATCGGATTGCTGCTTGGGATCCCTGGACAGGCACTTGGCTTCAGGGCAGAAGCCACGCCGGAAGGGCCCACGACCGGCCTGAGCCACAGCCGGCCATGCTGACTGCAGTCAACGGCTGGCTGCGTTTTCCCGGCCGCACCTTGCGCCCCAGCAGGCTGGCAGTGCGTCAGGGGCCACCTCCTGCCGGTGAGCCCACCGCGCACGGAGCATGGAAGCTGGGCGCAATGAATGACTCAGCAGCTTCTGCCAACCGAGATGATGTAAGACTCCAGGTAGGCATGCTGACGTTTCCCAAGCATAAAACTCAGAACCTGCCTGGGCAACTATCCTGTCTCCAAGATGCCAGAGAGAAAAGATATAAAGAACGGGGTGACAGGGAGGAACCGCTCTGCCTGGGGCGGGCAAGGGGACAGGCCCAGGATGCGGCAAGTGGTCGTCAGCACAGCTAGGCGAGAGGAGCGGACGTCCAAGCAGGGGACTCAAGTGCTGTGGCGTGCGGCAGGTGACGTGGTGTCACGGAGCCTCGGTGCCCTCAGCGTGACACAGGGGACGATGCCTGCAGCACCGAGTCCTGACCCGGACGACAGAGGTGAGGTTCTGACGTCATGCGGGCAGGGGCGAGTCCCGGGAGGAAACACGGGTCCCCACAGGAGTCCACCAGGGACACATCCCAGGAACTGCATAGGCCACGTGGGCAGGGCTGGGGACAGGGGCTGTCGAGGCACCCCGAACCCCCAGGGCTGGAAGACGAGGAACTGGCCAAGGCTGGGAGGGCAGGCGCCACGGGGCAGGGCCACGGGGTGCGAGCCGTGGGCGTCACTGCGGAGGGCCACACATCTAGGCAGGAAAGGAGGGAGAAGGGCCTTGTGGCCGCCCTCCTCCTGCCTCAATCTCCTGCTAGGACTTTCCAAGGCAAGCCCATCCAGAAGCAGCTGATGGGGTCCCCGGGGAATGCACGCCCGCCCAGACTCAAAGCTCTATTTCAGATGTCGTGGCATCGGGGACACCAATGCCTTCACAGCACACGCAACAGAAAGCAGCGGTTCTGCACTGCCGTGAGGGCACAGGGTCACCAGGGAAGACCCAGCATGAGGAAGGCAGAAGCCCAAGTGGCCTCAGGTGGTCTCCAGCCAGGACGCCAAGTGACAAGCTGCGGCTCCGGGGTGTCACAGGGACCCGAGCCAGGTCCGCGTGCAGACGGGGAGGGAGCAACCCGCACAGGGACTCACAAGCCCAAGGCCGTCTGCCACAGACCACGAGGCCAGGGCCAGAACCGAAGGACTCTGGCTCCAGAACCAGCTCCCCCCACAAACGCAGCCACTGCCCCATCCTCCCGCTGTCTGTGGCCGCACCGCCGAGGCGCTCACTCCTGTCGTGGCCGAGCCACAAAAGGGTCCCTGTCCCACGAGCTCTGTCCAGCGCAGGCTGTAGGTGTTCAGGGTAGCCTGCCCTTGTGTGGGCCCGAGCAAGCAGGAGGTGCAGTCCTTGGAACTCAGGGAGCAGCCAAGGACAGACCCTCCTCCAATCTCCAATTCAGTTAACACCCAAGTTTAAGTGACACACGGTGGGGCAGAAATGAAGCTGTGTACCTTCGGGGGCGGCGCCCCTTGTGGACGCCATGGCAGACGCGCCCACTTCACCTCTCCCTCCCTGCAGACTGCAGCTGGCTTCTTGACATCTATTGAGCACCCACCGTAGACTCGCCCTGTGCTGTCAGTTGGGAACACCAAGGAAGACAAGGAGGTTCCTGTCCTCGAACATGTGTCTGCCTGTGCCTTAACTCTCTCCCTCTCACGTGCATGCGCATACACACACCCCCCAGGGAGCACTCCTGCCCCCACTGACCTCGGAAGTGACCTCAGCCCCAGCACGGCCTCAGGTGTTGCGTTTCCATCACACCAGACCACTTTCTTTCTTTTTTTTGAGTTGGCGTCTCACTCCGTCGCCCAGACTGGAGTGCAGCGGCCGCTCCCGGCCACCGCAGCCTCGACCTGCCGGGCTCCGGCGATCCTTCCGCCTCCGCCTTCCGAGTAGCCGGGATTACAGGCGCGCGCTACCACGCCAGGCTGATTTTTTGATTTACTGTCGAGATGAGGTCTCGCTGCCCAGGCGGGTCTCGAACCCGCGGGCTCAGGCCATCCACTCACCTCAGCCTCCCAAAGGCACGGGATGACAGGCTGAGCCACCGAGCCTGGCTCTGACCACTTTCGCAGCTGTTACCCGCGGGGATGAGCCTGCACGCCGTATCCATGCCGTATCCCTGCTGTGGCTGGGGAGGACTGTCCTTGGCTGACGCCCCACTGCTCTTTCTACAGGCCTCTGTAACCGCGTCTGCCCGCTGGCCTCCACCTCAGAGGGCCTCAGGGCGAGGGTCCCAGCCCTGTCATCCTGGCAGCCCCCGTGCCCACACGCACTGCTGGGCACACAGCAGGTGCTCAGCGCTTACGTGTTGATTAACCGACTGGGGAAGGGGTGGATCGATGACCGTGGACGAACATCTGGACGGACAAGCAGGTGGGCGAGTGGACGGACATTTCGGTGGGGATGGACAGCTGGACATGGGTGGATGGGTGGACGAATGGCAGCTGTTTGGGTGGACGGGCGAGTGGCTGGTGGGTGGGCGGAGACGTGATTAAGGACGTCTGCCTTCCTCGCAGCTTTGGGGTGACACCACCCTGCCTGCCCCTTCAGGTAATGCCATGGTAAGGAAGAGGTCGTGAGAGGAACCACACGATGTGGTGAGAAAAAAGCTCAGGCTCAAAGGCCTGGGGTCTGCACCCAGTTTGGCCACGCAGTAGCTGGACGTGACGTGAGCAACTCTCAGCCTCTGTGGGCCTCTCTGCTCGGCTCCAAAGTGACAGTGACACCGCAGCCAGTGGCCTGCACATCTGGTGGTCACTGTGGTCATCAAATGAGTAATACACTAATAAGCACGGGGTGCATTGCCACGGCAACAATGGCGGCAGTGACGGTGACAGCGACGGATGCAGCGCCTCTCCCCCCGAGCCTGTGTCTGACCCCAGTTCTCTGGCCTCAGCATTCCCAGCCTGTAGGTGAGAGGGGGCCCCTCTGCAGGCGACCCGGCCATCCTTCTCCTGCCCGGGGTTCAGGCCGGGCGACACCCTGCAGAGCCCGTGCCGGTGGGACCTGAGCTGTCGGAAGGACAGCAGGGACAGTGCCGGGGGAGGGCACGGGGCGGGGGGCTGGCGGGGCTTCCGCGGAGCCTGAGGCCCAAGGAGGCCCAGCGGGCGGCCCAGCTGCACGCTGCAGAGCGAGGCCACCGGGCCGCAGGCCTGCCCACCTCAGCTCACACTGTCCCTCCAGCTCCTCTGCCCTCTGTCATGCACCCCCAGACAGGTCAGCCGCTTGGCCTTGGGGCCGCCCTATTCTCCTGAGTGTGGTGTGAGAGACCCACTCTCCCTCAGTCGCTCACACATGACGCACACACGCGCACACGCACATCTGAACTCCCAGCCACGGCTCCAGGCACGCTGTGGGATCAAGGCATGGCCCTCAGGGAAACAGGCCAGGGCCATGACCCCCTTGTCATGAGCCTTGGGCAGGGCTGGAGGGGCTGGGGCAGGAGGTGGAGCTGGTCAGGAGGTCGAGGGCAGGGCTCTGCCACCGCCCACTCTGCACTCACACTGTTGGCGCCTTCTGCTTGCACGGGGTGCCTGGAGCCTGCTGACAAGGGGCTGGAAACACCATTTCTCCAACTTGCTGGCACAGGAAAAGCACGGAAGGGCAGCCAGGGGTTGGACACCGATCGGCCACATCGGCTCAACCCCGGGCCACGAGGGAACAAGACAGCCCCCAGGCACCATCAGAACAGACACATGCCCGCCCTGCATGGGTCCGGGCGCCTTCTGACCGTCTCCCGCCTGCGGGCACTCTGCCTGCTGCCCTGGGACAGGGCAATGCTGCTCGCCAGGGTCCTGGGGCCGGGGTGGGCAGCCACACTCCCGGGTGCCAGCAGGAGCTCTGGGGGCACGAGCGCACGGGAAGGGCAGCGAGAGCAGGTGCCACAGACGGGCCCAGGCTAGGGAAGGAGCGCTGGGGTGGGCGACCCTCCCGCCAGCTCACCGGGAGTGGCCATGGGGTGCAGCTTCTTCCGGTCAGCCCTGCGCATTCTGGACGCTACCCTGAGCTCAGCCTTGAGCCAGCCTCCCGGGGCTCTCCAAGCGCCCAGCACCTCTTTACATAAACACTAGCACAGAAGCGGGCGGTCCTCGTGGGGAGTGTCCAAGCCGCAAGCACCTGGCTCTGCAGCTTCCTCGTGGTGAATCTCCAGCCACGCCAACGGGCAGAACGTTCCAGCATGCCCCAGTGCACGCCCATGGGGCCTCCAGCAACTGCCGCCTCCCAGACCAGCTCGTCTGACTCCTCAGGCCGTTGACACGCCTGGCCCCCTTGAGTTTCACATATACAGACACAAGCAGCGCACAGTGCACTTCTGGCGTGCCGCCTCCCGCTCGGCGTTGCGTCTCTGGGACTCACCGGCGTTGCCGCCTGGGCGGCACATCCTCCATGTTCATGGCCGTGAGCTATCCCACCTAGGAGTGAGCGCGATTCGGCCACGATGCTGTGGTTGGACCCTTTGCTTCTGGTCTGGGCTCACTGCAGACGGCGCGGCTGTCGGCATCCTGACACACGTCCTTCCTGGGCTCTGGAGAGCTAGCCTGTCACACGGGGGAGACAGGACTGGGCCCAGCTCAGACTCTTTAGGGAAAGGGGTGGATTTTGGACAGATTTTCCCTAACTGGCTTTGAAGCAAGGAGAGTCATTTCTTTTTTTTTTTTTGCGTAGGAGTCTCACCTTGTCACCCAGGCTGGAGTGCAGTGGCACGCTCACGGCCACCACAGCCTCGACTCACTGGGCTCAGGTGATCCTTCCGCCTCAGCCTTCCAAGTAGCTGGAACTACAGGAGTGTGCTACCACACCCTGCTTATTTTTTGACTTATTGTAGAGACGAGGCCTCGCCATGTTGCCCAGGCTGGTCCCGAACCCGTGGGCCCAGGCAATCCTCTTGCCTGGGCCTCCCAAAGGGCTGGGATGACAGGCTTGAGCCACTGCACCCAGCCTTAAGTAGAGTTATTTCTAATGGTGGATCGAAGCTGCCAGATCCGGTGAGGGCAGCCTAGAGCCGCAAGGGGCCACGAGTGCTCCAGCGCAGGGGCTGGTGGACGGTGAGCAGAGCCGCTTCTCTGTGCCTCAGTGTCCTCGTCTGCAGCAACTGCGCCAGCCTCACGGGCTGCTGGGAGACACAAGCTGACGCCGACCGAGGGAAGGAAGCCACTGTTCCGTTCCAGCATCGGCTCGCAGCACTCACGGTGGCCTTCCAGGGGCACTTCTCAACACGAGTTAAGGAAGCTCCAGCTCCTGAAACGTCAGAACGTGCTTGAGAGCCAGGCTCGGCGGCTCAGCCTGTCATCCTGCGCCTTTGGGAGGCTGAGGTGAGTGGATGGCTTGAGCCCGCGGGTTCGAGACCTGCCTGGGCAGCGAGACCTCATCTCTACAATAAATCAAAAATCAGCCGGGCGTGGTAGTGCACGCCTGTAGTTCCGGCTACTCGGAAGGCTGAGGCGGAAGGATCGCCGGAGCCCAGCGGGTCGAGGCAGCGGTGGCCGGGAGCGGCCCCTGCACTCCAGTCTGGGCGACAGAGCGAGACTCCGATTCAAAAAAAAACAAAAGAACCTGCTTGTGGCCCGGCATGGTGGGCCAAAGTGGGAGGGTCGCCTGAGCCCAGGGGTTCAAAACCGCCTGGGCAATACGGCGAGACCCCATCGCCACAACAAAAATCAAAAGCTGGTTCAGGTGTGGTGGCGTACGCCTGGAGTCCCAGCCACTCGGGAGGCTGAGGCGGGAGGATCGCCTGAGCCCAGGAGGTGGAGGCTGCAGGCAAGCCATGCCACTGCACTCCAACCTGGGAGACAGAGTGAGACCCAGACTCACAGAAACAAAAACGGGGCATGCTTGAAGTCAGAGCTGGTGAGGGGCCGCGTCACTGCCCTCTGTCTGGTCCACACTGACCACACGGAGGAGGCTGGGTGTCAGTGCTGGAACTCACTGCCTCGGAGAGCCAGGGGCTGCCCTGAGCTCAGCGTGGTCAACGGCGCAAGGGGACTGTGAGGATCCTGGCCATGCAGGGAACCAGCCTTTCGGGGACAGTGAGTGGCACGGCCCCTGGCCCGCCCTCATACCGCCCTGTGGGCGGGCTGCTCCTCCCTGGCGGACGCTGGGTGTGCTGTGCCCGTGACTCACAGGCCCAGGCCAAAGCCAGTCCAGCTGCCCTCATGCTCCCAGAGGCAAGCGCCCGGCAGAAATCCCCTGGCAAGGACGGCTCAAGCCCAGGAGGCGCAGGCTGCAGTGAGCCGTGACGGTGCCACTACACGCCAGCCCAGGCAAGCGTGAGACCGCGACTCTGGAAAGAAAAGAGCCCCTCAGAGTGGACAGAGGCATCCAGTGTGTTTGCTCAGGGCCAGCCCTCAACTCCTCACGCTGCCTTTGTTCCTCCGGCCCCAAAGCCAGGCCTGCACCAACAGACACACAGACACACACACACACACACACACACACACACACACACACAGCCAGGCCTGCACCAACAGACACACAGACACACACACACAGACACACACACACACAGACACACACACACACACACACACACACACACACACACACACACACACACACACACACACGTGCGCGCCCAGAGCACTCCCCTCCCAATTCCCCTACCACCTGCTATCAAGAAAGCCATTGTCAGGCACTCAAAATGCTAAAAGCCTGCCTCTTTAGTTTTCAAGAGCCCATTCCTAATCACAAGAGGCTCTTAGTCAGAATGGGGACCAGCCACGTTGATTAATGATTATGTCTTCCTCCTGAGAGCTGGGAACTCAGCTCTGGCCGGCCTTAGCACCCTCACGAGGTCCAAGGGCATCAGGACCAGCGCAGGTGCAGTGACGGCACTGACCATTAACCTCCTGGCAAGAGCGCACCAGGCCCCCAACCGGGGAGCACCCTGTTTCCCCCAGCGGGCCTGCCCCACCCCTCCCACGAGGCACCGGGGGTGTCAGGGTACTGCTCCCCCCGCTGCCTGGCTCTCCCGCCACTCACCATGAGGACCTGAGTGTTAACAAGCCCCCACCCTCCTCCAGACAGCCCGTCTGTGTGATCGGAAGGCTTTCTCTATGTGACAGCCACAGGCTATCAATGAGAGACTGTTCCCAGCCCCCCCCGGCCGTGCCCACGGGAAACTCCACCTCTGTGTGCCCTGCGTCCCCTGCAGCCCCCTTCCTGGTGAGGAGGGTCTCTCCCCACCAGGCCCGTTTGCAGGTCGGGGGGACGCAGAATCGAGGGACTGGCCGCGAGTGGCCAAGCTGGGGTGAGGGATCGAAAGGGCAGGGAAGTCGAGACCCAAACCCCGGGTGTGGGGCGGAGGTTCTTGGAGCGGGGCGTCAAGGGGGAAGGCGAGGCGGGGCGCGGGTTTTAGGAAGCAGAGAGGAAACGACGAGTGCGCATGTCCTGAGTGGGCACAGCCACTGCCCTGCTGGGACCCGGCAGGCCTTCTCCTGGGACGGGGGCAGCAGGCACATCCCCGGCCTCCACACGCTCCCTCGCATCAGGTGCTAGTCACCCGGGTGTGTGCGGTTTTTAAAAACTCATCAGGCTGCGCGCTTAGGATCTGCGCGATTTTCTGAATGTACAGGATACAAAAAAATGTGTTTTTCTAAGGCAGCATTGTCGTAAGGGATCTCTTCCGTAGACTTCTCCAGGTAGCGATTTCGGTGCCTGTGTACTTATTCTTGTTGGCTGGGTCATATTCATGAGAATGTGATACTGTGTTCTCAAACCTTATTTATTTCTTGAGACAGCAGCTGACTCTGCCATCCAGGCTGAGTGCCATGGCACAATCACAGCTCACCACAGCCTCAACCCCTGGGCTCAGGCACTCCTCCCGCCTCCCAAGTAGCTGGGACTAAGGCATGCACCACGATACCCAGCTAATTTTTGTGTTTTGTAGAGGCGAGGTCTTGCTCTGTTGTCCAGGTGGGTCTCAAACTCCTGGACTTAAGCAATCCTCCGGCCTCTGCCTCCCAAAGTGCTGGGGCTACTGGTGTGAGCCACTGTGCCTGGATTCAAAACTTAATTTCCCTCCCACACACACAGGAAGACTTCTATTTCTGGGGTCTCCTGGAACCACGTGGCACGTGGCCCTTGGAGGCTCCTCGCAATCCTCACCAGCTCCCTCCTTCCTGCTGGCTTCACCACCTAGAGAGAAGTCCATCTGGGGAGACGGGGGAGCGATGGATGGTTCTTCCAGCGGCACACAAAGATGGTGACAACCCCTGCGCTGAAGGAAAGGAGCTGAGTCCCTGAATAACCACATGGAGCAGAGAGCTCCGGCCCCTTCCCCGCACCACCTGCCCGCCGACCTCGGACAGGGTTTGCACAAGACGTTTATCTGTCACAGTTCACATGACAGCTGGGCTTGCCGGTGGCTGCGGCTGACCTGCCTTGACTAGCACCAAACATGCCTTCTGGGGTCCTGGGCTGAAGTGGAATCTTCTGTTGTGTAAGTGGAAACGGAAGGGAACGTTCAGGAGAGAAGAGGCAAGTCCCCCGAAACGAACAGTCCACAAGGGAGAAACTGGTGGACAGAGGGTGAGCAGTGGGCAGAAGAGGGAGAGGAAAGAGGTGGTCGGCGAGCGGAGGCTGGAGCCACCTTCTCCGCCCTTCCCACAGGAAGCTTGCAGCAGCCCACACGGGCCCTACCTGGCGGTGCCAGTGGACGGGGCGTGGGCCCTCCTGAATTCTGGGGTTCCATTTTGGAAAGTCCCCCTAAGCCGTACCTTCCAAGGCAGCCTTTCTCAGCAATGAAGCGACCATCTTGATCTAATAACCATTCATCTCCAAGTCGGTTTCAAATCGAGGCATAAAAGGGGGAAGTTATTTACTGGCCCCGAAAAAAATCAAGGACTAGGAAAAGAGCCCTTCTCTGCAGCACAGGCCCAGAAATGAAGCCAAATTAGCATCTTGTTTTTAAGAGACAGGGCCTTGCTATGTGGCCCGGTTGGAATGCAGTGGCTATTCATAGGCGTGAGCCCGAACTCTTGGGCTCAAGCAATCCTCCCTCTTCTGCCTCCCAAGGAGCTGGGACTATGGGTGCACACCACCACACCCAGCCAGAAAGAATCTTTTCCAGCAACAGACGTCAAAGACGTCTCGTGAAACCTGTTAAAGAATGGGGGCAAGGGGACTAACGTGGGAGCAGGGAGGGAGCAGAAACAGCACTGGCCATGACCTCTCTCTTCCCAGACCAGTTCCGCTTGACTTTCACCTGTTGAGACTTGAGACTGTGTCTGAGCAGAGTTCTGGGGCTAAAATAGTTGTAAGATCCCTGATTTAGATCACCTCTGCACTTACGTAAGGAATCCAAAATTCCACTTTTGTAATGCTTTTCTGATGACAGTGGACAGCTGCTGGGGGCAGAAGTTGGTGGTCAGCGTCCAGGAGTGACAGCTTCCTCGGGGACCTGGGAAGAGCTGAGCCCAGGCCCCCACAGCTGACAGGGCCACAGCACCCTGCCTGCTGAGCCGAGACCACGTGGCTCACTGCGGGGGGAGGGTGTGAGACATAACTCCCAATGTCCCTTGCGAGGCCAGAGACGGGGCTGAGGGGGCTTCCGGGGACTGCCCAACAAACGACCACAGACGTGAAGACGTGAGTCAGCAGAAACGTGTCCTCTCTCAGTGCCGGGGCCAGAGGCCTGAGACCGCGTTCTGAGCTGCCCTCAGCTTCTGCAGGCGTCACCCACTCTGCCTCTGCCCCACGGCCTTCTCCCCCGCTGTCTGTGTCCTCTTCTCTGTCAAACACTGTGTGTCTCACAGGACACTTGTCACTGGATTCAGGAACCACCCAGATAATCCAGGCTGGCCTCCCTCTCAAGGTCTTTAATGACATAAGCGAAGACCTTTCGCTCCGCATGAGGTGGCGTTCAGTTTCCAGGAATCAGACGTGGACATGTCACTGTGGTCCCCACTCAGCCCACGACAGAGGGGGGCATCTCAGAACCCTGAGGAGCACGACAGCAGGAGGCAGTCCTCACCTCTCCTGGCAGAACTCTCCTGAGCCCTGACCCTGAGTCTGGCTTTGTGTCTGGCGAGCGAGCAGCTGTGATGAGCCTTTCCGGGGCAGGTCTGACTTGCTGTGAGGCTCTTGTGCTGCTGAGTGTAGAGGTCTGGGGCCAGAGAGCTGAGTGGACCAAGACACGAGAGAGAGAAGGCCCGGGATGCGGCGGCGGGGGGGCTGACAGCTGAAGAGAATTCAGGTTCCAAGCCGCACCCATCTCTTCAACACATCTCTCCCAAGCCCGCACAGGACGAGCTCCATGCCAGGTGTTGGGACGTGATGGTGAGTCAGACACACGACCTCGCTCCAGTGAAATGGGTCCCTTTCCCTGTGATGCTCAGTGCCAACCCTTCCCCTCCCGTCCCCAGAGCGAGCGGAAGGCAGGAGGACGCACCATCTTGTTCCCGGGTTGGGGGAAGCAGCGCCACAGGCCCCTGGCAGGAGACCAGCATGTGGCTGATGTGCTCTAGTGCAGGGGTCCCCAGCCCCATCCCTGGCCTGTTAGGAGCTGGGGGAAGGGGGCTCGCCAGGTGAGCAGTGGGAGAGTGGAGCCCCCCCTGTAGCTCCAGCCACTCCCCAGTGCTTGCATGACCGCCTGAGCTCCGCCTCCGGTTAGGCTCTCACAGAAGCAGGGACCCCACTGTGAACTGCGCATGCGAGGGATCTAGGTGCTTAGAAAAATCAAACGCCTGATGGTCTGGGGGCGCTGAGGCAGTGGTGCTAGCGCTGTCCCCCCTCACCCCAGACGAGACCATCTAGTTTTAGGAAAACAAGCTCAGGACTCCCACGGATCCTGCATCACGGTGAGTTGCAGAATTGCTTCCTCACACGTTGCAATGCAATAGTAATAAAGTGCACAAAACATGTAATGTGCTTGAATCATCCCTAAACCATCCCTCCCCACCCTCCCCCGCCTGTGGAAATACCCGTCCTCCTCGAAGCCGGCCCCTGATGCCAGAAAGGCCGGGACGGCTGCCCCGCGGGCCAGGCAGGGCTCTGCAACACCCGAGTGCACGCCCCCCTACCCGGCCAGCGCGCTCGGTTCTGCCTTTGGAAAACCGCCTTTCCCCTCTGTGGGCGGCGTGATGGGACTATCAGTGAACTCCTCGGCCCAGGAGAGGCACAAGGCCCAAGCCGGGTCTGAGACTCAGGAGCTGAATCCTACAGGGAGGGACACACAAGCAGAACCGAGGGCCGCGTGGTCGCATCCAGCAAGAGATGTGGGGTCCATGCCTGCTCTGGGCCAGGCCCCTCCTCCAGGGCTTTGCAGCAGGCCCTTGGGGTCCATGAGCCATTCTGCATCCTTCTAGTACATTCCTTTTTGCCTAGCTCAGTCAGAATCCCTTCTCTCCCTGACACCTGTAGTAGTGAAAAGTCCCCACCCTTCTCTCCAGAAAGGGGTCCGGGCACCTCTGGGAGACCTTCTGGTCTAGAGGTGATGGGGCCTGGCTGTGTGGAGACAGACTCTCGCCCTTAGAGCCGCATTCCATCAGGACAGTTACTATCAAAAACCAACGCTCCCTTAAGCCAGCAGCGATGCCCTTAATTAGCAAGGACACTCACAGAAACGGCACACCCTCGGGAAAAGGCCAACACTTGACAGAGACCAGATTCACCAGGGTCAGACCAAGGCTTCAAATGGCACAGTGAGCTGAGCACCCGGGTCCTAGAGTCCCTCCACCTTGCTAAGTCCAGCCCTGCGCGCCCTGGGGTCTCTCCACCCTGAGGACAGGCAGGGGTTTCTCTCCCTCCTGAATCCAAGTGCATTTGTCCGAGCCCCCGGGGAGTTCCTGTGGGGGGGAAGCTAAATTTATACCTTCAAACAATCTTCCCCCACGTTCCTGCCACCTTCGCCCGGGCCACGCCTCCTTTTGCCCAAGTCGCCCAAGTGCTCACACAGTTAGCAGATGACACACTGCAGACAAAAGCTGCTCTGTGGCTTTTTAAAAACATTTTGAGTCTGTCCATCCATTATCCCCAGCCTCTTCTAACATCCTGTGTCTCAGAGGATTCTGGTTCCCTCCGATGAACAGCAAAAACATCCTTCAATGCCCCTGGAGACCAGGCTGTTAGCTGTCCCCGAGCAGGGCAAATTCCTACCCCATCTATCACCCAGTCCAAACTGCCGTTCAGCGCCACAGACACACGGGCACGGGAGTGGCGCCTGTGCCATCCCTGGGGTCTCAGCCCCGAATGCACACAGCCTGGCCCGATGGTGCTCACAGGCCACAGGAGACGTGCAGCTGACAGACACAGGCGTGAGTAACGCACAGGTCACACGGGCAGACACCCGACTCGCCTGAGGCCTGCTAGGCCTCTCCTGACGAAGGGGCGTCGACGCTAGGCCCTGAGGATGGTGGGAGACCCAGAGAACCGCCTCTTCTTCACGGGGCCTTCTGCAAAGCCTTCCTTGCAGGAAGGCCACGTTCTGAAAACTCCCTCTCAGGCTGATGGGCTTGGGGCATGTGTGTTTTTCCAGAGAAACGAGCTTACAGGCAGCAGCACCAGCCCCCGAGTGTCTGCAGTGTGCTGCACCAGCCACGGTCACCACGCGCTGCCCAGCGGGTCTGTCAGGAAATTGTCATCCACGCCTGAGGGCCCACAAGACCCTATCGAGGAAGCCCTCCTCTTCCTCATCGGGAAGTCCCTCCCGTCTGGCCCAACCCCACTGCCTCCGCGGGCAACGCTGCCCGTCACGCTGCACCCAGCACCGAGAAGTCCAGGCATCTGTCTCCAGCTCCCCCTCTCCTGCCTTCCCGGCACCCCAGGGGCAGGCGGCACGAAGGCCGAGGCCGACTCAGGGCTCTCCTGCCCAAGCCCGGCCTCCCTTGCCAGCCCCTTCCCCATCGCCCCGGCCACACTCGGCACACCAGCCCCACACCCTCCTTCCCAGAAGCCCTGCTCAGGCCGTGGCTCGCTGCTTCCTCACCTTCAGGCGTCCCCCCTCTCAATCCAAGACCCAGCACCCCAGGACAGTTCTCAGCCACCTCCATCCCGGCAGTGAGCAGCACGGTCTTAGAATTCCTCGTGTTCGCTTATGCAACCACACGCAAAAACCGCCCGTGTTCTGCCTCCACAGAAAGAACACGCCCGGAGACCGGCCCGTCTGCCCCACCTGCTGCGGCTTCCTCAGTGGTTTCCTCAACGGAGGAGGACTCGCTCAGAGGCAGGCTCCGGCCCTGACCTTGTGTCGGGCACCTCCTGGCTGCTGGATCCTGGTCACGTGACTTCGCCTCCTTGGGTTTCCCGTCCGGAGAATGGGGATAACAGGCCTCCTTCACACGTTGGTTTAAACATCTGTCCCCAAATCCAGCTGAATGGGGAATCACTGGGAACCCAAGTCTCAAGTAACTCCTGTGTATAGTCAGATTAGAAAACCGCAGTTCCACCAGGCACAGGGGCTCACACCTGTCATCCCAGCACTTTGGGAGGTGGAGGTGAGAGGAATGCCTGAGTCCAGGAGTTCGAGACCGGCCTGGGCAAATTGGTGAGACCTCATCTCTACTATACATCACAAACATTAGCTGGGCGTGGTGGCACACCCCTCTGGTTCCACCTACTTCGAAGGCCGCGGCAGAAGGATTGCCTGAGCCCAGCAGGTGGAGGCTGCGGTGGTTGTGAGTGTGCCACTGCACTCCAGCCTGGGCAACGGAGTGAGACTCCTACTCAAAAAAAAAAAGAGAGAGATGAAAAAGAAACCGCAGCTCCACAAGTTGCCTGACACGTGAATGCTCCACACCTGGTCACCCCAGGAAGCAAGGCTCCCACCCTCAGAGACAGTTGACACAGGCAGACCTGCAGAAGAGCGCCCAGGCCTCAACCATACACCAAGGAGGCACAGGACATGGTGTCCCCTGGTGAAATCACCAGAGCCCAGAAGGCAAACAAGTAACTGGCCAGTGAGAAGTCTGTTAGTGATGAGTCACACCTAGTGACGAGTGCAGGGTGACAGAAGCTCCTTTGTCCAAAGCGTCACACTCAAGGCTCGGTGACTGCCGGCCGCGCCAACGGGTGAGGGGCCTCCGAAACAGCTGGCCACCAGTGAAGACGCCGGCCACTCACTCTGCTGCCCCAACCAGCGTCACGCATCAGGGAGCTGAGAACAGTGACGTCGGCAACAAGTCGTCCTTCATCCTCCCCACCTGTTGAGTCTCTCCCCAGGGGCGGCAGAGGCTGCCCATCCTGCTCCTGCTACCCCAGCTCGTGACGAGACCCCGGACCCAGACGCACACGGTACACCCTCAAGGAACAAAGGCCGGGGATGCCACGGCACCCGCTTCCCAGACTCTGCGGGTTTCACGAGGAAAAGGGTCACACTAGCTCCACCGAGGCCCGGTGGACTAGGCCCCACTAGACTCAAGCCCTCCGGGCAGAAGCCAGAAACGCCACAGAGCACACAATCAGATCTGATTCCTTACCCAAAGCCCAGGAGCAGCCTGGAAACCCAGGAATGCCACCTGCAGAAATCAGTCCACACGTCCTCCAACATGTGAGCAAAATCATGTAAAAAGATTTGCTGTGTCGCCGGGCACAGTGGCTCACACCTATAATCCCAGCACTTGGGGAGGCCACGATGAGATTGCCTGTGCCCAGGAATTCAAGACCAGCCTGGGCAACCTGGCGAGACCTCGTCTCTATAATAAATCAAAAACGTTAGCCGAGCACAGTGGCGCACCCCTGTGGTTCCACATCCCTGTGGTTCCAGCTGCTCAGGAGGCTGAGGTGGAAGGATCGCCAGAGCCCAGCAGGTCGAGGCTGCGGTGGCCGTGAGTGTGCCACTGCACTCCAGTCTGGGCGACAGAGTGAGACTCTGACTCAAAAAACAAAAACAAAGTCTGCTGTGTCATGATTCTAGTAGCAAAAAATACTGGATACTTGCTGAGGGCTCATCAAGAGGGGCCTGGTTACATAAATTACGCCCTCTCCAAGGGACAGCAGGCAGGGAGACCTCGAGGCAGACAAGTTTCAAGCTGTTTATTTTAACTTACAACTTTTACCCACAAAAAGGACTAATTACAAAAGAAGTCCTCCACACCAAACAGGGTGTATTTTCCATTCATAAAGATAATCTACTGCCACTCTTGCCTTGCCAGGTCACAACTCAACAGCTCGTTTTGTTTATTTTTTATTCATAATTGTAGAGATGAGGTCTTGCCAAGTTGTCCGGGCTGGTTTCAAACCCACAGACTCAGGCTATCCACTCACCTTGGCCTCCCAAAGTGCTGGGATGACAGGCTGAGCCACTGAGCCCGGCCCAATAGCTTGTTTTAGTGAAATTATTCCAGAAAGATAGGCAACCCAGACAATACACCATGAGCTCCCTAACTGCATTTAAGAGGAAGAATTTAACGACCTTCTGCCTTGAACCGAAGCATTCTAGATGCTTGTAAACCTTCAGAACCCTGACCGCACCGAAGCCACTGGGTCAGCAGGGGCCCCCGGGCGGTGAGACGCCCGCTCAGCAGCAGAATCTCCCAGCACAGACTCCTGCAGAGCGCACACGCGACCAACAGGAATGATGGCTTCCAAACTTTTGAGTGGCTTTTACTGTGGCCACCGGGCAGCAGCAGAACATGTGATGGTTAAGGTTCAGACTCTCCTCGCCAACTTTATCACGTAGATTAAATATGCAGAGTTACACACAAATTTGGCTTTGTTTTGTTTTGTTTTGCTTTTGAGTCAGGGTCTCAGTCTGTCGCCCAGGCTGCAGTGCAGTGGCATAATCACGGCTCATGGCAGCCTCACCCTTCTGGGCTCAGGCAATCCTTCCGCCTCAGTCTCCCAGGTAGCTGGGACTACAGGCATGCGTCACCACTCCCAGGTCATTTTTTGATTTTTTTTTTGCAGAGACAAGGTTTCACTAATGTTGCCTGAGCTGGTCTGAAACTCCCGGGATCACGCAATCCTCCCACCTCAGCCTCCTGGCGTGCTGGGGCTCCAGGCAGAAGCCAGTGCGCCCGACCGAACACACTTTGCACAACATGACGAGCTGCTCTCAAATTCCCGCTGCCCAGCAGAGCCCAAGCACGCTGCTGAGCGTGGGAGGAGCAGCACACTGTCGGCCCACAGCGCCCCCCGAAGGAGACAGAGCGACATGCTGAAGCCTTTCCAGGCGGCCCACAGTGCGGCAGCCACCCTGCACCGCTCCCAGTGTCGGCTTTCAGAAGAAAAACACAAAATAACCGTGTGACACACCGTGCCTTCAAAAAACTTTACTTGGTGATGAGCCAAGCTCTGACGGCAAAAGCCCGCCTGTGAGAAAGGAGCGGCGGGCGCTTCAGCGGGTCTGGTTCACTGAGCTCGGACAGTCACAGCCCAAAGCAACAAAGACTTCAACACAAACGATTCTCAAACCATCACAGCCCATCAGTACGCGAGACTCGCTGAGACGTGCTCGAATCAGCTCTAAGAAAGGATGACCTACGTGCGGTGGGGCCGCGCCATCCTCACGACGAACAAGACCCTTGGCCGAAAGAGGGGCAGGGGAACAATGGACGTGAGGGCGACGTCCTCCCTCAGCCATCGTCAGGGACCACCAGGAGGATAAGACAGGGTCAAGGGCAGGAGCCGCTGGGGGCACCTCCTCGGAGATGACATGGGAACCCCCGGCCTCGCCACCAGCCACTCTGGCACGGAGCAGTCACCTCCGTGCGAGCCATCAGGGGTCTGTGTCAACCCAACCGGAGTCAGGGGCAACTCCGCTGCAGCTCCGAGCACCTCGCTCAGGGAAGAAACACCCAGCAACCAGCCATGCCTCAGCAAGCCAATCTGTGGCCCTGACTCAGTGGCGCTTTCTGACAAAAGCATCCGAGAGGCAGAAACGGCTGCGACCGTCGCCAGGTCAAGGAGTCCCCAGGCAGAGGCAGCTCTTCAGCCACTGCTCCGTCCTCTCCCGGCGGTGATGGCTCTGCCACCAGGGGCTGTGGGAAGAAGTCCTCCGTGACCGGCCCTTGGCGAAGTCAATACATAGGAGAGCTTGTGAGAGGCAGAACCTCGACAGGGCGAGCTCCCCTGGCGGCAGGTGTGGGGCCGGGAAGCGCGGGCGGGCCTGTGTGCAGGGAGACAAGGGCCCCACTGACAAGGCGTGGCCCCGGCCCAGCCCAGCCCCAGCAGGAGCCGCCAAGCCCCATCACCCAGGTGGGGGGGAGGAAGAGAAGACACCAGAGTCGGTTGTGAGAACAGCACAGTTGGTATTTGCTCTTCATAGCAGTAAGGGCTCGAATGCGAATCACAAAACGAGGACACACGTTTCCTTCAGGATTTAAAAAACGCTGTCTGGTCCTGAAAGACTACATTCAGCATGGGTCGGGTCCAGAGCGCCAGCGAGCTCAGGCGGTGGCACCGGTGCGGGCACAGCCTGCGGCGCGGCTCCATCACTGGTCTCCAAGCCGGAAGCCCTGGCCCCAGTGGTGTCTCCCGCCTCCGCCGTTCTGGTCAGCGGCTCGCCTCATGCTGGCGGGGGGTGCGCCGAACCCCGACACTCCTCCTCTCCGGCTGGGCAGCCAGCGGTACCTAGAACAGAGAAGGGGACGGGGAGAGGACAGTCACTCCGTGGCCATCTGACCTGGGCCCAGCTCCCTGTCCGGGTGCCCCAGGGTACCTGTCATGCTGAAGGCCAGGGCCAGTGTCCTACTGAACTCTGCCAACGTGCACTTAGCTCAAGGCTTGACCACTGACGACATTTGCTTTTCACGTTTCCCAAATTTATGAAGTTTCCGCCAAATTCACACTCTCTCTTTTACTGACTATAAAAGCCATCCATATAGAAGAGAATGGAAGCAAAACTATGACAGCCACAAGTACCATGACCAAAGAGCAACTGGCAGCATCACGGCATCTCTAAGCTCTAATCAAGCTGGATCCAAGGACACAGAGCAGACTCCCGTCCCAGGGCAGCCCCACGCCGCCTGTGTGAGCCCCGGCGGCACCCCACGCGGCTTCCAGCTGGCCCATCAGGGACGGCTGGGCAGGAGGCGTCCTCCCTGGGAGCTCCCAGGTTCCACACACTCTGCCCGCCAACCGTGTTCTTCCCATCTCCTGGACAACAGGAAAGCGAAGGCCAAAAGGTCAGATGACTTCCCACTTTATAGATTAATACAAGAAGAGTCACAGCACAGGGCCTGTGCTCTCCACAGTCTCGTCCAGCGACTTCCTGTCCTTGACTGTATCATTAAACCAAGAACATGTTCCACTTCCACTTGTTCCGCTCCCAGACCCCAGTACTTACATTCTGCTCAGAGGCAGCGGCATGATCTGACATCCCCGCCCAGCCCCTCTGGGCACCACGACGGTGACCCACCCCAGAAGAAAGCCTCCAGGACACGGCCTGACACAAAAGTGGTCACCGCCTGACTTTATCCAACACCTGCCCCAGGAGCTGCCCATGTGCAGCCTCACCCGGCCCTCACAACAGCCCTGCAGGCAGGCACTGCCATTCCTGCCCCTTTAGTGGCAAGAACACTGAGCAAAGCAAAGGCCAGGAGCCAAAGCTGGGCAGCCCGGTTTCAGAGCCCACACCCGCACCTCGGCACCACACACCTCCTGCTTGGGAAGGACAGTGGCAGGCCGCAGCTAGTGACTGGAGGCCTCCCCTGTTTACACTGGACTCCAGAGAGGTGTCAACAGCTTCATGGCCTTGCCAAGAAAGGCAGCGACCCCGTTTAAGCATGAAATTAATCATGTATGGAAAAGATATGGCTGGGCGCAGTGGCTCACATCTGTTATCAGCACTTTGGGAGACCGAGGCAGTAGGATCGCTTGAGGCCAGGAGTTCAAGACCAGCCTGGACAACACCGCGAGATCCTGGTTCTACAAAAAATAACAGTAATTTAAAAAGGAAAAGATATAACTACTTTTCTAAATGGAATGCGAAACACTGGTACATCTTAGAATTCCACAACTCACCTCTTCCCTTTTAAACAATACAGCTTTATCATCCAATCAAAACGCACCTCTAAGCGCTGGTTTCACAACATCCGTGACTTCTGGTACCATAACATTTCTCCAAGTGCACGACGAAACAGAACCCTAACAGAAGGCAACACGAGGGCTGCCTTGCTTTGCTGCTACTCTTAGACAACATGGAAGGCATTTCTACTGCCTGAGCAGATAGTGACATTACATGCAAGCAGTTAGTACAAAAAGACACCCAATTATACATAATCAACAAAAATTTATGGTAATTTCAAAGCAGTTACTGCTTCTGCAAGGAGCTGTATGTTGTCATCTGATCTTTATGCAAAATTCCACAGAAGGGCTTCTACAACAGAAGGGGGGTACAGGCTTGGCGTGATCTCACACACCCTGCTGCCCACAGCTGAGAGCCACCTGCAGGTCACTAAGTCAGAATATGCCACTTAACGTGAAGTAACTGTTGGCTGCCCCCCAAAGCGCCAAGCTTTTTTTAATTGACGCATCTGCCATCCTATTTGATAAACTAGATCAGAAATCCAAACCTGCTGTCATTATGTCCTTTGATAATTAGAAAGCAGATTGGTCATTTGTTTTTTAGCCTGAAGGCAACCCAAGGCTCAGAAGAGAAACAAGTTCCTTCTTACTCTTTTAAAGAAACACACACACCACTACCACCACCACCAGTGATACTGCCCTTCTCTGTATTATAGTTCACACTAAAAAAAGCCTTTTGAAGCCGGGCACAGTGGCTCATGCCTGTAATCCCAGCACTTTGGGAGGCAGAGGTGAGAGGACTACCTGAGCTCACGGGTTTGAGACCAGCCTGAGCAACATGGCAAGACCTCGTCTCTACAATAAATCAAAAAATTAGCTGGGCGTGGTGGCACATGTCTGTGGTTCCAGCTACTTGGAAGGCTGAAACAGAAGGTTCTCCCGAGTCCAGAGGTCGAGGCTGTGGTGGCCATGAGTGTGCTACAACACTCCAGCCTGGGTGACAGAATGAGACTCTGACTCAAAAGAAAAAAGCCTTTTGAAATCATACCCACCCTGGGGGGCGAGGCAGAGGGGCCTGTTAGAGTCGACTGCCCTCATGGACCCCTGGAAACATTAAGGTGAGTGAGCTGGGAAGGGTTTTCTAGGCCTTTACGTGAAACTGTGGCTGCATGTCCCAACACAAGACCAGGTGAGTCCATCAGCAGCTGACACTCAGATGGCAACTTCGCCGGTCCCACCCGCAGCAGCCTCGCGCTCTGGACAAAACGGCAATGGTCCCTTCTGCAAGACCACGGGGGCTGCCCTTCCACCGTCAGAGCCCCGCCCTCCTCACCGGCACAGCAGGCTGTGCTCCGCACCAAGCCCCGCCACCACAGCCCCAACGGCATGGCGCCCGTGCCGTGCTGGAAACAGACGGGCCCAAACGGAGGAGCGGACGCCCAGCTAAGCGGCTCCCTCAGCACCAACACTGGTGTCCGAGGGGGCGGGATTCAAGCCACGCCTGCCCTCCGCCTCCTCAAGCCAGTCCACCCTAAAGCTGACAGAGGGCAGGGGCTGGGGTCGGGCAGGCACAGCTGGCCTCTCCCGCGACTCAGCATCCACCCGGTCTCTCCTCGGAAACTCAGAAGCAGGGACGAACGCCACGCACTCGCACTGGTCACGGGGCTGCGCCAGGGGCACATGGACACACAGAGAGCAGCAGACACGAGACTCCGAGGAGGGAAGAGGGTGCAGGCTGAAGAACCACCTCCGGGTGCAAGGCTCACACCTGGGGGATGGACGCACGGAAAGCCCAGGCTTCGCCACTGTGCGGTATGTGCACGTTTAACTCTTCAGATAAAAAAACCATAGTCTGTGACACATCACCTGAAAGTGTTTAGAATCGCCGAACAACAAGCCAACTTGTCCTCCTGTGGCCGAAACCCGACCCTCCCAGGAAAGACCGTGTTGCCCTGCTCCCCACGACCCAGCTTGGCACACCGAGCTGCCTCAGGGCCCCAGGTGGCTCAGAGGGGCTGGCATGCCGCCGTGACGCCACAATCGACTCATCTGGGGTCCCCAGCAGCAAGGGTACAGGGAGGGAGGCAGGCCTGGCTTCGGCCTCTGGCCTCCTGTGACTGTGCGACTAGGGCACGCCACCTGTGGGCTCACATTTCTCCATGAGATGGGTAAGCCCTCCTCCTCAGGGAGCTTCTCACGGGACATGTGAGAACACAGAGAAGCCGGGGAAACGGGAAAAACACTTACAGAAACTGAGGTGTGGATAGGAAGTTTCTTCCTCCCAAGTCCATCGGGTATCTGAACATTAGGAAGAAATAAAGGTGTCCGACGAGATTTCCGATAAGCTCATTGATGACCCTGCAAAGAGAGAGCCAAGTGAGTTGCAAGGCATCCAGGCAGACCCAGGAGATGCACCAAGTCTGAATTCGGAGCACAGGGGCAAGACCCTTCTCTGCAGCCACTGAGCCCCTGGGATCGGGGACAGCTTCCACAGGCCCCCTGCCCGGAGTGGCAACTGCATTCTGGGGGGGGGGGTCGGTCCTGCTGACCCCAAGGCCCGATGCCCAGAGCCAGCAGCCCCTGCCACCTCCTCGAGCACAGCCCCTCTTCAAGGCAGCACTCCTGCTGCTCCTGCCTCGGGTGCTGGGGAAGCTCAGAGCCAGCTTCCGAGAGCCTCAGCTGTGAAGACTGTGCTTGCGGGACACGGCCACACCTGCAGGCACCGAAGAGACACGCAGGCGTGAGCGAAAGGCAGGCAGCGCGTGCCTGCTGTCCCGGGAGCTGTGGCGCACCCTCCCACGGGAAGGACCACGGAGGCCATCCAGAAAGCTGGCCTTGACCCTGGAGCCCTAAAGCAACACGGGCTTCACACGAGGACTCACACGTGGGTCCCCTCGAGACCATCAGGCCCCGTTCCTTCCTACAACACCCTTCTTGGTCTTGGCCGGCAAGGTCACTCCTGTCGGGGACACATGGCTGCCTGCCACTCCCTGTCGCTCTGCCGCCGGGTGGGGGCCCGTGCTGCCACGCTCTGCACACGCTGTGCTCTCGTCTGGCTGCTGCCCATGTCCACTCCTCCCCAGCAACAAGCAGAAGCTAGGGCCACCAAGAACAAATATGCTGGGTATCTGAAGAAACATGCTCATAAGTCTGTTAAAATATTGACAATACTTTGTAGCACAAGAAATGGGAGTTCTTAGAACAGCTGCCTTAGTGTCCTCCCTTTAAAATTCAGACTGGCCAAATTCAAGGTTTTCCTAAGTTTCAGTTCTAACCCCAAATCCAAAATCTGACCCTGCTTGGCCAAAACTTCTATACTATCCATCAACCCACTCACAAAAGGACATTGCATCTGAGAACCTGCACTTCTCTTTCTCTGACGGGTCAGCGGTTTCCAAGGCATGGAAAAGCCTTAACAACATAAGACAAAGGACTTTCACGTAGCTCCTCGAGCAGTCAGCCAGCCACAACGTAAGTCTGTGTGAGTGCAGGCTGGAGCATAAACCCAGAAATGCATGCCTATCCAAACACAGGTTCACAGGAGCGTCCTGTGTCCACCCACAGGCTAATGAAATCCCACGCCCAGTGTCCATGTGCTGAAAGCCCTGCCACTTAATCAGTTCCATCACAAGGCAAGCATTCCTAAGTGTGAGGTTCTAATACGCCAATATGGAGCATCTTTAAAGTTCTATAAACATTAAAGAAAGAAGATAACTTCAATAAGCAATTTCCAGGAATCAGTCTCCAGTTAAATAAGTGCAGGACCACTTACGAGCCTCCGATGATGTAGTTGAATCCCAGGATAACCCACGGCAAATAGCAAGCCTAGGAAGAACAGAGGAAAGGTGAACAGCCGCAACGCAGGGGACGAAGCTACTGCAGGGCTGGGGGGTGGCGGACAGCACTTCCCTAAGCCCTTCGGAAGGTCACTGCAGAACTCCTCGAGTCAGCCTGGCATCACTCCGACTGTCCTTCAGGCTTCCTGCCTAAAGCCACCCCTGTCTGTAGGTCTCTAACTAGAACAGTTCGGATGCAGTATGTGCCTGCTGACCTAACATTAACAAACGGCTTCCGAAAGTAGGTGCGTGTCCTACAGAGGCTACGGAGAGCAAGTGTACCAGCATCACACTAGGATTCCCACCAGCACAATTTAATCAACCCAAGACACCACTTTTCTACGCTTCTCCTTCTATACATCTTGCAAAATCACTTGGGATCTTACCTCATCACACACTGACATCCTGAGCTAACACTCCCCCCAACAAGACAGCGCCCAGAGGAGACACTGGAGTCTCGCCGAACTCAGGGCATCACACCCAGAGCTGGAGGCTGCAAGGTCCTCCCCAAACCAGTGGAGAGGGTCACGCCTACAGAGCCTCCAGGCCACGTGGTGGCAGGTGTGAGAGGAGGGAGTCTGAGTGCGGCAGGAGCCCAGGGAGAGACTGATTCCAGGAAGAAGACCGAGACCCTCGGACGACCTCCCCAGGGGAGAGCGAGAAGGCGCGAAGGGCCTTGCTGGGGCGCACGGCCATCCGCCTCCGCTGAGGGCAGCCAGGGGCGAGGCAGAATTCACAGGCCAGGGCTCCTATGGGCACCTCCCTCTCTCTCCCTCTCTCTTCCTCTCTCACACACACACACACGCACGTGTGCGCAGTAATGCAGACACATCCCTGAGGGCCTGAGGCCCACAGCCACTGGGGATGGCACACCCATCAGCAAGGGACTCTGGGCAGGCTCTGCGAGAGAGCTGGGGTTGAGGAGGGGCCCGGGCTTGCCTATGGTTCCCTGCTCTGCAGTGGCCTCTTCTGGACGAGTCAGAAAGTGCACCTCCACGCTGAAGAGGAACGTCTGCAGAGGCCAAAGGAAAGCATGTTCCCAACCGAGATGCAGTACCTTAAATCGTGTCCCAAACCAAAACGACACAATCATGTCTCTGTTCAGCTGGGCCCAGACATAAAGTACTGACATGATCAGAGGAATCATCAGCAGCTGCAAAGGAAAAGAACACGTGAACACGGGGCTGAGGCGCTTGGGAGGGCACGGCGTCCGTCCTGAGGCCCCGCCCTCCGAGAGCCTCTCACGGGGCATGAGGAAAGGCCACGGGACAGAAGGATGCACCGACCCTCTTGCTTTATCCTGCAACGAACTCCACAGAGCGCTACAGTAAAATACAGCACAGCCAGGCCACCTGAGATTACATGGATTCAGAAACAAGGTCAAGCTCGGTTACTCATAAAAAGTAGGCCAAAAAGCTTTCCCTAGCATATAATCTCAATTTTTAAAAATACATACTACAGCCAGGCTCGGTGGCTAAGCCTGTAATCCCGCGCCTTTGGGAGGCTGAGGTGAGTGGATTGCCTGAGCCCGCGGGTTCGAGACCCGCCTGGGCAGGCGAGACCTCATCTCTACAATAAATCAAAAAAAATTAGCTGGGTGTGGTAGCGTGTGCCTGTAGTTCCAGCTACTTGGACGGCGGAGGCGGAAGGATCGCCGGAGGCCAGCAGGTCAAGGCTGCGGTGGCCAGGAGCGGCCGCTGCACTCCAGTCTGGGCGACAGTGAGACTCCAACTCAAAAAAACCAAAAAAACAAAAAAACAAAAAAAATTTAAAAATAAAATAAAAATAAAAATACATACTACAGACATGCCTAGAAACTACCGCTACTCTCAATGTTCGAACACCGTAAAGCAGCCAGAAATGAGTCAGAAAAGAAACGACTTGGATAACTTATGTAAGATCTTCAAAGGCCATGAGTCTATAATTTCAACATACCCATAATTAGCCATAATTAGCCACACAGTCAATGCAATGTCAACTTCTGTTGGAGGCCATTAATAGTTACTTGAAACATATCAAAGGGCAAACAGTTTAAAGGGACACGTACCTGCATATCCATGGCTAAGCCAGTGATCTTGGTTTGTAAAGTTAAAGACATATCACAAGGCACTCAGCACCTAGTCCAGACTGAGCTGGCTACTTCCCCCATTTACAAGTTAAGTTCGCCTCCATAATAAATCAAGAAAAAGTAGCCAGGTGAGATGGCGCACTCCTGTAGTTCCAGCTACTTGGAAGGGTGAGGCGGACAGATAGCCTAAGCCCAGCAGGTCGAGGCTGCGGTGGCCGGGAGCGGCCCTGCACTCCAGCCTGGGCAATGGAGTGAGACTCTGACTCAAAAAAAATTTTTTTTAATTAAAAAAAAAAAAAAGTTCACTCCAGTGTTCTGAAGGAAAACCTTTTTCTAGCATTCATATTGCTTATGACGTCAAAGAGCACACAGGCGTCCAGCCACAAGCATTCCACGAGACCACACTGGGACAAGAAGTGGCAGCCCTAGTGCCAGCATGCAGCTCCGCTGGTCACTGGATTCCTCTTCTCCTTGCCACTGCTCTTTGGAATCTCTCCTTCGAACAGAGGTGGAGATGCCTGTGCCCTTGAAAGACACAATGACCATTGCATTCTCACAAGTCAACGGCATGGCTGAAGTCCAAAATAATTGTTTTCCTTCCCTTAAGGGAGGGGAAAAGGCATCCCTAGCGCCACACTTTCTGGCTCTTGGCCAAGTTTTGATGGCAGCCAGGCCCAAGGCACTGTGCGTCCCTCACACTGCACAGGACTCGAGGCGCGAGAGCTGCTGCCCCCATCCACGGCCGACACTGAGCCGAGACGGATGTGCCGCTCCCAGGCAGGGCCCGCCCCAGGGGATCACACTACAGCAAGGGCCCAGAGAAGGCCAGCGGTGCAGTCAGCGGGAGAGCAGCCGTGGTGATAAACTCGTTTTCTAAGCAGGACCACAGACCCCAAGGCTGCCTCACGGCACGGGCCTCCGTGTGCACCAGTCAGCAAGCTGTCTCGGGACAGAGGGAGCTGGAATACGGCCTAGGCGGATGTGGAAAACACCACACACAGGCAGAGGGGAGGGAATGCATTACTTGAGGGCCGTAGGATTTACTGCATCTCTTAAAAAGAACTTTTAACGATTAATCATTAACTGAGGAAACAAAGATGCCAACGCCGCCGTGTGAAATTGCTAGGGAATACTGTCTACCTCCCCAAACCCGCGAAGGGGGGGCTCCATCCAGCCCCAAGAGCAGACTGAAGGATACCACGATGCAAGTCCAGTTGAAGAGGAGCATGAACAGATAGTCCGCTGGCCTCCCATCAAAAGCTCCTGGAAGGAAAAACAAGCCGGCGTCAGGGACCCAGCGCAGGAACAAAGTCAGAACCGTGTAGAGAAAAACTTCAAAAATTACAGAGAAAGCCAAAGCGAGGACCTTTTAAAAATCACTCCTCTGAAAAAGGAAAGGAAAAAAACCGCTCCTCGGATAAGGGAATTTTTTAAAAGGTCTAAACCACGTCCTCAATAAAGCCCTAGCCCACAGTCCCTGGAGTAAGGCTAATCTGTGCGCTCTCGACTGAACTCCAGCGAGTACCAGGCTCTGACAACCACAGGCCATGGCAGGTCCCCAGGGAGGACAGCCGATCCACGGCGAGGGGCCCCCACCCACCACGGGGCCCCATGTCCCTCCCAACCGCCAGAGTCTCCTGCACAGCTCTCGCTGGGACTGATGGGCACAGCCGGGATCACCTGGCTCATCCCTGTCTCCCTCCACTAGACCACAAGCTCCGTCGGAGGAACCACATTTGCCCTATCTGCCACTGTCTCCTCCAGCACGACTGGGCTGGGAGATACTTACCATTACTGACACTCCCCCCCACTTATCCATACTCTGCCTCTCTCCCTGTCCCCCGCCTTACCATTAGAAAGACAACAGGTTTCCAGAAGTCTCTCCTCTACTGTTCCCCTTGCTGCCTGAAGGGACATCGGTCACAGCACTAGGGATGCCCAATGCTAGAGGAGCAGCGTGACCAATCAGGGCCAAAATGCTAACAATTTCTGATCTTTTTTTTTTTTGAGTTGGAGTCTCACTCTGTTGCCCAGACTGGAGTACAGTGGCGGCTTCCGGCCACCGCAGCCTCGACCTGCTGGGCTCCGGCAATCCTTCTGCCTCAGCCTTCTGAGTAGCTGGAACTACAGGCGCACACTACCACACCCGGCTAATTTTTTGATTTATTGTAGAGATGAGGTCTCGCCCAGTTGCCCAGGCGGGTCTCGAACCCACGGGCTCAGGCAATCCACTCACCTCAGCCTCCCAAAGCGCGGGATTACAGGCTGAGCCACTGAGCCCAGCTAACAGTTTCTGATCTTAACAGTAGTTGTACTTCTTCTGATGTGGCCTGGCTTTGAGCTTCCTCAGATCGAGTACTTAAAATACTGCAATCATGTTAATTATAGTACTAGAGTATTTGGCATGCTTGCAACTGGGGATTTACAAATTAACTGGTCTCAAACTGCAGTCTTCCAGTTCAAATCTGAAGCTTCACAAATAAGCCTACACTGCTATACACCACCTATTTAAACAGGCAGGAAAATGTGCAAGGAGAAACATTCTGTGAAAATGTCAACTGAAAGTGGAGGGAAAACTGAGAAGCCATGAACCTGGGTGCCAGGCCCAGCTATTAGTTATAGCGTGTGGCTTTGTGCTCTTGGGACATGTCACCACCACTCCAGACCACTGTTTTGTCTGGAAAATAAGAGGGTTAAATCGAATGATCTCAAAATTCCTGTCTATACTAATGTGCATAGCAGCCTTAGTCATAAGAGCCAGAAGACGAAACCAAGACAAACAACAACTGATGAACAGATAAATAAAATGTGGTATATCCAATACAGCAGAAACTTGGCAGTAAAAAGGAATGAAGCACCGATACATGCTACATGGAAGAACCTTGAAAACATTATGCTGAAAGAAGCAAGTTCAAAAAGAACACACACTGTACGATGTCATGAGAAATGTACCGAACAGGAAACTAAAGAGACAGGAAATAGATGAGTGGCTTAGGCAGGGCTGCGAGGAAGAGAGAGGCTGAATAGAAATGGGGAATGGCTGATATGGAAAATGTTTCTTCTGGGGTAACGAATGTTACGAAATGAATCGTGATCATGACTGTGTGGCTCGTGACTGCGGTCAAAACCGATGAGCCGTGCACACTGCGTGGGAGCACTGGATGGCAGGTACGTGTACCTCAATAAGAGCTTTAAAAGATGCCTCTTGGCTTACGCACCTCTAAATGCACCCTGGCTGGGGAGCACCTGAGACTTAAAGCAAATAAAGGAGTCCAAGGGCCTGGGAACCCTGCCACTGCGTCTTCAACGGTCCCCAGGCAGAACGTCCCAAGAGGACACACAGCCCCGAAACGTAAGGGGGATGGGTGAATGGGCCCAGGGACCTCAAGTGAGCCAGAGAAGGCAAACATCACCAGCAGGCCTGGAATTGCTGCCATTTAGGGTCAACAGCAGTATGTGATTTTCAGTTCTTACGCTTCAGAGGTAAATCCTGAAATACTTACGAATGGAGTATCATGCATGGTGCTTTGCGTCAAATATCAGGAGGGGGTGAGGAGGGTCACAGTCACAGAAAAAACAAGACTGGCTGTGAGACAGGGTCAGCAGTAAAGACAACAGATGATTCAACAGGTTCACGCTGACACATGATCACACGTGGGCAAGCCGTGAAAACACTGTGCTAAGGGAAAGCAATCAGTCACAAAAGGACACACGAAACGCCCTCAACAGGCAAATCCTCACACACACAAAGCAGAGTGGCGACTGCCAGAGACAGGGGGAAGGGAGGATAGTGCACAGAGAGGCACAAGGCGTAGGGGGGACGGAAATGTTCTGGAATTAGACTGTGGTGATGGTTGCATAATGTAGACCACTGAACTACACACTTTAAAATGGTTAGCATAGTGAATTTTATTTTATTTCTTTTGAGTTGCAGTCTCACTCGGTCGCCCAGACTGGAGTGCAGTGGCCGCTCCCGGCCACCGCAGCCTCCACCTGCTGGGCTCCAGCAATCCTTCCGCCTCAGCCTTCCCAGTAGCCGGAATTACAGGCATGCGCTACCACGCCCGGCTGATTTTTTGATTTGTTGTAGAGATGAGGTCTCGCCTGCCCAGGCGGGTCTCGAACCCGCGGGCTCAGGCAATTCCACTCACCTCAGCCTCCCAAAGGCGCGGGATTATAGGCTGAGCCACCGAGCCCGGCTGTGAATTTTATGTGGTGTGAATGTGATCTCAATTTTTAAAAAAAGATTCATTGACCCTTCTATTTTTGTGTTTGAGAGTTTTCTATAATAAAACTTTAAATAGGCCAGGCTCACATCTATAATCCCAGCACTTTGAGGGGCCAAAGTGAGAGGATTGCCTGAACCCATGGATTCGAGACCAGCCTGGGCAACTTGGTGAGACCTCATCTCTACAATAAATCAAAAAATTAGCCAGGCATGGTAGCATGTGCCTATAGTGCCAGCTACTTGGGAGGCTGAGGAGGTAGAAGGATCACCTGCGGTGGCCATGAGTGTGCCACTGCATAACAGCCTGGGTGACAGAGTGAGAGCCCAACTCAAAAATAAGTAAATAAATAAAACTTTAAATAACTGATCATAGATCATTCACACTTAATCTAGAGTTTACTACTGATGTAAAAAAAAAATTACTCCAGCAACGTCTTTCTTTTCAAAAAGAACCTAGCAGCAAATGCAAACTTAAGGAAAAATTACACTGGACACCAGATGTCCACCCTACGATTTCCCTGTAGTTACAAGATGCTTCACAGTTCTCACACAGGAGCACTGACTTAGACTAAGGCTGGTTCAGAATTCTCCATCCTGAGTTAACACCCAGCAGGCTTATAAAAGTCTCTGAAGTCAGCCAAACTGCTCAACCATTTAATTTTAACAAGATTATATTCATATTTTGACAGTGTATTGACTTATTGCTTCTTTAGTATAAGCAACTCAGAACAGCAATTCAGTAAGATACTTTGAAGAAAATATTTTCATAGCTTATCTATAATATTATACAGGTTGTCATATCTGATAAATCACCACATTATTAAATCCCGGCTATATACTGGATTTTAAAGTTGAGTTTTTCAATTACAGAGAATACGTCTAGGCTTTCATTGCAAAAAACAGTGCTTTTCAACCCCAATCTAGGAGATGTATACACTCCAGCCCAATTCTGCATTAAAGGACAAAGATTTCTATGACGGAATGAGTGAATGGTCAAGAAAAGTGAGAGGCACACGCAGCTCGGCAGCTCGACCACCAGGGAGATTGGCAGGGCCTAGAACCTCTGCTGCTGGCTCTTCCCATCTATAAAATGGTGACACTCCTACCCATTCCTCAGGATGCCTTGAGCACCAAAAATCAAATGACCTAGGACGGGCATGAGCGACTTGGGAGGCTGAGGTGGAAAAACCGTCTGAGCCCAGCAAGGCGAGGCTGCAGTGGTTGTGTGTGAGCTCGCGCTCGCTCTCTCTCGCTTTCTCTCTCTCTCTCTCTCGCGTGCTCTCTCTCTCTCTCTCTCTCTCTCTCTCTCTCTCTCTCGCGCGTGCTCTCTCTCTCTCTCTCTCTCTCGCGTGCGCTCTCTCTCTCTCTCTCTCTCTCTCTCTAATTTACTTCTTAAATAAACAATGTTGTCTAATCTAAAAAAAAAAAAGTTGAATAACCTAAGTGCCTGGCACAGTCCTGGCAGTCCTATAATTATGCCATTTCTTTACATGATGCTAACTGCCCTCCACATTCTTCCAAGCAAGTAAACATACAGATTCATAAATTAGAGAGAGACAATACTTAAAACAAATATGGATAACATACCTGCTTCGAGTCGTGTAGAATACTGATATAAGAAATATAAATTGACCAAATAAAGAAATCCAGTTCCTGGGCCCACAGGAAAATAAAAGGCGGCAGTGAGTGGCCTCCATATCTGTCCGGAACAAAATAAACACAGCTGTTAGTTTCTCTGAGTCTGGTTGCTTTTGTTTGGTTTTTTTTTCTTAAAAAAAATTTCAAAACAAAATTAACCCCTGAAAAGCATTCTCCTGAGCGCCACCACAGTGCAATTCAGGAAAACAACTGAAGAAGGGCTCATACCAATTACAATCACATCAACTTGCAAATGGAATAAAATGACATCATAACATAAGCAACAAGTATCTCTAAACAAGCTGAAAGTTCAACACCATAGAAGTATATGGTTAATCCTTACTGAGATCAGGCATACAAGTAAGCCCATGTCAAAAATGAATAACAAGGCCAAGCGTGGTGGCTCACACCTTGTAATCCCAGCACTCTGGGAGGCAGAGGCAGGATTACTTAAGTCCAAGAGCCAAGACCAGCCTGGGTAACAAAGCAAGACTCTCTTAAAATAAAATTTTTAAAAATTTTTTTTAAAAAAGAATTATGGCCAGGCTCGGTGGCTCAGCCTGTAATCCCAGCACTTTGGGAGGCTGAGGCGAGTGGATTGCCTGAGCCTGTGGATTCGAGAGCAGCCCAGGCAACCTGGCAAGACCTTGTCTCTACAAACAACCGGGTATGGTAGCACGCGTCTGTAGTTCTGGCTACTTGGAAAGCTGAGGCAGAAGGATTGCTGGAGTCCAGAAGGTCGACCCTGGACCTTGTGAGCATGCGTGCGTACGTGCCACTGCACTCCAGACTAGGTGAAGGAGTGAGACTCACCAACTCGAAAAAAAAAAAAAAGAATTACAAAGACTTTAATTCCAACTGTACAGCAATACCTCCATGTAGGAAAAGAATATTCTGGATGACAAACCTCATTCAGAAATATCATATTCAAAGGTTAGCAGTTAAACAGGAATTTCTTATTCAAACCAATGCAATAAATAGACAACATAAGCACAAGGCTTAAAAATATCACCCCAAAACAAAACAAAAAATAGAGAAGGAGCCGGGCTCGGTGGCTCAGCCTGTAATCCCGCGCCTTTGGGAGGCTGAGGTGAGTGGACTGCCTGAGCCCGCGGGTTTGAGACCCGCCTGGGCAGCGAGACCTCATCTCCACAATAAATCAAAAAATCAGCCGGGCGTGGTAGCGTGCGCCTGTAATTCCAGCTACTTGGAAGGCTGAGGCGGAAGGATCGCCAGAGCCCAGCAGGCGAGGCTGCGGTGGCCAGGAGCGGCCACTGCACTCCAGTCTGGGCGACCGAGTGAGACTCCAACTCAAAAAAAAAAAAAAAAAAATAGAGAAGGGTCTAAAGTGAAAAGGGAGCCTCATTCCTGACGGTCTCCCAGTTCCCTTTCTAGCAACACCTGATGGCTTTCTGCATTTCTTTCGGGGAACAATAGCCCTGCCACTCCTACTCATCCCTCCTCATCCCACCGGACACTGCACTGTCTTATGCCTGGGCTAATTCCCTTGACAAAATATTTTTTGGCTTCACAATATTCCTTTCATATGAATACCCAGGCGTCGTTCACCTGTGAATGAATATTCCTGCGTATCCTCTTCCTACATGTACATTCTGGGTAGACGCCTGTCAATCAATCGGCTAGATCAAGACACATATAAGTGTTTATTTTGGCAGACACTGCCAAATGCCTACAAACCTGTTTTACCAATCTATACTTCTTCCTAAAAGCAGATAAATGCCCGTCCTCTCCACATCCTCACCATTTAGTGTATTTTATATTCATCAATCTGAAAATTAACTTTTATTTACATCACAAGAAAAGTCAAAGACTTTTTCATGTTTTGCAAACTAGCACTTCCTTTACTCATTTTTCTGCTAGATTTGCATTTCTTTATACATTATGGAAAGTTCTCTTTCTCATTGTTGCCAACATTTTCTGGTCTGTCATTAGACTCTTATGGTATTTTTGCCATATTCTGGCATGCAAACACGTAATTAAATGTAGGCAAATGTATCCATCAAGTATCATGCTCACAAATCTTTTCACTCCAAGAATACAAAAGTGTTCACAGTTTTAGTGCAGCCTTGTCATGGTTTGTCTAAGGAGTGAGGAAGAGATACAACTTTTTTGTCTGGATGGTCACTCTGTTTTCCCAGTCCCATTCACAGAGTAATTCACATTTTTTCCAATTATTCCCAAAGCGGCCTTCATTGAATATGTATTCTCGTTTATATTAAGGTCTACTTTAAGACAGCTCTGTTTAGAACTGATTCCTATGCTAATACCAAGTTATTTTAATTTCTACCCTGATAATAAAAGGAGGACTCAAAAAAACTCAGGATTTATTTTTTTAATTGTGTATTTATTGTCACATGTTTAAACCTCAGTCACCCTCAAAGTATTCTCCATTTAATGCAATGGAGAATACTTTGGAGAATACCTATCAAGCAATGGAGAATACCTATCAAGATGCTTTTCCACTGCTCAAAACAGTTTTTGAACTCAACATTTTTATGCCTTTGAGCGATTCTGCCTTTTCGTTTCACCTCTTCCACATCAACAAAATGTTTCCCTTTGAGGACTTTTTTAATCCAGGAAACAAAAAGTCTCAGGAGGCAAGATCGGGTGAATAGGGTGGGGCACAGGGGTCATGCCACTTTTGGTCAAAAACTGAACATTCAGCATGGTGTGGGCAGGTGGGCTTGTAAACCACCCATCATGAACTGACCAAATGTGTTGGGGGAAAAAAATTCGCCGAACCCAAATGAAGCCTCTCACACCAACACTAGCTGGTACACTAATGCCGATGGATTCCTAGAATGGAACACTCACCTATCAGGGGAAGCCTGTACAAGGCGCCCGCCCTCCAAAAAATCACTCTGGTGTTTTTTCTTGGGTTCTTCCTCATACATTTTAGTATCTGGCAGAGTAAGTAGTTCAGTCATCTCCCTCCTCTTTTCCTCCGCAACTTTCACAATTTTCTTGGCTAGTCTCATTATTTTATTTTTCTAAATGAATTAAAACCAACATCTTTTTTCTTTTTTTTTTGAGTTGGAGTCTCACTCCGCCACCCAGGCTGGAGTGCAGTGGCACACTCACAGCCGCTGCAGCCTCGACCTGTTGGGCTCAGGCGATCCTTGCGCCTCAGCCTTCCAAGGAGCTGGGACTACAGGTGCACACCAACACACTCGGCTAATTTTTTTATTTATTGTAGAGACAAGGTCTTGCCAAGTTGCCCAGGCTAGTCTCAAACCCCTTATTATATCAGTGTGAAGCCAAGAAGTCTTTCATAGCTTCTATAGTTTTATGGAGTATCTCTTTCTTTTTATACCTAACCATCAAAGCTGAATATCTTACTGTTCGTAATAATATGAAAACTGGGCTGCTTGGGCTTCCCAGCATACCACCCTCATCTGTAAATAAAATGTCCTATCTTACTCCTTCATGTCTAGCTCACTGGCTACTGGCCACAGAACCATGCACCATACCAGTGACTCACGCGGACAGCCTTCTGGACTCTTGGAAGCACCGGCCCAATGCTGGCTTTTGGCCTGAGAGCCAGTGTCTAGCTGCCCACTGCCATGCACTGCCCTGTCCCACGAGTCCACAACAGTGGGAGGGCAGGAAAGGCTGCTGGGAGGAGCAAGAGGTAGCCCAAGGGCGGGCAGGACTGGACTCAGGACAAAGTTTCAAAGAACTGCAGGAACACAGCAAGTGAGTGGGCGCCACCAGCAACACGGGTGTGGCCGGCAGGGAGGACATCAGTCACAGGGCCTGCCCAGACACAGGGCCAGCAAGTTACACTCTCCAGGGAGCGGAGCACAACCCCAGACCTGAATCTGGTGGAGGAAAATACACCGCACACCCGTGACTTTCCAAGAGCCTCGGGTTCAACCAGAACAAAATAGGTTAACACTCATTTTGACTTACTCACAACTTTACCATAGAAGCAGCGCAGCCTAATGGAAAGAGGTGATCTGAGAACATTTGTAAGATGAGGAGATGATCTGAGAAGGCCTGGACTTAGGTTTCTGCTGACAAGTTACCATTTCTGAGCCTCAATTTCTACCTGTAAATGGGAATGTATACCACTGCCTGGCCAACTTCCATTTGTGGTTGTAAACATCAGTAAACGTCCAGCTTACTGACAAGCACTGATTCCAGAAAGGAGCTTCACAGGTGTGGAAACAGGATGCGCAACAGTGAAGGAAAAGTCAGGAAGCAGCAAAACTGGAATCCTGTCTCAGACAGTCTGACTCTGGAGTTTGTGATACTAAATCTATCTTTACACTGCCTCTCGCAAGGGAAATCAGTACCAGGAGGTCTATTTACAGGTAACTAGAATTTTCAGCACCCCATACTCGTACAACCCTTAAGTGAGCCGAGAGCCGACTTAATGTGTTTGTTCTCCCGCTCATGACAAGCATTCGAGGCACAGACCAGCAGCAAGCCCTCCTGGGCAGCAGTGGAGCCATGGACACATCCAGACCTCAGAGCTGCCATCTCCATCTACCCAGTGATGTCTGTCCTATGATACCTGCCTTCTTTATCTTGCAGAGTTGGTAAAAGGTTGGAATTAAGAAAGTGAATCCAGGCCGGGAGCAGAGGCTCACACCTGTAATCTCAGCACTTCGGGAGGCCAAGGGGGAGAGGATCGCTTAAGCCCAGGAGTTCAAGACCAGTCTAGGTAACATAGCAAGACCTCATCTTTACAAAGAAATCAAAAGACTGGCCAGGTGTGGTGGCTCATGCCTGTGTTCCAACTAGATGGGAGGCTGAGGCAGGACTGCCTACAGTGCAACCTGGCCCAAGAAGTGGAGGCTGCATGAACCATGAGTGCACCACTACACTCCAGTCCGGGCCGCAGAGACTCTGATTCAAAAAACAAAGAGAAAGAGAGTTTGAAAGGTGCTCCGTAAAAAGAACTAGTATGTGTGGGTGTATTACTATTACGAGCTTTTAGGGGATGCCCGCTGACCTGGTTTTTACACATTCAAACTACTCCCATATTCCTGCAAGTTATTCAAGGTCTGATTTTGGAAAAGAAATATCATTTTTTTCTGACTACATTTTCTCTAATGCTGATGACACCACACTATTTTTAGCCACTGTGTGCACCTGTTCTTTGGAAATCAGTGTCTGTCAAAATGCCTCACTTCTTTCCCCTGTTCATTAAGCTTACCCTTGAGTTATACTTGCTTCTATTGATCTAAAAGGTGTACTATTATTTTTGTATTACTTTAAGATCATATTTTGAAAACAACAGGAGACCGCTCATCTCTTTAGAAGGGCACAGTGCAACATATTTCTGAAATCCCCGTGGAGGGTATCCAGTAAAATCCCTTTTCTCCTCTGAGACATAAGTATCTGGATAAGGACCTCAGCTTTATTTTCAGGGCCAGGGTGGAGAGGCCCCTGTCAACCAGGAGAGCCCGAGGCGGCAGGCACAGCACATGGAGCTCAGGCCTTGCTGACAAAAGACTGCCCACTGCACCTCTGCCCAGAGGGCTTGCGGGGAGCACCTCACTTAAACTCCACAGCAGCCCCAAGATCAAACCCCTGAAAATCCCACTTGCAGGAAGAAGGTTGGGTCCTGATGAGAATGCATGTCACCTGCCCCTCTGGAGCCCTCACTTGGTAAGGACAAGCAGCCACGTGTTCACCGGCACAAAACTCTTCCAAAAGACATCAGACACAGCTCTTTGGTGACTAGTCCCGTCACTACGATCTCCCAAACAATCTGCTACTGAAATAATCCCAAAGTCACCCAGAGTCTCCAGCGGGGTTCTTCAAGGTTGAAAGGTAAGAAGTTTTCTGAAACAATAAAGATCAGTTGATCTGGAGTTAGCAAATATTCACTGGTCACCAAGCAAGAAAGATGCTAAGCCCCCGCAGGCCAAGCACTGCTGCTGTCAGCAGACTGTTTTCTTTTGGGGGGGGGAAGTTGGACATACCAGGTAAGCAAGAGAAAAACTCTTCACTTAAACAACTGAAAGGCACTTGATATTTCAAAAGAACCATTAGAAGCCATCAAATCCACTCCTAGGTTATACAGGCAACAGAAGTGTGCATCTACATTGACCAAGTCGCATACTAGAATGTTCACAGTAAGTAGCACCATTCACAACAGCCAAACTAGAAACGACCCGAAAGGGCCATTAATCGTTAAAGGGATAAATAAACTCTGGTCTGCTCACACCGCGGACTCGAATGAGCCATCTGTAATTCCATGCAGCAATATGGGCGATCCTCAAACAGAAAGCTGATGAAGCAAGACACAGAGTGCCTGCAGCAGAACTCCACTGAGAGACAGTGAGAACTGGCAAAACAACTGGTATTAAAAGGCAAGACAGCCGGGCTCGGTGGCTCAGCCTGCAATCCCGCGCCTCTGGGAGGCTGAGGTGAGTGGATGGCCTGAGCCCGCGGGCTCGAGACCCGCCTGGGCAGGGAGACCTCATCTCTACAATAAATCAAAAAACCAGCCGGGCGTGGTAGTGCGCGCCTGTAGTTCTGGCTACTTGGAAGACTGAGGTAGAAAGATCGCCGGAGCCCAGCAGACCGAGGCTGCGGTGGCCGGGAGTGGTCACTGTACTCCAGTCTGGGCGACAGAGTGAGACGCCAACTCAAAAAAAAAAAAAAAAAAAAGCAAGACAGCAGTTACCTTCAGAGGGGAAAGTTTTGGGAGTGCTGATAACGTCCTGCTTCTTGATCTAGATGCTAGTTATATACATGTATTGGGCTTTTTAAAACTCATCAAGCTATAAATTTATAATACATACACTCCCCTGCATTTATACCGCAACATAATGAAAAGTTAAAACACAAGCCACGATCTAACGGGCAACCTTATTTACAGAACACAGCAGAACAGTCTAATGAACAGGACTGCTGAGGGTTTATATGGTTCATATCAAAGCACATGTCTACAGCCTTGGCCTGCTGGGCTCCGGCGATCCTTCCGCCTCAGCCTTCCGAGTAGCCGGAATTACAGGCACGCGCTACCATGCCTGGCTGATTTTTTGATTTATTGTAGAGATGAGGTCTTGCTGCCCAGGCGGGTCTCGAACCCGCAGGCTCAGGCAATCCACTCACCTCAGCCTCCCAAAGGCGTGGGACCCAGTACACTCTTAAACTGCCAGGGTTGCTGTCATCAGGTGAGATGTGATCACATAAAAACTTGGCAAATTCAAACATCAGGCTGAATTTCAGATTTGGTCAGTGCCATTTCTTATTACTGGAAACAAATCAGAGGAACTAAGAGTTCACATCTTCCCATTTCAAGTCGGATGCTTTTACGGCGACAAAGAACAGAATACTAATCCAGCAGTTGCATTTCAATTTCTCTTTTTTTTTTTTTTTTTTTGAGTTGGAGTCTCACTCTGTCGCTCAGACTGGAGTGCAGTGGCCGCTCCCGGCCACCGCAGCCTCGACCTGCTGGGCTCCGGCGATCCTTCCGCCTCAGCCTTCCAAGTAGCCGGAATTACAGGCATGCGCTACCACACCCGACTGATTTTTTGATTTATTGTAGAGGTGAGGTCTCGCTGCCCGGGCGGGTCTCGAACCCACGGGCTCAGGCAATCCACTCACCTCAGCCTCCCAAAGGCGCGGGATTACAGGCTGAGCCACCGAGCCCGGCTCAATCTCAATTATAAATTAAAATTAGAATCTTACTGTCCACAGAGAGACAGCAGTAAGGCATGAATTACTGCTGCTAAATAAAAACTGGCAACTGTTTTTTTTTCCTGTACCAGTCACACAGAAGGCAACTATTTTTGAATAGACTATTTACCAGGTACTTTACAAATCTTTTTCTATGTGTTCTATAGAATACAGGCATGAAGTAGATAACACATTTCCTCAATTTGAGGTATGTGTGTTTGTGCTTCTGAAATTAGGGTGTGTCTAATTTCTACTCCCCCAAGAAAGATAAATTAAATTTATGGAGAACCATTTAATCAGTGAAGTCTTAGAGTTAATATGGTGTCATATAATCCCCAGTTTGGTAAAGGAACTGAGGCTTACACAGAATAAACAACTTGCTAGGGTCAAACAGCTCAAAAGGGGCTGAGCCAGGCCTTGAGACCAGGACTCGACTACGAAAGTCTATGGTCTTCCTAGCCTAATAGAAAAGGAAAAATAATTTGCTGTGACTGATGTGGAAGAAACCACGTTCAAGAATGTCTTGCTAAACACTTAACTATTTTTTTGGTAAACATTATGCAAAGGAGTTAATACCACAGCTTAGCACTATCTTTGACTCAATGAAGAAACTGAAACTGCAGCTGTCTATAAATGGGGGTAACACTCGTCGCTGGATTTTGGGAGCTGAACGAGACAACACGGGGAAGCACAATACAGACCCACAATACAGGGGTGATGTCACTGTCCAGAGAAAGAAGACCCATCACCTGCAGGCAGGCCTGGGCAGCAGGAAACTGCCCCCTCCTTGTCATTAGTCAGGGACAGGGTTGGAGCTCCATCACCACTGTGAACCACCTGACGTTACAGGAAGTGTAAGCCGGAGGGACTCAAGAGTAGGGAGAACTCGTGGACGGCATGACTGTGAGTCTCCACACACCTGTTTCGCCCTACCCAAACTAAAGAAACAACAGCTTCCGTTCTGGAGTTCCAAACCAACAAGCTACAGAAAGGAAACGTACAGAGGAGGAGCAAAGCCACCTACCACACCCAGCACGAGCACACAGCCCCACACTGATCAGCCCCAACGTGTTCAAGAGGCTACAGCCCCAGCCTCAGGCAAGAGGAGCCTCCAGCAGAAACCGCGCAGCCCACTTGGCGCTGTGGCTCTTTCCAACTGCTTCACTGGGTCTGCAGAGCGGGCGGGGGAGCCACAGAAGAGCCGGGCGCACGTGACGGAGGGTTGGGGGTGTGTGGGAGGGTGTGGGGTATCCCCCACTGGGGACAGCAAGCCCGGAAGAGACAATACAAGGAAGACAGGAAAGTCGTGAACAACCCTCGGCACAGACCCCCACTGTCACTGCTAGCCACCAGCACCCGCTGGAGAGGCTATTTTATTTGACATCACTCCTACAATCCGACGACACAGGTGGGACTCAGTAGGGAGCGCCACCACCGACTTTGACCAGGTCCTCCTCACAGATAAGCAGCGGCAGATGCTTCCCAGGACACACTTCACCCTGCAAGCCCCAGGCACCAAGTGCACACACGCACTGCACTCAGCCATCAAATGCTGAAGTCAGCACTGAGCGGCTCGCACCCTAGAGGTGGGTTCCTGTTCCCACCTGCCTGCCTTCACGTCGACATTTAGGAGATCTCAAGACCTAGCATGGACAAAACTAACCCTTCATCCATAGCCCTCCCCCAAGCCTGCACTCCCTACACGCCCAGCCTCAGGAGAGGCTCCACTAAGGTCTGATACAAACTGGCCTCGAGCCACCTTTCCGCCTTAGCTTGACTGCACCCACCCGCCACCTTCCTGTCCTCACCTACCCATGCTCACCCCTACGGCCAACTCTGTACAGGCCCGTCTACTTCCTCGCCTAATTCCCGCCTTGGAGCCTCTCACATGCTAGCCTTTCTTCCAGAAGGCTACCTCCACAGCCAGACCCACCCAAGACCGCTGGCTCCCATCACGCAGATTTCTTCAAGCATATTCTCTGTGGCCTTTCTGGAACACTCTCCAGTCACTATCCATCACAACATGCCTCTCTTCTTCATAGGAGCTGGAACCTTCCCTGTGCTGTTCACTATGATGTCCCCAGTGCCCAGCACCTAGCAAGTGCCAATCGGTTCCAAGACTGGAGCCAATACACAAGCACCTACTGTGAGCTAGGCACTGCTCTAGGCAACAGACACATAAACAAGGATCTAGCTCTCATGGAGCCTTGCTCTCCGAAGAGGAGCAGACAAGCAGGTATCAAGGGGTGACCAGTAACAAGAAAAGGAAGGACAGAGGAGGCAGAGTGCCGGTCAGATGCCACGTGGCAGAGACCTGAAGGGCACAAAGAGGTCAACAGGTGGGCCACGGTCATTCTCAGGCAGAGAAGCAGCATGTGCAAAGAGCCTGAACAGGGAGGCAAGCAGCGCTGGAGAAACAGCAGGATCTCAGTGGAGCGAAGGTACAAGGGAGGCGGAGGGAGGCGGAGGGAGGACAGAGGCAGCCAGGGCCTTGCAGGGCTCTGCAGGATGGGGTTTCACCCAGCGAGCTGGGAAGACCCTGGAGGACTCTGGATAGAGCACAGACAGGATGACGACCGACTGGCGAAAAAAATCTAAAGGAACGGGGTCAGATGACGGGGCCTGCAGTGGAGAATGAGAAGGGTTATGTTCTGGATGGATGTCTCAGGGGAGAGGAACGAGGCTTGTGGCAGTCAGTGGGTGTGAGAAGGATGACTCCGGCGGCATCCGCGCTCTTCCAACGAGGGGGTTCCCATTACTTCCAGGGCAATGGGCGAGGGGATGCAGGGGGGTTGAAGGCGACCACCGGCCATCTGCGGGATGGCTTCAAGTAGCTGCCAGATGCACAAGTGCAGAAACCAGGAGACGGGTCAGGCTGAAGACATTTACACCTGTATTCCAGATTCCTCTTCGCTTACACTAAGTACTTGAAGCCCTGTGGCTGCATGACTGAGCTCACCTAGGGCAAGGAGAGCTAGCGAAAGGTCCACCCCAATCTGCAAAGGTCAGGAAGACAAGGAGCCAGCAACAGAGACAGAGCGAGAGGAAGACAAGGGAGCGTCACCCGCGCCAGGAAGTGTGCTGAAACTCGTGTCTCGGGATCTTATCTGCCAGTGATTACGTTTTGTTAACTCCTCGAGTAAAGACGACCTCCAAGAAACTAATACTCTCACCAGAACTGAACCATTTCCCTTCAAGCTCAAGCCGGGCTCGGTGCCTCAGCCTGGAACCCCGCGCCTTTGGGAGGCTAAGGTGAGTGGACTGCCTGAGCCCGCGGGTTTGAGACCCGCCTGAGCAACTTGGCGAGACCTGATCTCTACAATAAATCAAAATGAGCCGCGCGTGGTAGCGCGCGCCTGTAGTTCCAGCTACTCGGAAGGCTGAGGCGGAAGGATCGCCGGAGCCCAGCGGGTCGAGGGTGCGGTGGCCAGGAGCGACCACTGCACTCCAGTCTGGGCGACCGAGTGAGACTCCAACTCAAAACGAAAAAAAAGAAAACAACGGAGCCGGGCACAGTGCCTCACGCCTGTCATCCCAAAACGCTGAGAGGCTGAGGTGAGAGGATCGCCTGGGCCCAGGGGTTGGAGACCAGCCTGGGCAACTTGGTGAGACCTCGTCTCTACAACAAATCATAAATTAGCCGGACGTGGTGGCGCGTGTCTGTAGTTCCAGCTACTAGGAAGGTTGAGTGAGTCCAGCAGGTCCAGGCTGCGGTGGCCGTGAGCGTGCCCCTGCCCTCCAGTCTGGGTGACAGAGCGAGACTCCAACTCAAAAAAATAAACAGCACGGGCAACCGACCCTCCACGCATCCAGCGCCTGGCCGGAGGCTGAGACCCGGAAGGCAAAAGCGGCATCCACGTGGGAAGAACTGGGCTGGAAGTCGTCGAGCCGACCCCCACGCCCCCCACGAGGGCCTGGGGTGACAGGGCACCGCCCCGGTGGCCAGGCGGCGTCGCCGACGCCCGAGCCCCTCCGGCCTGACCCTGTCGCGCAACGCGAAGGTCGGCGACGCCCTGTCCCGACCGGGTGCGGGATCCCCGCCCCCGCCACCAGGCCCGCCCCCGCGCCCCGCAGGACCCCGCCCGAAACCGCCGGCGCCTACGACTCCCAGCAGGCCCCGCGCCACCGCCGCCGCCGCCGCCGCCGCGGAGCCGCCGGTGCCTGGAGCCGCCGGCCCCGCCCGGGAAGCACCTGGAAGCGGTAGAGGAAGGCTTCGGGCCAGAGGAAGAGGTAGGCCGGGCTGACGAGGCCGAGCTTGCCGACCAGGGGCACCGCGACGCTGGCGGCGAACCAGTAGCGCGTGATGGCCGGATGCTCCTGAACCAGTCCCCGAGGTCCGACATCTTCGCCGCTCAGGCCGCCCTGGCCCCCGACTGCCCGTGCCGGCCCGCGAGCGGAGGGTGTCGAGGCGGAAGCCGCCCCGGCCGCGCTTCAGAAGGCGGAGACCGGCGGACGTGGCGCCACCGAATTCGGACGAGGCAGGCGGCGGCCGGCGGCGACACTTCCCCTTCCGGCGGCAGGAGGCCACGTGACCGGAAGTCACGCCGCTTAAAGGGCGAGCGCCGATTCTGCCGCCGGACCGGGGCGCGGCGTCCCGGGGGGGGCGGGGCCGGGCAGGGCGACGACTCGATTGGTGGGAAACAGTGGTTGCCGGGAGCAACGGCGGACGCTCCAGCCAATGGCGAGGCCGAACGCCCTCTGGCTGGTTTTTCGCGGAGTTGCATTGCGGTTGGATCCGCCTGGGGGGTATTTAAAGGGGACAGAGGCGCACGAGTGGGCGGGGCTTACTAGTGTGATCGCGCTCCCTGCGAGCGAAATCAGGCCAGGTCGTGACACCGGGCATGCCGCGGCCGCTAACGCCCCTGGAGCTGGCATCCTCATGAAGACAGACAGCTGAAAAGTAAACAATGAAATAAGATATTCTCACGCAGCGTTAAGAAGCACAGGGACAATAAAATGGGGTGTTAGCCTAGCGTGACGGGTGGCGCTGGGGGGACAGGGCTCCTTTCCGTGGGAGTGGCCCACGAGAACAAGGGACGGGTGCCAGCCAGCGGAGATCTGGGCCGTAATCTTGCAGGTAGAGAAAACCTAACTAGTTTGGAGTTTGGAGGAACCGAGAGCAAAATACGGTCTTGACTGTGAGGCATCAGGCAAGACTTAAATTACCAGCAGAGGAAAATCCATCTTGTTTTTTTTTTTTTTTTAAGTTTAAAGATATTGAGCAGAACTTTCCCATCGCCTTCACCAGGAGCAAAGCTGTAGTCCACAAAGTTAGATTGGTTAACTTGCTGCAGAGATGGAGACAGCACTCCAGAGGAACCGAGCCCATCTCACCAAACGAAAGCGTCTTTATTGGATTATGGGACGGGAGGAGTTTTGGTAAAAATTAAATGGAGCAGCGTTTTGATGGGCTCAAAACAAAGCAGAATCTTGTGTAGCATCCGGTTAATATCAGGCCTGGATTTGAGCTGAGAACCACTCCGGGCCTCTTTCCTTGTGAAAGGTTAGTCTGCAAACTCTTTGTCATTGAACCAAGAGTTACCCCGGCTCAAGACCTCCAGGCAAGGTGGCGATTGGCCATCACACCAATACAATTCCAAGCAGCAAAGTTCCCAACACTATTGTTTTTCAGAATAATATGTTAGCACCATGTCCTTGATATTAACTAACAAAGGCCGTTTTTACAGAATAAAAAGGCACCAAGTATTCTACAACTGAATGAGGATACACATTTTGGGACCTAATGGATCTCAAGCATAGAAAATATTTATGAAGAGGCTGAGCTATGGCCTGGCCATGTTTCCTAGCTTTCGCCACCCCCCCTCTTCCCGCCTTGGGGAGGCGAATCTCCATTCTCTCTCTTTCTAAATAAACTGCATTTTCTAATCTAAAAAACAAAAGAAAATATATGAAGTACCCTCATACAGAGCTGGGGGAACAGAAATTGGTAAGCCTCACAAAAAGATCGTTCTGATACAAAATAAAAGATACTTCTGGAAATAACAGATAAGGCTTAGAGATGCTGCCTGCAGTTCCTTCTCTGCCTCTTCCCCTACCCCTACCCCCATATACTTCCCCTGTTCCACACGGTACTCAGGTGCCCTGAAAGAAAACTGGGGTTACCTAGCTCAGGTTGAGGGCTAAGGAAGGTTTCTCTATGAGCTCTTAAGTACAGGATGTACAAGGATCGCTGGTGAGAACCTGTCCCATCCCTCAGAGTTTCTTTTTTTTTTGAGTTGGAGTCTCACTCGGTCGCCCAGACTGGAGTGCAGTGGCCGCTTCCGGCCACCGCAGCCTCAACCTGCTGGGCTCCGGCGATCCTTCCGCCTCAGCCTTCCGAGTAGCCGGAATTACAGGTGCGCGCATGCCCGGCTGATTTTTTTGTTATTGTAGAGATGAGGTCTCGCTGCCCGGGCGGGTCTCGAACCCGCGGGCTCAGGCAATCCACTCACCTCAGCCTCCCAAAGGCGCGGGATGACAGGCTGAGCCACCAAGCCCGGCTTCTCAGAGTTTCTTAAGTCTTCAGGGCCCTAAACATTTTTCAAAGCCTCCCTCCTCACACCTCCTGTGTGATTCTGACACAGGTGATCTGCAGACCTTGACTTGAGAAATGTCATATTAGACGAACATCCAAGCTGTTTCAGGGTTTTCGTTTGCTTTGTTGTTTTTCGGTTGTTTTTTTTTTTTTTTTAAGAGAGTCTCACTCTGTCGCCAAGGCAGGAGTGCAGTGAGAATCACAATCACAGCTACCACAGCCTTGACCTGCTGGCTCAGGCAATCCTTCCACCTCAGCCTCCCAAGTAGCTGGGACTACAGACGCATACCACCACACCCTACTAATTTTTTTTTTAATTATTTAATGTAGAGAGAAGGTCTCACCATGTTGCCCAGGCTGGTCTCAAACTCCTGGTTGAGGCAGTCCTCTCATTTCAACGTCCCTAAGTGCTGGGATTGCAGGCATGAACTACTGTGCCCAACTCTGTCTTCTTTATAAAATCACCATATGTTGCAATAAACAATTCCGGGCATAAAGCACAAAGGTGCTTTACTATCATATATCTTTTTTTTATTTTTGAATGGGAGTCTCACTCTGTTGCCCAGGCTGGAATACAGTGGCACACTGCTGACAGCTACTGCAGCCTCGACCTGCTTGGCTCAGGTGAGCCTTCTGCCGCAGCCTTCCAAGTAGCTGGAGCTACAGGTGTGCGCCACCATGTCCAGCTAATTTTTTGATTTATTGTAGAGACAGAGTCTTGCCATGTTCCCCAGGCTGGTCTTGAGCCCGCTTCCAAAGTGCTGGGATTACAGGTGTGAACCACTGCACGCAGCTACTATTATGTATCTTAAAGAGACAACTTCCCCAATCTTCCTAGATAGTTTACTCTAAAATCTAATCACTTGTAAGGAAGTTCCTGTGTCACTGCCATCAACACAAGTCACCATTAAAAAACATTCAGGTAAATGGTGCTGAACTCGAGTCTAGGAAAAACGTGGAGATTCAGCCTTCCCATGAATCACTGATGAGAATATACATTAGCACGGCCTCTAAAGCAAGAATTTGGCAATGTTTAAATGCACTTCTAGGAATTTAAGCTTTCAGTAGACGCCAGCATATTTTTAAATGTGAAAGCATAATGCTACACTTTTTGAAATGGCAAACGATTGGAAACAGCTGAATATCTGCCAAGAAAAAAGTTTAAATAAAATAAACTATGGTTTAAATAAAATAAACTATGGTTTATCCATATACTCTAATACTATGCAAATATTAGTAGAAGACAACTTTATACACCCCAAAGTGGAATGATCTCTAACGTCGTATTTTTTTTTTTAAAGAGTTATAAGGCTGGGCGCCATGGCTCAACCTGTAATTCCACCACTTTGGGAGGCCAAGGTGAGAGGATTGCCTGAGCCCACAGGTTCGAAACCAGCCTGGGTGACTTGACGAGACCTCATCTCTACAATAAATCAAAAAACCGGGCGTGGTAGTGCATGCCTGTAGTTCCAGCTACTCGGAAGGCTGAGGTGGAAGGATCGAGCGCAGAAGGTCGAGGCTGCAGTGGCCGGGAGTGTGCCACTGCCCTCCAGCCTGGGTGACAGAGTGAGATTCCAACTCAAAAAAAAAAAATGTATTTCCTACTGTTTCTCTAAAACACACAACTTAAAAACACTGGAGGGAGACCACAGTCAGGAGCACAGTACTGCCTAACACTGAGGTGTTGCCGTGAGTGCTGAGCGCTGCTGACAAAGGGCTGGTGACTCAACACTGCTCTGTCCCCACAGTCAACAGCAGCACATCCTCGGGAGATGCCCACCAAATCAGCAGCATCTTTCTTCAAGAAGCTCAAAGCATAAGGCTAACTGCAGTGGCTCACACCTGTAATCCCAGCATTTAGGGAGGCTAAGGCGGGAGGATTGCCTGAGCCCAGGAGTTTGAGACCAGCCTGGGCAACATAGTGAGAACTTATCTCTACAAAAAATTTTCTAGAAACCCACTGGGCGAGGTGGCACATCCTGCATTCCCAGCTGCTCTGGAGGCTGAGGCAGAAGAATCACCTGAACCCAGGAGGTCGAGGCTGCAGGGAGCCATGAGTATGCCAGTGCATTCCAGCCTGGGTGACAACGAGACTCTGAATCAAAAAAGAAAAGTTTCCAAGCACATTGCAAATATGTAACTAATCCTTATGTTAACTGGTAGGCAGGTTCATTGACCCCATCTTGCCAATGGAGACGCTATGACAAGAATAAGTGTCACTGCCACGCCCAGCAGAACTGGTCTTGTATTTTTAGCCACAAGCCTGGGACATTTCCTCAAATTTTGGAACACACTAGCCTGGAGGGAAAGAGGGTCACTAAATAGCATATCAAGTACTTCTCACCTGGGTGCAGCATTCATGCCTGTAATCCCAGCACTTTGGGAGGCCGAAGCAGGAGGATCACTTGAGCCCAGGAGTTTGAGATCTGCCTGGGCAACAGGGCAAGACCTCTTGGCTATTTAAATATTTTTTTCTCATTTGTGATTCTGATGTCTGTGTGTGCTGAATAAAGGCAGCCCTTCTCACACTGTAAAGGTATCAGTCTGGATTCTAGTTCTTCTGCCCTTGCCAATCGTGTGACCTTGGGCGAGTCACTAACCTCTTAGCTGCCTCATCTAAACAGGAAAATAGTGCTGCCTGCCACCTGCAGCAAGGTTTGTTGGTTTAATCGAGTGCCTGCTGTTTACCTGGCCCTGGGCTCGGACTTCACACACCTGGCCTCCCCTGACATTCATGTGAACCCCTGCAGGGAAACACCGTTACCACGCAGACTGAGAAACAGATTAACCAGCTTATCCAGGGTCATGAAACTAGTAAACTGTGATTCAAATCCAGGTCTGTCTGACTCCAGGGTCCATTTTTAGCCACTGCTGTACACCTGTGACAAATGCGAAGCTCCTTTCACAAACTCCAGGTCGTCTTGTCCGTCCTAGTTTTCTTCTCGTAACCAACACAAGAGACCAGGACCAGGAGGCACTCAGTGCTCCACCGATGAGTCAGCTAGGCCGGCTGGACCAAGGAGTTTATGCAAGAAGTATATGGAAGAAAAGAATGCCAATTTCTCTAAACTAACAATCTTTTTGTTTTTTTTTTTGAGTTGGAGTCTCACTCTGTCGCCCAGACTGGAGTGCAGTGGCCGCTCCCGGCCACCGCAGCCTCGACCTGCCGGGCTCCAGCGATCCTTCCGCCTCAGCCTTCCGAGGAGCCGGAATTGCAGGCGCGCTGCCACGCCCGGCTGATTTTTTGATTTATTGTAGAGATGAGGTCTCACTGCCCAGGCGGGTCTCGAACCCACAGGCTCAGGCCATCCACTCACCTCAGCCTCCCAAAGGCGCGGGATGACAGGCTGAGCCACCGAGCCCGGCTACAATCTTTTTTTTTTTTTTAAGTCAGAGTCTCACTCTGTCACCCAGGCTGGAGTGCAGTGGCACACTGCTCGCGGCCACCACAACCTCAACATGCTGGACTCAGGCTATCCTTCCACCTCAACCTTCCAAGTAGCCGGAACTACAGGCACCTGTGATCACGCCCAGCTAATTTTCCTTGATTTATTGTAGAGATGAGGTCTCACCAAGTTGCCCAGGTGGGTCTCAATTCCCTGGGCTCAGGCAATCCTCTCACCTCGGCCTCCCAAAGTGCTAGGATTATAGGCGTGAGCCACCGGGCCCGGCTAAACTGACAACCTTGTAGATCACAATATCAGAGTAGCAACAACCCAGGCAATAATTATTGATATTCATAACTGGTATATATCAGCTCATATATACCAGTATATATACTCATATCGAAACAGTAGTTAATGATAGTCATTCAGGATCTGCTTAAAGAAGGCCTGGAAGGACCTAAAATTCCTTCCTTCTGAATTGAAAAACTGTTCAAGCTAAGGTCCATATTAGAATGAGAGGTGTAGTTATTTATATTTATTTTATTTTATTTTATTTTTTTGAGTTGGAGTATCACTCTGTCACCTAGGCTGGAGTGCAGCGGCACACTCACGGCTACCGCAGCTTCAACCTGCTGGGCTCAGGTGATCCTTCCGCCTCAGCCTTCCAAGTAGCTTAGAACTATAGGTATGTGCCACCACACCCAGCTAATTTTTTTTTTTCGCTGTAACTGTTTTTTGTTTTGTTTTTTAGAACAGTTTTTAAATTATAAAGACGTGGGGTACAATTCAGGATTAGGTATACAGACGTTGATTATGCAGGTACCCTTGTTGATGAGGTGTGCCCCTCCCTCCCCTGGCAGTTTCCCACTACTGCCAATCCCTTTCTTATAGTATTATGATAATTGTTCAAGGTCTGCTTATGAGTGAGAACGTATGGTACTGTGTTTTTTGTTTCTGTGATAGATCGCTGAGTATGATCAATGCTACTAATTTTTTGATTTATTGTAGAGACAAGGTCTCACCAAGTTGCCCAGGCTGGTCTCAAACCCTGGGCTCAGGCAGTCCTCTCACTTCTGCCTCCCAAAGTGCTGAATGACAGGCATGAACCACCACACTCAGACAATGCTTGCCTTCTTTTGTCTTTTCTTTTTTTTTTTTTTCCTTTTTTTTCCAAGTTGGAGTCTCACTCTGTTGCCCAGACTGGAGTGCAGTGGCTGCTCCCGGCCACTGCAGCCTCGACCTGCTGGGCTCCGGCAATCCTTCCGCCTCAGCCTTCCAAGTAGCTGGAACTACAGGTGCGCACTACCACGCCCGGCTAATTTTTTGATTTATTGTAGAGATGAGGTCTCGCCAAGTTTCCCAGGCGGGTCTTGAACCCGCGGGCTCAGGCAGTCCACTCACCTCGGCCTCCCAAAGTGCTGGGATTACAGACTGAGCCACCGAGCCCGGCTGTCTTTTCTTTTTCTTCCCTTTTTAAAAATTTTTATTTTTATTTTACTTATTTATTTATTTATTTTTTATTTATTTATTTATTTATTTTTTGAGTTGGAGTCTCACTCTGTTGCCCAGGCTGGAGTGCAGTGGCATGCTCCCGGCCACCGCAGCCTTGACCTGCTGGGCTCCGGTGATCCTTCCGCCTCAGCCGTCCAAGTAGCTGGAACCACAGGCATGTGCCACTATACCCAGCTAATTTTTGGATTTATTGTAGAGACGAGGTCTTGCCATGTTGCTCAGGCTGGCCTTGAACTCTTGAGCTCAGGCAATCCTCTCGCCTCCGCCTCCCAAAGTGCTGGGATTACAGGCTTGTGCCACCTTGCCTGGCCTTTATTTTTAAAGATATGGGGTATAATTCAGGGTTAGGTATACAAGTGGTCATCGTACAGGTAAAGTTTGGGCCTCCTTTAGGCCTCCACTTTGCCTGGTTTGAGATCAGGTACCCTTATTGATGTTATGTGTTCCCCCTGCCCCGGCAGTTTCTAGCTACTGCCAAACCCTTTCTTGTAGTATTATGGTAAATGTTCAGGGTCTGCTATGCGTGAGAACATGTGATACTCTGTTCTTTGTTTCTGTGATAAATCACTGAGTATTTTAGGCTCTAAATCTATCCAAGTTGCTGTAAAGTCCATAATTTTGCTCTATATGGCAGGGTAATGTTCCATGTATACGTACCACATTTTTTAAAAAATCCAATCCAGTTTCAATGACAGCACAGTTGGTTCCACATCTTTGCAATTGTAAGTAGTACTGCAAAATGCTTTCTTTTTTTTTGTTTTTTGAGTTGGAGTCTCACTCTGTCGCCCTGACTGGAGTGCAGTGGCCGCTCCCGGCCACCGCAGCCTCGGCCTGCTGGGCTCCAGCGATCCTTCCGCCTCAGCCTTCCGAGTAGCCGGAATTACAGGCGCGCACTACCACACCCGGCTGATTTTTTTGATTTATTGTAGAGATGAGGTCTCGCTGCCCAGGCGGGTCTCGAACCCACGGGCTCAGGCAATCCACTCACCTCAGCCTCCCAAAGGCGCGGGATTACAGGCTGAGCCACCGAGCCTGGCTAAAATGCTTTCTTTTTAACTCAGATATTCGCTGTCCCCCTCCCAAAAAAACCACAGGTTGCGTGTTACAACTGCAATCAAATAAATATAATGCCTTAATTTTCATACACATAGAAATAAAAGGCAGATATTTTATGCTATAACGCATATTTTTATGTGAGGAGCTCTAAATGCAGACACCGCCAGCCACAGAGACCACGTTGCTTACGACATAATCCCAAATGGGGGACAGCACTTGGGAAGTGCTGAATACGGTAGAATGCATCTGAATTGAAATGTAGTGAAAGACAAGTCTGCCTATGTACAAATAACATGTCTGCATGACCCAAAAAGTCACCTAGTCAAAAGGAAATGACCAAGTGGAGAAAACTTTTTTATTGATATTTTTTTGAGTTGGAGTCTCACTCTGTCGCCCAGGCTGGCACCCTCACAGTCACTGCAGACTTGACCTGCTGAGCTCAGGCGATTCCTCCTCCTCAGCCTACCAAGTAGCTAGAATTACAGGTGTGTGCCACCACACCCAGCTAATTTTTTTGATTTGTCATAGAGATGAAGTCTTGCCAAGTTGCCCAGGCGGGTCTTGAAACCCTGGGCTCAGGCAATCCTCTCGCTTCTGCCTCCCAGAGTGCTGAAACTATAGGCGTGAGCCACGGCACCTGGCAGAGAAAACTTTTTTAAGGTGTAACACAGATCAGAGACTGACATCCCCAAGTATAAAAAGAAACTGTATGAGGGGCATTAAAGACAAAAAAATCCAATAGGAAAATGGATGAATTACACAAGCAGATAATTTACAAAATATATCTTAAATCACCTTAAAACATATTAAAAGATACTCAACTTTTCTCATAAGAAATGCAGCCGGGTGTGGTGGCTTATGCCTGTAATCCCAGCACTTTGGGAGGCAGAAGTGAGAGGATTGCCTGAGCCCAGGGTTTGGAGACCAGCCTGGGTGACGTGGCGAGACCGTGTCTCTATAACAAATAAAAAAATTAGTCAGGCATGGTGGGGCATGCCTACAGCCCCAGCTACTCAAGAGGCTGAGGTGGAAGGATCACGTGAGCCCAACAGGTGAAGCCTGCGGTGGCTGTGATCATGCCACTGCACTCTAGCCTGGGTAACAGAGTGAGACTCCGACAAGAAAGAAAAGAAAAGAAAAGAAAGAGCAAATAAAAACCACACTGGGATACTATTTCTTACCTTTCATGTTGGCAAAAAATAACACAACAGAAACTGTATGTATACTTACACTTTTTTGTTATTGTTGTTGTTGTTGGAGTCACCCAGGCTGGAGTGCAGTGGCATGCTCACGGCCACCCCAGCATCTACCTGCTGGATTCAGGCAATCTTTCCACCTCAGCCTTTCAAGTAGCTGGAACTACAGGTGCACTACCACACCTGGCTACTTTTTCATTTATTGTGTAGATTGTAGAGACGAGGTCTCACCAAGTTGCCCAGGCTGGTCGTATGTTTACACTTTAACCCCACAAAGTCCACTGTAGTAATATACCTTAATTATAGAGCTGTAACAGTATAAAATACTATCCAAAAAAACCAGATACAAGGTCACTTAATGTTGCAATATTTTTTATTGCAACATATGGAAACAACTTGAGTCCACCCATAGGAGATTTTTTGAATAAGCTGTATTATGCTCACACACTGGAATGACACCAGCTGTAGACAAAGCACAAGAAAGCTTTCCATGAACACGCATGGGGCAAGCACCAGGATACTCCAGGCAGCGAGAAAAGCAAAGTGCAAGCTAGTGTGTATAATCTACCAATTTTCATGTGTAAAAGGAGAGGAAATAAGAATCCATGCACACGTTAAAAGGATCACGTGAGCCCATCAGGTGAAGCCTGCGGTAGCTGTGATCATGCCACTGCACTTTAGCCTGGGTAACAGAGTGAGACTCCAACTCAAAAAAAAACAAGAAAGTATGATCTTTTCTCCATGAAAACAGTAGTTGCATTTCAGGAAAATGTAGTGCCTATTACATCCTTGTTTTAGGGTCTTTTTGTTTTGTTTGTTTTCTTTGTTTTTTTTTTTTTTTTTTGAGTTGGAGTCTCACTCTGTCGCCCAGACTGGAATGCAGTGGCTGCTCCCGGCCACCGCAGCCTCGACCTGCTGGGCTCCGGCGAGCCTTCCGCCTCAGTCTTTCGAGTAGCTGGAACTACAGGCGCGCGCTACCACGCCCAGCTGATTTTTTGATTTATTGTAGAGATGAGGTCTCGCTGCCCAGGCGGGTCTCGAACCCGCGGGCTCAGGCAATCCACTCACCTCAGCCTCCCAAAGGCGCGGGATTACAGGCTGAGCCACCGAGCCCGGCTTATTTGTTTTTTTTTTTTGTAGGAGTCTCGCTTCATCATCCTGGCTGGAGTGCAGTGGCATGCTCACAGCCACTGGAAGCCTCGACCCACTGGGCTCAGGTGATCCTTCCACCTCAGCCTCCCAAGTAGCTGGAACTACAGGCATGTGCCACCATACCCGGCTAATTTTTTGATTTATTGTAGAGATGAGGTCTCACCAAGTTGCCCAGGCTGGTTGCAAAACCCTGGGCTCAGGCAATCCTCTCGCCTCGGAGTTGGGAGATTACAGGTGTGCGCCACTGCGCCCAGCTAAATTCTTGTGAATCCTCTCTCTATATGTTAAACAGAGTCAGTTCAGTGCTGGGTCCAGATATTTCAAACAGAATCTCACCTGCAGAAACGTCTCGGGACTTGCAAAAGGGTGCAGGACCGTCTTGGCCACTGCAGGGCGTCTTCCCAGACCCCTGGCTCGACCCAAAATGCCAGTGCGCTCTCCCCCGCCCCAGCCCCTCCCCCAGCTTCCCGGCATTGTGATAGCTCGGAACAACCCCTTGTGGGTTGGATTGCGTTCCCCAAAAAGAAACGAAGTCCTAACACCAGCACCTGCGAATGTGACCGCACTTGGAAACAGAGTGTCTGCAACTGTAATCAAGCTGAGACAAGTCGTGCTGAGTCAGCGCAGGCTCGGAGCCAGTGACCGATGTCTTGATAGAAAGGAGAACATGGAGACACCTCGGGGGAAAGTCACGTGAAGACAGGCAGAGACGACAGTGATGCATCTGCACCGAGGCGTGCCCAGGGGTGCCCAGAAACTGGAAGGAAGGCACGGGACACACTTTTCCCGGGTGCCTCCGGCAGGAACCTCCCTGCCAGCACCTTGGCTGAGGACATCTGGGCTTCAGATAACGCGACAGAATGGATTTCTGTGGTTGTGTATGTTTCACTCTTATTATTTTGAGTTGCCCAGGCTGGAGTGCAGTGGCACAATCACATCTCACGGCAGCTCGACCTACTGGGTTCAAGTGATCCATCTGCCTCAGCCTCCAAATAGCTGGGACTGTTGACATATACTACCATGCTCTGCTCATTTCTGCATCTTGCTATGTTGCCCAGGCTGGTCTCGAACTCATAGGCTCAAGCAATCCTCCTGCTTCAGCCTCCCAAAATGCTGGGATGATAGGCATGACCACCACACCTAACCCTTTTGTTTTGAACCCAATCCCCACATGGTGTGGCACCCCCTTGAAAACGGGTCTCCGGGTCTTCCCTCCACACAGACGGTAGCCCTGTGGCACCTTCCCTCAGCACCTTGACCCAGGCGCCCTCTTCCCCCGCCCCGTCGTCCTCATCCCTCACGTGTGCTTACATGTGTCCTCACTTTTCACTCCTTGGCGTAGTATCACTCACTTATTGGTGGGCTTGTGGTCTATGCCCCCAGTTAGGACGTAGGCTTCCCGCAAGCACAGCTCGATTCTGTTCACCCCAGCCCAGAGGAGCCCTTGCACAGCCCAGGAGGTCGGCTGACAGCCACTGTACGAGTGAGTGGGGGTCCCCTGTAAAAAGAGGGTGAACGTAACCCCAGGGTCGTGCAGAGTGGAAGGGAAACCTAGAGAAGGGAGCGTGCAGAGACACCAAGAACACCTGAAGGCCGAAAGCTTCAGGAGAAATAAACCACCTGAGATGCTCTCGTGAAGGCTGAGTGTGCAACCCCCCGGCGTCGCAGAGTGTGACTGCTGTCACTGCAGACGCGATGTGCAGGCACACATATGTCGACTGGCAAGGATCGGCACCAGAGATGCGACATCTGTCATGTCTGTTTGAAGCCGGTCCAAGTCGGCTGAACACATTTAGAGAGTGCCAAGAGAACTGTACATCTCGTACGGCTGTCAGAAGCAGGAGGGAACGTGCTGGGAAGAGAGGGTGCGTGCGCTGAACAGTAGGACGGCGCGCTGGGCTGTGAGCGGGCCTTCTGGGCCGGGCGCCACAGGACTCTGGACAGAGCGAGTGCTTGCCGGGGCCTGTCCCATGCACTGCTGGGTGGTCAGCCTCCGTGTGACAGGAGCACCAGCTCCCCAGGGCCACACTGCCAGATGTCCTCTGGGACAGTCACCCCAGCTGAGAACCGTTGGGCGCCGGGTGATGCTGGGCCAGCCCCTCCTCCTTCTGCCATTGCCCATGCATCCCAACATGCAGTCTCCCTCTGTTGCCCGTTTTTTTGTAGGAGTCTCACTCCGTCGTCCAGGCTGGAGTGCAGTGACCCGCTCACAGCCACTGGAGTACAGTGATTTAACCCTAGTTCTCCTCGGCCTTGACCTCCCAGGCTCGAGTGATGCTCTGCCTTAGGCATTGCGCTAGATGACTTTGCTCAGTCTGAGGCGACTGTGAGTGTTCTGAGCACACATGAGGTGGGCCCGGCTAGGCTATGACTGACGTTCCATAGGTTAGATGCACTAAATGCACTTTTGTCTCATAACATTTTTTTTTTTTGAGTTGGAGTCTCACTCTGTTGCAGCCTCAACCTGCTGGGCTTGGGCTATCCTGTGCTTCAGGCTTCCAAGTAGCTGGAACCACAGATGCGTGCCACCACGCCCAGCTAATATTTTTAGTTATTGTAGAGACAAGGTCTCACTAAGTTGCCCAGGCTTGTCTCGAACCCCTGGGCCCAGGAAATCCTCACGCCTCCACCTCCCAAAGTGCCACTGCACCCAGCCTTATGACATTTTCAACTTACAACATGTTTATCAGGATGTAATCCAGTTGCACGTTGAGGAGCATCTGTGTAGCACTGGCCACATGGCATTCCACTCATGTATCTGTTTCTCCCTAGAACTCCCATTTCACCCTAAGCTGTGAGCTTTCCAAGAACACAACACTCATCTTATTTAGCCTCTGCAGCCCCAGGTGCTTGTGCAGAGCTGGACACATTGTTGACATTCAAAATGTTGAGTGAATGATCAGCTGACAGCCAATGAATGGTCAAAGAACGAGTGACAGGAGACGGGTCCGGCTACCTGTGGATGGGGGGAGGGTTAAACCAGGCTCTCTTCCAACCTGTGTAGAAAGGATTTTTCCACCATCTTGTATACAGACATTCACAAGCCATGAGATTTTCAAGAGTGGTTTCTGCCTGCATTTGGAGAATCGTCAGGTGGAGCCGCCGTCCAGAGAGGGCAGTGGTGGTGTGCTCCAAGCCTGGAGGACCGTGCCTGCTTGCCACCTGCAGCCCTGCCACTGCCGTGGGAACACGTCCTGGCTGGCTGAGGGGAGGAGGAACACGCGAAACGGAGTGCAGTTGCCCCAGATGAGGGCGGCCTGCCTGGCTGAAAGCCTCCGGCCTCTAGATGTGTGAGTGAGCGGAGCTCCGGTGACCAAGTGCATGAGCAGCAGATGTTTGCCCTTGAGCTGTGCACAATGGTGGTGGCTCTTCACAGCATTCTTGCAAGTATGCCAAACTCATTTAGTAGGACTGTACTTCCAATTAAATCAAAGAAGAAAATGTTTGTGACCTTGGTTTAAGTAAAGATCTATCGGCCTCCCGCCCGGCGCTCCCGCCACCCGCCCGGCGCTCCTGCCTGGCGCTCTGGGACGGGTAGCTCATCACAACCCGGCCCGAGGAGATCCACACCAAACCGATCTTCAAGGAAGATCTGCTGGGATCGCTGCCACCTCTCCTGCGTCTGAGACTGTCCTGCCCGCCTGGCGTGGGGCTTCTGTTGCCTGCTCGGAGGCAGGCAGCCATCTTGTTCTTGTCTGGCCCCACCCCCTCTGGGGCGAGCAGATGAGATAGCACCACCTGCTGGCGATTCAAGGTAACAACACCGAAACGGGAGAAACAAGCTTGATAAAGACATAGACCAAACTTCTGAACCGAGGTTGATCAGAACTGCCTTTCACAGCTGATCAGGGGAACTGACCCTAACTGCCAACTGATTTACCAGCTTGAAAAGTGAACTAGAAATCAGATCTGAAAGGACACTGGACTTAAATGAAAGGTCTCAGAGTGTGCTTCATTGATTCTATTAGTTTAATGACTTAATTCTATTCCTACTGTATTGTTCCCCTTTTTTCTCTTCCTTTACCTTTTCTTCTCTTTTCTTCTGTCTGTAAACCATGTCTTTGTATAGAGGAACAGCACACTAATAAGGTGGTTGGATAGCTGGTATGCTAGCATCACTATATGTTTTATTTTTGTTTGTATGAGAGTTGGTTCGACTGTAGCTGTGGTCCATCGTTTTTATCTGTTTCAGTATAGGCCTCTCTATTTGTTGGCACACTCGTTAGTTTCCCCCCTTACTCCTCTATCTCTCCACTCCCCTCTTCAACCCACTGTCTGCTCCATTCTCTTCCCTCTGCTAACCACATTTTATTTCAGGGAGTAAACCTACAGCCCCACTGCACGGACAGATTCCAGGGCAGTGGGAAGTGGGTTCCACATTATCCACATGCCTGTCAGCGAATACCAGGACCTGCAGACAGATTTTGAATCACAGCTCTCCCCTTAAGTACATCTCAAAACTGCAAAAAGGACCACCTCCAACCTACAGTGCAACTTCAGAATTGAACAAAGTAAGAGGACATACATAAAGAATGGGAGATTGAACAAACAGAAGTAAAACCAATCCCTTTACCCCTGAATAACAAAATTAAAGAAGACGGTGACGTGGAGGGAAGGAAGAAGTAGGGAGGTGGAAAAACCGCACAAATGAAGAAAAACCAAAAGAAGAATATAGGGCTTACACAGACCCCTGGGAGATCAGACAACGAGAAAACAGATTCTGGAACACAGACAATGAAGAGTCCCCAGAATGACTGGCTACATGCAACAAACCCAGACGTCAAGACATTAATGGAGAGAATTAAAAAAATTGAGGAGAGACAAGAGGAAAATAGGAAGGAGCTGTTGTCCGAAATGACAGCAGTAAAGAATACTGTGATGGAAATGAACAACAGACTAATAAGCATGGAAAGCAGAATCAGCCAAGCAGAAGAAAGAATCTCAGAGCTCGAAGACCAAAACACAGAACTAACCCAAACTGTCAAAAGCATAGAAAAGAAGCTCAAAAAGACAGAACAAAACCTGCAAGAGATGAATGATCACTTCAAGAGACCAAACCTGAGAATAATTGGGCTTCCTGAGGCAGAAAGAGAAACAGAAGCCACACTGGAACAAACATTCCATGAAATCATTCAAGAAAACTTCCCTCATCTCAGTAAAGATGAAAAAATTCAAACACAAGAGATTCAGAGAACCCCTGCAAGACAACAAACGAGAAGACCAACTCCCAGACACATAATAATTCGCCTAAACAAAGTAGCTATGAAAGGAAAAATCCTAAAGGCAGCAAGAGAAAAAGGCCAGACTACCTACCAGGGAAAACCAATTTGAATAGCAGCAGATTTATCCACAGAAACCCTTCAGGCCAGGAGAGCCTGGAGCCCTATCTTCAAAGTACTAAAAGAGAAACAATTTCAACCAAGAATAACCTACCCAGCCAAACTAAGCTTCATTAGTGAGGGAGAATTGAAATCTTTTACAGACATCCAATCCCTAAGAAACTACGCTGCCACCAGACCACCGCTACAAGAAACACTTAAGAAAGTACTGAACACAGAAGAAAAAGAAAAAAAAACATCAGCATTCTTCACAAGAGTACAGGCAAAAGATTAAAAACACACCTGAACCAACTCCAAAACCCAAAGAAAGACAACAAATAAACAGGAACAACTCTGTAAGAACCTTATGACAGGGATCAACTCTTGCATTTCAATTATTAGCCTAAATGTGAATGGACCAAATGCACCACTGAAAAGACATAGATTGGCAAAATGGATAAAATATCATCAGGCAACAATCTATTGCCTTCAAGAGACTCACCTCACTAGAAAGGACACCCACAGACTCAAAGTAAGAGGATGGGAAACAAACTTCCAGGCAAATGGAATACAAAAGAAAGGAGGAGTAGCCATCTTATTTTCAGACAAAATATCCTTCAAACTATTAAAAATCAAAAAAGATACAGAAGGCCACTACATAATGATAAAAGGTTCAATCCATCAACAAGAAATATCTATCCTAAACATATATGCACCCAACATAGGTGCGCCAACTTTCATAAAGCAACTTCTTGGAAAACTAAAGAAAGATATTGACTCTAACACTATCATAACTGGGGACTTTAATACCCCACTCACAACCCTAGACAGATCATCAGGACAAAAAATCAGCAAGGAGATCCGGAACCTCAATGTGACTTTGGACCAAATGGACTTAATTGATACCTACAGGACACTCCATCCAAAGACCACAGAATACACATTCTACTCATCACCACATGGAACATATTCTAAGATCGACCACATACTCGGCCATAAATCAAGTATAAGCAAATTTAAAAGGACCGAAATTCTACCAAACACCTTCTCGGACCACAGTGGAATAAAAATAAACATTGACACCAACAAAGTCCCCCAAAACCCACAAAGACATGGACACTAAACAGCATGATGCTAAACAACTCCTGCGTCAACGACGAAATCAAAACAGGGATCAAAAGATACCTGGAAACAAATGAAAATGAAGAAACATCTTACCAAAATCTCTGGGATGCCCTGAAAGCTGTAGTAAGAGGGGAATTTATATCCCTACAAACACACATGAAGAAAATGGAAGGAACAGAAATTCACAACCTAACAAGCCACCTAAAGAAGCTGGAAAAGCAAGACCACAAAAACCCTAATTTCAGCAGAAGAATCCAGATCACCAAAATAAAAGCCCAAATCCAGGACATAGAAGACAAAAAGATAATACAAAAAATCAATGAAACAAAAAGCTGGTTCTTCGAAAGGGTAAACAAGATTGATGGTCCCCTAGCTAGACTGACCAAGAAAAAACGAGAAAAAAACCAAATAAGCATAATAAGAAACACAAAAGATGAAGTCACATCTGACCCTGAAGAAATACAAAAGATCATTAGAGACTACTACGTACACTTGTATGGAAACAAACTTGAAAACCACAAGGAAATGGAGGACTTTCTGACATCACACAACCTACCTAGGTTGGAACAAGAAGAAATTGAGACCCTAAATAGACCAATTACAATCAAGGAAATCGACTACGTAATAAGAAAACTTCCTACAAAAAAAAGCCCTGGTCCAGATGGCTTTCCAGCAGAATTCTACAAGACATTCAAGGAGGAGCTGATACCAATCCTACTGAAGGTATTCCAGGCGATTGAAAAAGATGGAACTCTCCCCAAATCATTTTATGAAGCCAACATCACATTGATACCCAAGCCAGGTCAAGATCCAACAAAGAAAGAGAACTACAGGCCAATATCTTTGATGAACATAGATGCTAAAATTCTCAACAAAATCCTAGCAAACAGGATTCAGCAATACATCTCAAAAATCATCCACCATGACTAAGTAGGCTTCATTCCTGGCATGCAAGGCTGGTTCAACATTCGTAAAACCATAAATGTAATTAAATACATCAACAGATGTCAAAACAAAAACCACATGATCATATCATTAGATGCAGAAAAAGCTTTTGATAAAATCCAGCACCCCTTCTTGATAAAAACCCTTGAACATCTAGGCATACGGGGAACATACCTCAAAATAGTAAAAGCCATCTACGAGAAACCCACAGCCAGCATACTCCTAAATGGACAAAAATTGGAACCAATTCCCCTGAAAACTGGAACTAGACAAGGATGCCCACTCTCTCCCTTCTTGTTCAACATAGTATTGGAAGTCCTGGCTAGAGCAATCAGAGAAGAGGAGGCAATCAGAGGTATTCAAATAGGAAAAGAGGAAGTCAAGTTATCTCTCTATGCAGATGATATGATGGTGTACCTTGAAAACCCAAGAGAATCTGTCAAAGGCCTCCTTACATTGATAAAGGCCTTTGGCAAAGTCTCAGGATACAAAATAAATGTACAAAAGACAATTGCATTTCTCTACACCAATAATAAACAAACAGAAACCCAAATAAAAAACACAATTCCATTCACAATAGCCACAAAAAAAATGAAATACCTTGGCATCTTCCTAACCAGAGACGTGAAAAACCTTTACAATGAAAATTACAAAACACTGCTCAAAGAAATCAAAGCTGACACGAACAAGTGGAAAAATATCCCATGCTCATGGATCGGAAGAATCGACATTGTGAAGATATCCATCTTACCTAAGGCAATCTACAAATTCAATGCAATACCCATTAAATTACCAACAACATTCTTCTCAGACCTAGAAAAAACAACACAGGAATTCATATGGAAACACAAACGTCCAAGAATAGCCAGAATAATCCTCAGCAAAAAATACAAAGCAGGTGGTATCACAATACCAGACTTCAAACTTTACTATAAAGCTACAATCATCAAAACAGCTTGGTATTGGTACAAGAACAGGCATATAGATCAATGGAACAGAACTGAGATTCCAGAAGCAAAACCTCAATTCCTCAACCAACTCATCTTCGACAAAGCCCCCACCACCTACCAATGGGGAGAGGAGAACCTATTCAGTAAATGGTGCTGGGAAAACTGGCTGACCACATGTAGAAGATTGAAACAGGACCCCTATCTATCCCCATGCACAAAGGTTAACTCCAAATGGATCAGAGACCTAAATGTAAAACCTCAAACCATAAGAACCTTAGAAAAGGAAGGAAATACTCTCATGGAAATCGGAACTGGCATCCAATTCCTGTACAAAACCCGAAACCCACAGGACTTAAGAGAGAAGATAGACAAATGGGACCTTATTAAACTGACAAGCTTCTGCAAAGCCAAAGAAACCATCAAGAGAGCAGGGAGACAGCCTACAGACTGGGAAAAAGTATTTGCCAACTCTAGGTCTGACAAAGGCTTAACATCCTGGATCTACAAGGAACTGAAACGTACTGAAAAGAAGAAAACAAACAACCCCATTATAAAATGGGCAAAAGATATGAACAGACACTTCACAAAAGAAGACATCCGAGCAGCCAACAAACACATGAAGAAATGCTCAACCTCACTAATCATCAGGAGATGCAAATCAAAACCACACTGAGATACCACCTAACCCCAGTCAGAATGGCAATTATCAACAACTCAAAAAATAACAGCTGCTGGAGAGGGTGTGGTGAAAAGGGAACACTTCTACACTGTTGGTGGGAGTGTAAGCTAGTGCAACCTCTGTGGAAAGCAGTGTGGCGATTCCTGAAAGCTCTAAAAATTGACCGTCCATATGACCCTGCAATCCCCCTACTGGGAATATCCCTGAAGAACACAAATCACTCTATAAAAAAGATACCTGCACACGTATGTTATCGCAGCGTTGTTCACAATAGCAAGAACCTGGAAACAACCGTGCTGTCCATCAAAAGAGGACTGGATTTAAAAAATGTGGTACATATACACGATGGAATACTACGCAGCCATAAAAAAGAACAACATCATGAATTTTGCAGCAACCTGGATGGAAGTAGAGTCTATAATACTGAGTGACCTCTCACAGAAACAAAGATCAGAATATCACATGTTCTCACTCATATAATGGACCTTGAACATCCAATGTAATACTATAAGAAAATGACTGACGGTACTGGGAAATTATGGGGGGGGGAGGGAGATGGGATTAACAGTAGCTAATATCTATCTGGGACTGGGAAAACACCTCTTATCAACAGGGTGCCTGAATGAAACGTAATTGTACACCTAACCCTTAACTGTACTCCACAAAACGATAATAAAAAATACTGATTAATTATTAAAAAAAAAAAAAAAAAGATCTATCAGATAGGACACCAAAAGCACAGTCCATAAAAGAAAAGGTTGGAAGATTGGTAGGTGGGTCTTCATCAACATTAATAAATTCTGCTCTATGGTTTTTTTTTGAATTGGAGTCTCTGTCACCCAGACTGGAGTGCAGCGACACGCCCATGGCCACTCCAGCCTCGACCTGCTGGGCTCAGGTGATCCTTCTGCCTCAGCCTTCCAAGTAGCTGGAACTACAGGTGCACACCACTGGGCCCAGCTAACTTTTTCAGTTTTTGTAGAGACGAGGTCTTGCAAAATTGTCCAGGATGGTCTCGAACCCATGGACTCAGGCAGACCTCTCACCTCCACCTCCCAATGGGCTGGCATGACAGGCATGAGCCACCACACCCGCCAACTTCTGCTCTTTGACAGACACTGTTAAGAGAATGAAAGAAAAGTCACAGACTGGGAGAAAACATTTGCAAAACATACATATGATAAAGAATTTTTAATCCAAAATATATAAAGAACACTCAAAACTTGATAAGAAAACAAGCAAGGCAATTACAAGTTAGGGAAAAGCATTGAACAGATACTTCACCAAGGACACAGGCACAAGGCAAATAATCCCATGAAAAGATGCTGAGCATCACTTGTCATTTCAGAAATGGAAATGAAAATCACCATTACATACCGCAACACTCAGAGAATGGCCAGAGTCACAGGCTTGACGTGGACGTGGTGCACTCGGAATGCGCCTCCATTGTTGGTGGGAACATAAAACAGCACAACTACTTTGTAAATGGTTGACAGCTTCTTAAGAAGTTAAAACCACACCTACCATATGACCCAAGTATTCCACTTCTAGGAAATTACCCAACAATGAAAGCACACGTTCATACCAAGACTTGTATAAGTGGCCAGATGTGGTGACTCACTCCTGTGATCCCAGCACTTTGGGAGACCAGAGTGGGAGGATTGCTTGAGCCTAGGAGTATGAGACCAGCTGAGGCAACATAGCAAGTCTTTGTCTCTACAAAAAATAAAATTAAAGAAAAACTAGCCAGGTGTGGTGGTGCACACCTGCAGTCCCACCTACTCGGGAGACTGAGGCAGATAACTTGAGCTCAGGAGGTCAAGCCATGAGCATGACACTGCACTACTGACTGGGTGACAGAGTGAGACCCCAACTCAAAAAAAAAAAAAACAAAAAACCGAGACTTGTATGAGAATGTTAATAGCCTCTTTATTTGAAATAACCCCAAACTGGAAACAATCCCAATGTATAAACAAACTGTGGCGTATCGATACCATGGAATACCACTCAGCAACAAGAAAGAAGTAACAACTGATACCAACAACAACAGAACTGAATCTGAAAACATCCTCAACTTTAAGCTGAATGAAAGAAACCAGTCCAAGAAAAGAGAAAAGATACGTAGTCTATGAATCCATTTTTACAAGCTTCTAGGAAACATTAACTAAGGGAAGGAAAGCAGATCAGTGGTTGCCTGTGGGCAAGGTGGGGGAAGGGGACAGAAAAAGTTTAGAGAGGAAAATGAGAAGACGGCTCCGAGTGATGGGCAGGTGCATTGTCTTGATGATGGCCATGGGTTCATGGGGAGTTACTTTTTTTTTTTTTTGGAGTTGGAGTCTCACTGTGTCGCCCAGACTGGAGTGCAGTGGCTGCTCCCGGCCACCGCAGCCTCGACCTGCTGGGCTCCGGCGATCCTTCTGCCTCAGCCTTCCGAGTAGCCGGAATTACAGGCGCGGGCTACCACGCCCGGCTGATATTTTGATTTATTGTAGAGATGAGGTCTCGCTGCCCAGGCGGGTCTCGAACCCGCGGGCTCAGGCAATCCACTCACCTCAGCCTCCCAAAGGCGCGGGATGACAGGCTGAGCCACCGAGCCCGGCTCATTATACGTTTTAAAAGCTGTTCTATGGAAAGATCAATGATAGAAGCATAGTGTGGACCTGTTATTGAGTGAGTCATAATTCACAGGGGACTACCCTCTAGCTTGTAAGAACTGGGAGATGTAATGACTAGAAGCTGTGGCTACAAGACTCCTCCACCTGACCTTCAGACGCGGCCCCAAAACAAACTGGTGCATCGATACCACGGAACACCACTCAGCGATAAAGATGAACCAACTACTGATACAAACAAGACCGAATCTCCAATGTATGCTGAATGAAGGAAGCCAGTCCAAGAAAAGAGAAAAAGTATGCAGTCTACGAAGCCAGTTTTGTAAGTTTCTAGAAAATATTAACTAAGGGAAGGAAAGTTCATATATTTGAAGAGCAGGCGGAAGAGCGTCTGACGCCTGGGAAACACTCCAGAAGCGCCAGGTGAGCTTTCACAAAAAGAACTCCATGAGGCCAGGGCAACCAGTGGATGATGTCGCTGCTTTTCTGAGCGGGGATGAGGGACCTGACACCTCCTAGCACGCACTGGACCATGGAACGCAAAGAGAAGTACAGAGCAGGGGTCCAGAGGGCGTGTGCCCCCCATGCCTCTCCATCACGTCCCCAAGATGGAGCAGGATGGCCTCACGGCTGTGGAAGCCCAGCCAGCGGAGCCCAGGCGGGTCAAGCCCAAGCAGCCGAGGACATCCCATGGAGAGGTTTGCCTCTGCTCCTGATCCAAAGGTGATTTGGTTACCTGTGTGGAACAGAAACGTGGGAAAGAGCCTGTATTTCAAGGCGGGCACCCTGTCTTAAGTTTAACTCTCTGAGCTTTCTAAATAATAAAGCAAACTCTCATCCACATAGTTTATCACCGTTTCAAATCCAGGAAACAGAACCGAGGAATGGCACTGTCGCCCCTGCAACAGGGCATTCAAAGTGGTCTGACCCTTCAGAGGCTCCCCTTGACCAAAATATAAAGTTGTAAGGTTTGCATGAGAATTCCTTTGAGAGTTTGCTTTTCTGAGAGTTTGAGCTTTCCAAATACCATGGCCATATAATGTTTTAAGTCATATTTCTGTTGTAGAAAAACACAAGGACAGGAATGAAAAGACTAAGTTTTCCTTGTCTGCGCAATGAGGATATTAGTAATTACCTGTTATAAGTTGAATGGTGGCCCCCAAAATATGGAGGGTGCCAAAAAAGTATACACATTTTAAGAAAGGAAAAAACCGTAAAAAATTGTAACACTTGATATATGTCTGACTTCTGCAATTATAAGTGCTCAAATTGGTTATAATCAGTGTCCAGACACTTCTGATAACAGTGAACTAACAGTAATACATAGATAACAATATTTAAAATGTGTACGCATTTTTTGGCACTCCCGGGATATGTCCATGTACATCTCCCCCAAATCTGTGACTGTTATCTGGAATAAAGGTCTTTGCGGATGTAATCAAATTAAGGATCTTGAGATGAAATCATCCTGGATTACTCACGTGGACTCTACATGAATGACAAGTGTCTTTATAAGGAGATCTGAGACATACGGAAGAAAAGGCCCTGGAAAAGGCCCGCCAAGAGGTCAGCAGAGCCCTGCGGTCCTGGTCAGGAGAGCAGCCCCCGCTGAGGCTGAGACAGACCGGGACGGGAACCGCTCAGGGCCTCGGCAAGGAGGTCAGACACCTTGATTTCCCACGTGGGGTCTCCAGAACTTCCAGAGACCACATCTCTGTGGTTTTAAGTCACTGAGTTTGTGGCAATTCGTCAAGACAGAATCAGGAATCTAATGCCCAACCCTACGGAGTACTAAAAACGGGGACAATGGCACTAGCTGAATCTGCCACGAATATTCAGGAAGTTAACCCACAGCACTTGGAGACATCTCGCGGGTCACCTACCAGCAACCCCACTGCACTTTTTAACCAAACATGAAAAAAGGAGTTGCTTCATGTTAAATAGTGCGGCGTTGGAATAAATTCTTTTATGATAATGATATTCGGTTTATAGTGGAATTTTGGACACTGAGGAACTTATTTATGACCCCCCAAAATCCAAATTTCGTATTTTATAATTTTCTAACGTGGCGATGTGTGCACGGCAGGTTCATAGGTAGGCGTCGTGCAACAGGACTTTGCGGGTTGTCTTCCACATGGTGTTTTTCTACTGGAGCAGACAGTGCTGTCTCGCTTTCTTCCTCCCGCACCGATAAGTACATGGGAATATCTGAAAAATTAATAGTGGGAGCGGCCACTGCACTCCAGTCTGGGCAACAGAGTGAGACTCCAACTCAAAAAATGATAAAATAATGATTTATAGCTTGCTTAATATAAAACGAGTTTCCTTAATGCTTGATATAAGTAACAATAATCTGTAATAGCTCGCTTGACCTAAGTAACTCCATCTTGTTAAAGTCTTCCATCTTAACTGCCCGCTTGACCTAAAAATGAACCCCCATTGTGCACGTGTAATAGCTGGAACGTTCCCATGACCCAGACCCACAGCTGCGTGCCCTAGAGCTGATCACGTTGACCGCTCCTGCTGACCGTCTGCCAGACTCCCGGGCCCCAAGTTCCGTGTGACTGCATGCCTAGTTAACTGAAATCCCAAAGACTGTTCCTTTTGTCTTTAGTTCCTTGTGCCTTCGGCCCCCTGCTATACAGCCCACTGGCGGTTTTGCCTGTAGACGCTTCTTGGTTGAGTTCCGGCGTCGAGAGGTCTTCTGGCGTGAGCCCGCTCTGGCCCCGCGCGTTCATGAAGGACTTGGCTTGCTGGCGAGTCTCTTTCTGCAGCTGCCATAACAACGTGACTGCCTGTCCAGCCTGTCGTCTGGGGACGACGGGGAAGGATGCGCTCGCGACTCGCGGAAGCCCCTTTCCCGCTGGTGGATCAGAAGCTCGGCACATTCCAAGCGGGACGTGGGTTCTTCACGGCTTTGGAGCGGAAAACTTCAAGGAGACACCTTTTGGAAAAGCTCGCGCGGGCACGCGTTTGCCCTGCGGAGCCACCAGCCGCCTCCTCGTGTCCCCGACCCTGGCTCGTTGGACTTGCGACGTCCCCTCCGAGAGACACCCAGGGCAACAGGCAGGCTTGAAAAGCAGGCGGAAGAGCGCCCGACGGCCGGAAGCACGCCAGACGCCAGGAGACCGTTCGCCGCAAGCGCTCCGTGACGTCAGCGGCCGGCCGGTGGCGTCACGGCCTTCCGGGCGGGGCTGGCGTTCGGGGCCGCGGAACTAAGGGGAGTGGCGCGCGCGGCCCCCCAGCCTGCAGGGGAGCCCACTCAGAGCGCGGCGCCCCTGCCTCTTCACGCGTCGGGTGCAGCCCCGGCCCGGGCCGCGGCCCAGGACGGACGCGGGGGAAGCCACCTCTGCCGCCCCGGCCCGGGGCTCGGGACGCCCGAGCCAGGCCCCGCCCCCAAGCGGCGGCGGGCGGTGGCGGCCTCCGGAAGGCCTCGGCCCGGGGCGGGGCCTGCGGGGTCGGGGCTCGGGGCGGGCCTTCGCCGGTTCCACCGTCCGGAGCGGAGGGGCGCCTAGCCGGAGTCTGGGCGGGAGCCGCCCTCCGATTGGCTGTGAGCGGAAGGGGCGCCCCGCGCCTTGGTACGGCCCGCGGGGCTCCGGCGGCCGCGGCCGCGCTCGAATGTCCCGGGCCGCGCGCGGCGCCTGCCGGGAAGGCTGCGAGACGGTTGCTGCCGGGGCGCCGGCGGGCGCGGGCTGGACATGCAGAGCACCGACCTGGGCAGCAAGGACAGCGGCAAGCTATGGCACCGCAAGCCGTCCCCGGCCACCCGGGACGGGTAAAGGCGCGGCGGAGGGCGTGGGGTGTGGAGGCCGTGGAGGAAGGTGGAGGCCGTTGGAGTGGAGGCTGCACGGTGATGGAGGCTGCGGGGGAGGAGGGCTGGAGACTGGGCAGTGATGGAGGCTCTGGGGGGCAATGGAGGCAGTTGGGGTGGAGACGGGCGACGGAGGATGTGGGTGGGATGGAGGGTGTGGGAGCGGCAGCTGTGGCGTGTAGAGGAGGCCGTGGGGGGGAGGCTGTTGGGGGCGGAGGCCGTGGGGCGTGGAGGAGGGTGGAGGCTGTCGGAGTGGAGGCTGCGGGGTGTGATGGAGGGTGTGGGTGGGATGGAGGCTGTGGGAGGTGGAGGCTGTGGGGTGGGGGCGAAGGCTAGGAGTGGTGGAGGCTATGGGGCAGTTGGGATGGAGGCTGTGGAAGGTGATGGAGGGTGTGCGAGCGGCAGCTGTGCAGTGGAGAGGGGGCTGTCGGGGTGGAGGGTGCGGGGGGTGGAGACTGGCGGGAGGGGCCTGGACGTGTGGAACTGGCCCTCGCCCGCGGGAGGCCTTGGGGGGAGGCAGGGGGCCGGCTGGTGGTTTGGGTTGTGGCTCTGATTGCCCGTGCCCTGGGTTGGGGGGCCTGGGGACAGCCCTTGCGGTGGTGGGGAGCAGGCAGATCCGCTGCTGTGGTTCCCGCGACATCCGCGCAGTCCCTGACCTGAGATGTCCTGGTGCCTGCCGGCTGCACTGGGAGCAGCCCAGGGCAGGGTGGGCCGTGCCGCGCTCTCCATCCAGCAGGCTGCGTGCGCCCAGGTGGACCTCGGCCTCTGTCCTGCTCGCGGAGGCCTACTGTGCACTGCGCAGCTTGACTGGGACAGCCGCGAGCAGAGCACCTTCCAGCTCTCTGGGGTCTCCACCCGGCGGGGCCCCTGGTCGGCTGCTCTTCACACTGCCCCGTCGGAGACCCAGCCTCCATTGGGTGCCTCCTTTGCTCCCAAGTGGTGCCCTCTGGGTGACTTCCTGTGCCTGGGGAACCTCAGGCTTTGGGCGCCTTGGGGTCTCTGGGCTCACCTGTCAGGGTTTCTCATTGAGAACTTCTGTGGGTGCCTGGACAGGCAGCTGTCACTCTGCACCAGAGCTGCCGTCCCTTGGGTGATGTGGAGGCTGTCCATGCCTGCCTGTCTCTGGATGTTCTGGAAGTTGCTGCCAGCTGCCCTGATTCTCCTTCCTGCAGTCATGGACGTCCAGGCGCACTCGACTGGGAAGTGGGAATGCCTGGGTCCTGTGCAGCTGTGCTGCTGCTGCTCCTCCCACCCACCCTGGCTGTCCTTGGCTCCCTGAAACCTGGAGTGGCCGCGGTGTTGGGAGCCGTGACTTTAGCTGGCGATGCCGCTGATCAGCCCTGACCTTGGCTGGTTGATCTGAGACTCGGAGGTGTCAGACCTGCGGACAGGTTGTCCTCACACTTGCCGCTCGTGCTCCCGCTGTGGGGAGGACCAGGGCCTGTTGGCCAGCAGGGATGGGAAGGAGTCGGCTCTGCTAGAGGCCAAGTGCGCCTGCAGGGCTCATCCAGGCGGGGCTGCTGTCCTGGTTGCTTCACACCACACCGGCTTCTCCGTGGCTTGAGCAGCAGTCATGTTCTCTTGTAAGCAGAGCGTGCAAAAAGTGTTAGAGGAAAAAGCCTGGTAAGAAAGTCGTTGGCTCCAAGTTTAGATGCCAGGAAATAGTACATCCTTGCTTGTTGTTTCTGTACATTTATATTTGTGTTGTTAATTCCTTGGGGACTTCATAAAAATAAACCGTGCAAGAGGTTGCCATTTCCTTTAATGAGTCTAAAAGCCTTGTGTTTGGGTAAATGTGGAGAAAGTGTCTAATCCACTGAATTCAACTTAGCAGGCTTTCATGACATTATACTGAGGAAGATAGGCTTTTCAAAAATATTAAAATCCAAGAATTCACCAAAAAACAACTAAAGTAAAGCTTTCATGATTAAAAACTATCGTTGTGAGGAGTAATGGGCTCATTCTGGTCTTTGTGACAAGAATTTGCACACAGATATTGTTTGAAGGAACTTGTTAATTGCGCCACGAGTTCCATCAATGACTTCTTTCGACTGGGCTGTGGTAGATGGCCCTTCTTTCAGAAAAACAGTAGCTAGATGACGAATATAGCTGTGTGCTCCTGCTGATGGTTGCCTTTCTTGTCTTGGAGGTGGCATGTCCTTCTGAGCAGACATGGGCGACGTGCTGGGCGTCTCCCGCCTTCCTGTCCCGTAGACTCTGCTGGGAAGTTGGGCCGTGTGCGTCTTTGTCCCTGTGTGTGGGCTTTGCTGACTTTTTCCACCTTTTCTTTTGCGCGTGTGGCGGTCTGCGTCAGCTGCCTGGCCCTTGGGACGTTTCCCTTTGCACTTAACTTTAATCACGATGTGCTTCTATCGAGCGAGATTGGGAGATGCGCTTCCTCCTTGTCTCTTGAGTGGGAGTGGGCTTCACGCTGGTTTTCGAGCGTGGCCCGTCAGCATCTGAGTGCCTGTGTGTCGTGGGCCACGCTGAGTGTCCTCGTGGGCAGTAGGGGTCCTGGCCTCCCCAGCTTGCCTGCTGGGTGTGGTGGTGGACCCAGGAGAGACGAAGATGACACTCATGAGTGCTTGACTCCCTTGGGAACGCTGTGTCACAGGAGCACAAGCGCACACTAGGATGTGTTCTCCCACCTAGTCGCACTTCATAAATCTGGTAATGTACGTATGTTTTTTAAAAGTGTCTGTCTTTGCCACAAAACTGTCAGCTCCGTGAAGGTAGGGACCGCGTCTGTCCGTTATTTTTAAGGAACCTGCCTTGCTCCGTGTCTGGCACAGTGAGTTTCCAGGTATTTGATGAATAAATGAACAGTAGCTACTTTGATAAGGAATAACCCCTGAAGTGTTTCCAGAAATCCTTTTTTTGGAGGGAGGGATCTCACCCTCACCCACACTGAAGTGCAGTGGCATGCTCACGGCCTCTGCAGACTTGACCTGCTGGGTTCAGACGATCCTTCCACCTCAGCCTTCCAAGTAGCTGGAACTATAGGCATGCGCCACCATACCCGGAAAATTTATTTATTTATTTTTTTAGTTGAAATCTCACTAAGTCACCCAGGCTGGAGTGCAGTAGCACGCTCATGGCCACCCCAGTGTCAACCTGCTGGGCTCAGGCAGTCCTTCCGCCTCAGTCTTCCAAGTAGTCGGAACTACAGGCGTGCGCTACCACGCCCAGCTAATTTTCAATTTACTGTACAGATGAGGTCTCACCAAGTTGCCCAGGCTGGTCTCGACCCTGTGGGCTCAGGCAATCCTCTCACCTCGGCCTCCCAAAGTGCTGGGATCACAGGCGTGAGCCACCTCATTTTTAAATTTATTATAGAGATGAGGTCTCGCCAAGTTGCCCAGGTTGGTCTCAAATGCTGGGCTCAGGCAGTCCTCTCACCTCTGCCTTCCAAAGTGCGGGATGATAGGTGTGAGCCACTGTGCCCGATCTTAGAAATCCTCTTAAGATTGATTCTAGGGGAGAGGAGGAGTGGCAGCAGTAGCAGAAGGAAGAATGGGTACAAAAGTTGCCTTTAAAATTAGTGATACGTGTTATGGCTTTGTATGTAAAAACCTTGTTTTATTTCTTAAAACCTTGTTTTTCATAATATGAAGTAATACTCGGCCAGGCTCAGTGGCTCATCCCAGCACTTTGGAAGGCCAAGGCAGGAGGATCGCTTGAGTCCGGGAGCTGGAGACCAGCCTGGACAACATATCAAGACCTCATCTCTACAAGAAAGTAAAAAAAAAAAAAAAAAAAAGCATGGTGGCACACACCTGTAGTCCCAGCTAGGTGGAAGTCTGAGGAGGGAGGATCTCCTGAGCTCAGGAGTTCAAGGCTACAGTGAGCGGTGACCATGCCACTGCACTCCAACCTGGGTGACAGAATGACACACCAACTCAAAAAAATTTTTTTAAAGTAGTACTTGATGTGGAATTTAACATTTCTTTTTTTTCTTTGACAGGATTATAGTGAACATCATTCACAACACTTCTGATTACCATCCAAAAGTTTTGCGGTTTTTGAATGTGGCTTTTGATGGCTCTGGTGATTGCGTAATTGCTGGGGACCACCAAGGGAACATCTACGTTTTTGACTTGCATGGGAACAGGTAAGCAGGCACTTTGACATTACCTCACTTAACGAGTATTCATTTGCTGGCTGTTGGAGTACCTGCCTTCATTGTCCGTTCGGAGAGACTGCTGAACTCTGTCTACTCCAGTCCAGGTGCCTGCAGACACTGTCATAAGTGCTGCAGGAGGAGAGTGGGGAAGGATAGAAACATAATGTGGTTCAGATTGTTGGAAAATTGAAGTGCTGGTTTTAGCAGTTTCTCTTCTAGCTCTTTGTCCATTAAATTTAAAAATTCCCAGTTGGGCACAGTGACTCATGCCTGTAATCCCAGCACTTGGAGAGGTGGAGGTGGGAGGATTGCCTAAGCCCAGGAGTTCGAGGCTAGCCTGGGCAATATGACGAGACTTTGTCTCTACAATTAAAAAAAAAAAATTTGCCAGTAATGTGCGCCTATAATTCCAGCTACTTAGAAGGCTGAGGCAGAAGGATCGCCTGAGCCCAGCAGTTTGAGGATACAGTGGCCATGAGTGTGTCACTGCACTCTAGCCTGGGGGACAGAGTGAGACTCTTGACTCAAAAAAAAAAAAAAATTTTTTTTTTAATTCCCTGCTGCTAATTTATCCATTACTCTGTAGTACTTTATTAGGCAATTTTGAAAGAACACAATTTTCTTTGTACAGTATTGTTACGCTGTACTAGATGTAAGAATTGTATTTATTTATTTGTTTATTTTGAGTCAAAGTCTCACTCTGTCACCCTGGCTGGCATGCAGTGACACAATCATGGCTTACCACAGTCCTGACCTCCTGGGCTCAGGCGAGCCTTCTGCCTCAGCCTCCCCAGTGCTGGGGCTACAAATACATGCCACCATACCCAGCTATTTTTAATTTTTTTTGTAGAGATGAGGACTCACTGTATTGTCCAGGCTGGTCTTGAGCTCCTGGGTTCAAGTGATCCTCCTACCTCGGCCTCCCAAAGTGCTGGGATTATAGGCATGAGCCACCATGCTTGGCCAATAATAAGATTTTTAAACCAGGCTTGGTGGCTCAGCCTGTAATCCCGCACCGTGGGAGGCTGAGGTGAGTGGATTGCCTGAGCCCACGGGTTTGAGACCCGCCTGGGCAGCGAGACCTCATCTCTACAATAAATCAAAAAATCAGCCGGGCGTGGTAGCGCATGCCTGTAATTCCGGCTACGCGGAAGGCTGAGGCGGAAGGATCGCCGGAGCCCAGCAGGCCGAGGCTGCGGTGGCCGGGAGCGGCCACTGCACTCCAGTCTGGGCGACAGAGTGAGACTCCAACTCATTAAAAAAAAAAAAAAAAATTTTAAAGAGCTGACTTTCTTTCTTTGTCCTCCCGTTCCTCCCTTGTGGAACAATTTAGTCCAACAGTGAGCAGTAGGTGGCTTGATCAAGGGGATGTCAGTGCAGTGGGCCTGGCGTGGGGGAGCCGCAGCCACCCGCAAGAATCTGAGGGTCTTCCCGTTCTTCCCTTGTGGCACAGTTTGGTCCAACCGCATGGGAGATGGGCAATGGAGGGAGACTGGCTACAGACAGAGGACTTTGAGCACACAAATACATAGGGGCCAGTGTGGCCTGGGTTTCTCGTTCTTGGAACAGGGACTTACAAACAGGGAAAGAAAATGAGAATGAACTCTGCCGTGCTGGACTGGAATTGGATATGTAGCCTGAACTCCTGGGCTTGAACATACGGAGATAGATAAGATGAAATGGAGGCATGTCCAAATGCATGTACACATGTTCCCTGCTTTGCCACTCGGGAGGGCTGGAGCAGCAGCATGCCGGCAGCACCGAAGAGTCTGGTGCTCAGTTCTTGTTTTCTGCATCCCACTTTCTACTAAGAGGAATCAGGGTTCTTTGCAAAAACTGCCAGTTTCAGAGCAGGGCCTGGGAAAGTACAGGATGAACCTGGATTGTTTTGTATCCAGAAAGAAGAATTTGTTCAGTGAGAAATGGGGGTGTGTCAGAAGGAAACAGGCGCCAGCATGAATGTCCTTCTGGCCATGTTAGAGATCGTTTGGGCATCAAAATAGTAATGGTGAAATAGGTAATCAAATAAATAAGTAATGATAGTAATGGGTCGTACTCCATTAAATAAATTGAAATCCACAGGTTCATGTTGTAATCAACAAACAAATAAATAATGAGAAATGGACTATCGCATAGTCACAAAGTCCCTCGCCACAAATTACTTGTTAATTAGGGAAGATTTAACTTTTTTTCTTAAAAATTACAGTGTAATTATTCAGTGAAGAACCCTGGTGAACTGCCTTACTCAGTGATTAAAGTTAGTATAACCAGCAGTGGGATGAACAAGATGTGTGAGCCCTGGATAGGGTGCAGCGAAAGGAACACAGCCTCAATCCCATGATATCCTGCCAAGACAGAGAACCCAAATCTAACCGGTGGAATCGTCAAAGCTAAATAAGGGCATTCAGTGACAGCTGTCCTATAATCCTCACAAGGGTCACGGTCATGAAAGTTGGGGAAGGATTGGAGAACTCCCGTACTGGGGGAGATTAAAGAGACATGACAAAGGCGTGAATCTGGGCTGATTCTTTTGCTGTCAACGACGTTATTGGGACAATTGGCAAAATTTGATTGGGGTTTCAGGATTAGATGGTGGAAATACTTAAGTGCGATTTCTTAATTCTGATGGTTGTATTGTGATTACGAAGTAGAATTTTGTTTGTAGGAAGCATGATCTTGGTAACTTACTCTCAAATAGTTCAAGACAAGAAGAAGCCACATATGATTTACTTATCTGTGATTTGTTAGGTTGAAATTTTGTTAATCTTTGTTTCTGCCCTTTACCCAAAAAGGAATGGTCTCAATTCTTCTACCTTTAATCTTGCCTGACCCACCCCACTAATTCCCAGTCTTAAATCAATGTGACATCTCTTCTTTGCTCATACTTCCGAGCAAATTAGAAACAATTGCTGACTGATCCCACTGTAGAGCAATGACCTTCACCACTGGTGATTCCTTGCTTACCTACTGGTGTTTACTTTTCTCATCCTGCAGAGCATTGCAGGCCTTTTCTGATTTCCTTGGCCTCTTGTGTTGACCCCTGCCCTCATTCTGACTGCTCAGCCTCCTAATTGGTGAGAAAAAATTCTTTCAAACTTCCCTTCCTCCTCCCCCAGTGCAGCCTCAAATGCATCAAGTTTGACCATCCATACTGCCTTGTCGCCTTATTCATAAAGACAAGTGGTGTTAATGTCTTCCAGTGCTGGGCCTGTCTTCTGTCGCCTCCCTGGGACTTGCCCGCGTGAGTGTTCCTCCCTCCTTTGTCCATTGTTTCCTTTCACGATCTCTTGATAGGCGGAACAAATAATTCTCCCTCTACCCTCTTAAGTTTTCAACTGGGGCCCTGTAACAAAAGACAGATTAATAAGGGAAAAACGAAGAGTTATTAACTTGCAGCTTGCATGTGACTCATGGGCGTACCCACAAATTAGTAACTCAAAGTAGTGGCTTAGACCCTAGCTTGTAGTGTCTTCAACAAAGTGCAGTGCATTTTTAGAGAATTGACAAGACAAGGAAAAGAACCTTGAGTCTCAAGGGTAGCAGACTGTGGAGAGGCAGCCAGATGGGAAATGCATGATACATGAAGGCTGGCATCTCCAGGATGCTAAGGGTCCAGTCGCCTCCTGGGCCAGCCTCTGTCCTTCCCTTGTCAGTTTATGCAGAGGTAGCGATGCTTTTAGGCACGTGGGGGAGGGCAGATAGCTGTTCTTGTATCTGCCTCTTCTCAGTTGCCTTCAGTTCTAAATAATCCTTATGCCAAAGTGGCATATTTGGGGTGGCATGTCCTGCGGCCTGTCACTAAAGACATCCAGGCAGAGCTGAGCAGTTAGTGCAGAGCCAAGCCTTGGCCTCAGATGCCCCGGCTCCCTCAGAGCCTCCCTGAGCGCGCAGTCCCTTGCCTCTTTTCAGCGCTCGTGTTACCGAAACACCGTATGCCTTGTCTTCCCTGCCCCTGAAATGCTTTCCTCTGCTTCCTGGGTTCTGCTGAATGGCCTGTCTCGCGCTTCATTCTGTCTTGGGTTTTGCTGACTCCTCCAGTGCCTGCCCCTGCGGTGCCTGCCCCCCAGGTGTCTACCCCCCGCCACCCCCCGGTCCAGGGCCTCTTGCCGGCCTCAGGCCCTGGAAACGCTGTTGCCGAAGACCACTTCTGGACTGGGCATGTGGCTCTTGAACCCTTGACAGGTGGTGGTCAAGGTGGACACACTGCGAGTGTACAATGAAAATACATATTGGAGTGTGACTTAATATAAAACAGAATGTAAAATATCTCAATTTTTGATTGAGTAAATGTTGAAATGATGAGGTTTTGAACACAGATCCAGCTAATAAATGTATGTTGTTCAGATTAATTTTGCTTTCTTTTATTTTTACTTTCTTTTTGTTTGAGTTAGGATCTCACTCTGTCACCCAGGCTGGAGTAAAGTGACATGATCACGGCTCACCGCAGCCTTCAACTCCCAGACTCAAGCAATCCTCCCATCTTAGTCTCCTGAGTAGGAACTGGGACTACAGGCGTGTGCCACCATGCTCAGCTAATTTATTATTATTATTTGTGTGTGTGTGTGTGTGTGTGTGTGTGTGTGTGTGTGGAGCTGAGGTCTCACTAAGTTGCCCAGGCTGGTCTCGCACTCCTGGGCTCTAGCAGTCCTCCCACTTGCACCTTCCAAGAGGCTGGGACTACAGGCCTGAGCCATTGTGTCTGGCCTATTTTTGCATTCTTGATGTGGCTCCTAGAAAATTTTAAGTTGCACATGTGACCCACGTTACTTATTTCGGACAGCATGGTTCTACATGTTTTACAAGGGTCTTAAACTCAACCTGTTTAAAACTTGTTCCTCTTCTGCCTAAGTTCAAAAGCAAACTTTTTGGAAAAGAAACTCCAGCCCTGTGCCCAGCACTTGCGAAGCATTCAACATGTATCATTTCATTTTGCCATCACAGCAGCACCATACCTGTTCTTACCATTTCATACACGGTAACTCCTGAGTCCTTCTTCACCCTGCGTTTAATGCCTAGTGAGTCTCTTTCTGCTCAGCTTCTGAAAACTCTCCATTGGTGCCTTCTGTTGGGTGCCATGCTTCTGGCTGGGATTCTCCTTGGCGGCTTTCTTAATACTCTCCTTTTCTTCCTTGTGTCTCCAACCATTGCGTGCTACCAGGTTTGTCTTCCTGAAAGACAGGCCTGGCTATGCTTCTGCACCAAAAAACTCACGTGGCCTCCTGTCTGTGTAGGTGAGATCACACTCCCTCCATGTATAGTACCCTTCATGGTCTGTTTTTAGCCTTGGGAAATGGTAGCTCATTTTTCTGGGTTTCATTTTCTTCATCTCTAGGATTTCATCAGGAATGTATTGTTATTGGAAGAATTGCTCATACTAATGCAATGATCTCTTTATAGGTTTAATCTTGTTCAGCGAACAGCACAAGCGTGTACAGCTCTGGCCTTTAATCTTCGTAGGAAATCTGAATTCCTTGTGGCATTAGCTGATTATTCAATTAAATGTTTTGATACAGGTAAGAAGTTTTCCTGTTTGTCTTTTGAAGCTGAGTGACGCACAGATTGAAGAACTGTAGGGGCTTCCCAGGCTGGCTGTGCAGTTAGAGGGAGCAGTCCCACCACTGCCCTCACTCTGGGCACCAGCCAGGCACGGGGCCAGGGATCATCCTTTCTTCAGATGGGCTGGCTACACATCTGGGGCTCCCCACCCGCCCCAATTTGATGATTCAGTGGACAACTTGTAGAACTCAGGAAAGCACTATATTTATGATTACAGTTTTAGTATAGTGAAAGGATAGAAAGTAGAACTGGCCAAAGAAAGAGCCATGTAGAGTAGAGCCTGGAAGACTTGCAGAACCAAAGTGTGTTCTCAGGTTACCTCCTGGCATCGATGTGAGCATTTGCACCAGGTATTGCCCTGGAACCTTCACCCACACTTCGGTGTCAGGAGTTATTCCCGAGGCTCCTTCACAGAGGCATGATGGATTGGATGGCTGCCATGCGGTTGAACACAGTTTCCAGGCCCCTCTCCCGAGAGGTTAGGCTGACATCACCCGGCCCAGAGCCCCAGCCTTCTCATCCCGTGGTTGGTCTCCTGGTGGGGCTGTCCACCACGATCTTCTTAGCATCCACTATCTGGAGTGGGGTGAGGGACCCACCAGGAATAGCAGACACATCTGCCACGTGGGGAAGTCCAGGGGTTAAAGATTACACCCGGGATGCTGAGCACAGGGCAGACCTCTCCCTGAAGGCCAAATCCCTTACTACACTGGTATGATCATACTTTAAAAAAATAGATGTCTTTTATACCCCATTAATTTTTAGTTTTTCATATTTTTAAAAATTGGAAACAGTTCTGTGGACTAAACTTCTTTTAAAAGAGAAATATCTCAACTGTATTTTTTTCTTATTAAAGTAATTGATGTGTTGAATATTTAGAAAGATGTATAAATAATAGGCTGGGTAGTGGCTCACGCTGGTAATCCCCGCACTCTGGGAGACTGAGGTGGAAGAGTGCTTGAGCCCATGAGTTTGAGACCAGCCTGGGCAACATAGCGAGACCTCGTCCCTACAGAAAATAATCAAATTAGCCAGGTGTGGTGGCACTCGACTGTAGTCCCAGCTTCTCAGGAGGTTGAGGTGGAAGGATCATCTAAGCCCAGGAGGGTCAGGGCTGTGATGAGCTGTGACTATGCCACTGTGTTCTAGCCTGGATGACAAAGTGAGACTCCAACTCAAAAAATAATAATAGTGATAGTTAACACTATATGATGTTTACTCTTTGCCAGGGACTGTTCTATGACTTTATATGTGTTAATTTTAATCATCATAATAACCCATGGAAACGGATACTGTTATTATCCCCATTTTGAGGCTGAAGAAACTGAGGCACAGAGATAACCTGACCAAGGTCCTACAGTTTATAAGCCGTGGAGCCGGAATTCCAGCCTAGGTGGTCTGGCTGCAGAGGCTCTGCCCCTAATCACTGTGCCACATGCACAGTAGAAAAATGGTGGGCTTTAGCCATGCCTGAAAGAGTCAGTGATTTTCTCAAGGTCTCTGACCTTGCTGTTCTGTTTTCTATGTTATACTTTTTAAATATTCTAGCAAATATGTAATTACCCTACCTAGGTAGTTTTGTGGAGTCATTTTACCTCATTCCTACAGCATATTTAAAATCAGTTCCTGGCTGGACTCAGTGGCTCGACCTGCAATCCCAGCACTTTGGGAGGCTGAGGCGAGTGGATTGCCTGAGCCTGTGGGTTTGAGACCCACCCGGGCAACTTGGTGAGACCTCGTCTCTACAATGAACCAAAAATTAGCCAGTTGTGGTAGCGCGCGCCTGTAGTTCCAGCTACTCGGAAGGCTGAGGCGGAAGGATCGCCGGAGCCCAGTGAGTTGAGGCTGCAGTGGCCGGGAGCAGCCACTGCACTCCAGTCTCGGCAACAGAGTGAGACTCCTACTCAAAAAAATAAAATAAAATAAACCAGTACCTAATGTTCCACCACGTAGATGTGTGCAGTGACATGACTATTGGCCTAATACTTGCTTTTGAGCTTTTAGACCGGTTTCCACGCTTGGTGTCACGAGCACTGTCAGCATTTCCAGAAAGCGGAGTCTTTCCCTCGCGGGGTCACTTTCCTTGCCTTCTGCTCCCTTTCCTCCGCAGGACCAGCATTTCGTGGCCTCTTCCGTCCCACTGGTCCCGTGGCGCCCCTTCCCCGCCGTCTCCTCTTCTTGCGCTTCTCATGCCTTCCGCCCACTTCGCAGCAGCACTTGACCCGTGGCCTCACTCCGCCTCCCTGGCTCCCCGTCTCCGACTGCTTCTTAGTCGTCTCTCCTGGATTCTGTCCGAGACTTCGAAATGTTCTTTTCTTTTTTTTTCTTTTGACTGATGTGTAGTACTCTTCAGCCAATTATGCCATCATTTGACTTTTGAATTTTCAACTCGATTTTTTTTTTAAGTAGAGGAACCCACATAGCTTGTCGACTTTTAATTTTGCTGACTGATATTGAAAAAATGATATTTCATTTCATAAATTAAGGGGTTTTTTCAACATAAACTTGGAGCAGTGTAATACTAGATTAAAGATCAGTACTTTAAATATGACTTTATGAAAAATTCACTGCATTCACCTTATTTTTCTCCTGTCACTGAAGACCAGTGAAAAATTGACCAATAACGAATGCCAGACTTCAGTCTGGTGTTTGGAAACCACTGCTGCTTCCCTAGGGATTTGTCTGTTTCTCTGTCTCAGTTTTGACCTACTTTGTATCTTAATGTTTCCCAGATTTAAATCTCGTTCTCTCACTATTCTCAGTTCCGCTTATCTAGAGGAAAAATTTTGACCAGAAGGTGAAACATGCCCACCGTAGAAGGGCTGAGAATACACAGAAAAGTGGGATGGCCAAGCAGAAGTCACCACTGCCGTGGCTCTCGTGCTCATGGGTGGTTTGGGTGGTGCTCCTGCCAGACCGTTCTCTCTGCTTCCTCGTACCCCAAGCACCCAGAGTCCACCCCACACCCCAGCTGGCTGCTTCCTGGTGCTGCTAAGTCCGTTCCTCCTCGTGATCGGCGTTCATGTGTAGTGTTGTTCACAGATGTGTATAGACGGATACGGATGTGCAGGGTTTCCCCTGGGTGATGGTTGTGTTTTTCCCACAGTCGCCAAGGAGCTCGTCAGCTGGATGGGAGGACACGAGTCCTCAGTGTTTTCCATCTCCGTGCATGCGTCCGGGAAGTATGCCATCACCACTTCTTCTGACACAGCTCAGCTGTGGGACTTGGACACCTTTCAGAGGAAAAGAAAGCTGAACATCCGCCAGTCTGTGGGTATTCAGAAGGTCAGTGAGGCCTTCTTCCCATCGTGATCTTGGTCAGCAGGGTTTGTAGATGAGGTGAGAGGTAAGATTCCCGCTGTCCCCCATGGCGTTGTTCTTGTAACTCAGCAACAGGCATGACATAGTGGCCAGCACAGTGATGTTGCTGTGGCTATAGCATCTGACTTAGTGAGCTTCTTTTGTGTTTTGAGTTGGAGTCTTACTCTGTCACCCAGACTGGAGTGCAGTAGCCGCTTCCAGCCACCGCAGCCTCGACCTGCTGGGGCTCCGGCAATCCTTCCGCCTCAGCCTTCCAAGTAGCCGGAACTACAGGTGCACGCTACCACGCCCGGCTAATTTTTTGATTTATTGTAGAGATGAGGTCTCGCCAAGTTGCCCAGGCGGGTCTCGAACCCGCGGGCTCAGGCAATCCACTCACCTCAGCCTCCCAAAGTGCTGGGATTACAGGCTGAGCCACCGAGCCCAGCTAGATTTGTTTTTTGTTTTGTTTTTTTGAGATGGAGTCTCAGTCTGTTGCCCAGACTGGAGCTCAGTGGCACACTCACAGCCACTGCAGACTCGATCTGCTGGGCTGAAGTGATCCTTTTGTCTCAGCCTTCCAAATAGCTGGAACCACAGGTGGGTGCCATCATGCCTGGCTAATTTTTTTGATTTCTTGTAGAGATAAGGTCTTGCTAAGTTGCCCGGGCTTATCTTGAACCTTGGTCTCAGGCAGTCCTGTCACCTCCACCTCCCAAAGTGTTGGGATTACAAGCGTGAGTCTCCATGCCTAGCATGCAGTAGATTTGTAAGAATTTCAGGTGAACACAGCTACCCTTACCATCTGACTCTACCATGAACATGTTACTATACTGTATGTTACATGCTACTTTACTGTGCTGTGGGTCTGTCCGTCTTTATGTCCCTTTCTTCATTCATTCTCTGTTTGCGTGTGTCTTAAAGTAAACTGCAGACATCAGTGTACTTTCCTATAAACACTTAAGCCTGCCTGCATTTAATTGACTGAGGATCAATGTTTGTTGATATAAAATGTATATGTAATGGAGTGTATTAGTCATTTCATTTGTTAAGCTTAACAAATACAGACACTTGTGTTACCTGTGTGGACCTATCATTACCATCATCCCAGGAAGTTCTAGAGTATCACTGTCTGGATAAGTGCTACTCTGACATTTTTTCACCATAGATTAGTGTCGCCTGTTGTAAAACTCTATATAAATAGAACTTTCAGTAGTAGTTTACTTAACGCTTTTTCACCCAGCATGTTTTTGAGATCTGTCCATATTATATTTATTGTAGTATGCTCTTTCTTATTGCTGATTAGAATTCCATTGCATAAATATACCACCTTTTTAAAAAACCCATTTCTTTTGCTTTTAAGTTTTTTCTTTCTGTTTGATTAACTCAGTACTATTTTCAGGGGTATCTGAGTCTCCCATGTGATTAATTATTTTGCTTCAGGTTATATTGTGTATGCAGAGTTGCTTTTTCATTTCTGAGTTATTAACATGAGCAGCTAGCAATGCATGTCAACCAAAAATTTATTTTGTAGTCTCTATGGAAATCCCAGAGTCCTTTAATGTGCTATTAATAATTAAAAAGGAATAAAAGTTGTATCCAGCTTATTCATTAGAGATTTGGGTAAATGTCTTAGTGGGTCTTTTCTTCTTTAATTGCTTTAGTACTTAAATTTTGAATTTTAAATTCCAGAGAAGAGAACATTGGGAGTTGAACCCACAATGAAAACAGAGTTATGAAACAATGACACGAAAGCCATCTGTTCTTTTTGCTATGAAATTAAAATGAGTATACACTGGATAGTTGCCAGTGCTAACCTTGTTTGGTCATTTAGACATTTTTGTTTAAAAAAATAGAACTCCAAATGTAGTATAAGAATAAAATTAAACCCGGGTGCAGTGACTCAAGCCTATAATCCCAGCACTTTGGGAGGCCGAGGTGAGAGAATTGCCTGAGTCCAGGGGTTCGAGACCAGCCTGGGGAACTTGGTGAGACCTTGTCTCTATGATAAATCAAAAAATTAACCAGGCATGGTGGTGTGTACCTGTCATTCCAGTTACTTGGAAGGCTGAGGTGGAAGGATCCCATGAGCCTAGCAGGTCGAGGCTGCGTTGTCTGTGAGCGTGTCACTACATTCCAGGCTGGGTGACAGAGTGAGACTCAGACTCAAAATAAAATTAAATAAAATAAGAGTAAAATTAAATGTAGAAAATGTATGTATAGTGTGATGTATACACATCAGTATATTGTTCTAAAATAATGGAACACTGTAGTATGTAAGTTATCGCAAACCTTTTCTTAAAGGACCAATTAGTAAATATTTTTGGCTTTGCAAGCCAAGAGCAAAATTATATCACCATTTCAAATGTAACCAACTAAAGCAGAGCACAATGGGGAGCACCTGTAATCCCATCTACTCAGGAGGCTGAGGCAGCAGGATCCCGTGAGCCAGGAGTTCAAGACCAGTCCAGGCAACATAGGGAGTCCCCATGTCGATAAAAAAAAAAAAAAAGTGAAAACTGCCGGGCTCGGTGGCTCAGCCTGTAATCCCACGCTTTGGGAGGCTGAGGTGAGTGGATTGCCTGAGCCCGCGGGTTCGAGACCCGCCTGGGCAACTTGGCGAGACCTCATCTCTACAATAAAATCAAAAAATTAGCCAGGCGTGGTAGCGTGCGCCTGTAGTTCCAGCTACTTGGAAGGCTGAGGCGGAAGAATCGCCGGAGCCCCAGCAGGTCGAGGCTGCGGTGGCTGGGAGCGGCTACTGCACTCCAGTCTGGGCGACAGAGTGAGACTCCAACTCAAAAAAAAAAAAAAAAAAGAAAACCATTCTTGGTTCTTGGGTGGTATAAAAGTTTGAGGTAGGCCAGATGCTTGCCACTCCCTGCTCTCACATTTGACAACAGGAAATAGCTGTCACCTTGTATTAAAATAAAACATTAATTCTTTACAAAGTCTTTTTTTTTTTTTTGAGTTGGAGTCTCACTCTGTCACCCAGGCTGGAGTGCAGTGGCACAATCACAGCCACCCCAGCATCGACCCACTAGGCTCCAGCGATCCTTCCACCTCAGCCTTCCAAATAGCCGAAACTACAGGCGCGCGCTACCATGTCCAGCACATTTTTTATTTATTGTAGAGACGAGTTCTCACCATGTTGCCCAGGCTGGTCCTGAACCCATGGGCTCAGGCAGTTCACTCACCTCAGCCTTCCAAAGTGCTAGGATTACAGGCTGAACCACTGAGCCCGGCCTCAAATTCTTACTAAGCCTCTATGTTTATCCTAGATTCTGATTTTAAGTAGAACTTTTACTTATTTATTTAGATGACACGTGAGACCCTTCAGTAACTTGCTTTGGGTCTTTTGCTGTGGAGCTCGTGTTATGATGGCTTTTTAAATCTAAAATAGTCTCTCACCTTTTTTTGAAAGCAGGATTTGTTAAAAGGACAGAAAAGCTCACAGCAGGAGGGAACCCGAGGGGTTGCCTGCTTTTTTTTGTTTGTTTTGTTTTGTGAGTTGGAGTGTCACCCTGGCTGGAGTGCAGTGGCACGCCCACAGCCACCACAGCCTAAACCTGCTGGGCTCAGGGGATCCGTCCCCCTCATCCTTCCCCGTAGCTGTAACGACAGGCACACACCACCATGCTCGACTAATATTTTTACTTACTGTAGAGATGAGGTCTCGCCAAGTTGCCCAAACTGATAAACTGATCTTGAACCCGTGGGCTCAGGTCGTCCTCTCATCTTGACCTCCCATAGAGCTGGGACGATAAGCATGAGCCACCGTACCTGGCCTGTGCTTTTTTTTTAAGCGACATCAAATTTTAGGGGGAGTCCAGTTGTCTTGGAAAATGCCCCACATTCTGGATTTGTCTTGCTGTTTCATTATTATTGTTTAACTTATATTTCTGTCCTTTGCATTTCTTTTTTTTTTTTTTTTTGAGTCGAAATCCCACTGTTGCCCAGGCTGGAGTGCAGTGGCACAATCATACCTACTATAGTCTCGACCCGCTGGGTTCAGGCAATCCTTCTGCCTCAACCTTCCAAGTAGCTGGAACTACAGGTGTATACCACCATGCCTGGCTAATTTTTAAAATGTATTTATTGTAGAAATACAGTCTTGCCAAGTTGCATAGGCTGGTCTTGAACACCTGGGCTCAGGCAGTCCTCTTGACTCCGCCTCCCAAAGTGCTGGGATTATAGGCATGAACCACCATGCCTGGCCTTCCCTGCATCTCTTATACACTAGTCTAAAGGCTCAAGTAGATTCCTGTTAGCATTTTTGACAAGCTGTTTACCTTATATGTAAAATAAAGCGGTAATACGGTGCATACAGGTCGCACAACCCTAATTTGAAAATCCCAAATGTTCCGACATTTGAAACATTTTGAATGCCAATGTGGTGCTCAAATATCATGCTGAAAGAAGATACTCATTGGAGCATTTTAGATTTCAGATTTTTGGATTAGGGATACTCGAACTAGTAAAAATAATGCAAATATTCCAAAGTCTAAAAAATTCCAAAACATTTCTAGTCCCAGGCATTTCGGATCAGAGCTACTCAGCCTGTAGCCCTGCTTCTGGGTTGGTTCCAGCACTGAATGTGGTCAAATGTGCAAAGCACGAGGCAGCGCTGGCTGTACGGTGAGGGCTGTTGGTGAAGGCGTGGCTGCTGCTGTTTCTCTTATTGTTATTATAGGATCGTGTCAGTGCAACTGTATGTATGCTTAAAAAACTGTAAAAGAACTCTAGTTTTTCTTTTTTCTTTTGATTTGAAGTCTCACTCTGTTGCCCAGGCTGGAGGGCCGTGGTACACTCATGGCTACTCCAGCGTCAACCTGCTGGGCTCCAGCAATCCTTCCACCTTAGCCTTCCAAGTAGCTGGCACTACAGGCGTGCTACCACGCCCAGCTAATTTTTTATTTATTGAAGAGACGAGGTCTGGCCAAGTTGTCCAGACTGGTCTCAAACTTGTGGCCTCCCAGGTTGCTCGCCTCGGCCTCCCAAAGTGCTGAGATTACAGGCTGAACCACCAAGCCCAGCCTAATTTTTCTTTTTAATTATATAGGTGCACAATCTCTTGCTAACTATTCAGAAATCCAAGTGTGTTTAAATAACTCATAAAATATGATCTGACCTCAATTTATTTGGCAGCAAAATCTGAACTAAATTGACATGAGGCTGGAATTTTAATGTATTTAATAAGTATGGGATGTAAGCATAGTGTTGTAGAATATGTGTAATATTACTTTTCTAGAACTGGAAATAATTCTGAGTTCTGAAACTCATCTGATCTCTAGGTTTCAGATAAGGAACTATTGGTCTTTGATTTCAAAATATTTTTTAAAGAGCCTACCTCTCTAAGTTATTTCCATGGAATTTTTTATGCAGTAATAATAGTAATGAATAGTTATAGATACTAATTGTTGAGTACCTTCTAACCTAGCATTATATAATTATGTTTAAGCTTGAATAATCCTGAAAGGCAGATACTATTGTCCCCATTTTATAAGGGGGAGACTGAAGTTTAGAAACATTAAGTAACTTGTTCAGTGTCATGTAGTTTAGAAAAGAGTTGCAGCTCAAATCCAAGCCTGTCTTCATTCAAAGGCATCTTATTACACCATACTGCTTCTTAGGTAAGCCGGTTACACCTCTTCAATTCAGTAAGTTTTGATTCTTTTGTTGATGCTTGGAGGTAGGATATTTAGCTCTTTTTTTTTTTTTTTTTTTTTGAGTTGGAGTCTCACTCTGTCGCTCAGACTGGAGTGCAGTGGCCGCTCCCGGCCACCACAGCCTCGACCTGCTGGGCTCCGGTGATCCTTCTGCCTCAGCCTTCCAAGTTGCTGGAACTACAGGCGCACGCTACCATGCCCGGTTAATTTCTGATTTATTGTAGAGATGAGGTCTCGCCAAGTTGCCCAGGTGGGTCTCGAACCCAAGGGCTCAGGCAACCCACTCACCTCAGCCTCCCAAAGGCATGGGATTACAGGCTGAGCTACCCAGCCCGGCTATATTTAGCTCTTTAGTTAGAGATTTTGAAATAAATCCTGAGATTTGTGATTTTTGTGGTTCATTAAGAATCGGAAGGGGCTTTCTTCTGGATACGGGAAAAGATTTAATAAAGAATGTGTTACTGAAGTCAGTTCAGTCTCTATCTACAGTGTACACTCACTAAATTTATGCTAAATTATGCATTTGACTTTAACTTGCTAATATTACTATCCTGAACTCTATACCTGAAAAGAGGTCATGTACCTCCTAAAATTGAATTGGAAAGCTTAGGATTTTCATATTCTACATGGAAAAGCTACTGCCCCATTCGTGAACCTAACCCCTAAGAAGTGCATTTTGTTAAAGGTTTTGAAGTCTTTCCTAAGGTTTTAGTTTGTCAAGAGATGGCACTATCTAAATAATAATGGCATGGTTCATTAGGAACAATTTTATAATGATTAAAACCTGGCAATTAAAATCACAGATCTAGTAATGAATAATCATGCAGGCAATAATCTATCACAGCTATTCCCCTAAAATAGCAGTTGATACTCATTAACTTTTAAGCTTTTGCTTCTCCCAGTAGAAATAAACTCTGTTACTTTTCCAGAAAATGACTGCTAATTATAATAAGAATTTTCTTAAGTCACTTTTTGACACCAGGTTTGAAGCAGTGTTTTAATGCATTCATTTCAGACTATAATGAATTTGTTGCAGATTCTGTCTACAAGGCTTTCATATTATAAATCTTCCTAATACAGTGACTCTGCTGGGAGTACAAAAAGGATACCAAAGACTTTGGCAAAGTGAGCCAAGGACACAAGGGAGGCGCTGGACCCAGCCCTTGTCTGATCTGCCAGTGTGTGATGTAGTTGAGTTGGCATTTTTTATTATAGATCATTGGAACTAGCGAGTGCGTTCTACGGGACGTTATATACGTGTGTGGGGGGCACAAAATTCTATTTGAGGCCGTTGAAGCTTTTATGAGAAAATGTTGGTCCATTTCAGTTAGAGTTTTACATTATCAAGCATTGTTTAGTGGTTATGTAATAGAAAAATGGAAATTAGAAGAATAAAATGATAGCATTTTCAACTTGGCTATCATTCTCACTCAGTTGTCCATTAAATAAACTGAATCTGACAAGATAGGGCTATATATATATGTGTTTCTGACGTTTTTCTCTTATAAAGAATGCTTGACATGCATTTCTCTTAAAACATTTTGCCAAACGCTCCCAAAGGACTTTTAAAAGTAAACTGACTAGTTTGGGAGAGATGTGTATTTTAAGGCTGCTGAGACATACTGTCTAGGGTCTAACTTCTCCTCCTAGCAGCAGTGTATGATGGCACCCTTTGCCTATACATTCACCAGCATTTAGTACTTCTCAGCATTTGTTAATAGTTAGTATTTTTAATTCAGTGTTGATATTAGTAGATAATATATAAATATATCTGTTAGTGTTCTGTTAGTGTGCATATATATATATAATTTGTGTGTGCATATGTGTACATTATTTTTAACGTAAATTTGATATGCAGGATGGTATCTCATTTTCATTTAACTCTTAATATAAAGTGAAATTTCTAAAATTGTTATTTAGAATTTTGTGATTTGCTTAGTCATTATAGTACCTATTTTTTTTATTTGAAGGGATATTTAAATGATTTAAATGGTAAATTTCTTTCTACTTTGTCCTACTTTATTACATATTAGTATTACCACTTGTCATAAATTATGTGTATTTTTCTCTAGTTTAAGAAAAGATCGTTTTAATTTTAAAAATTGACTATTCGCATAATTTTGAATTTGAGGCGGGCTCTCTGAACCTCGTTTGGAAACTAACTTATGTTCCTCTCTAGGTTTTCTTCCTACCATTGAGTAATACCATCCTCAGCTGTTTTAAGGACAGCTCTATCTTTGCCTGGGAATGTGATACACTGTTCTGCAAATATCAATTGCCAGCTCCCCCTGAAAGCTCTAGTATATCCTACAAAGTATTTGCTGTGACCAGGTATGTGCATTTTAAGGCACTGAGAATATTTAAGACATTTAATTTCTGGCAAAAAAATTACAAATTTTCATTTAGTTTTTATTCGGGATCTTGTCATATGAGAAAAAGTTTCCTTCAATATAAATATGGTCTGCAGACCTGTTGTTGACTTTATTGTGCAAAATTTCAAATATGCAGAAAAACAGCAGCATTCATGAGCCCTAGGGGTTCTCATCAGCTACAACAGGCACCAGCTTGTGGCCACACCTGAGTCACCTGTAACCCACCTGCTGCTCCACTGCATGTGCTGAAGCAAGGCCAAGCATGTCAGTTCACCCATGAGCTTTTCCATGTGTATCTCTGGGGCATAACATGGCCATAGTGTTGTCAATCTTTTCAACATTAACAAGAGTCTCTTACTACTGTCATTTACCTAGTCATTGTTCAAATCAGGAGTAGAACTTGGTTCACATGCTGTATTTTGTTGGTGTATCCCAGTGTTCTTTTTTTCTTGTAATTTTTAAAAATCTATAAATCGGAGGTCATTTCTCCTGTGGCGTTTTCTGCATTCTGGGTTTTGCTCTTTGTCTTCATGTGGTGTTGGATATGATCCTCTATCCTTGCGTTTGTCCTACACGCTGATATATCTGTGTCTCCTAAAGTTAGAGGCTTGGTCTGTTTCAAGGTCAAGAGGACACTGTCGTTTGTGCGTGTCCATCGGGAGCCATGTGGACCACATCCTTGTGATGCTAAAAGCCGTCGCTGACCATTCCCTAGATCCAGCATTACGCTAGAAGGCAGCATAGTGGTGCTGTTCTGTCTTTCCGTCTTCACTGACTGACTAGAAACCTTTTGTAGAAAGAGACGTCCTCTGTGCCTCCAGTGGTTACTTTGGCGTACAGTTTGTGAAGGACAGGCAGGACAGGCACTTGATATTCCTCTCTTTTTTCTTAACCAGTTTTCAGAGTAATGAATCAGTTTCTTGGCTCCTTTCAAAGGAGGCCAGTGAAGGGTTTTCCTTTCATCTTTGTAAGCTCGAGGATTTGGCCTAGTGGACGTGTTTTGATGTGTTGCAGTTAGGATTCTCAGAGATGTGCCCGTTCCCGCATCTCGACCAGGAGTGCCCTCTTCTCGTTGGCATTGGCGCCCCCTTGCTGCGACTCCTCTTGTCTCCGATAGCTTTCTTTCTTTCTTTTCTTTTCTTTTTTTTGAGTTGGAGTTTCACTGTTGCCCAGGCTGGAGTACAGGGGTTCAGGCGATCCTTCTGCCTCACCCTTCCAAATAACTGGAACTACAAGTGTGTAGTTTTTAATTTATTGTGGAGAAAGGTCTGGCCTTGTTACCCAGGCTGGTCTCAAACCCGTGGGCTCTGGTGATCCTCTCATGTTGGCTTCCTAAAGTCCTGGAATAACAGGTGTGAGCTACCATACCTGACTCTCACTGGTAGTGTTCTTGCCTACTAGAAAGAGGATATTCCATGTTTATCTTGTATGTTTCCTGCCCCAAGCCTACAGTGAGCCATTTCTTTTGCAAAGAGTCTGGGTTCTTTTTCATGGGAAATGGCATTACAAGATGGCCTAACCTGGATGCCAGGCTACTCGTTGTGATGGGGCAGGTCGCTGTTTCTGGGCCTTTTCAGTGGAAAGAGCTAGGAAATAGATGTTAATTCCTCTCCTCATTCTCAGTGAATCCCATCAACTCTGCCAGGCTATTTATTGAATTTATCAGTTTTTTTGTTCATTGCCACAGGTATTACCCTAGTCTAAGTGACCTAGTCTCTTTCAGACTACCCTACTGGCCTCTTTATTGGTTTCCATGTCTTCAGTCTCATTCCTAAAAGTCGGTATCTCTTTGGAAATCATGAAGTCAGATCATGTCACTTTTCTATTTATCCCCATTCTGCACCTGGAGTAAAATCCAGCCCCTCCCCGCAGCGTCCCTTGGGGACGCTAGTCCTCCCTCCGTTCCTCATCTTGCTTTCTTCAGCTTCTCTGCGCCAGCCACACTTGAGCAGAGCCGTGCACTTCCAGAGTGTGGCCACTTTCTGCCCTTGTGGACAGACTGCACTCCTTTTTCAGCACTTGGGTACTGGCTGTCTGGAACACTGGCCAGCGTAGACTTCTCCCTCCACGTCACCCCAAGACTGGCCGTTCCTGGCCTGAGGTGGCAGCTCTTCCTGTCTCCCAGCATTCCTCACCTTAGCTTACGATTCTGCACAGAACTGCCACCAGCTGGGACCACATTCCTTTGTTTGTTCGCCTTCCTCCAGACTGCAAATCCTGTAAGAGCAGGGTGGCCTGACTTGTTCACTGTTGTATCCCTGGCTTCTGGAATAATATCTGGCTTATAGTAGACACTTTCCGAGTCCTTGTTGAATGAACGAGCTACAGCCTTACAAGTCAAAATAGCTTGCTCTCTGTAAAGTAGCTCTCTGAGCAGGAAAGAAGTGTGGGCTTTTTGTTTGTTCATATAATGAGGCACTGCGGATTCTGTATGTGAAATATGTATAGTTGGATAGTGGTTAGTGACTTTGAGGTTATGCAGAAAGCCTCTAGTCAAGTCCTCAGATGGTTATTAAGCTGGTGCCTTAGCATAGTAGGTGAAAAATGTGTCCTATAAACTGAAGCTGTCTGTGTAACTATTTAAATTAATAAAATGTAAAATTAGTGTGCTCCGTAGCACTGAACTCACATCATGAGCTCAGTAGGCACACATGGCTAGCGAGACGCTGGCCGGCGTGGAGGTAGCACGTCTCTCTCGCCACAGGAAGTTCTGTTGGGCAGTGCTGTGTAAACATCCCACCTGCCTTACTTCCTCACTCTTGTATTATACAGAGATGGCCGGATCCTGGCTGCCGGCGGCAAATCCAGTCATCTTCATTTGTGGTGCTTGGAGGCTAAACAGCTCTTTAGAATTATCCAGATGCCTACCAAAGTCCGAGCCATCCGCCATCTAGAGTTTCTTCCTGACAGTTTTGATGCTGGTTCTAATCAGGTTAGTAACATAAATGCAGAGCATTGTCCTTTGGAGGAAGGTCACGGCCTTCTCTGAACTTCACTGGCTCTGACTCGCTTCCCTCCTGCCCCTCCACCCCCTTACGACTCACAGACTCCCCTTCCGCTCCCCAAATGTCAGCGGCAGCACTTGCTGAAACTGGCAGACAGTGGGGAGCGTCACGAAAAGTCACGGTTTTGCACGGGGACAGCAGGGCTGGTCCTCGCTCTGAGTAAGCCGTGGCAAGACAGATCCTCCGCCCTCCTTGCTTCTGATAGCCTGTGCGGAGGTAAAAGCTAGGCACCATCTCGGTTTGCTTTCTGCTGCTGTGATAGGATACCATAGACTGGATTATTCATAAACAACAGGAGTGTGTTTCTTATGGCTCTGGAGGCCGTGATGTCCAAGATCAAGGGGCTGGCATCTGGTGAGGGCCTTTGTGTGGTGCCGTAGCATGGCAGAAGGCGTCCCATGGGCAGGGGGGAGGGAGGCGGGAGGGAGGGAAGAGGGGGCCGAGCCCTTCCTTCCATGTCGATCCCGCTCCTAAGAGAACCGCATGGCCCCGTCCTCTCTCCTTAGACTCCCTCTGCCAATGCCGTTCCTGGAGGAATTGGCTTCCCACCCGTGCTTTGTGGGGGCGCTCTCACATCACGGGACTGTCTGATCACCTCTGCCCCCTGTGTGCCTCGTCAGCGGTCTGGGCCTGTCTGTGGGAGGGAAGCCATAGGCTGCCTTTCCGAGTCCACCATGCTGGGTTCCGTACTGGTTCTGGTTAGAACCAGGCTTCTCTGGGCTTGAACAGGGCAAATCAACAGGAGCCGTGCTTCATGGTTTTAAAATATATAATATCTTACCGAGAACAGACTCTCCTCCAACTGCCCTCTCAGAAAATATATATACATATAAATACACACACTGTCTGTACATATATAGATATACATGTATGCAGGTTGACTTTCTTTTTTTTTTTTTGAGTTGGAGTCTCACTCTGTTGCCCAGGCTGGAGGGCAGTGGCACACTCCCGGCCACCGCAGCCTCGACCTGCTGGGCTCCGGCGATCCTTCCGCCTCAGCCTTCCAAGTAACTGGAACTACAGGTGCGCACTACCATACCCAGCTCATTTTTTATTTATTGTAGAGACGAGGTCTCACCAAATTGCCCAGGCGGGTCTCGAACCCGCGGGCTTGGGCAATCCACTCACCTCAGCCTCCCAAAGGCGCGGGATTACAGGCTGAGTCACCGAGCCTGACTTGCAGTTTGACTTGCAAACATTTGACTTTCACATGTTTTTAGGAACTCAATTTTTCTTTCTATTCTTAGGTTCTTGGAGTGCTAAGTCAAGATGGTATTATGAGATTTGTCAACATACAGACTTGTAAACTTCTGTTTGAAATTGGGAGCCTTGATGAAGGAATTAGCTCATCAGTAATTAGCCCACATGGACGATACATTGCATCTATTATGGAAAATGGAAGTTTAAACATATATTCAGTTCAGGCTTTAACACGAGAAATAAACAAGGTATGTGATCAAGCACTCCCTGTCAGTTTTTTCAAAACATTTAGATATTGTATCGAGAATACAATCTGTATGGTACCATTTTCTAACTTCCCAGTAGTGCATCTGTTTTTTCAAGATATATCGTGTTGCTCTTACTCCCAAAGCCACATCTCCAGCCTTGAGTCTCACCATTCTTTTTTTTTTTTGAGTTGGAGTCACTGTCTCCCAGGCTGGAGTGCAGTGACAAACACAGCCACCACAACCTTGACCTTCTGGACTCAGGCAATCCTTCCGCCTCAGCCTTCCAAGTAGCTGGAACTGTAGGCGCCTGTTACCATGCCTGGCTAATTTTTTTGATTTAATTCAGAGACGAGGTCTCACCAAGTTGCCCAGGCTGGTCTCAAACTCCTGAGCTCAGGCAGTCAGTCCTCTCACCTTGGCCTCCCAAAGTGCTGAGGTTACAGGCATGAGCCACCTCACGCAGCCACACCATTCTTAAATTGCTGCCTTCCTGGAGAATGTGTGTTTGTTGTCTCTGTCTCCTTTAAGGTGTCGCTCATGATCTCCTAGTGGCTTCATTTCTGCCTCACTCCTTCCTGTCTCGCAGGCCAGAAACCTTGAAGCCCTGTGCGGTCCCTGTGCGGTCAATGTTGAGTTACCTACCTGCTTGAACTTGAAGCGTCTCCATACATGCTGCTTGGCCATCTCCAGAGTGGCCCTCCCTGTGGGCCTTCGTTAACTACTTTTGATCAACAGGAGTGCAGACAGAGGCTTAAACTCGGAGTCCTCCGTTCCTGTCCTGCCCGTGATTCCCTCTTCTGCATGACATTCGTCTGAAATAATCCTTTTGTCGTCGTTTCTTCAATAGTGGTGCTCTGGTAGCCTCCTTCCTTTTGCCTGCCGATTGCGTCCAGACTCTTGCACCTAGCTCTCAGTGTTCTCTTCAGTCATGTCTGCTCGTCTGAGTCATTTCCCCACACTGGCAACTTGCCTCATCTTCCCCCGTAGACCCCGTGCTCATGTGTGCGTCTGCCATCCACACCATTTATGCCACCTGCAGCACATGCCCTCTTCTCTCCGTGGTTTTTAGAATCCCCCAGCCAACACATCATGCTGTCTGTGTGCCGCCTTCCCGGGCTGCGGTTGTGCCATGGCGGTCCAAACACAGACTTTGGGGCTTGGCTGGTCCAAACTTTTCATTTTACAGAAGAGGTTTATGTCCAGCCTGGTCACACAGCTAGTCACCAGCAGATCTGGTTGTTCTGATTCTTAATACAATGTTCTTTTTTTATGTGCTGCCTCCTTTTTGTCTTCTTTGTCTTCTTAAAAACGCATTATAAGTAGTAAGTGTCTCATTGCAGAAAAAATAAAATGATACATATAAGCAAATAGATAAAAGCAAATCACTGAAAGTCTTATTATTCTCAGATGATTTTGATAGCTACTTTCCCAATCTTTTTTCTTTTCTTTTTTTTTGAGTAGGAATCTCACTCTGGAGTGCAGTGGCATGATCAAGACCATCATGGTTCATTGCAGCCTTGACCTTCTAGGTTCAGGTGATCCTTTTACCTCAGCCTCCTGAGTAGCTGGCACTATAGGCCCACACCACCACACTTTGCTAATTTTATGATTTTTTTTTTTTTTTTTTTTTTTGAAACAAGGTCTCGCTATGTTGCCCAGGCTGATCTTGAACTCCTGGGCTCAAGCAGTCTACCCACCTCATCCTCCCAAAGTGCTGAGATAGCAGGCATGAGCCACCGTGCTCAACCTCCAATCTTTTTCCTATGTGTGTAAATATATACAGTCACTCCTTATTATTTGTGGATTGTGTATGTAAGAAGTTGCCTACTCACTGAAATTTGTAACTCCAGAATCAATACTTGCAATGCTGGCAGTCATTCACAGACATTCCCAGAGATGCTTTGAGTCACCCAATGCCCTTGTTCCCAGCTGAAGCCCAACAAGGCAACACTTTGCCTTCATGTTTGAATTCTCACATTGTAAACAAATATCCTTTCTGTGGTCTATTCAGTACCATGGTGTGCCTCTTGAGGCTTTTTGTTGTGTTTTTCTGTGTAAAGTGGTCCCTAGACATAGTACTTAAGTGGTGTCTAGTGACCCTCAGCACGGGAAGGCTGCATACACTTCATGGAGGGAAGTTGCAGTGCTGTTGGCCATGAGTTCAGTGGTCCAAGTCAACAGTATGTAGTAAGAAAGTGTATTTAAACAGAAGCACACAAAACAAAGCTAGATTTTGATCTGTGATGAAAGTGTTGTGACCAGAGGCTCTCAGGAACCTAACCTGGATTTCTCCTGGGAGCAATGACTGCAATCTCACTAATTGACATTGTAGAACTTCTGCAAATGATGGTAGTCAACTGTATGTATGTGTGTGTGTGTGTGTGTGCATTTTCTCTAAACACACAGGATTATTACTCTGCTGCCTTTAAAATTATATACATTTATATATACTATATGTCTATTATCACATTTTTTTTTTTTTTTTTTTTTTGGCGTTGGAGTCTCACTCCCGACCACTGCAGCCCAACCTGCTGGGCTCCGGCAATCCTTCCGCCTCAGCCTTCCAAGTAGCTAGAACTATAGGCGTGCGCTACCATGCCCGGCTGATTTTTTGATTTATTGTAGAGATGAGGTCTCGCCAAGTTGCCCAGGCGGGTCTCGAACCCGCGGGCTCAGACAATCCTCTCACCTCAGCCTCCCAAAGCGCGGGATTACAGGCTGAGCCACCGAGCCTGACTATTATCACATATTAATACATGTAAAAAACATATTAAGCCAGGCTCGGTGGCTCAGCCTGTAATCCCGCGCCTTTGGGAGGCTGAGGTGAGTGGACTGCCTGAGCCCGCGGGTTTGAGACCCGCCTGGGCAACTTGGCGAGACCCCATCTCTACAATAAATCAAAAATCAGCCGGGCGTGGTAGCGCGCGCCTGTAGTGCCAGTGACTCGGAAGGATCGCCGGAGCCCAGCAGGTCGAGGCTGCGGTGACCGGGAGCGGCCACTGCACTCCAGTCTGGGTGACGGAGTGAAACTCCAACTCAAAAAAAAAAAACATATTAATATCTCATCTGCTCTTAATGAGTTTTCAGAATTTTCAGCCTCTTCAGCTGGTCAGTCTTACAGCCCTAGCTAAACATTCTCCATCGAGACAGGCATTATTAGACCTAAGAAAAGTCACACCGAGAGTGAGCTACTGAGTTCCTCTCTGCTGTTATTTGCCGAGCAAATTGAGATCACATGAACAGGAAAGCTGGCTGAGAAGCTGAATGACTTCTTTTTCCTTTGGACATATTGCCAGCAGCACCAGTGCCTTGGCTGTTCCAGGCTATGTAGATGTTCAGCTCTGTACTCTATAAATCTCGATTCACCTGTATCCCATTTTCCAAGTTTTGTTTTCTTGTCATTAAAGAATTTCTGGTACTGTGCTAATAAAGTAAGTGAATTCTTAAACTTATGTGTTGGAGATTTAACACAGAAAGGTATGTCACATCAGGTTGCATCTCAGGCTTCAGCTTCTGGGAGGTTATGCTTCCTGGTAGAGGATAAAACTTAAGCAGGGAAGTTAATACGTTGGAACAGAAATTTTAATAAAAATGTAGAAGAATGAATTGAAGTCAGAGAGAAAATAGTCCAAGGATATCAAAGATTGGTGATATTCAGAAGTCAGATCACTACTAATTCCATCCCATAGATGAATGAAAGAATTGAATTATAAACTATATATATATATATATATATATATTATTTTATTATTATTTTTTTTAATCTCACTCTGTCACCCAGGCTGGAGTGCAGTAGCACATTTCATGGCCACCACAGCCTCAGCCTGCTAGGCTTGGTGATCCTTTCACCTCAACCTTCCAATTAGTTGGGACTACAGGCACACGCCACCATACCTGGCTACTTTTTTTATTTATTGTAGAGATGAGATCTGACCATGTTGCCCAGGCTGATCTCAAAGCCCTGGGCCTAGGCAGTTCTATCACCGCTGTCTCCCAAAGTGCTGGGATTACAGGTGAGCCACCATGCCTGGCCTTGAATCTTTTTTTTTTTTAATTGGGTTGGAGTCTCACTCTGTCACCCAGACTGGAGTGCAGTGGCCGCTCCCGGCCACCGCAGCCTCGACCTGCTGGGCTCTGGCAATCCTTCCGCCTCAGCCTTCCGAGTAGCCGGAATTACAGGCATGCGCTACCATGCCCGACTGATTTTTTGATTTATTGTAGAGATGAGGTCTCGCTGCTCAGGCGGGTCTCGAACCTGCGGGCTCAAGCAATCCACTCACCTCAGCCTCCCAAAGGTGCGGGATTACAGGCTGAGCCACCGAGCCCGGCTGAATCTTAAACTATAAGTTGTCATTGTGCTTTTATTGTATCTAGAACCCAGAAAGTCTGAGTTACCTTGTCTGTGTATTTCATTAGAATTAGGAGGATCTTTGTTTTCAAAGAGAATATTGTTTCTAGTGAGTCATTTTAATTTAAGTAAATTGGAATTGTTAGGAATTTTTCCCCCTGCTTGATAATCCCCATAAAAATAAGAGTTTAGATTCTTCGTTGTGCTGTCTGAATGCTTAAGCTGTTGATGCAGTATGGAACTAATAGCCATCACTGTGCAGATGAAAACATTTAACCAGGTGACAGAGGCAGAGGTCCCATACTTCTAGAAAATAGTCATTTATTTGGCAGTTTCCTCTCGCTCAAGAAATTTCCTTGAGCCTGAAGAATATGAGAGGGCCATACCTTAGAGGTATGTGCCTTCTCTGCTGTAGATAATCACCATACTAACTTTATCATGTAAGTGTAAAAACAGTTTGGCATGATGTGATTTAAAGCTAGCTTTCAAGGAATATTTAAATTTTACTTTTTACTGTTAATTGTATATCTTTATTATGTTCTTCAAAGGAATTTGGCAATTTGCTTTATTAGTCAACAAGAAAACGTTTTTAGATATTTTACTTACATTTTTTGCCTGAAGAACAATTCTGCATATTAAGGCATGTTATTTAAAGTAAAGCATATTTTGAAAATAATATATTAGCTGTCTTGTTTTCCAAAATATCCCTTGGAATGTGCATATACTTACTTTTCCTTTTAGCCACCTCCTCCTTTGGTGAAAGTGATTGAAGATTTGCCCAAGAATAAACCGAGTTCTGGTGACCTTAAGATGAAAGTGGCGACGGGAAGAGTACAGCAACCGGCAAAATCCAGGGAAAGCAAAATGCAAACTAGAATATTAAAGCAAGACCTGGTCGGAAACATTGAAAGTGAAGAGGTGAGAATAACTGATCATTAGCGTTTTGCTTGTCATGACTCCATGGTCGGCAAGTCTTGTGATTTCTTTTCTTTTTTTCTTTTTTTTTTGAGTTGGAGTCTCACTCTGTCGCCCAGACTGGAGTGCAGTGGCCGCTCCCGGCCACCGCAGCCTCGGCCTGCTGGGCTCCGGTGATCCTTCCGCCTCGGCCTTCCGAGTAGCCAGAATTACAGGCGCGCGCTACCACGCCAGGCTGATTTTTTGACTTATTGTAGAGATGAGGTCTCACCAAGTAGAGATGAGACTCGCCAGGCAGGTCTCGAACCCACGGGCTCAGGCAATCTACTCACCTCAGCCTCCCAAAGGCGCAGGATTACAGGCTGAGCCACCGAGCCTGACAAGTCTTGTGATTTCTAAGCCATTGCCATTCTTTCCACCCTTGGGAATTAAAGGAGTATTATAGGAAAAGAACGCAGTTGTGACTGTAATTACAGCATGCTTTTTAAACTTTTTAATATAAATGTAATGCATGTTTGTGATTTCATATGAAGTTACATAGTATAGAATTGTACTGTTCAACACTTAGTCTCTGGCCCTCAGAGAGCTCGTAAGGCGTGGCCAGTCTGAGTTGAGGTGAATTGTTAATGGGAAATACACGCTTAGGAGGAAAATTTAGTATGAACAAAAGAATGTAAATAATAATTTTTATATTGATTGTATGTTGAAATAATATTTTGATTATGTTGGGTTAAATATGTTTTTAGACTTAATTTTACCTGGTTTTTTAACTTTTTAATGCAGCTCTTAGAAAATTTTGAATTGCATTTGGGGCTTGTGGTGTACTTCCGTTAGACACTGCTAGTGTAGAAGGCTATAAAGGGAGAAAAGTAGAAGCCTGTCCTCCCTCCCTCTGATCCTCCCCTCTCGTCATCACCCTCCCTGGAGGCCAACAAGATACTAACAGCAGGATCCCCTCTGCAGGAAGGGCTTTCGGGAAGCTTTGTTTCCTTCTTTAAATACTTCGTTGTATTTTTCAAGTTTTCTACAAAGCACCCAATACTATTCGAACAGGAAGAAAACATAACTATTAGCAGAGAAGTTACTGACATGGTTTTTAAGAAAGTTTTAGACTTTTTGATGGCAAGTGTCTGCCCAAAAGTATGCAGCTCAATTATTTTTCGCACACTGAGCTCATCCGCGTTCCCGGCTCCCAAATCCACATAGCACGTTGCTGGCCCCCTCCTGCCTTCCAGACCCTCTCCCTCACCTCAAGGATAACTCCTCTCCTGACACACTGCACATCAGCTTGGAAGTACTGGCCATTTTTCCAGGTGGTTGACTGAAACCAATTTACGTTCCCACCAGCAGTATTCGGGAATTCTGATTGCTCTACGGTCTCGCCGACACCTGGTATTTTTGATGCTGATTTTCGTGCGTTAGTTCTTCCTAATTTGCAATTTGATTTTTCTGCAGTTTTAGTTACTCACAGTCAACCACGGTCCAAAAATATTAAATGGAAAATTTCAGAAATAAGCAATGCATAAGTTTTAAATTGCACACTGCTCTGAGAAGTGTGATGAAATGTTATGGCTTCCTGCTCCGTTCCACCTGGGAAATGAGCTGTCCTTTGGTTCAGCTGGTCACTTACAGGCACCTTGGTCATCAGGTCGACTTCCGCAGTGTCACAGTGCTGGCGTTCAAGTAACCCTGTTTTACTTAACGTCTCCAAAGCTGAAGAGTAGTCGTGCTGGCATATTTTTGTAATTATTCTATTTTATTGTTGTTATTATTATTTGAATCGGGATCTTATTCTGTCACCCAAGCTGAAGTGCAGTGGCACAATCATGGCTCACCGCAGCCTCAACCTCCTGGTCTCAGATGATCCCTTCACCCGAGTAGCTGGGACTATAGGCGTGTACCACCATACCCAGTTTATTTTTTTATTTTTTGTAGAGATGAAGTGTCACTACTTGTTGAGGCTGCTCTCGAATTCCTGAGCTCAAGCGATACTCTCACCTTAGCCTCCCAAAGTGCTAGGATTACAGGCATGGTCCACCATGCCCAGCCTATTTTATTATTGTTGTTTTTGGGGTTTTTTTTGAGTTGGAGTCTCACTCCGTCGCCCAGACTGGAGTGCAGTGGCCGCTCCTGCCCACCGCAGCCTCAACCTGCTGGGCTCCGGCGCTCCTTCCACCTCAGGCTTCTGAGTAGCCGGAATTACAGGCATGCGCTACCACGCCCGGCTGATTTTTTGGTTTATTGTAGAGATGAGGTCTCACTGCCCAGGCAGGTTGTGAACCTATTGTTGTTGTTAATCTCTTAGTATGCCTAATTTATTTATTTGTTTGTTTGTTTGTTTGTTTTTTGAGTTGGAGTCTCCCTCTGTCACTCAGACGGGAGTGCAGTGGCTGCTCTCGGCCACCGCAGCCTCGACCTGCTGGGCTCTGATGATCCTTCCACCTTAGCCTTCGAGGTAGCTGGAACTACAGGCACGCGCTACCATGCCCAGCTGATTTTTGACTTATTGTCGAAATGAGGTCTCGCCAAGTTGCCCAGGCAGGTCTCGAACCCGCGGGCTCAGGCTATCCACTCACCTCAGCCTCCCAAAGCGCGGGATTATAGGCTGAGCCACTGAGCCCAGCTGTAGTATGCCTAATTTATGAGTTGTTATTATTGTGTTTGTGTGTGTATGTATGTGCTGGGGTGAGGGTCTCACTCTGTCACCCAGGCTGGAATACAGTGGCAATGATCACAGTTTATCACAGCCTGAACCCCAGGGCTCAGGCAATCCTTCCACCTCAGCCTCCTGGGTAGCTGGGACTACAGGAGCAAACCACCACACCAGGCTTTTTAAAAATTGTTATTATTTTTTCCCCCTCCCCACAATTGTTACTATTTTTGGAGATGAAGTCTCACTTTGTTGCTCTGGCTAGCTTCAAACATCTGAGATCAGGTAGTCCTCCCTCCTCAGCTTCCCAAAATGCTGGGTTTATAGACTTGAACCACCGCACCTGGCCCTAAGCATTTTTAAATTGTGAAATTTACACACACATATTCCAGCTTAATGAATAATAATGAGAAGATCATATATGTAGCCTGTCTTAGGTATCTTTATCTTAGCCTGTCCTCTGGTTTGTTGATTCATTAGGACTCAGCGTGTGGTCAGTGTATTACAGTGAGAGGACACAAGGCAAGATTCCCAGAAGGAGCAGGCACTTGGGGTGGAGTTGGGAGGGAGCCAGGTGCAAGCTTCTGGCAATTGCTTCCCACTAGAACCACAGGATATACTTGGTGCCTGTGGCAACACGTGTGGAGTGTAATCTACCAAGGCGATTTCTTAGAGGCCTGGTGCGGGGGGGGGGGAAGTTTGCTAGAGGCTGGCTGTTGAGGCACCTGCTTAACACAGTTCAAATTCCAGCTCCTTGAAGGAAAGCAGACGTTCACCCTAAGCTACACTGTGCAGTTACCACAGGGAGCCGTTCCTAATTGGTTCTGGGGTGGTGGGGATGCTCCCACGTCCGGCTTGTCGACACCAGCCAGGGGCCACCCTTGCAGGTGGGCCTTCCGAGGGAAGGGGTCGCACGGCCACGCCAGCTCTCCCCTGCGCGGAGGAGACGTGACACCGTCCCGAGCTGCAGAGCGCGATGCCCCTCTCCGGTCGCACCCCGTCCCTGGCCCGTCGGAGGAGCCCTGGGCCTTGCCTGTGTGGTGGCTGCGTCCTTGACTTTCTTCATAGCTTTGCAGCCTCTGCATGAAACCCTGAACAAAGTAGTATTTGGTTTTAAAAGCTGAACAGCAGGCCAAGCCTAGTTGTGTGAAGATGGGGCGATGTTGCTCCGACTCGGCAAAGGCTTTAACACGAAGACACGCAGAGCGATCGCTGTCTCTGAGACGCTGTCTGGCGTCAGCTGTTCTGGGAGTTCACGGGAGCCTCTCCTGGGGGACAGACGGGACTGGTGGCGGATGACTTCCGAGAGTCAGAGGCTCACAGTGCCGGGGTGCCAGGCAGCACCGCCCTGTGCATTGCATCTGGATACCTGCAGAAGGCCTGCTGCTGAGGAGACCAGAGCCCGCTTTAACATGTGGGTCAAAGCAGAAGACCTCTGTGGGGCAAGATGTACTCATCAGCTGGCCGTAGCGTCAGGACACAGAAAAGCACATGGGAACTTGACCTGCTTATGGTCAAGGCAAGAACAGATGCAATTCAGGCCAAGCTTAGTGGGGCATCTTATCCCTTGTTTAAAAACAGCTTTACACTGGGCACGGTGACTCACGGTTGTAATCCCAGCACTTTGGGAGGCCAAGGCGAGAGGATTGCCTGAGCCCAGGGGTTCAAGAACAGCCTGGGCAACTTGGCGAGACTTCATCTCTATAATAAATAAAAGCCAGATGTGGTGGCTATATTAGCACTTCTGGTTCCAGCTACTTGGAAGGCTGAGGCAGAAGGGTTGCCTGAGCCCAGCAGGTTGAGGCTGTGGTGACCATGAACGTGCCCCTGCACTCCAGCCTGGGCAACAGAGTGAGACTCCGTCTCAAAAACAAACAAACCAAAAACAACTTCACTGGCAGCTAGTATGGTGGTGGTGACAGCAACCTTCCTGGATCATACTGGTCTAGTGTGGACTAGTCCACTGTGTCTTGTACGTGACTCTCCTGTGGGAGTCTTCACTCACCACCAGTCTCTTACATTTCTTCTTGTGGTAAAAGAGCACTAGACTAAACCAGAACATCTGGTTTTGTGGCAGGTCTGTGACCATGAGCAATTCGCTGAGCTTCTTTGACCGTCTCATTTTCTCAAATAAAAACATCCCATCTGTTTCATACAGTTGTTAGATTCAAATGAGATAATTTGTGAAAACAGCTTTGTAATCCTAAAGCCTATCAGATTTTATTTATTCATGAAGGTAAAAATTAACTTAAAGCTTAGGGATACAAGGGCCTATCAGCAGAAGCTGATATCTGTCGGTGTCTCATAGGATAAAGTGGTGAGCCAGGCTTGTTCCTGGTGCTTTCATGCCAAGAGTAGTCCAGAATTTTAAGGAAAAGGAAGAGAGATGGGAGAGAGACTCTCCAAATGCTCCTGATGCAGAAGCCGGCATATGGCTTCACTGGCAGCGGGTGTCGTGGTGCTGACGGCCGTCTTCCTGGATCATGTTGCAGAGGCCAACCCACAGCAGCCGTGGGCCCTGTTTGGCTCTCAAGCTGAGGATGGTTTTTACGTTTTTTTGTTTGTTTGTTTTTTGTTTTTAAAATATATTTGTGACCATAATGAATACAGAAAACAAGTTCCATGGTCTAACTTGGAGACAATCAGGATGTCCCTTTGGGGGATGGTTGTTAGCAAATATGGTGGATGCACAATGTGGATTACTGTGCCGCATAGCAGTGAATGTAACATGGCAATACGGATGACTCTTTAAAATGCAGAGCTCAGGCCAGGCATGGTGGCTCATGTCTGGATGCCCAGGACACTTGGGAATGTCACTAGATCGCAAGTTATGCTACTTGTTGCTTGCAGGCTGAAATAAACAAGCATACAACACAGTACAAAAAAGGGGACTTCATTCCAAAAGCCAGCAGACAAGGAAATGGCCAGGCTTATGCCTCGAAGAAACCATTTCACAATTTTTTACTGAAGACAGGGGACCTTAGGGGGAAGCGATGGAATGAGGACTGTCTGGGAGAGTACAGGGAGCTGAGCTCGTCCCAATGGTTATCTCTAGTCATCATCTACCTGGAGGTTGGCCGACACTGTCCTAAGTGTGAGCAGTGGAGATTCTGCTGTGGGGTCCCCGGATGGTGCTTTTGCAAGATCAGCCTCTGGGATCTCAAGCAGGTACACGATTAGATTAGAAAGGAAAAATGAGTCTTTAAAAGCGTAGCTAAGAGAGAAAAGGCTTTATGCCTGTAATCTCAGCACTTTGGGAGGCTGAGACAAGAGGGTTACTTGAACCTAGGGGTTCGAGAACAGCCTGAGCAACATAGCAAGACTTTGCCTCTACAGAAAATAAAAAAATTAGCTGGGCATAATGAGATGCGCCTGTAGCCCGCTACCAAGGAGGTTGAAGCAGAAGGATCACCTGAACTCAGGAAGTTCGGTTTTTACGTTTTTAAATCATTAAATTTTAAATGTTTCTATAAACTCATAATAGTCCCTGTTCTTCCTCTTGACCCACAAAGCCTAAAATATACACTAACTGGCCCTTTCCAGAAAACGTGTGCCATTCTCTGGTCTAGGGAAGGTGACATGTCATGAACTTTATTCCATATGAGTATGCACACTCCACTCGGGGAAGGGAGAGGGAGTGAGGAGCGACCTGGGTACAAAAGTCTTTCTTACTGTGTGTTGTGTTCCAGAGTGGGGAGGCCACTGTGGACTCCATCACCGTTCGTCTTCTTTTCAGTTTTAATGGCTACGTCACTTAGTGATAGTATCTTTCTCTTTATAGAATGACTTGCCAGAGGGACTCAACAAAAAGCGTTTGCAAATCTTACTAAAAGGCTATGGTGAATATCCAACAAAATACAGGTAAAATTTAAATTTTTTATGTCAAAGCAGTTTTGCTCAAAAACTGTTTTGCTCACAGTTCTGTTTTCATTTCAGAATGTTCATTTGGCGCTCCCTGCTTCAGCTGCCTGAAAATCACACCGCATTTAGTAGCCTCATGGATAAGGGGACGCACGTGGCGTTTCTCAACCTTCAGAAGAAGTACCCCATCAAAAGCAGGAAGCTTCTCCGGGTGCTACAGAGGTGTGTTCGTATGTGCAGCAGCATGTGGCACCTCTTCTGTTTATAAAATAGCCTGTGGTCGGTTTTGGTTATCCTCATGTGGTGTGTTGGTTTAATTTCTAAAATTACTTTTCTTCAAACCAGTTTTCAGGGGAACCCCTTTGGGTTCCCTCCCACTGTGGGAGCTTTTCTGTCCTCAGTAAATCCTGCTGTCTCACTTAAAGGAAAAAACAGTTTTCAGGATAGTAATTAGATTACCTTGGAGCTCCCAAAGTGTGTTCAATATGAACTCATGGGTTAATATACAGGCCTTTCAGAGACTAGAACCAGGAGTTCATACTGATATTTTCTTTTGTTTTTTTTTTCCCCTGACTGGGTTACCACCATCTTTGCATCTCTCACTTTGGCAACCACACAGTCCTCCTCAAGATTGTTATTAAAAAAAAAAAGAAAAGAAAAAACCTCCAAACTTTAGGCCAACACTCTCTTTGATTTAAGATTATATACAAGCAAAATTTTTAGGAAATTGGTTGTAACTCCTTCAGCACATATTTACTAGGAGGTTTGCACTACAGTTCAACTTGTTCTAGAAGATCTCGGTCATATTATCCTTTACAAACCTAAAAAGTCCCTCTACCACTCACCAAAAATATAAAGGTTTATTGATTCTTATGGTAAACAGGTAGGATTTGCATATTTTGTACTTGTATTTTATTTGATTTCTTTTTGAGTTGAAGTCTCACTCAGTCGCCCTGACTGGAGTGCAGTGGCCGCTCCTGGCCACCGCAGCCTCGACCCGCAGGGCTCCGGCGATCCTTCCGCCTCAGCCTTCCAAGTAGCTGGAACTACAGGTGTGCGCTACTACACCCAGCTAATTTTTTATTTATTGTAGAGATGAGATCTCGCCAAGTTGCCCAGGCAGGTCTCGAACCCGCGGACTCAGGCAATCCACTCACCTCAGCCTCCCTAGGCGAGGGATTACAGGCTGAGCCACCAAGCCTGACTTCTACTTGTATTTTAGATAAGTGTGCAGCATTCCCAGAAGATAACTATCACATATTTAAACCAAAGAACATGTGATGCTACTGTAAAAATTATTTCTTTGTTCAAAACTATGTTTTAGCTGGGCTCGGTGCCTCAGCCTGTAATCCCGCGCCTTTGGGAGGTTGAGGTGAGTGGATTGCCTGAGCCCGCGGGTTCGAGACCCGCCTGGGCAGACGAGACCTCATCTCTACACTAAATTTTTTTTAAAAAGTTACCCGGACATGGTAGCGTGCGCCTGCAGTTCCAGCTACTTAGAAGGCTGAGGTGGAAGGATTGCGGAGCCCAGCAGGTCGAGGCTGCAGTGGCCGGGAGCGGCCACTGCACTCCAGTCTGGGCGACAGTGAGACTCCAACTCAAAAAAAACACAAAAACTATGTTTTGTTACTACATCTAGAGCAGTAATAACAGAAGTTTCTGTGACAATGAAAATGTTGTATAAATCTATACTGTACAATGCACAATATAAAAATTCAGAGAAGTGAGCCAACCTTGAATGATATTTGCTGAGAGTCTAGTTTGGCCTAGGTTAATGTGGATAAGCCCTGAGAATATGATGGAGAAAAAAAATTTACAGCCCTTACCCTCAAAGAACATGTAACCAGATAATCAGAACACTGACCAGTGAATTGTAGGTTGCAGGGCAGTGGCCAGAGGGTATTGAGGAAGGGCACAGAGAGACACCTAACCTAGTTGGTAAGAAAGAACCAGGGCTCAGCAGTTTGAGCATGCTTTACACTTCAGTTAATTTTTCATAGCAAATATAGCCTCATCCTCATTTGACAAATGAAGAAACTTATTTCCAAAAGGTCCTGTGATTTACCCAAGTTCACATGAAATCTACCTAGCCAGATTACTTTTGTTGCAAAAATCATATGCTTTCTACTGCTGTCCAAAAGCACCACTCAACATTTCTTCGAAAATGCCTGTTGTTATAAAGGAAGGCTCTTCAAGTAAGATAAGAACAGTAAGACAACAACTATTGCATTCTATATTAAATTAAGTCCACGAATGATTTGTTACTCAATGGTATAGGTAAAGGCATATTATGTATAGTTGATTAAATTTTATATGTGTGGTACTAAAAATAGTGATATTATGAACTTGATTAGAAAGCAGTACTTCAACTTACATAATTTCTACTCACAGAAAACTTTCTGGAAAGTTAAAGGTACCAAGTTTGTCTGTATATCCTTATGAGAATCCTTTCTCTGATATTACATCTTAGTTTCTTTTTTTTTTTTTTGAGTTGGAGTCTCACTCTGTCACCCAGACTGGAGTGCAGTGGACTCCCGGCCACAGCAGCCTCAACCTGCTGGGCTCCGGTGATCCTTCCGCCTCAGCCTTCCAAGTAGCTCGAACTGCAGGCGTGCACTACCATACCCAGCTCTTTTTTTTTTTGATTTATTGTAGAGATGAGGTCTCACCAAGTTGCCCAGGTGGGTCTCGAGCCTGCGGGCTCAGGCATTCCATTCATCTCAGCCTCCCAAAGGCACGAGATTACAGGCTGAGCCACCGAGCCTGGCTTTTTTTTTTTTTTTAATCAATATTTTTTATTATGATATTGTGGGGTACAGTTAAGGGTTAGGTATACAAGTATGGTTCGTTCAGGCACCCTTGTGGATAAGAGGTGACTCCCCGTCCCCAGACAGATATTTACCACTGTTAATCCCATCTCCCTTCCCCTCCCCCCCTAGTTTCCCACCACTGTCAGTCATTTTGTTATACTATTACGTTGGATATTCAAGGTCCACTATAAGCCGGGCTCGGTGGCTCAGCCTGTAATCCCAGCACTTTGGGAGGTTGAGGTGAGTGGATTGCCTGAGTCCGCGGGTTCGAGACCCACCTGGGTAACTTGGCGAGACCTCATCTCTACAATAAATCAAAAAATTAGCCGGGCGTGGTAGCGCTCACCTGTAGTTCCAGCTACTTGGAAGGCTGAGGCAGAAGGATCACCGGAACCCAGCAGGTTGAGGCTGCAGTGGCCAGGAGCGGCCACTGCACTCCAGTCTTGGCGATGGAGTGAGACTTCAACTCAAAAAAAAAAAAGGTCCACTATATGAGTGAGAACATGTGATACTCAGATCTTTGTTTCTGTGAGAGGTCACTCAGTATTATAGACTCTCGTTCCATCCAGGTTGCTGCGAAATTCGTGATTTTGTTCTTTTTTATGGCTGCATAGTATTCCATCGTGTATATGTAACGCATATTTTTAATCCAGTCCTCTTGATGGGCAGCATGGTTGCTTCCAGGTTCTTGCTCTTGTGAACAATGCTGCGATGAAAATACGTGTGCAGATATCTTTCCTATAGAGTGATTTGAGTTTTTCAGGGTATATTTCCAGTAGGGGGATCGCAGGGTCATATGGGAGGTCAATATTTAGAGATTTTAGGAATCGCCATACTGTTTTCCACAGAGGTTGCACTAGTTTGCACTCCCACCAACAGTGTAGAAGTGTTCCCTTTTCGCCACACCCTCTCCAGCAACTGTTACTTTTTGAGTTATTGATAATTGCCATTCTGACTGGAGTTAGGTGGTATCTCAGTGTGGTTTTGATTTGCATCTCCCTGATGATTAGTGAGGTTGAACATTTCTTCATGTGTCTGTTGTCTGCTTGGATGTCTTCCTTTGTGAAGTGTCTGTTCATATCTTTTGCCCATTTTTAATGGGGTTGTTTGTTTTTTTCTTTTCAGCATGTTTGAGTTCCTTGTAGATCCAAGAAGTTAAGGCTTTGTCAGACCTGGAGTTGGCAAATACTTTTTCCCAGTCTGTGGGCTGACTCCCTGCTCTCTTGCTGGTTTCTTTGGCTTTGCAGAAGCTTGTCAGTTTAATGAGGTCCCACTTGTCTATCTTATCTCTTATGGCCTGTGGGTTTCGGTTTTGTTCAGGAATTGGATGCCAGTTCCAACTTCCATGAGGGTATGTCCTTCATTTTCTAAGGTTCTTATGGTTTGAGGTTTTACATTTAGGACTCTGATCCATGTAGAGTTAATTTTTGTATATGGGGATAGATAGGGGTCCTGTTTCCATCTTCTGCATGTGATCAGCCAGTTTCCCCAGCACCATTTACTGAATAGGTTCCCTCTCCCCAGTGGTAGGTGGTGGAGGCTTTGTCAAAGATGAGTTGGTTGAGAAATTGAGGTTTTGCTTCTGGAATCTCAATTCCATTTCATTGGTCTATATGCCTGTTTCTGTACCAATACCAAGCTGTTTTGATGATTGTAGCTTTATAGTAAAGTTTGAAGTCTGGTAATGTGATGCCACCTGCTTTGGTTTGTTTTTTTTTTTTTTTGCTGAGGATTGTTCTGCCTATTCTTGGTCGTTTGTGTTTCCATATGAATTCCTGTGTTGTTTTTTTCTAGGTCTCAGAAGAATATTGCTGGTAATTTGATGGGTATTGCATTAAATCTGTAGATTGCCTTAGGTAAGATGGACATCTTCACAATGTCGATTCTTCCAATCCATGAGCATGGGGTATTTTTCTGCTTTTTGTGTCATCTTTGATTTCTTTGAGCAGTGTTTTGTAGTTTTCATTGTAAAGGTCTTTCACGTTTCTAGTTAGGAAGATGCCAAGGTATTTCATTTTTTTTGTGGCTATTGTGAATAGAATTGTGGTTTTTATTTGGGTTTCTGTTTGTTTATTATTGGTGTAAAGAAATGCGATTGTGTTTTGCACATTTATTTTATATCCTGAGGCTTTGCCAAAGTCCTTTATCAGTGTAAGGAGGTTTTTAACAGATTCTGTTGGTTTTCAAGGTACACAATCATGTCATCTGCAAAGAGAAGTTTGACTTCCTCTTTTCCTATTTGGATACCCCTGATTGCCTTCTCTTCTCTGATTGCTGTAGCCAGGACTTCCAATACTATATTGAACAGAAGGGGTGAAAGTGGTCATCCTTGTCTTGTTCCAGTTTTCAGGGGAAATGGTTCCAGTTTTTGTCCGTTTAGGAGTATGCTGGCTGTGGGTTTCTCGTAGATGACTTTTACTATTTTGAGGTATGTTCCCCGTATGCCTAGATGTTCAAGGGTTTTTATCAAGAAGGGGTGCTGGATTTTATCAGAAACTTTTTCTACATCTAATGATACAGTCATGTGGTTTTTGTTTTGACATGTTGATGTATTTAATTACATTTATGGTTTTATGAATGTTGAACCAGCCTTGTATCCCAGGGATGAAGCCTACTTGATCATGATGGATGATTTTTGAGATGTGTTGTTGAATCTGGTTCGCTAGGATCTTGTTGAGAATTTTAGCATCTATGTTCATCAAAGATATTGGCCTGTAGTTCCCTTTCTTTGTTGGGCCTTTACCTGGCTTGGGTGTCAAAGATATTGACCTGTACTTCTCTTTCTTTGTTGGGTCTTTACCTGGCTTGGGTATCAATGTGATGTTAGCTTCGTAAAATGATTTAGGGAGAGTTCTATCTTTCTCAATCGCCTGGAATACCTTTATTAGGATTGGTATCAGCTCCTCCTTAAATGTCTTGTAGAATTCTGCTGGAAAGTCATCTGGTCCAGAGCTTTTTTTGTAGGTAGTTTTCTTATTATGTAGTCAATTTCCTTGACTGTTATTAGTCTATTTAGGGTCTCAATTTCTTCTTGTTTCAACCTAGACAGATTATGTAATGACAAAAAGTTCTCCATTTCCAAAAGGTTTTCAAGTTTGTTTCCATACAAGTGTACATAGTAGTCTCTAATGATCTTTTGTATTTCTTCAGGATCAGATGTGACTTCATCTTTTGTGTTTCTGATTGTGTTTATTTAGACTTTTTCTCTCTTTTTCTTGGTCAGTCTAGCTAGGTGACCATCGATCTTGTTTATCCTTTCGAAGAACCAGCTTTTTGTTTCATTGATTTTTTTGTATTATCTTTTTGTCTTCTATGTCCTGAATTTGGGCTTTTATTTTCGTGAACTGGATTCTTCTGCTGAAATTAGGGTTTTTGTGATCTTGCTTTTCCAGCTTCCTTAGGTGGTTTGTTAGGCTGTTAATTTGTGATTCTTCCATTTTCTTCATGTGCATTTGTAGGGATATAAATTCCCCTCTCACTACAGCTTTCATGCCGTCCCAGAGATTTTGGTAAGATGTTTCTTCATTTTCATTTGTTTCCACGTATCTTTTAATCTCTGTTTTGATTTCATCATTGACCCAGGAGTTGTTTGGCATCATGCTATTTAGTGTCCACGTCTTTGTGGGTTTTGGGGGAATCTTGTTGGTGTTAATATTTCTTTTTATTCCACTGTGGTCCGAGAAGGTACATGGTAAAATTTCAGTCCTTTTAAATTTGCTTATGCTTGATTTATGGCCAAGTCTGTGGTCGATCTTAGAGTACGTTCCATGCAGTAATGAGTAGAATGTGTATTTTGTTGTCTTTGGATGGAGGGTTCTGTAGGTATCAATTAAATCCATTAGATCATGAGTCACATTGAGGTTTCGGATCTCGTTGCTGATTTATTGTCCTGATGATCTGTCAGACACTGCGAAAAGACTCCGGAATACAAACAATGAAGAGCCCCCAGAATGACTGGTCACATGCACCAAACCCAGACGTCAAGATATTAATAGGGAGAATTAAAAAAACTGAGAAGAGAGTGGGGTATTAAAGTCCCCAGCTATGATGGTTTTAGAGTCGATGTCTGTTTTTAGTTTACCTAGGAGCTGCTTTATGAAGGTTGGTGCGCCTGTGTTCAGTGCATATATGTTTAGGATGGATATTTCTTTTTTTTTTTTTTGAGTTGGAGTCTCACTCTGTCGCCCAGACTGGAGTGCAGTGGCCGCTCCCGGCCACCGCAGCCTCGACCTGCTGGGCTCCGGCGATCCTTCCGCCTCAGCCTTCCCAGTAGCTTGAATTACAGGCGTGCACTACCACACCCGGCTGATTTTTTGATTTATTGTAGAGATGAGGTCTCGCTGCCCAGGCAGGTCTCAAACCCGCGGTCTCAGGCAATCCCCTCACCTCAGCCTCCCAAAGGCACGGGATTATAGGCTGAGCCACCGAGCCCGGCTAGGATGGATATTTCTTGTTGATGGATTGAACCTTTTATCATTATGTAGTGGCCTTCTGTATCTTTTTAAATTTTTGACAGCTTAAAGGGCATTTTGTCTGAGATTAAGATCGAGACTCCTCCTTTCTTTTGTGTTCCATTCGCCTGAAAATTTGTTTCCCATCCTCTTACTTTGAGTCTGTGAGTGTCCTTTCTAGTGAGGTGAGTCTCTTGAAGGTAATAGACTGTTGCCTGGTGATATTTTATCCATTTTGCCATTCTATGTCTTTTCAGTGGTGCATTTAGTCTGTTCACATTCAAACTAATTATTGAAATGTGAGAGTTGATCCCTATCATAATGTTCTTACAGAGTTTTGTTCTTCCTGTTTGTGTGTTGTCTTTTTTTTGGTTTTAGAGTTGGATCATGTGTGTTTTTCATCTTTTGCCTGTACTCTTGTGAAGAATGTTGTTCTTTTTTCCTTTTCTTCTGTGTTTAATACTTTCTTAAGTGTTTCTTGTAGAGGTGGTTTGGTAGCAGCGTAGGTTCTTAGGGATTGGATATCTGGGAAAGATTTCAATTCTCCCTCACTGATGAAGCTTAGCTTGGCTGGGTAGGTTATTCTCGGATGAAATTGTTTATCTTTTAGAACTTTGAAGATAGGGCTCTAGCTCTCCTAGCCTGGAGGGTTTCTGTAGATAAATCTGCTGCTATTCTAATTGGTCTTCCCTGCTAGGTAGTCTGACTTTCTTCTCTTGTAGCCTTTAGGATTTTTTTCTTTTATGCCTACTTTGTTTAGGCAAATTATTATGTGTCTGGGAGTTGGTCTTCTCATTTGTTGTCTTGCAGGGGTTCTCTGAATCTCTTGTGTTTGGATTTTTTCATCATTGATGAGATGAGGGAAGTTTTCTTGAATGATTTCATGAAATGTTTGTTCCAGTGTGGCCTCTGTTTCTCTTTCTGCCTCAGAAAGGCCTGTTACTCTAGGTTCGGTCTCTTGAAGTGATCAGTCATCTCTGAAGGTTTTGTCATGTCTTTTTGAGCTTCTTTTCTATGCTTTTGACAGTTTGGGTTAGTTCTGTTTTGGTCTTCAAGCTCTGAGATTCTTTCTTCTGCTTGGCTGATTCTGCTTTCCATGCTTACTAGTCTGTTATTCATTTCCATCACAGTATTTTTTACTGCTGTTATTTCTGACATCAGCTCCTTCCTATTTTCCTCTTGTCTCTCCTCAGTTTTTTTAATTCTCCCTATTAATGTCTTGACGTCTGGGTTTGTTGCATGTGACCAGTCGTTCTGGGGGCTCTTCATTGTTTGTATTCCAGAGTCTTTTCTCAGTGTCTGATCTCCCAGGGGTCTGTGTGAGACCTATATTCTTCTTTTGGTTTTTCTTCATTTGTGCGGTTTTTTTCCCCCTCCCTACTTTTTCCTTCCATCCATGTCACTGTTTTCTTTAATTGTTATTCAGGGGTAGAGGGATTGCTTTTACTTCTGTTTGTTCAGTCTCTTGTTCTTCTTTATGTATGTCCTCTTACTTTGTTCAATTCTGGAGTTGCACTGTAGGTTGGGGGTAGTCCTTTTTTCAGTTTTGAGATTAACTTAAGAGGGGGAGCTGTGATTCAAAATCTATCTGCAGGTCCTGGTGTCCGCCGACAGGTGTATGGATAATCTGAAACCCACTTCCCACTGCCTTGGAATCTGTCCGTGCAGTGGGGCTGTAGGTTTACTCCCTGAAATAAAATGAGGTTAGCAGAGGGAAGAGAATGGAGCAGACATAGGGGGGTGGAGAGAGAGAGGAGTAAGGGGGGAAAACAGACGAGTGTATCGACAAATGGAGAGAGAGACCTAAACTGAAACAGGTAAAACAATAGACCACGGCTACAGACTAACCAGCTCCCATACAAAAAAAATTAAAACATACAGTGATGCTAACATACAAGCTAACCAACCACCATATTGGTGTGCTGTTCCTCTATACAAAGACATGGCTTACGGAGAGGAGAAAAGAAGAACAGGAAGAGAAAAAAGCGGGGGGGACAAAACAGTAGGACTAGAATCGAGTCATTAAACTAGCAGAACCAATCGAGCACTCTCGAGACTTTTCGTTTAAGTCCAGTGTCCTTTCAGCTCTGATTTCTAGCTGTCTTCTCAAGCTGGAAAATTAGTTCACAGTTAGGGTCAGTTGTCTCTTGCCTGCTGTGAAGGACAGTTCAGATCACCCTCTGGCCTGGTCTGTTTTTCAAGCTTGTTTGTCCCGTTTCGGTGCTGTTACGTTGAATCGCCAGCAGGTGGTGCTATCTCAGTTGCTCACCCCAGAGGGGGTGGAGCCCGACAGGAGCTGGGCAGAGGCCCAAGATGGGAGCCTGCCTCAGGGCACACGAGAGGAGACCCGTGACCGGCAGGGTAGCACGGTGGCAGCAGAGGTGGCAGCGACCCCAGCAGATCTTGCCTGCTGGGGCTTCAAGGACTGAAGTCATCGATCGCCTCAGGCACGGGTGGCGCGATGCGCTATGGCAGCCTCGGAGGCCGCGGCGGCGCCGGTGGCTGCAGCGTCTGTCCAGACCGCCGCAATGCCCCAGGGGTGGCAGCGGCGAGCTCCGTGTGAAGAGCAGCCTGCCGACGTTGGGACCCGCGTCCTCTGGGAGAGAGCCAGAGACCCTCTGCGTTCTCCTTTGCAGAGGGCCTCGTAGACGGGCTGCCCTGTCGCCATCTTGCTGCAAGTCCTTCTGACTTTCAATGCAAATTTAGGATTACAAAGTCTTTGCACAGCTTGTTTGATTGTATATTTGTATCTTTTTCTCTAATGCTAATGATCTTGATTCCTAACACACCGTTGACATAATTCTTTTTTTTTTTTTTGAGTTGGAGTCTCACTCTGCTGCCCAGACTGGAGTGCAGTGGCCACTCCCAGCCACCGCAGCCTCGGCCTGCTGGCCTCCGGCGATCCTTCTGCCTCAGCCTTCTGAGTAGCCGGAATTACAGGCATGTGCTACCACGCCCGGTCGATTTTTGATTGATTGTAGAGATGAGGTCTCATCAAGTTGTCCAGGCAGGTCTCGAACCCGCAGGCTCAGGTAATCCACTCACCTCAGCCTCCCAAAGCATGGGATTACAGGCTGAGCCACCGAGCTCAGCCAATTCTTTTCTTTCTTTACATACACACACACACATGCTCACTGACACACATAATGGTGTTTAAACTCCATGTGTATGCTGTCAAAAAAAACTATGTAATTATAAGTAATAACTGTGACTTATGTCTCACATGATTGATGAAACTCATACAAAATGTTTTTTATTCTTTTTGCTTATAATTGCCTGGCTGTTTGGGCTCTTTTTTGCTTCCGTATGAATTCAAACATTGTTTTTTCTAATTTTGTGGAAAAAGGATGCTGGTAGTTTGATAGAGGTTGTCTTGAATCTGTAGTTTGCTTTGGGCAGTATGGCATTTTTACAATATTGATTCTTCCAACTTATGATCATGAACTGTTTTTCCATTTGTTTGTGTCATCTTCAATTTCTTTCAGCAGTGTTTTATAGTTCTTATAGTAATCTTTCATCTCTGGTTAGATATATTTCCAAGGATTTTGTGTTTGGCTATCATAAGTGGGATTGTATTCTCTTTTTTGTTTGCTTTTTTGAGTTGGAGTCTCACTCTGTCGCCCAGATTGTCGCCTCGACCTGCTGGGCTCTGGCAATCCTTCCAAGTAGCTGGAACTACAGGCGTGCACTACCACGCCCGGCTGATTTTTAATTTATTGTAGGGATGAGGTCTCGCCAAGTTGCCCAGGCAGGTCTCGAACCCGCGGGCTCAGGCAATCCACTCACCTCAGCTTTTCAAGGCGCGGGATTACAGGCTGAGCCACCAAGCCCAGCTGGGATTGTATTCTTGATCTGGTTCTTAGCTTGAACGTTGTTGGTGTACAGAAATGCTACTGATTTTTGAACATTGATTTTGTATCCTGAGACTTTACTAAGTCACTTATCAGGTGTAGGAGACTTCTGGTGTAATCTTTAGAGTTTTCTAAATATAGAATCATATCGTCTGCAGAGAGGGATAATTTAACTTCCTCTGTTCCTATTTGGATACCCTTTATTTCTTTCTCTTTCCTGGTTGCTCTGACTAGGACTTCCAGGACCTTGTTAAATAGAAGTGGTGAGAGTGGACATTCTTGTCTTGTTCTAGTTCTTAGGGGCATGCATCCAACTTCTGCCCATTCAGCATGGTTCTGGCTCTGTATTTGCCATAGATGGCTGTTATGATTTTGAGGTATGTTTCTTTGATGCCTAAATGGTTGAGAATTTTCATCATGAAGGGACATTAGATTTTTATCAGATGCTTTTTCTGCATCTCTTGAGGTGATCATGTGGTTCTTGTTTTTAATTCTGTTTATGTGGTGCATTGTAGTTTTTTTTTGTCTTTGGGTTGTATCCTAGTAGGCATATATCATCAAATTATTGTCTTAAAGTCATTCAAAATCTTCATATGATAATGCTACTAACTTAATACGCAGCTAAGGAAGTTAATTTGTTTCATTTGTTTTCAGGCTTGGAATTTTTTTACATTGAATTTTCATTTTGTCTTAGACTTTTTTTTTTTATTTGGGCTTTCACTCTGTTGCCCCGGCTGGAGCGCAGTCACATAATCACGGCCACCGCAGCCTCAACCTCCTAGGCTCAGGCGGTCCCCCTGCCTCAGTCTCCTGAGTAGCTGGGAATATAGGCATCACTTTCAGATAATTTTGACTTTTTTGTAAAAGCGGGATCTCGCTATGTTACCTCGGCTGGTTGTGTTATACTTTCATGAAACATTTGCATGTTTCTGAATCAAATCTACAAAATAAGGTATATCTGAAAGCGACCAGCTCCTGCCTCCTGTTGCCTCTCCTCCCGTAAGTAACCCTTTTAATAAATGCTCTCTCGTTTGTATGTCACATGTATTTGTGCTCTCTGTCCTTGGGTAAATGGCTACGTACTGTCACACTTCTCCATACGCTGTCTTTTAAACTCAACAACATGCCCGTGTTACCATTCCAAGCAGTGTGGAAAAATGCTCTTCATTTCTGTCTTCAGCTGCGTCGTGCAGATGCACCGTAGCTGTTTGGCCAGTCCCGTTAGTGACCGTTTGCATTGTCTCCAGACTTTTACTGTCACAAACATGTTGCAGGAACTTGCTGTGCTCGTGGCCTTTTTTATTAAATGTGTGTTGGAATAGATTCATAAACTGTGGGCTGCTGGCTCAAAGGATAAGTGCATACCGCACTGCTCTTGTGGTTAGAGAAGACATCAGATCACTTTGTTCAGACCTGACTGAGAAAGACATTGGGAATGCACTTACCTTTCCTATTTTGACTTCACGTTGAACATGCCTTCCACCTGTGTATAAGATGACATCCTATTCAGATACTTGTCAAACACCACTGTGGACCATTACGGCCTTACCTTGCTTTGGGGTTTATATATTCTGAGTTGGAAGCGGTAATGTTTGGGTTAGAAAGCATAGTCTATCAGATCCAAAAGGAAATAAACGAGGAAAACGTGTTACTTCACAAATGAATGTTTTCGTGCACTCTTTGGAAACAGGAAGTTTCTTGACTTCAGAGGAAAAGATGGAACACAGTTTCCTCTGTTGACCCCATTCTTGTGGGGAATGCAGAATTGATTGTCAGTAAGTAAAGCTACTGAAGTAACCATTCGAGTCATCTAAATTTCCTGTAGTTTGTGTGTCCTGGGACTTTAGACTCTCCAGCTTGGGAGTTCTTTGGTGCTTGTTGACGCTGCTTCCTTATCACCGGTAGCACAACTTAAAAACAGAATATTTCAGGTTTTTACACTCTTGCATTAAGTAGGTTTCATTCACATTCACATTAAGAGCAAATTTAATTATTATGCTGCTCTGCCTTTTGGAAAAAAGCGGGGTAATATTTGTAGTATCATAGTGTAAGTTATTAATTTGATTAAAAATGCAAATTATCAAATAATTTTGCTGCTTTTCAATCTGAATACTGAGTATACCTGGGGCCCTTCTTGAGTTATATTTTCTGTAAGCTCTCCCTAAAGTGGCAAGAGGTTACTCATATAATTTGAGGTTTTTCACAAAATGTTAACTTGTTATGCTTAATTAACAGTATAGGCCTACTAATGCATTGATAATTAAAAGTTACCATTTTAGTTCTAATTATGTGTATGTGTACTTCAAATTATAATCCTGCTTTAAAGTTTCACAGCAGTTTTTGTTGTTTTTAAAATTTTTATCTAATTTTTAAAACTTTTAACTGTTTCTTCTCAAATTCAAAATTATAGCTTAACAAAGAGGAGAGATTATTCTAAGCTTAAAGAAGACAGATAATGACCAGATTCAATGACTGAGTCTTGTTTTACTCCTGATAGATCAGCTAAAAAGAACATTTTTAGACAATTGAGGAATTTTGAGTCTTGCCTGGTTACTAAATGATACTGCAGAATTGTTGTTAATGTTAATAATGCAATGCCCACCATGCCCAGCTAATTTTTTGATTTATTGTGGAGATGAGGTCTCGCCAAGTTGCCCAGGCTAGTCTTGAACCCGTGGGCTTAGGTAATTCTCTCACCTCGGCCTCCCAGAGTGTTGGGGTTATAGGCATGAGTCACCGCACTGGCCAGTGGTGCAGTATTTTAAAAAGTAACTTAAAATTACACATCTTAAAGTACAAAAAAATAGGTTTTTTTGTAAAATAATTCAAACAGTGCAGAAGAGTATAACGAAAAAAAATGGCTGAGCATGGTGGCTTATGCCTGTAATCCCAGTACTTTGGGAGGCCGAGGCAGGAGAATCACTTGAGCCCAGGAGTTTGAGACCAGTCTAGGTAACATTGAGAGTTTGTCTCTACAAAAAAATTTTTTTTAAATATTAGCCAGGTGTGGTGGCACATGCTTGCAGTCGCAGCTACTCAGGAGGCTGAGGCAGAAGGTTCGTCCAAGCCTAGGAGGCTGAGGCTGTGGTGAGCTGCCGTGATTGTGCCACTGCACGCCAGTCTGGGTGACAGAGCGAGACCCTGACTCAGAAAAAAGAAAGCTACAAGTACACAGCAATATTGGTAATATACCACCATTTTTGTTTTATTCTGACACATTTCACAGTGGTTACTTCTGGAGAGGCGAAGTAGATGATGAGGGGGTTAGAGAGGCTTTTCCCCAAATGCACCTTTTGTGTTGGGTCTGCATCACGTGACTGTGTCTCTCCTCAGATAAACGGCAACAGTGTTATTGTTGTTTTCTCTTCCCTTCTCCCCCTTCGTGTCCGCAGAACCTTGTCTGCCTTAGCCCACTGGTCGGCCATCTTCAGCGACACACCGTATCTTCCACTCTTGGCATTTCCGTTTGTAAAATTGTTCCAGAACAACCAGCTCATCTGCTTTGAAGTTGTTGCTACTCTCATAAGTAAGTAAGTAGTTAATGAAGTATGGAATCAAGAATGGAGCTGTTTGCATTTTCCTGGTGCCTTTGTACCTTTGCAACACTTGTTAGTAGATTTCTCTACTTTTAAGTCAAGAAAGTGTAAAACAGTCAGGTACAGAACGTAAAATGGACAATTGAAGCATTTATATGTAAACCTTTTTATTTAGAAGAAAATGTCGTCATTAAGTTCTGGAAGCGCTTGTCATATGCTGGACTTTGTTAGTAAGAATGAAGCGGACCTTTCTCACACTGAAAGTCGGTTGTTCCTCAGGGGATTGCTGTAAGTGTGTGAAGCACCCAGCACACAGGGCCTGTCGCTGAGTTCCCAGGTACTGGCCACTGTCCACCTTCTCACCATCCGCGACTAGCATCTGTTGAGCACTTTCTGTGTACCAGGCACCATTCCCAGACATTCCACCATTGTTAGCTCATCGTATCCGCACAGCCCTCTCGTGTGGTGGGTGTTGGTGTTCCCTGTCACAGATAGGGAGCCTGAGGCACGGAGAGCATGTGGTCCGGGCAGAGCAGGCGTTTGGAGCCAGGCCCGACTCCGCTGGGGTGCTCTCTCCCTCCGTCACTTACCCTGAAAAGCAAGTCATTATTAGTAAAATGAGATCTGTTAGGCTGGACCCACATCGTAGCTTGGTTCAACAGAAATATTCTATTTTATTTGTATATATTTAAATCACTTAATGTGTTTTTCTTATACAAAGGAGATGGACATCATTTAATTACAATGACTAAAATTCTGAAAAGTAGAAATTTTTAAAAGTTTCAAGCATATATATTATAAATGTTTTAGTGTATTTCTCTCTGCATTTTTTTGTTTTATTGCATGTTCTTGTTTTGACAGTTTTGGGCTGATCACTGGAAAAATCTGAAAAATATGCAAAAGAAAAATTAACTAGCGTTTCTCTTCCCCGTAGATAATCTTTGATAGCATATTGATGAATTTCTTATAAGAACATTTCTTCCCAGATCATTAAATATTCTTGAAAGACATAATTTATTGCCTGCATAATATATAGTTATGCCACAGTTTATCTCTTTCCAACTGCAAGATTTCTATTTTTTTAGGTTTTCCAGTCTTTTTTTGTTATTATACTACTTTTATGTAATGGTGTATACATATTCCTTATTTTTATAAATTTCATAAACATTCTCATTGACGATAACATCCCATAATGTGCATGTACTAATTTAATCTTATATTGTTGGATATTTAGATTGTTTCTAATTTTACCTATTGATGACAGAAAAAATCCAAAATCTGCCAAAATATGTTTGCAGAGGTTTATTCTAAGCAAATGTGAGTGACCTAGGCACATGGCCCACTCCACGTGGACCCGAGGACACATGACCATGGTGCTTGAACTGCAGCTAAACGTAAATCAGTACACGTAAAGTTGACACTGGCTGGACCTGGAAAGGCAGGATGTCGCCAGGCAGGGGCTTACCGGTAGATTCGGAGATTCCAACTGGCCGTCGGTAGAAAGACCTGGGCTGTGTCTAAAGAATCTGAAATCAGTAAAGAAGCGCAGGCTCTAGGATGTGAGGGTTCTGGAAGGCCAGGCTCTGACGTGTACATGAGGCCTCCGAGTGGCGGGCCTTGGGGGTTGTGTGGATGAGGCCCCTGGGTCATGGGCCTTGGAGCGCCTCGGCGTAGTCCTAGGAGGTGTTCTCGACAGGTGCACATTTACCCAAGCGCCGACTTTGCAGGGCCACTTCCAGATATGTCAGACATGCTTCGGGGCAAAGTGTCCTGATCTCCTTCAGGGCCTGCTCTCATGGGACACTGCTCCAGAGTCAGGCTGGAATTCAGTATCTTGCTGCCACAGAGTCTGTGTGGTCAGTCTTACAATCTCTGTTTTAATGTTGATGGTGGTCAGTTGTGCCTAAAACTCCCCAAAGGAGTGGGTATAATAAGGCTTGTCCAACCTCCTTTGCTATCCTGACCTGGAATGTAGTTTTTCAGGTTTCCCTCCGCCCAAAGATTTCAGTCTGTTGGTTAGGTGGCATGAAATTTTATGTTTGCTTCACACTTTTTTTTTGAGACAGGGTCTCACTCTGTCTCGTAGACTGGAGTACAGTGACATAATCATGGCTCACCGCAGCCTCGACCTCCTGAGCTCAGGCAGTGCTTCCCCCTCAGTCTCCTGAGTGGCTGGGACGACAGGCACGCGCCACTATGCCTGGCTGATTTTTTTGTTCTTTGTAGCGATGGGGTTGAGGGCTCCCTGTGTTGCCCAGGCTGGTCTCAAACTCCTGGCCTCAGGTGATCCTCCCGCCTCAGCCTCCCAAAGTATGGGGATTACAGGTGTGAGTCACGCGCTTGGCCCTGGCTTATATTATTGAAACTAACAATGTTATCACCGTTTTTGCATATAAATATTTATAATAATTTCTTCTGAGTATATTCCCAGAATTGCTCTTATTAGGTAATAAAGCATGAATAATTGATTTAAAAGGGTGGTACTAGTTTACCCCGCCAGTAGTATTAAGTGTTTTAAAAGGAACAGAAACACAGTAACAAACAGACAAACAATCCAATCTAAAAATGAGCAAAGGTCTCGGGTAGACATTTCCCCATAGAAGATATACAAATGACTAAAAGCACATGGCCAGATGTTCAGCACTGTTAGTTATCAGGGAAATGCAATTCAGAAGCACAGTGAGATACCATTTCATACCAACTGGGATGGCGGTCAGTAAAAAATAATAGTAAGCGTTGGTGAGCATGTGGGAGAATTGCAAGCTTCATGCTTGTCTGGCGGGAATGTCCAGTGGGACTGCTGACGTGGAAAGCAGTTTGGCCTGTCCTCGAACAGCGGGGCAAACTGCCATACAGCTCCGCCGTCTCGCTCCTAGGCCTAGACCCAAAGACTTGGAAACAGGCGCAGGCAGGTACTTGTGTGTGAATGTCCACAGTGCTGCCATTCCCGACAGCCAAAAGGTGGACCTAATCTAGGTGTCCATTAACTGACGACGGATCAACAAGATGTGGTGTGTACTACAGTGAGATATTATTCAATCCTCGGGAGAAATGAAGTTCTGATGCATGCTAGCTGCAACATGGGTGAACCTTGAAAACATTAGGCTTAGTGAAGTGAGCCAGACCCAAAGGGACAGAAACTGTCCACTTATGTGAAATATCTCAAGCGGGCAAACTCCTAGACCCGGGGCTAAGTAGATCAGAACTCACAGGGGCCGGGGAAGTGGGAAAGGGGACGAGGGGCTGCGTGCTGGTAGCATGGCTTTCTGTTTGGGGGGGTTAAAGGAATTTTGGCTGACACTGTGGACGTTTTTATTTTTTTTGAGTCGGAGTCTCACTCTGTCCCCCAGTCCACCACAGCCTCAACCTGCTGGGCTCAGATGATCCTTCTACCTCAGCCTTCCAAGTAGCTGAAACCAGAGGCGTGCGCCATAGCCCGTGGCTAATTTTTTGATTTATTGTAGAGATGAAGTCTTGCCAAATTGCCCAGACTGGTCTCGAACCCCTGGACTCAGGCAATCCTCTCACCTGTGCCTCCCAAAATACTGGCATGACAGGCGTGAGCCACCGCGTCTGGCTTTATTTTTATTTTTGATTTGGATTCTCATTCTGTCACCCAGACTGGAGTGCAGTGGCATGCTTAAGGCTACCACAGCCTCAACCTGCTGGTCTCAGGTGATCCTTCCGCTTCAGCCTTCCAAGTAGCTGGAACCACAGGCACACTCCACCATGCTCGGCTGACTTTTTGATTTATTGCAAAGATGAGGTCTTGCCATGTTGCTCAGGCTAGTCTTGAACCCCTGAGCTCAGGCAGTCCTTCGCCTCTGCCTCCCAAAGTGTTGGGATTACAGGCGTGAGCCACCCTGCCTGGCCTCTGTGGATGTCATTAATGCCTCTGAATTATACACTTAAAAATGGTTAAAGGGAGCCGGGCTCGGTGGCTCAGCCTGTAATCCCGTGCCTTTGGGAGGCTGAGGTGAGTGGATTGCCTGAGCCCGCGGGTTCGAGACCCGCCTGGGCAGCAAGACCTCATCTCTACAATAAATCAAAAAATCAGCCGGGCGTGGTAGCGCTTGCCTGTAATTCTGGCCACTTGGAAGGCTGAGGCGGAAGGATCGCCGGAGCCCAGCAGGTTGAGGCTGCGGTGGCCGGGAGCGGCCACTGCACTCCAGTCTGGGTGACAGAGTGAGACTCCAACTCAAAAAAAAAAAAAATGGTTACAGGGGCAAATTGCATGTTTTACCATTTTACTATAATACAGAAACCAAGTATAGCTAGTTTAGATAGACATACAGAACTAAGTTTTTTTTCCTAGTAAAATCTTGTTGTATAGCTAAAATATGATTATATACTGAGGAAGCTGATTTTCTTTTCTGAACAAACATGCCTGAAACTTAATCTGGGAGACGATTGTTTCCTCTGTGATGGTCAGCATGCATAGCTGCGGATTTGTATCAGGAGTCTCGAGTTGGCTTACTCAATAAGCAGTTGTCAGGAGTGACATGACAGAGCAGAGCAAGCCGGGCCATTCCTATGGCTGCTGCAGGACTTGGAGCTCCACCCACAGGTGACAGCAACAAGGCACCGGTGTTTCCTACAGAAAAGGAACTAAACATAGTCTAAGGTGGCCCTGAGAAGCCCGGAGGCGAACTGTCATCACACGTGCTCTTTGTGCGAACTTGAGAGAAGAGCCCAAGGAGCATCGCCCAGACGCTCCAGTCACCTTCTGGGCTTCCTAAGAAATGCTCAGCCTGTAATCCCGCGCCTTTGGGAGGCTGGGGTGAGTGGAATGCCTGAGCCCGCGGGTTCGAGACCCGCCTGGGCAGCGAGACCTCATCTCTGCAATAAATCAAAAAATCAGCCGGGCGTGGTAGCGCGCGCCTGTAATTCCGGCTACTGGGAAGGCTGAGGCGGAAGGATGGCCGGAGCCCAGCAGGTCGAGGCCGCGGTGGCCGGGAGCGGCCGCTGCACTCCAGTCTGGGCCACAGAGTGAGACTCCAACTCAAAAAAAAAAAAAAAGAAATGCTCAGAGAGGCGCAAGGCCAGATCCGCTGGAGAGAACGCAGAGGTCGAAGAGGGGCAAAGGCAGAAATGCCTGCTGTGGAAGAGGCGTCAACCCCTCCCTCCCTCCCAGAGGAAAGCCCAGAAGCCCACCAGGCCTCCCTTGACCTTTTTCCTGTTCTACTTCAAGTCAGAGGAGAACGTCTGGCCTGTCCCTTGGTGGCGTCGCAGGGAAACTGGGCGGGGGTGGAGTGACACTGCCGCAGAGCTACCGGCAGCTGTCCAGAGAGAAGGCGCGAGGCTGGATGAAGGGCTGGGAAGGGGTGTCGCTGCGGGCTCAAAGCAGCGGCAGACTGAGCGAGGAGAACGGAGGGCGGGGGAGAGGGTGAGGGTGAGTGAGTGGGTTCTAGCTGGTTTTCTCTTGCATCTCACACCCTTCCTCACAGCTCCTTTTAAAGGAAAGAATGGAAGTGCAAGGCTTCCATGACTACACCATGACTACATGGTGTCTGTTTTTTAGAGTCAGCACACACTGCTGCATGTGTCTTTAGATAGCCCTGTTCTGGTGGTATTTTCAGTAACCTGGTACTGTGGACCAGGTACTCGCCTTGCCTGGTGCAATCTGGGGGTTATAAATTGACACGGGGAATTCCAGCCATCGCGCAGCCTTTTCCAGGCCCAAAACAACCGCAGCTGCTGCTCCCGGCATGGTGATCCTTGCATATGTTGCATCCTCCCTTGACTCTACAGCGATCACGAAGAGACAGCAAGATGTGCTTGGTTTCTTAGAAGCCAACAAAATAGGGTTTGAAGGAAAAGATGTTGCAGCCAATGAAGAGAATCGGAAGTGGATGAGAGGAAACATACCTGAAAATAGTCGACCAGACACAGGGTATCCCCGGCCACCTCAGATGTTCAATGAAAGCCAGCACTGTGGGAACTGTGATGCCTTCTTTGAAGCCAGAGAAGATAATGCAGCATATGCCTTTTTAGGCTTGACAGCCCCTCCTGGTTCAAGGGAAGCAGAAGCCCAAGCAAAGCAGCCAGCATAATCTTTAAGGATTCTGCCTTAAGCATCCTGAGTCTCTGTTGCTTTCATAAACTAGCAGAATCATCTTGGCTTCAAAAGATATCTTGGCTTAATGTCGACATGATAGAGTAGTTGGTGTTTTCGCATGCAAATAATACAAATGAATGCATAATTAAATATAAGCTTTATGGTGAGGAGAATGGGAGATGAACATAAAATTTTAAGTAGATATCATAGATACTGTTATCTGCCAAGGCATTTTATGTACTTCAATAAAGAAAACACCTTTTTGTTATTACTGCAACTTAAGTATATCTGCACCTCAACATTTAAAAATTTTAAAAGAAGAGAGACAAAGAGCAAGAGAGAGAAAAATAATGTGTCTCTTATTCTCAAATTGCCTCATTAATTTTAGTGAAAAAGAATATGTACCTTTTTGAAGTGCTGTTTTTGTGATTATGAAGTACTTGCAGGTAATGTTTATGATACATTAAACATTGTACTCTTCCGTGGTAATTATAACATTCCCGTTCTTTTGTAGATGAAGCTTCTGTGTACTGAGCCCTAAGTTTTCCAGGCTTGTAAATGTAGCCTTTCATTGCATAGTTCAGTGATTAGAATAGATGACTTTCCACAAAGAAAAAGCAGTGGATGCATACAGTTGACAAGTTCCTTGTTTAACCACACCACACAGCTTTGATAGAATCATGTTCTAACTTGTTTGCCTCAGTGAAATCAGAATGTGTATATTATGGAAATGGGGTGGCGAATTAGTTTAAAATGGCATCCTCTTGCAAGAACTCAGACTTGTAATTAACTATTGTAAAATAAGTTGACAGTCATTGTTCAAGATCAGTTTTCCTTGGGATTTTGCTAAGATAAGTTTTAGCGTTTCTCCCTTTTTTTTTTTTTTTTTGAGTTGGAGTCGCACTCTGTCACCCAGGCTGGAAGTGCAGTGGCATGCTCACGGCCACCCCAGCGTCGACTTGCTGGGCTCTGACTATTCTTCCACCTCTGCCTTCCGAGTAGCTGGAGCCACAGGCGCATGCCATCATGCCCAGCTATTTTTTATTTTATTGTAGAGATGAGGTCTCGCCTAGTTGCCCGGGCTGGTCTCGAACCCGCAGGCTCAGGCAATCCACTCGCCTCAGCCTCCCAAAGAACTGGGATTACAGGCTGAGCTACCAAGCCCGGACCGTATGAATTTTAATAGGTATGAAGAGATTGGCATGTTAACATTGATTACATTTAATAAAGACTTAAATGGAGGCCTTTTTTGGTTTTGGTTGTGGTTTTTGAGTCAGGATTTCACTGTCACCCAGGCTGCAGTGCAGTGGCACAGTCACGGCTCACTTGACTTCTTGGACTCAGGCTATCTTTCCGTCTGAGCCTCCTGAGTAGATGGGACTACTAGTGTGTGCCACCACACCTGGCTTATTTTTTTAATTTACTGTAGAGACAGGGTTTTGCCTTGTTGCCCAGGCTGCTCTCAAACCCCTGGGCTCAGGCAGTCCTCCTGCCTTGGTTTCTCACACTGCCGAGATTGCTGGCTGGCATGAACTACAGAGCCCAACCTGAGGACCATTTTTAAAAAGATTTTGTTAATCAAGAGAGAAAAGGAACAGGAGCCAGCAGGAGCCCTTAACCAGGAATGCTTTGGGAAGCTGTGTTTGTTTTAATGGGTGTCTTCTCATTGATTACTCTGAAGAAATCTGCAGTTTCTGTGAACCTAGGGATACTATGTTAATATGGTGGAATTTCAAAATCTATTGTTCTAGAACTTAAAGAGTTATATTTTCTCTTATTTATTCATGGACATATTAAAGACATAAAGAGTGAATATATTTTAAAATGACAAAATCCTTTGATAATGTAGAAAGATATTTAAAGATCAATTTTTTTTTTCCTTCATAGTCAATTGGTGTCAACACTGGTTTGAATATTTTCCTAATCCTCCCATCAATATTCTTAGCATGATAGAAAACGTTTTGGCATTTCATGACAAGGAACTGCTACAGCACTTCATAGATCATGATATCACTTCCCAGGTAAGGCGTGTAAGGTTTTTAGAGTAACATAACTTATTTTGGAAGCTGACCTTGGTTCTGACATAAATACAGCCATAAGTACAACCTCCTTCAATATTTTCTTGGAGTATGTAAAGAGCATCTTACATTTTGTATTTTTAACAGTCTTTCATTCTTTCTCCTCATTAAACTGCCTTCCTGAAAGTCTGTAAAGAAGGGTCCAAATTAAGGTAGTTCTTTTCATAATTATGTATTTAGTGTAATGATTTCATAGCCTAAATCATATGTAAGAATATTACCAATGGCTCTGTTTTGACTTTCCCCTAGAAATCCACCAAGCTTTCCCTGTGTATTTTAGCTGTATGCCTGGCCGCTCCTTGAGACGGTGTTCTCAGAAGTGCTGACGCGGGAGGAGTGGCTGAAGCTGTTCGATAACGTCTTTTCCAACCATCCCGCCTTCCTCCTGATGACTGTTGTAGCCTACAGCACCTGCTCCAGGGTGCCTCTGCTTAGCTGCAGGCTCCAGGACGATTTTGAGGTAAAGATCTCATTCCTAAGGGGAGGGTCGCACATTCCAGATACTTCAGTTGAAACTCTGTTTGCATGTTGAATGCCTTCTGTATGTCAGGCACTGGGCTAGGTGGTAGGAACACAGTGGTTAACCAGGTGGGCCACTCCTGCCCCTGTCCAGTGTGTAGACAGTTAGACAGGCAGTTCGAGCAGCGAGTTGACTTACAGTCAGAGCTTCTGAAAAGAATCAAGTCATATTGGAGTTCTGTGCTTTTTGCCTTTTCAAAGGACGTTTTAACAATTGAGCTGGATGCAGTGGCTCGCGCCTGTCATCCCAGCACTTTGGGAGGCAGAAGCGAGAGGATTGCCTGAGCCCATGGGTTTGAGACCAGCCTGGGCAACTTGGCAAGACCTCATCTCTACAGTAAATCAAAAAAATTAGCTGGGCGTGGTGATGTGTACCTGTGGTTCCAGCTACGTGGAAGGCTGAGGTGGAAGGATCGCCTGACCCCAGCAGCTTGAGGCTGCAGTGGCCATGAGCGTGCCATTGCACTCCAGCCTGGCGACAGAGTGAGACTCTGGCTCAAACAAACAAACAAAAAAACAGTTGAGAGGTTGTTTATTCTGTACATGATCTTATCCATGACCCACCTTGTCTGAGACAGTCTGGGTGTTTATTACAGGTACAGATGGTAACTGGAAGCCTTTTGAGGCTTGGCAGGAAAGCGACTAGAAGAAAGCTTTAGAGGTGCTTCTCAAAAGGAGACGCTTTTTGGTAAACCGGAAGCGTTAGCTGGGTTTTGTTATGTGTGACTTACTTGGTGATTCCTCTCAAATTAAGTTTTATTCTTACTTTAGGTCACAGGTAGTTAGTTGTATGCATTTTCGAATTTGGATCTGCTAGCCGAACAAGATAATGTGGAAACATTTCAGTATTTTAAAGAGTCAAGCTAATTTATTTTCAAAGGCAAATTTATTTTATAATTTATTTATGTTAGATTTCAAAGGGAAAAAAGATCCAAGTAGAATGAGATTGTTTCATTGTTGAAACATTATTTTTCTGTTGTAATGGAAGCCTTCATTTTGAGCTAAAGTGTAAAGTTTTATTTCAGAATTTTATGTGATTGTGAAATTGTATTACATTGTGAAAATAGGAAATATGTCTTCATTTTTAAAACTTGGGTTAAGAGAATGCCTCCATGAATTTGTAGAAAAAATATATTTTTAAAGATAAATTCACATTTATGTTTTTAAATTCTTGTTTTAATTCTACCTAATAACTGCTCTGTTAGGTAAATCTCGGTTTAAACACCAAGTTTTCTTACAGTATTTCTTTCACCACCGGAATAACCTGGATATAAATGTTGTGATTAGAGAAGTTTATCATCTCATGGAGACCACGCCTACTAACATTCATCCAGGCAGCATGCTTGATGCTTTTGTTGCACTGACAAAAGGACAATATCCAGTGTTTAATCAATATCCAAAGTTTATTGTGGACTATCAGACACAGGAACGAGAAAGAATAAGGAATGATGAACTGGATTACTTAAGGGAGAGGTAATTATGGAACAGTTTTTTTTGTTAGAAATGAAATCTGTTATAAACATTAATGAAAATACTTGTACGTTATGAAGTATCTGTGTAAAACCAGAGTTTGAAGGCTGGAAGTATTGCCTGAGCCTGCGGGTTCGAGACCAGCCTGGGCAACTTGGCGAGACCTTGTCTCTACAATAAATCAAAAATTAGCTGGGCATGATAGCGCATGCCTAGAGTTCCAGCTACTTGGAAGGCTGAGGCGTAAGGATCGCCGGAACCCAGCAGGTCGACAGTGGGGTGGCCGTGAGCATGCCATTACACTTGAGCCTGGGCAAAGGAGTGAGACTCCAACTCAAAAAAAAAAGGTCGTTAATTCTTGCCTATGGAAATAAAACTTCATTGCACATTGATCAGGTGTACATTGTGTGTTTTGGTCGTTACTGGAACTAAGTTACTCGGCTTTCTTGTTTGCATTTTCGAAGTGGTAATGATTCTCTACTTAAGGCAGACGGTTGAAGACTTGCAGGCCGAAGTGGACCAGCAGAGGGCTGAAGACGAGGCCTGGTGCCAGAGGCAGGAGCTGCTGCGGAGAGCCGAGGAGGCGAGACGGGAGGTCCTCCTGCAGGAGGCGGGGAAGATGGCGCAGCAGAGGCAGAGGCATGTCTCCCCTCGTCCCCAGGCCTGGACACGGCAGCTTGTAGCGTCGTGATTTCCTGTCATTGCTTTCACTCGAGGGGCAGCGCTGTGTATAGAATTTCCCAGCCATCGTATTTCCATTAAACCTTATTTAAGTCAATAAAAAGACCCTCTAGCCAGGCGCCGTGGCTCACGCCTGTAATCCCACTACTTTGGGAAGTCGAGGCAGGAGAATTGCTTGAGCACAGGAGGTCAAGACCAGCTGCGGCAGCACAGCGAGACCTTATCTCTACAAAAAATGGAAAAGTTAGCAGGGCTTGGTGGCATATGCCTGTGGTCCCAGCTTCTCAGGAGACCAAGGCAGAAAAGTCACCTGAGTCCAGGAAGTCAGGCTGTGGTGAGCCATGGCTGTGCTCCTGCATTCCAGCCTGGGTGACAGAGCAAGACCCCAGCTCAAAAAACACACAAACAAGAATACCTAAAAGCAGCGGTCCCCAGCCTTTTTGGCATCAGGGACCATTTTCGTCTAAGCTTTTCCACGGACCAGAGGGAGAGGATAGGGATGGTTCAGAATGATTCAATCACGTGACATTTATTGTGTACTTTATTTCTATTATTATTACACTGTAGTACATAGTGAAATAATTCTACAGCTCGCCATTGAAAAAAGAGGCACAGATGGAAGTGAAAAATAAAATAACAGGTAGACTTAGGGCCTACCACCAGATGCAGCTGTACAACTAAAGCTGCATCTGGTGCATACCAACTCACCCACCAGTTCCTGAAAGGGTTTTGACAGGCCGGGCTCGGTGGCTCAGCCTGTAATCCTGCGCTTGGGGAGGCCGAGGTGAGTGAATTGCCTGAGCCCATGGGTCGAACCCGCCTGGGCAACTTGGTGAGACCTCATCTCTACAATAAATCAGAAAAATTCGCCGGGCGTGGTAGCGCGCGCCTGTAGTTGTGGCTACTCGGAAGGCTGAGGCGGAAGGATCGCCGGAGCCCAGCAGGTCGAGGCTGCGGGGGCCGGGAGTGGCACTGCACTCCAGTCTGGGCGACAGAGGGAGACTCCGACTCAAAAAAGCGGGGGGTTGACAGGAATCTGCGGTAGCTGTTTTTGTGATGGTCTCTGTGCATTCAAACCTCCCTGCTCACGCTCATCTGTAGTTGCAGCCACTCCCCAGCGCTGACATCCCCGCTTCAGCTCCTCCTCAGATCGCCAGGCCTCAGGTTCTCATAAGGAGTGCACACCCTAGGTCCCTCGCATGCGCACTTCACAGTAAGGTTGGCGCTCCTAGAGAATCTGCTGCTCCCACTGATGTGACAGAAGGCAGAGCTCAGGCGGTGATGTGAGCAATGGGGAGTGGCTGTAAATGTAGTAGGAACTTGGCTGCTGGCCTGCCACTCCCCTCCCGCCGTGCGGCCTGGTTCCAAGGTTGGGGACCCCTGCCTTGAAGGATGTAATTTAGAAACATTATCGTGTAATGGGCGGAAATACTTTGTAATAGAGTGCTGAGTAATCAGCTGTAGTAGTTTATGATTTTTAAAATTATGTTTTAAACACGTGTGACCTAACAACTGTAACAAAATGATTCTTGTACTATATATTTAATACTTAAGAGAGCTGAGGAAGAAGTATTAAGTACTTATATTCAAAAGTGTGTTAGCTGAGTGTGGTGGCATGTAACTGTAGTCCCAGCTACTCAGGGGGGGTCACTTGAGCCCAGGAGTTCAAGGTTATAGCCTTGGCAACATAGTGAGATCTAGCATAGTGAGATTCCCCATAGAATTTATAAATAAATAAACGAACGAACACATGTTAATAAGTCAAAATGTTTGAATTAAAATTATGGGATAGGCATTGAGACCTAAGCATAATCGTTGGGAAGCTCATTTTTCTGTAAATGTTTATTGATTCTTATTCTTGGGCAGAACTTTTTGAAAGATTTCTAGTGTGGGTTAAAAGAAACTGCCTTCTAAAGTGAATTCTCAAAGAATAAGTACACGTCACCTTTGGGAGCAAGGAGCCTGTTTCGGCTTTCTTCGTTTAGTTGCAGAGTGTCAGTTGTACTGAAATAGTCTGAGTGGTGGACCTGATAGAAGTTTGGGTGGAAGTGATAGCCAGTTGCATGTGGCACACGTCCTCTCACATGCAGCCTTCTTGTGTGAATGGGCCTCGTTCATGTGTGTGTCATAAGCACAGTTGTGTTCCAGTGGTACCAGTTAGACTGGGAGAGTGTGGCACGGTGGGTAGCAGGGAGCAGTTGGGAAGACATTACACCATACTGGGCATGCTTCATGTGTTTCGCTTGATGTGTTTTGTGCTCAAGACTAGCTGATGTGAAAAGAGAGCTGAGAATGACAGAGACACACTTACAAGACTCTGCGCGATGGCGTTTTCTGAAGCTTCAGCAGGATCAGCGGGAGATGGAGCTGCAAAGCCTGGATGATGAGGTGGGGAGCAAGGTTTGTGTCCCTCTCCTACTGCCCATGTGACTTCTCCGTCGGCTGACGTTTCAGTGTGATGGACACCTTCAAGTGAATGCTGGTCTCCGAGGCCACAGCGGATGCTCAGTAGCCTTTGGGTTGTTATTTACCTTCCCCCTCAGCTATTCCTGTTTCTCTTTGTGTTTCATCAGTGGCTTGAGAAATGCCAGGAAAATTAGTCAAGCTGACTAGTGTCCTTTTTTTTGACTATTTCTCTAAAAAGTGAAATCTTAGTATCAATTAACCATCTCGTTAATTTTTAGTTAGGGGACATGTTCTTTTTTAATGTGAGAATTTATTCGTGACCAGCATAAAATATTTTTCAGTTCAAAATATATGGAGTTTAAAAGGGACTTTTCTCCGTTATTCCTCATTTCTTGCCCAGAAGAAAACCTAAGAAGTGGCTGGCTACACAGCCTTTCAGGTGTGTATCGATAGCTAGAGGAATAATTAATTCAGACTTTCCCATATTTATACAAAAATGGGATTATTCTCCTTATGCATGCTGGTTTTGGGGCCAGATTTGCTAAATGGCGTGTATTGACTACCTTTTCGTGTTGTCATTTGTGTGACTGCTTCTCTTTTTTGCGGTTGCATTGTATTCCATTGTGCGAATAGACCATAGTTGGTGTGATTCACTGCTATTGGACATTTGGGTGATTTGCAGCGTTTGCAAACGACAAGACCTTGTTACATCGAGCGGGTCTTTGCATTCTTGTACACACACTTTTGTTGAGAAAGTTACAAATTCTGCCGAATTGTCTTCCAAAAATGAAGCAGATTAAGCCACAGTAAGTGTATGAGAACAGCCACACCCTTGTCCCATTGTTTTTTGGAGTGCATGGGTCTTCGTTTTCGCCCATCAGACTGGCGACAAACAGGCGATTTTAATTTGCCAACTTTTTTTTTTTGCTAGTGAGGTTATCTCTTTAGTTATTTTTCTTCCATTTGTAGAAGAACTGTAAATTATATATGCATATCATTTATAAATTATATATACACATATCATTTGTCCATTTTTCTATTGGTCTTTTTCATGTTTATTTCTAGGGCCTCATGTCATTTGGGGCAGCTTTGTCTAATAGAAATACAGGGAGAACCCCATCTGTAATTTTAAGTTTTCTGGGAACTACATTAAGAAAGTAAAAGAAGCCGCTCTCGGTGGCTCAGCCTATAATCCCGCACCTTTGGGAGGCTGAGGTGAGTGGATTGCCTGAGTCCGCGGATTCAAGACCCGCCTGGGCAGGTGAGACCTCATCTCTACAATAAATCAGCTGGGCGTGGTAGTGCGTGCCTGTAATTCCGGCTACTCGGAAGGCTGAGGCGGAAGGATCGCCAGAGCCCAGCAGGTCGAGGCTGCGGTGGCCGGGAGCGGCCACCGCACTCCAGTCTGGGTGACAGAGTGAGACTCCAACTCAAACAAACAAACAAAACAAAAAAAAAAAGAAAGTAAAAGAAGCAAATGAAATTATAGCATTTTATTCAACTCAGTATATTTGCAGATTACCATTTCAACATGTAATTAGTATAAGAACATTATTAATGAGATATTTTACCCTTTTATTGTACTAAGGCTTTGAAAGTCAATATTCATTTTATACGTACTGCACACTTCAGTTTGAACCAGCCACATTTTAAGGGCTTAAAAATCACACGTAGCTAGTAGCCTCTGCAGCACTGACTGCTGACCTTTGTGTCTGTCAGAAATGTCATCTGTCATCCTCTGTTCTGTGTTGCTTGTCTCTAGAATATTCTTGGTGCTTTTTTTGGTCATGTAAAACATTTTAATTTTTATTTATTTTGTTTTTTTAATGTGTATTTTGGATTCAGAGGGTACATATGTTAATTTTTAAAGAATCAACTTGAGCCGGGCTCGGTGGCTCAGCCTGTAATCCCGCGCCTTCGGGAGGCTGAGGTGAGTGGATGGCCTGAGCCCGCGGGTTTGAGACCCGCCTGGGCAGTGAGACCTCATCTCTACAATAAATCAGCTGGACGTGGTAGCGCAAGCCTGTGGTTCCGGCTACTCGGAAGGCAGAGGCGGAAGGATCGCCGGAGCCCAGCAGGTCGAGGCTGCGGTGGCCGAGAGCGGCCACTGCACTCCAGTGTGGGTGACAGTGAGACTCCAACTCAAAAAAAAAAAAAAAAAGAATCGATTCATTGTTGGTGACTTCCGAGTTTGTGTCACGTCTGGAAAGACCTTCCCGTGCTAAAGTTCTGCGACCACTTGGGCGTATTTTCTTCTCGTGTTCTGTTTTCGGAACCTGTTTGAGTCTTCGGTGGGTCTCAGGGACTGCAGACCACTTCGCCCCGCCCTTCGGCCCACCCCCTGTTTTATATGGTCCAGGAGCTAGAGTGATTTAACATTTTATTTTATTTTTATTTATCTTTTCTGAGTTGGCGTCTCACTCTGTCGCCCAGACTGGAGTGCAGCGGCCGCTCCCGGCCCCCGCGGCCTCGACCACCCAAAGCGCGGGATCACAGGCTGAGCCACCGAGCCCGGCCGATTTTAACATTTTAAATGTTTTTTTAAAATATGAAATTTAAATGTTTGTGGGGTTCATAAATACCGTTTTATGGGAATGCTTTTCTACCCATTCGTGTACATGTCACTGTGGTTGCTTTTGCACTACAGTGGCAGAGGTGCACGTTGACAGAAAGCGTGTAGCCCACAAGCCTACAATGTTTACCATCTGACTCTTTCCAGAAAGTCTGCCAGCCTTGACGTGTCTGAAAATTGGATGCAGTGAATGAGTTGGGGACTAAGCTTACTGGTTTCCAAAAGACAAGTCCACTGTTGAGTCTTGCATCGTTTGTTGACTCTTAGCAGAGTAACGGCTGTCTGATGCTAGCGTTAAACTCCCCTCCATGTTCCATCTCCCTTGCTTTTTCTCTCCCTAAGGCAGTGCCATACTGTTTGAATAATAGTAGCTTTGTGGTGTCTACTGAGTAACCTGGTCCCACTCATTAGCCTTCCTAGTCAAAGTCTTCTTCAGTATTCTCGAATATTAGTCTTTCCAAATAGTAGACTTGGAGAATGTTGTCACTCTGAATTCCCACCTCTCCCTATCCTACTGGGATTTCTATTCAGAAGTGCACTGATTTGTACACTAACTTAGGGAATGTCACACCTAGTTTTGATGAAATGCTGGATGTTTATGTTTCATTATTGAGTCATGGTCTCACTCCGTCACCCAGGCTGGCGTGCAGTGGCACAATCGTGGCTCACTGCAGCCTCGACCTCCTGGGCTCAAGCAATCCTTCCACCTCTGCCTCCCGAGTAGCTGGGACTTCAGGCACATACCACCACACCCAGCTCACTCTTTAATTTTTTGTAGAGATGAGGTCTCGCTCTGTTTCCCAGACTAGTCTTGAGCTCCTGGGCTTAAGTGATCCTCCTGCCTCATCCTCCCAAAGTGCTGGAATTATAGGCATGAGCCACCACACCTGGCAAAATACTGAATGTTTTTTAAGTCTCTTAAAGTATCTTTTTTTTGAGTCTGAGTCTCACTCTGTCACCCAGGCTGGAGTGCAGTGGCGCGCTGACAGCCACTGTAGCCTCGGCCTGCTGGGCTCAGGCAATCCTTCCACCTCAGCCATCTAAGTATCTGGGACTACAGGCATGTGCCACCATGCCCAGCTAAATTTTTGATTTATTGTAGAGATGAGGTCTTGCCAAGCTGCCCAGGCTGGTCTCAGACCCATGGGCTCAGGCAGTCCTCTCACCTCAGCCTCCCAAAGTGTGGGATTATAGGTCCAGCTCTTAAAGTATCATAAATTAATCTGTGTTAGAAATCTATTATCTCTTTTTATAGCATAATGCTTTTTTTTTTCTTTTGAGTCAGAGTCTCACTCTGTCGCCCAGGCTGGAGTACAGTAGCACACTCACGGCCATCCCAGTGTCGACCTGCTGGTCTCAGGTGATCCTTCCGCCTCAGCCTTCCAAGTAGCTGGAACCACAGGCATGTGCCACCATGCCCAGCTGGTTTTTTTAATTTATTGTAGAGATCGGGTCTCATCATGTTGCTCAGGCTGGCCTCGAACCCCTGAGCTCAGGTATTCCTCTCACCTCCGCCTCCCAAAGTGCTGGGATTACAGGCGTGAGCCACCACACCTGGCTAGCATGATACTTCTTGTTTTGGTTAAAGATAATTAAATTTACATTGGTTTTCAAAATCTTAGATTCCTTCTATCTCATCTAGTGAATACGATGCCTATTTCATTATCTGGAAAAGTGTGTGTTCTTCCCCATTGCAATACAAGCCCACAACTCTGACATCTTTATTCCAAACCCTGTGAGATCAGAAAGGCATTTTTGGTCCACGAATCCTGTGAAGCCCCTTCAGCGGCCTGATCTGGCCTCAGCCCACCTTGCAGCCTCCCGTCCTTCCAGCTGCCCATTCGGAGCTTGCGTTCTGACCCTGCCACACTGCAGAAGTTTCTCTGCCTCTCTCCGTTCCAGCCCCAGCAGGAAAGGCTGCTTGAGTCCAAAGTGACCTGTGTGTGTGACTGCAGACATCAGTTAGCTGCAAGCAAAGTCCATCTGCTTTTGCCCCGGCCCGCACTGGTGTCTCTGAAGTCACAGGCGAAAGCACTTCTGTGAGAAATTCCTAGAAGGTGTGGCCTGCTGTGTGCACTTCATCTCCCCTCATGGCTGGGTACTGCTTTGGCGTCCTGTAGTCAGCATCCGCCTTGAGTGGGCTGCTTTCCCCAGACCCTCCTCGTGCTGGCCTGGTGCCAGCCCAAGGCGCCTTGACTCTCGGGTGTGTGTCTTTGCACACCCACTGCCTTCTCACTTGGGCGGTTTCTTCTGTTCAGGGCATTTTGAGCATGTCTTTCGCCACAGTCGACAGCATCTCCTGCTTCACCTTATAGACCAAGGCAGTGATGCAGTCAGTACCTGTCTGCCGAGTACGTGGATGGAAGGCATGGCTGACGGGTTGCACTTCTGTTGTTCCGTTTGTTTGAAACACATTGCGTACTTTGTGCTCACCCCTCAGCACTGGGGCCTGAGGCAGCCTGATATTGAAAATGATGGCTAAGATACTCTAGACAGTGCCTTACCCAGGCCTTCAAAGATGGAGGAATAGAAACTTCCAAGGAATCAAATTGTGGAGACAGGCGAACTCTAACTTCACTAGGGTGGCACAGGACACACACGGTCGAACAGTCCACAAGACATTTAAGCCTGGAGTTTATAAGAGTTTAGGAGTTTAACCAAAAAGAGCATTAAATAAATGTTGTGTTTTAATCCACCCCAAATTTAAATTGCTTAAGTTTTTTTAACTCATAATATTGGCTGCTGTTGCATGGTAGGAAGTGCCATCTGTCTCTCTCGTCTGGGCAGGTGGGCATATGGTGCTTGTGCTTTCTTTTTTAAAATATTAGACTTAACATTAAATGAGAGATTATTCCCAGATTCTGCAGTGCATATTAACATACTGTCAGTTACTCTGGTTTCAAAAACCAAATTCCTATTATTTTATTTGCTTACTTATTTTTTGAGTCAGGGTCTTATTCTGCTGCCCAGGCTGGAATGCAGTCGTATGATCATGGCTCACCACAACCTCAACCTCCTGGTCTTGGCGGTCCTCCTGCCCTAGCCTCCTGAGTGGCTGGAACTACAGGCACACACCACCACACCCCGCTAATTTTTAAAAATTTTTTGTAGAGACAAGGTCTTGTTATGTTGCCCAAGCTTCCTATTATCTTATTTTATTTTTATTTATTGGCTTATTTATTTGAGTTGGAGTCTCATTCTGTCATCCAGGCTGGAGTGCCATGGCATGCTCACAGCCACAACAGCCTTGACCTGCTGGGCTCAGGTGATCCTTCCGCCTCAGCCTTCCATAGCTGGAACTACAGGTGCACCACCATACTCAGCTAATTTTTTGATTTACTATAGAGACGAGGTTTCGCCAGGTTGCCCAGGCTGGTCTTGAACCCCTGGGATCAGGCAGTCTTCTCACCTCTGGCTCCCAAAGTGCTGGGATTATAGGTGTGAGCACCATGCCTGGCCCTACTATTTTAAATACTGTTAGTTAGTAGATTGTGCAGATTACAAGATTACTGGGCATGGTGGCTCACACCTGTAATTCCAGCACTGAGATGGGAGGACTGCTTGAGGCCAGGAGTTCAAGACCAGCCTCGCCAGCACATCAAGATTCACCATCTCTATTAAAATAAGATAAGATTAAAATGAAAGATTATTAGATGATGAACTCCATTAGCAGTTATCTTGTCAGTTCTTTTTGGTGTTCACAACTTTTTGTTCTACCTTAGATGCATATGCGAGATCAAGAAATTGCTGCCACAGCCAAAGACCTGGAAGTGAGATGGCTGGAACTCGAGTCACAAAAAAGGCTTTTTGAGAAGGTATAAACCAGGCATTTCCAGCACAGCAAAGCAGGGCTGGTACCAGCCCTTTCTAGGCTGTAGCATTCGTGCTTCTCGAAGGCTCATTTTACTTGCTTTTTAAGCAGAATGTGGTATCATCAGGACTATGAGGTAGCCAGAGTGTCTGAACGTGTGGCCTGTCATCGTTCTTCAGTTTGTGTTTCTGTACTGCTTACTCTGCTGTCTGAGGCACCAGGTATAAGCCTCCACTCTTGTCTCAGGAATTTTTGCCAGCTGACTGAACTTTTCTGTTTGTATATAATGATGACATAATTATCCAGTACCTCACCAGGATCTTGAAAGGTACATCAGGCAGAGCTATGCAGTACTGTAGACTGGAATCTTCTGGAATCAAATCAGCAAATATCTGCTTAGTACATATAATTCCATGTTCAGGACACTGGGAAAAGGAGATTTGTTAATAGACGTTTTTATTATTTGGGGAAAATGTTTTGTTATTCATTTATTTGGTGTTGAAACTACAAGTTTTCACTTCCTTCAGCTCCCCTGATGTCAGACTCTGAGTTTGAAATCAGTGAAAACTGCAGATTCATGGCAGGTAACATACACAGGATTGCTGTCCACATTAAATAAGATTTAAGGCTAAACGTGGTGGCTCAGCCTGTACTCCCAGCGCTTTGGGAGGCTGAGGCAAGAGGATTGCCTGAGACTAGGGGTTCAAGACCAATCTGGGCAACTTGGTTAGACCTTGTCTCTACAATAAATCACACACAAAAAAAACTAGCTGGGCATGGTGGCATGCATCTGTAGTTCCAGCTACTTAGAAGGCTGAAACGGAAGGATCACCTAAGCCCTGCAGGTCAAGGCTCCATGGTCATGAGCATGCCACTGCACTCCAGCCTAAGCAACAAAAGTGAGACTCCAACTCAAAAAAAAAAAAAAAAAATGCATCGCATTCTTTTATATTAGAACATTTTTTAAGATTCTACACTGAATGTCTTCTAGAACTGAGCAAGAGATTTGTGGTTTGACTAAGTCTCCTATGATTTAGAATTAGATGTAATTCATTTGGATTAAGCTAAATTTTACTTGTTATTATCTTTTCTTTAAGGATGGAGGATAGTGGCAATCAGAATATATAATTTTAGAGTTAACAGATAGTAGCAAGAAAAAATCAAGAATGTGCAGCTGTTATTTCTCTTGGATTTTTTTTTTTTTTTTTTTTTTTTTTTTTTTGAGTCGGTGTCTCAGTCTGTTGCCCAGGCTGGAATGCAGTGGGTCAGTCACAGCTTACTTCAGTCTTGACCTCCCAGGCTCAGGCAATTCTCCCTCAGTCTCCCAAGTAGCTGGGACTACAGGTATGCACCTCCATGCCTGGCTAGCTTTTTTTTTTTTTTTTTTTTTGGTAGCAATGCGGTCTCACTATGTTGGCAGTCTGGTCTCAAACTTCTGGGTCAAGTGACCCTCCCACCTCCGCCTCCCAAAGTGCTGGGACGACAGGCATGAGCCACTGTGCCCGGCAACCCCTAAATGCCTTAGTGTGTGTTTCCACGGCCAGCGCGGTGCTTTCCTCTCGTGATGTACTTCTTCCCAGCACCGTCCATCCTTGATACTCTCAAATTCCTTGTTTCCTCGTCCTTAATCTCTACACACATGTGCCTTCACCTCTTTATAAAGTAGCTGAAATTCCAAGTTCCACCTTCCTTCTTCACTTAATAACATTCTTTTTCCAAGTGGCCACAGATCTTCACAATTGTCCTTTGTAGTGGCAGTTGATGAACCGTAACTTATTAAACTTTTTTCTGTTGTTGAATGTTTTAAGTGGTTTGCAGTTTTTGGCAATAAGCATCTACATATATGTATACATATATATATATATGTATATATTTTCTGCATATAATTGAAGATTTTCATTTTTAGGAAATTACAAAGGTAATTATGCTCTTGCTTGATAATTAGAAAAATGGGGAAAAAAATCCCTCCATGAAGGAATATCGACTGCTAACATCATTAACAGTGATAAGTGAGAGTATTTGGTACAAACACTTTTGTATTTTGCTTTTTTTTAATTTTAAAGATGTGGGGTACAATTCAGGGTTAGGTACATAAGTGGTCATTGTACAGGCGAGGTTTGGGCCTCCTCTCAGTCCTCACTTCGCCTAGTTTGAGATTGGGTTGCTCGATGTTACGTGCTCCCCCTGCCCCCAGCCCCGCCAACAGTGTCCCCCTACAGCCAATCCTTTTCTTACAGGATTATGATAAATGTTCAAGGACTGCTTATGAGTGAGTGTATGTGATATTCAGATCTTTGTTTCTGTGATAGATCACTGAATATTATAGACACTAAATCCATCCAAGTTGCTACGAAGTCTATAATTTTGTTTTTCTTTATGGCTGCATAATATTCTGTTGTGTTTATGTACCACATCTTCTTATTCAGTCCACTTTCTATGGACAGTATGGATGGTTTCGTGTTTTTGCTGTTATGAATAATGCTGCAGTAAACATGCATATGCAGGTATCTTTTTTATAGAGTGATTTGAGTTCCTCGGTGTGTTCACAGAAGGGGGATTGCTGGATCATATGGAAGGTCGATTTTTAGATCTTTTAGAAATCACCACACTTTTCCATAGAGGTTATACTAGTTTCCACTCCCACCCACATTGTGGAAGTGTTCCCTTTTTCCCGCATCCTGTCCAGCATCTGTTGTTTTGTGAGTTATTGATGATGGCCATCCTGACTGGAGTTAGGTGGTATCTCAATATGGTTTTAATTTGCATTTCTTTGATGACTAGTGAGGCTGAGCATTTTTTCATGTGTCTGTTGGCTGCTCATGTGTCTTCTTTTGAGAAGTGGCTATTCATATCTTTTGTTCACTTTTTAAAAATAGGGTTGGGTTTTTTTCTTCCTTTCGGCATGTTTGAGTTCCTTGTGGATCCTGGATGTTAGGCTTTTGTCAGAATACAGTTGACATATTTTTTCACATTCTGTGGCTGTCTCCCTGCTCTCTTGATGGTTTCTTTTGCTTTGCAGAATCTTTTCAGTTTGATGAGGTCCCACTTGTCTATCTTATCTCTTACGGCATTCTCTTTTGGGAATTTGATCAAGAATTGGTTGCCTACTCCAATGTGCCTAAGGTTGTTTCCTACGTTTTCTTCTAGAATTCTCATAGTTTGAGGTTTTACATTTAGGTCTTTGATCCATTTAGAGTTGATTTTTGTGTATGGTGATAGGTAGGGGTCCTGTTTCTGTCTTCTGCGTGTGGTCAGCCAGTTTTTCCAGCATTATTTACTGAATAGGTTTTCCTCTCCCCAGTGGTTGTTGGTGGAGGCTTTGTCGAAGATGAGCTGGTTGAGAAATTGAGGTTTTGCTTCCAGAATCTCTATCCTGCTCCACTGGTCTGTAGGCCTGTTCTTGTACCAATACCAGGCTGTTTTGCTTGTTATAGCCGTACAGTAGAGCTTAAAGTCTGAAAGTGTGATACTTTCCCCTTTGTTACTTTTGCTACTTTTGCTAAAGATTGGCTATTCATGGTCTTTTATGTTTCCAAGTGAATGTCTGTATTGTCGTTTCTAGGTCTGAGAAGAATGATGTTGGTAATTTAATGGGTATGCAGTAAATCTATAGATTGCCTTTGGTAGAATAGACATCTTAACAATGTTAATTCTTCCAATCCGTGAGCATGGAATATTTTTCCATTTGTTTGTGTCTTCTTTGATTTCTTTGAACAGTGTTTTGTAGTTTTCATCGTAAAGATCTTTCACTTCTCTGATTAGGAAGATGTCAAGGTATTTCATTTTTTTGGTGGCTATTGTGCATGGAATTGTGCTTTTTATGATTTCTGTTTGTTGTTGGTGTATAAGATTGTGACTGTCTTTTTTTTTTTTCTTGAGTTGGAGTCTGACTCTCACCCAAGCTGGAGTACAGTGGCACACTCACAGCCACCCCAGGGTCAACCTGTTGGGCTCTGTGATCCTTCTGCCTCAGCCTTCCAAGTAGCTGGAACTATAGGTGCATACTACCACACCTGGCTATTTATTTATTTATTATAGAGGCAAGGTCTCACCAAGTTGCCCCGGCTGGTCTCGAAACCGCAGGCAGGCTCAGGCAATCCACTCTCCTTGGCCTCCCAAAGTGCTGGGATCTTAGGCTGCAACTGTCTTTTGCACATGTATTTTGTACTCCGAGACTTTGCCCAAGTCCTTTACCAGTGCAAGGAAGTTTTTGACAGATCATCTTGGGTTTTCAAGCTGTAGGATCATGTCATCTGCAAAGAGGGATAACTTAACTTCCTCTTTTCCTATTTAAATACCCTTGATTTCCTTCTCCTGTTTGATTGCTGTAGCTAGGAATTCCAACACTATGTTGAACAGAAGGGGTGAGAGTGGGCAGTCTTGTCTTGTTCCGGTTTTCAGGGGAAATGGTTCCAATTTCTATCTGTTTAGCAGTATGTTGGCTATGGGTTCATCATAGACGGCTCTTACTATTTTGAGGTATGTTCCATCTATGCCTAGGTGTTCAAGGGTTTCTATCAAGAAGGGCTGCTGGATTTTATTGACAGCTTTTTTTGCATCAAATGATATAATCATGTGGTTCTTGTTTTTGCATCTGTTGATGTATTTAATTACATTTATGGTCTTGTGGATGTTGAACCAGCCCTTCATCCCAGGGATGAAGCCTACTTGATGATGGTGGATGATTTTTGAGATGTGTTGTTGGATCTGATTTGCCAGAATCTTGTTGAGAATTTTTGCATCTATGATCATCGGGGATTTTGGCCTATAGTTCTCTTTCTTTGTTGGATCTTTACCCAGCTTGGGTATCAGTGTGACATTAGCTTCATAAAATGATGTAGGGAGAATTTTGTCTTTCTCAGTTGCCTGGAATACTTTCAATAGAATTGGCATCAGCTTCTCATTGCATGTTTTGTAAAATTCCACTGGAAAGCCATCTGGCCCAGGGCTTTTTTTTTTGTAGGTGGTTTTCTTTTGATGGGAAGTCAATTTCCTAGGTTGTTACTGGTCTGTTTGGGGTCTCGATTTCTTCTTGTTTCAACCTTGGGGGGTTGTGTGGTGTCAGAAAGCCCTCCATTTCACTTAGGTTTTCAAGTTTGTTTCCGTGCAGGTGGACATAGTAATCTCTAATCTTTTGTATTTCCTCGGGATCAGTTGTGACTTGATCTTTTGTGTTTCTAATTGTGTTTATTTGGGCTTTCTCTCTCTTTTTTTGGTCAGTCTGATTAGGGATCCATCGATCTTGTTTATCTTTTCAAAGAACCACCTTTTTGTTCTGTTGATTTTTTTTCTATGATATTTTTGTCTTCTATGTCCCATATTTGGGCTTTTACTTTGGTGATCTGGATTCTTCTCCTGAATTTAGGGGTTTGGTGGTCTTGTTTTTCAGCTCCCTTAGGTGATTTGTTGGGCTGTTAACTTGTGATCTTTCCATTTTCTTGACATGTTTTCATAGAAATATAAATTCTCCTCTTAGAACTGATTTCATGGCATCCCAGAGGTTTTAGTAAGATGTTTCAAAATAAATAAAAATTTAAAAAGATGTTTCCTCATTTTCATTTGTTTCCAGGAATCTTTTAATTTCTGTTTTGATTTCTGTGTTGACTCAGTAGTCATTCAGCATCATGCTGTTTGGTGTCTATGTTTTTGTGGGTTTGGGTGGAATTTTGTTGGTGTTGATATTTATTTTTTATTCCACCGTGATCTGAGAAGATGCATGGTAGTATTTTGATCTTATGATATTGGTTTATGCTTGATCTGTTGCCAAGGATGTGGTCAATCTTGGTGTACGTTTCATGCAGTGATGCATAGAATGCCTCTTCCATGGTTGTTGGGTGGAGTGTTCTGTGGGTATCTATTAACCCCACAATTTGCTGCCTCCAGGAAACACATCTCAATATAAAGGACTCTCACAGACTCAGAGGATGGAAAACAAATTTTTAGGCAAACGGAACACAAGGCAAGAGTCGCGATCTTATTGTCAGACAAAGCAACCTTTAAACTACCAAAAATTTAGAAAGATACAGAAGGACACTACATAATGATGGAAGGCTCAATCCATCAACAAGAAATATCCATCCTATATGCACCCAACACAGGAGCACCAGCTTTTGCAAAACAGCTACCAAGTAAACTAAAAAAGATATTGACTCTAAAAAGATCCTAGCTGGGGACTTAAATACCCCACTAACAACTCGAGATAGATCATCGAGGCAAAAAATCAACAAGGAGATCTGGAACCTTAATTTGACATTTTTTGCTTTTCAACTCTCTGCCCTCCCAGCCACCACACCCATGAGCACTCACTCCCACTCCCCCACCCCTGCCAACCACTCATGTGCTTCTGTCTCTGGATTGCCTGTTCTGGATGTTTCACGTTAATGGAATCGTGCAGTGTGTGGTTTTTGGCTGGCTTCCATCACATGTCAGCCTCAAGGTTCATGCATGTAGTACCTGCATCAGTGCTTCATGCCTCATCATGGCTGAATAATACTCTGTCGTACGAATAGACCACATGTTGCATATTTGTTAGTTGGTAGACATTTGATTGCGCTATTGTGCTGTGATGAATGATGCTGCTGTGAACACTCATGTATAGCTTTTTGTGAAGATGTGTGTTTTCCGTCTCTTGGGCCTATACCTGGGGACAGAGATTTCTAGCTTCTCCACCTTGTCATAGCACTTGTTACTGTCTGCTGTCTGTCCTTTGGATTATAGCCGTGCCTGTGGGTGTGAGGTGGTATCTCACCGTGGTTTTGATTTGCATTTCCCTGTGACTAATGATGTGAAGCATCTTTTCATATAATTTATTGGCCAGTTTATATTTTCTTTGGAGATAGAGTGATTAATGTTTATTCGAAATATGTATGGATCATACTTTCTTGTTTTCTTAAGTATGTAGTTTTTGTTAAAGGTCTGTTATTTTAAATACAGATGTTAGCCAGGCTTGGTGGCTCAGCCTGTAATCCCGCACCTTTGGGAGGCTGAGGTGAGTGGATTGCCTGAGTCCGTGGGTTCGAGACCCGCCTGGACAGCGAGACCTCATCTCTACAATAAATCAAAAAATCAGCCGGGCGTGGCAGTGCACGCCTGTAATTCCGGCTACTCGGAAGGCTGAGAAGGAAGGATCGCCAGAGCCCAGCAGGCGAGGCTGCAGTGGCCGGGAGCGGCCACTACACTCCAGTCTGGGCGACAGAGTGAGACTCCAACTCAAAAAAATAAATAAATAATGGTAGCGCATGCCTGTAATTCCGGCTACTGGGAAGGCTGAGGTGGAAGGATCGCCGGAGCCCAGCAGGTCGAGGCTGCGGTGGCCGTGAGCGGCCACTGCACTCCAGTCTGGGCGACAGAGTGAGACTCCAACTCAAAAAATATATATAAATAAATAAATAAATAAATAAACAAACACAGATGTTACCTGATATATGATGGGGTTACATCCCAATACATGCATCGTAAGTTTAAAATATTATTAAGTCCAAGTCGGGCTTGGTGGCTCAGCCTGTAATCCCGCGCCTTTGGGAGGCTGAGGTGAGTGGATTGCCTGAGCCCGCGGGTTCGAGACCCGCCTGGGCAGCGAGACCTCATCTCTACAATAAATCAAAAATCAGCCGTGCGTGGTAGCGCATGCCTGTAGTTCCAGCTACTTGGAAGGCTGAGGTGGAAGGATCGCCAGAGCCCAGCAGGTCGAGGTTGCGGTGGCCGGGAGTGGCCACTGCACTCCAGTCTGAGCGACAGAGTGAGACTCCAACTCAAAAAATATATATATATATTATTAAGTCCAAAATGCATTTAAATCAAACGCAGTGGCTCAAGCCTGTAATCCTAGCACTTTGGGAGACCAAGGCTTAGAGGATTGTACAAGCTCAGGAGTTTGAGACCAGCCTAGACTACCTCATCTCTATAATAAATCAAAAAATTAACTGGGCCTGGTGGTGCGTGCCCTTAGGCTCAATTACTTGGAAGGCTAAGGCGGAAGGACCACCTGAGCCCACCAGGTTAAGGCTGCAGTAGCTGTGAGCCTACCACTGCACCCCAGCCTGGGTAACAGAGTGAGCCTCCAACTAAAAAAAAAAAATGCATGTAATATCCTGACATACCCATTTAAAGTCAAAAAAATGATTTAAGTCAAGCTTAGACCATCTGTAATATAATGTGGCAGCTCTGAAAACCAGATTGCTCCCCCTACAGGGTTTCTTGATGTCTCTTTGCTAAGTGACTTCTGAACTAATTCTGTGAACTCCCTCCCTGTTCCTTGTCATGTGTAGCCACCGCAGTCTCTGCCCAGTTAGCTTAGGGTCAGCTAATGATTGCCTGGAGATTTTCTTATCTGAGTCTTTGAACCAGGAAGCTGCTAACCTTTGCTGAGGAGCTCTGTGTGCATTAGGGACGCCTTTAACACTCAGCCAGGCAGATTGCAATTCGATGTCACATCCTGGTGGTGCCAAACCTCAGAGTCCACCATAGGTGGCCCCCTCAGGTCTGAGCACACAGCCCTTGGCAGGTGCACAGCCCATCACGAGCACATGGCCTTCCAGAATCCCAGGAGGCTCTGGGAGCTTTTTACAGCCTCCTGTGGACTTCGAATTCTCCAGCATTTTCTGTGCGCTTTTTGCTTTACTATTTGCAGCCAAGATACTCAACAATGTCCTCGAATTGTTTTCAGCAACTTCCCCAGAGGAAAGGATGTTCTGCACTAGGTAGTTCTGAGTGAGGTCAACGGAAGACAGCCTTGGGAGTGGGATCCCCAGGGAGCCACCTCCAGTTCTCTAGGAATGGTGGCTTGAAGAGTGCCATCCAGTCCCATCCCCACTGCCCTCCCCTCCACACCCACTGGCTTCCAAGCCACAGCTTTCAAGGCTGAGGCACAGCTTGGGAGGAGCCGAGAATAAGAATAAGAAGTCACAGAGCTTGCTGTTTTTGCGAACACGTGCTCCCAGATTGCTGCAGGCCTTCAGTCAGTTTCCACAATTCTGGAAAGGCTGGTTTCGACCATTTTTGCCAGTGTTCTCAGTGTTCTTGTGGATGAGGGGCTCTTCAGAGGCCTCTGCCTGTCATTCTTGCTGATGGCACCACTCTGCCTTTTATTTTGAAAATTAGGCTGGGCCCGATGCTCAGCCTGTAATCTGTCTGGGCACTTGGGGAGGCCGAAGCGAGTGGACTGCCTGAGCCCGTGGGTTCGAGACCAGTCCGGGCAACTTGGCAAGACCTCATCTCTACAGAAAATAAAAAATTAGCCGGGCGTAGTAGCACATGCCTGTAGTTCCAGCTACTTGGAAGTCTGAGGCAGAAGGATTGCCGGAGCCCAGAGGTTGAAGCTGGGGTGGCCGTGAGCATGCGTGCCACTGCACTCCAGCCTGGGCGACAGAGTGAGACTCCAACTCAAAAAATGAAATAAAATTAGATGACTACAGCTTTCATTTGTGTGTATATCACTGTTAGGAGAAGTCATCTCTGTGTGCGAGCTTTATTATCTAAGTCTGTGATTGTCTTATAAATGACTTTTAACAGGATCTTAGTGAAAGGCAAGAAGCTGCTGCAAAGGAATTGCGAGAAGATGCACATGCCTTTAGACAAAAAGTGGACCTCGAAGAGCGCATGATTCATAAACTGGTGGAAATGGGTGGAGCCCAGGGCCAGAAGACGCAGCAGGTAGAGACAGGGCAGACTCAGCCCAGAGGTATCGGGGAGCCATACCTGCCGTCCTTGCGAGAGAACCAACATCATGCTCACAGCCACCACACCGCAGCCTCAACCTGCTGGGCTCAGGCAGTCCTCACCACTCAGCCTTCCAAGCAGCTGGAACCACAGGCATACACCACCATGCCTGGCTAATTTTTTTGGTTTATTGTAGAGACGAGGTCTCGCCAAGTTGCCCAGTCTGGTCTCGAACCCTCGGACTCGGGCAGTCCTCGCGCCCCAGCCTCCCGAAGTGCTAGGATGACAGTCGTGAGCCACTGTGCCTGGCTTAGAATTTCTTATGGAGCATGCTTGCAGAAACGCTGACTTAAGAGGATTGAAATAAAACTGGAGACTTCTCTATGATCTCCTTAACAAAGTGTTAAATGGGAGTGTCCAGGTCTGGCCCTCTTCCAAAAGCCAGCACTAATGCATGGTGAAGACTTCCCCGGCTCCAGCGGCCCTTCAGCCATTCCCCATTCTGCTAGGGTTGGTTGTTTTAATAGGCTTTTGTTCAGCCTGTTAAAAAGGCTCTTCTGAGTTCTCCTCAAGAGGCTGGAAACATGGAGATCATTGAATCCCACCATCCCCTAGCCTAGATGTTCTCAGCCCTGGCTGTGCGTTAGAATCACTTGGAGATCAGGATCCTACACGATGACAAATAACCATTTCTTCTTTTTTTGTTCTTTAAGTCAGAGTCTCACTCTGTTGCCCAGGCTGGAGTGCAGTGGCACGCTCACGGCCACCCCAGCATCAACCTGCTGGACTCAGGCGATCCTTCCGCCTCAGCCTTCCAAGTAGCTGGAACTACAGGCACGTGCTACCATGCCCAGCTAATGTTTTTTGATTTATTGTAGAAATGAGGTCTCACCAAGTTCCCCAGGCTGTTCTCAAACCTGTGGGCTCAGGCAATCCACTCACCTTGGTCTCCCAAAGTGCTGGGATTATAGACTTGAGCCACCATGCCCTGCCAATTTTTTTTTTTTAATGTAGAGATGAGGTCTTGCCATGTTGCTCAGGCTGGTCTTGACCCACTGGGCTCAGGCAGTCCTCTCATCTCCGCCTCCCAAAGTTCTGGAATGACAGGCATGAGCCACTGCACCTGGCCAATAACCTTTTTATTTATTTTTTTTTTTTGAGTTAGAGTCTCACTCTGTTGCCCGGGCTGGAGTGTTTTTTTTTTTTTTCGTTTTTTTGGTTTTTTTTTAAAGTATCAATATCCAGCCACCCCAGAGTTTGATTTAATTATGTGTACTGGGGCCCAGGTATCAGTTTGTTTTAAACATTCTGAGTGATTCTAAGATGCAGCCAAGGTTGAAAACCGCTGCCCTGGACACTTGGCCACATGGAATGGACATGCCATACTGTGTGTTGTCTGACCTTGTTTCTGAAATTTAGATAATGGAAGAAGATCTGGCAAAAGCTGAACAAGCGTGCCTGAATACTGACTGGAAAATTCAAGCTTTGCAGAAACAAAAGTGTGATGATTTGCAACGAAACAAATGCTACCAGGAAGTAGCCAGACTCCTTCGGGAAAACAGAAGGAAAGAAATAGAGGTGTTAAATGCAATGTTGGAGGAGGAAACTAGGAAGGTGAGAATGGGGTGGGGACCCGCTGTTATTACACTAAGCATCGAAATGCCGAAACAGTCCCTGCCAAATGGCACCAGCATCAAGCCGAGGAATTTTTACTGGAAAGGACAGTCTAGCGTTCATAGGTGCTTCTCGGAGAGGCTGTCTAATGTCGATGCTGCCTAATGTCGATGCTGCCTGCTCGTGGCCAAGCATCGTCCTCATTGCCGTGAGTGTGTTTCGCTTCCTTGGCTCTCTTGACTTGTTCTGCTGACTGGATCAGTTTCTGCCTTGGTTTATCTAATTCTCTAAACTCTAAAAGATTTTGAATAGGGAGGAATGGTATGACTGCGAGTGACTAAACCCAAAACATCAGTGACTATAAACAGGATAGAAATGCAATCGGGAAGGCCGAGCATGGTGGCCACTACACCTGGTTTGTGAAAGGAGGGGATTCTCTTTTTTTTTGCGTCAGAGTCTCACTCTTGCCCAGGCTGGAGTGCAGTGGCACACTCATGATTACTGCAGCCTTGACCTGCAGTGCTCAGGCCATTCTTCCTGAGTAGCTGGGGCTACAGGTACGCCCCACTATGCCTGGCCAATTTTTTTTATTTACTGTGGAGACGAGGTCTTGCCAAGTTGCCCAGGCTGGTCTCAAACCCCTGGACTCAGGCAAACCTCTCGCCTCAGCCTCCCAAAGTGCTGGGATGACAGGTGTGAACCACTGCACCCACGGAAAGGAGTGGATTCTTATGGTCCTTCCTGGCCTCCTATTTTGTGATTCTTTCAAGTTTTTGTTATTCGACGTGTTAGTATTTCTATAACATATAAAAAATGTATGTGTCTGGCCAGGCGCAGTGGCTTATGCCTGTAATCCCAGCACTTTGGGAGGCTGAGGTGGGAGGATCGCTTGAGCCCAGGTGTTTGAGACCACCCTGGGCAACACAGCAAGACTTCGTCTTTACAAAAAACTTCAAAGTTAGCTGGTGGCGCATGCCTGTAGTCCCAGCTACTCTGGAGCTGAGGCAGGAGGATCGCCCAAACCCAGGAGGTTGAGGCTGTGGTGAGCCGTGATCACACCACTGCACTCCAGCCTGGGCAGAGTGAGATTCTGACTCAAAAAAAAAAAGTTATGTGTGTTTCCATGTAAAAGTGTAGAATTTCTGGAACATTGGCACCTTTAGGAATTGTATGGTATTTTAAATGTATTGTCTTAGGTACCCTCTGAGCTGATTCTAAGATTATTTTCTCTTTTTATAGAGAAGATTATTTTACTTCCCTGTGGTCATCGTGTGGCCCAGAGCTTAGCAAGTAATTCGTTTGCCGAACTTTGTTGACTTCGTTATTAAGGCATAGCATTCAAATTAAATAAGACAAAATTGCAGCACTAGCTTAGTCTCATGAGATCTGGCACGTACTGGAAGGCACGGTGACCTCAGCAGGTCATGGCGCCCTGAGGGGCCAAGTGAAGCATCGAGCCTGCCTCCGCTCTCAGAGCTCCCTGGCAGCCGAGGGCCAGCGTGGGCGCCCATGACCACCGCCCCACACCGCCCCCTCCGCTGGGGCGAGCCAGGAAACAGCCGGAGACATGGAGGGCTGGCCCGCTGCTGGGCTGGATACAGGCTCACGGGGTCTGTTCTGTGTGTTTGGACGTAGTGGAAGGAAGCCGGCGACAAGGAGTCTTGCTTGAGATCGGCGAAGCAAGCGTCTGCTCTTTCGGATGCATCCCGGCAGGGGCTTTTAAAGCAGGAGATCAGTGCTGCCAGAGAACGTGCTGGAAGCCCCCCTGAAAAAGGTGAGTGTGCACACGCCTCTCTTGGTGGTACTGCCGGCTCGGTCTGCCAGTGGTGGTGTTCGCCTGAGTAAATCCCTGAGGTGGGCTTTGGCACTTGCATTTAACTTGTTGCTCAGCTGAAGGGAATCAGGTTGCCTGTTTGGGTGGGAAAGGTGGGCTGCGGCGGGGGAAACAGTCCGTCGCGCAAACAGTCCAAGCCGAGCCCCGGCCGCGTGGTTCTGGCGCTCTGGCGCGCTGCTCTGCCACCATGGCCTCCGCCGCCATCCCAGGGGCGACGAGTTCCCGGTATGCGAGCATCGTCCTGGGGGTATTTCCGCAGACACTGGTGCTTGGCCAGCAGCTGGCCTGCAGAGCAGGGTGTGTGGAAACGTCCCCGAGACTCCTAGAGGGTTTAGGCCAACGTTAGGTTCTGGAACGAGGCTTGCAGTGGCATCAGCCGGAAAGTCAGCTTTCAGAGTGGAATGGAGGAGACACTTGGCAAGCTCGGGCTATTTGGCAGCAAAACAAAAAATGCATAAAAGCTAATGTTCCTTTGGGGGAAAACGACAGTTTTTCAGAAAGTGAAGCTCACTGAATATGTAAGTACATTTCAGGGTAGTGAAGTTTTTTGTTTTGTTTTTGTTTTTTGGCATGAGCCACATACCTGGCTACTTTTTATTTTATTTTATTTCATTTCATTTCATTTCATTTTTTGAGTTGGAGTCTCACTCCGTCGCCCAGGCTGGAGTGCAGTGACCGCGCCCGGCCACCACAGCCTCGACCTGCTGGGCTCCGGCGATCCTTCCGCCTCAGCCTTCCGAGTAGCTGGAACTACAGGCGGACGCTACCACGCCCGGCTGATTTTTTATTTACTGTAGAGATGAGGTCTCGCCAAGTTGCCCAGGCGGGTCTCGAACCCGAGGGTTCAGGCAATCCACTCACCCCAGCCTCCCAAAGCGTGGAATTACAGGCTGAGCCACTGAGTCCGACTGAGAAGTGAAGTTTTAAAGTACTTTTTATTTTCGAGTTCCAGTATTTACTAGCCCCTTTAAATCAGTACAAAACCAACGTTAACTTGGACACAGTGTAATATTTTAGTCTTGATTCTGGACTTGCTCTTAGCCAGTTTTAAAAGCATTCTTTGTATTTATTTTTATTTAATTATTGGAAAAGCAGTCATGGTATCCACTCCACAGTTCTGCCACCCTGGACGCCTTTCTCTTAGCCACGAAGCCTCCTTGGGAGGAAGCTGACCGCTGCGAAGAGCCCAGAGCCTCTCCCCGGCAAGCTCTGCTCCCAGCGGCTGTTTGTAAAGCCGCTGCTGAGTAGCCAAAAGCAGTTCCCTGACAGCAGTCACTCAATTCAATAAATAAATATTTGGCTTGTAAATGAAGCCACACAGGGCCAGGTACTACGTTAGGATTTTTTCCTGAATATTTTATTTTTAGAATATTTGGTTCAGCATTGGGTTTTGGAACACATTTGTCTTTAAAATGCTGTATCAGCCGTGCTCGGTGGCTCAGCCTGTCATCCCGCGCCTTTGGGAGGCTGAGGTGAGTGGATTGCCTGAGCCCGTGGGTTCAAGACCCGCCTGGGTGGCGAGACCTCATCTCTACAATAAATCAAAAAATCAGCTGGGTGTGCCAGTGCATGCCTGTAATTCCGGCTACTTGGAAGGCTGAGGCGGAAGGATCACCGGAGCCCAGCAGGTCGAGGCTGCAGTGGCCGGGAGTGGCCACTGCACTCCAGTCTGGGCGACAGAGTGAGACTCCAACTCAAAAAATAAATAAATAAAATAAAATAAAATGCTGTATCATTGCTAACACCAGCAGATTCAGCTTGTGTTCATTTTCAATGTTGCTTTCAAGTTTCCTTAAGTCGAAGAGCCACAGAATGGGACACCGCGGAGCAGACTCTCATCAAGAAAGTGCGAGAGCTTCGCCAGAGGCTTGCTGCCCAGGCCCGCCAGCGACGCCAGGCCCCTGGTCTCCTGGCAGCGTGAGGCCACCCACCCTGAGGTGGCTGCAGAGAGACATACCTACTTTGCAATCAGTGACGCCGATCTCGATTTTTTATTTAAAGTTCCTGTGAGGATCAGCCTTTTGTATAAAAAATGTCCATAAAGATTATGTGTCGTATTTAATTCTGGTACTCTTCAGCTTGCAATGGCTCGTGAACTGTTCACAGTAAAATGTTCTGGAAGCTGCGTCGGGCCTTTGGGTCGTCGAGGCCAGCAACGCTGGTGATGAGGTTTCTCCTCGAGGCAGATGACGACCCCAGAACAGGACCCCGTCCTGTCGCGGAGCCTGGGCCGCCAGAGGGGTGTGGCCCCACGTCATGGCTCCCTGGCCCTGCAGCACGGCCTCCCCCCCAGCCCCGCTGGACGCACGGTGGCCGCCAGCTCCTCCTGCCCCCCCAGCTCCCTCTAAGCGAAGGGTGGGAGCAGCTGGTGGTCCTGCTGTGAGGACGGCATGGGCCCCGGGCGGGGCGTTCCTGTCCAGCACCTGGCGTGTGGCAAGCGTAGGACCTGGGGACCCCCTTTTCCACACAGCGCAACCTTAGGGTGAGCCAAGCGTCTTCCGTGAGCACGGCGCGCCCTGTTCAGGAGGCGGAGTCCGGAAACGAAGCCCTGACGCCAGGCGAGGAGCTGCATTCACACGAGCAGTTTCCTCAGCCTGATCTGTGTTTTCAGGTGGCTGCAGCATACGCCACCTGGCCGGTGTGTTGAACGCCAGGAGGCCCAGGACCCAAAGCGCGCAGGGTGTAGGGGAACGGGGTCCCAGACGCTGCCGGCTCCCCCAGCCACGTTCAGGCCTCAAGTGCCTGCTTCTGCCTCCAGGATTAGCCGTCTGTCTCCAGCGTTTCACATCTTTGCTGAATTTACACCACTCAGGTTGGGTTTGCAGCTTCTCTCTCTCTCTCTCTCTCTCTCTCTCTCTCTCTATATGTACGATGACAGTAGTTCATGTCTTAAAAAAAAAAGTTTCGCCGGGCTCGGTGGCTCAGCCTGTAATCCTGAGCTTTGGGAGGCTGAGGTGAGTGGATTGCCTGTGCCCACGGGTTCGAGACCCGCCTGGGCAACTTGGTGAGGCCTCATCTCTACAATAAATTTTTTTTAAAAAATTAACCGGGCATGGTGGCACACACCTGTGGTTCCAGCTACTTGGAAGGCTGAAGCAGAAGGATCACCTGAGCTCAGCAGGTCGAGGCCGCGGTGACCGTGAGCATGCCACTGCACTCTAGTGTGGGCGACGGAGTGAGACTCCGACTCAAAAAAAAAGTTTGTCCGGTGGAAGTGAGTTAGGAATACTCTCAGCCAAAGGGAGAGTTTTTTGTTTTGTTTTTGTGACAGGGTCTTGCTGTTGCCCGGGCTGGAGTACAGTGGGGTGATCCTGGCTCACCGCAGCCTCCACCTCCTGTGTTCACGGCATCCTCCCAAGAAGCTGGGACTACGGGTGTATACCACCGTGCCCAGCTAATTTTTTTTTTTTTTGGGTATTTTCTGTAAAGACAGCGTCTTGCTGTGCTGCCCAGGCTGGTCTCCAACTCCGGGGCTCCAGCGTGCCCCCACTTTGACCAAGGTGCTGGGACGACAGGCGTGGGCCGCCTCACACACATGCTGACGGTGCACTTGGAGCTTCCTCCCAGTCGCCTTGATAGTCACTGCCTTCGCAGACTTCCACGGTTGGCTGCACCTGTCTGGCCACAGGTGCCTGGCTGGCATTTCAGGGGTCGCCACCGTTAACGCAACACACAGTTCACTCCTGAGGGCCCCCGCCTGCTCCTTGACCTCACACCCCCAGCCGTCGGCTTCCCTGCGACGAGTCTCCGGACCGAACGGGGGCCGAGCTCGGCGGACGGTCGTGCTCCGGCCGCACTGACAAGGCTCTCGCCACGCTCCCGAGCTCGTTTCCCAGGGTCACCCGAGGGCCTCCTGTCGGTCCCATTCACGAGGCTCCTCTGCCGCGAGTCGCCGACGTGGGCTGAGTTCTCCCACGCCGGACCCACTCGGCATCGCTTCCTGGTACGGGCTCGGCGGCGCTGAAGTCTTCGTCTTGGCTGGAGGCCTTTGCGCGCGTGTTCTCACTCCGGGTTTTTCTCCGGGGCGAGCGCTCCGATGGCGGCGAGTCTGGCTTCTGGCTCAGGCTTCCCCCGGGATTACAGCTGACCACGGCCGCGGCCGGCCGCCGCCTCCAGGGGGCCCGCAGAGAGGCTGCTCTCCTGTGGAGTCTCCCCGCCCCGCAGGGTGCGCGCCGGAGGCAGCGCCTGCTGGGGAGCAGGGACGGCGCTTGAAGACGTCCCCAGCTGCGACGGCAAGGGACAGTGGCAGAGCCCCCAGCACGGGACCTGGGGAGGCTGCCCCCTCCTCTGGCCACTGCGCATGGGGCGGGTCCTGAGCCGTCCAGGCCGCCGAGTCCCCGTCTCCAGGCAGCCGGAAACACCGCTCCTGGTGCAGGCGGGCCGGCCACGGGGTAGAGCGGCCGAGCAGGCAGGATGACCGTCCCCGCCCGTCAGGGGGGCAAGCGCCCCCGTCCTACCAGGGCCCCAGGCGCCCGGGCTGGCAGGTGCGTCCTCGGCCGTGGGGCGGGGAAGCCCCTACAGGCCTGGGACACACCGGTGTCTGGGCAGGCCCGCGGCGGCGTGGTCGTCGCGGGGGCTGGAGGTCATCCAGAGGCTGTGGCCGGGCACGGGGCCACCAGATGCCCCCCACCGCCACGGGGCCGTGGGCAGGAGCGGGAGGAAGCGAGCCAGCGCCCCGCCGGGGGGAGCGCGCCCGGGCCGTCCAGCACCCTGGCGACGGCTCTCCGCTGGGGAGGCCCGCGGAGTGGGCGCGAGCGAGCCGGAGGGGAGGCCACGGTGGGCACGGCCACGCCACCCGGGAGTGGCTCGGCTTGCTCCGCTGGGCGTCTCGGGTCCCAGAGGCTCCCGGGAAGCTCCGGTGGCGACGGCGCCCCGGGCTCAGGCGGGGCCGCGCGCCCCGGGGCCGCGGCTCCGGGCCGGCTTCCTGGCGCGCCGGTCAGCGGCCGCGCAGACACGCGGAGCCCCGCGGCGGGGCCGTCGCGGACGGCGGCTCGGGCGGCGCGGCCCGGGGGCCGGGGGCCGGGGGCCGCCGGAGTCGTGGCGGCGGCGGCCGGCGCGGGCAAGCCCGGCCCCACGCAGCGCCCCGCCGGCCCCGCCAGTCCCGCCCGTCCTCGGCCCGGGGCCGCCCTGGACCCGCTCGGCGCGACCGCGGCGGGGCGGCTTTCGGACCGGCCGGCGCGGCGCGCGCGTCGTGCGCTCTTTGCGGCGCGTCCGCGGTGAGCCGGCTCGGCGGCCGGCCGGCCCTCCCGCGCGGGGGCGGCCGGCGCGAGGGGGCGGCCTCGGCGCGCGCGCCCGAGACCCGCCCGGGCAGCGTGCGAGCCCGTCTCTGCGATTAATCGACAGCGGGCCGGGCGTGGCGGCGGCGCCTGCCGTGCGGCGGCCTGGGGGGGTCGCCGGGCCGGCGGGCCGAGGCCGCGGCAGCCAGGAGCGCCTGGGCGGCGGGGCGCGACTCCGACTAAAAGGAAGGCGCCGTGGTGCGTGGCGAAGCGTCGCGCACCTCGCCCCAAGAAAGAGGCGCGGACGCGCCGCGCGCGGCCTGAGCGGAGCGTGGGCCTCGGGCTTCGAGCCGCCCCGAGGCGCCGGGCGCTGAGGTCCGTCCGCTCCGGCCGCCCGCCGCGGGTCGGGGGCAGCTGCGGGGCCCGCCTCGCCGCGCGCGCCGGCCGCACCCCACGCCGGCCTCCCGCGCGCGCCCCGCCTCGGCCCGGGCGCGGGCCTCGCACGCAGCCACGGCCGGCCCTCCCGCGGCTCGCCACGGCGTCCGCGCTCCCCGGGGGCCCCGGTTCCAGCGGCCGGTTCCGGACTCCCCGTCCCCGACCCCCGCCGCGCGCCGGGTGGGCCGCCGCCCTGGGCGAGGCGGACCGGCCGCGCGGCCCCGCGGCCGCAGCCCGAGGCTTGGGCAAAAGCGCGACCTGCCGGCGGGGCCGGGGCCGCGTCCGCGGACAAAAGTATCGTGCCCCGTGTGAGGATCGAACTCACGACCTTCAGATTATGAGACTGACGCGCTACCTACTGCGCTAACGAGGCACCTAGAGGCCGCTGCCGGCCGTGGAGAGAAGAGGCTCTGCCGGGCCGCGCGCATGCGCAGCCCCGCCGCCCGCCCCGCGGCCCCCGCGACCGCCCGGTGGGCAGAGCTCGCGCGGGGCTGCGGGACCCGCGGGAGGCGCACCCACGGGGCCTGGGCCTGGCGGGCGGGGGCGTGGGCGCGCGCCGCTCCCCCTGCGGGACGCGGACGCCGACGCCGGACGCCCGCCCGGGGTCACGCCCACGCGCGCTCGCGGCGCGCGCCCGGCAGGCGCGGAGGCGGCGAGGGTGTGTGGGGCGCACGCAGGACGCGCTCCCAGGTCGCCCGCCCACGTACGCGGCTGCGACACACGCCCGAGTGCCCGCGCGCCGAAACGCACACACGCCGGGGCCACGCGCGCTCTGCCGCAGCCACGCGCCGCGAAAGCTCGCCCCGCCGGCCCGGCGCCCCCCGAGGTCGGCCCTCGCGGGGCGGGGACTCGCCCGACGGCGCGGGCGGAAGCGCGAGGCCTTGCGCGCCGCGCGCGGGACGCGGGGCCGGCGGGGAGGGGCGCCCGCCGCCGGGGCGGCCCCGCCGCGCCCCACGCCCTCGGGCCGCCCGGGCCCCCGTCGCGCGGTGCCGCGGGGCGGGCGGGGCGCGGCGCGGGTCCTGCGGGGCCGCCTCGCGCCGGCCGTTCCCCGTGGCCGCGCGCCCCGTCCGGAGGTGGCGGCCGGCCGGGGCCTCGGACCGGCCCGGGCGACCGCGGACGCGCGCGCAGAAGCCCGGCCAGCGGCCTTGGAGACGCGGCAGCCCCGAGCGCGCGCGGTTCCGCCGCGGACCCTCCGCCGGCGTGGTCTCCGCCCCAGGCGCCCCCGCGCGTGGCCGCGCCCCGGCCGAGCCTCTCGGCCCCGAGGCCGCGCGGTGCCGCCCAGCCCTCCCGCCAGGACCCGGCCAGACCCGGGTGGCCGCCGCGCCCTGGCCGGCCGGAGCGGGCGGCGCGTGCCCCGGGCGGCTGGCGAGTGTCACGGGAGTGGCCGGCGCCCTCGGGGCGGGCCGGGACCCTCGGGGCGGAGCGGCGGCCGCGGGCCAAGGCGGCCCCGCCCACGCCGGGCCTGGCCAGCCGGAGCGCCCAGTCTGCGCGCCTGTGCGCGCTCTGGCGGCCCCGCTGGGACCGGCGCGCCGCGGGCCCGCGCCGCCTGGCTGGGGCCGCCGAAGGCCCACGCCCCGCCTCCCCCCTGCCTCCCCCCGCCCTCCCCCTCGCGCCTCCCCGTCCCCGCGCCCCCCCCGGGCCCTGGCGCGTCTCCCGCGGGGCTCCCGTCTGGCCCTTCGCGTCCGGCTGTCAGTCCGGCCCGGGTTCCAGCCGTGCGCCCGCGGGCCGCTCGCAGACGCCGTGTCTCGCGCGCGTGCTCTACGGCGGCGCGTCCTCCTCCCGGCCTCGGCCCTGGCCTGTCGGAGCCACGGGCGCGCGGGCGGAGGTGGGCGGCGAAGCCTCACCGGCCTCCGCAGCCGCCCCCGCGGCCCTTGGGCCGCCGGACGCCGAGCTCCGTCGCCGTCGTGTCGGCGCGTCGATGCCCGCCGGAGCGCGGAGCCCGCCGCGAGCTGACCGGCGCGGGCTCTGGGCTCGCGCCTCTCAGGGGAGCCCCAGCCCGCTGATCTGTACCGTCGCTTGAGTGATCTGCGCCGCACGCGAATCGTCCCGAAACCGGCCCCCGCCCCACCCAGGCCCCGGGGAAAATTGTCGTCCACGAATCCAGTCCCTGATGCCAGAAAGGTTGAGGACATCTGCGCGTGTCCCCTTGTCACGTTAAGCTGGTGTGTGACGTTCTCATCGGAAGTTCAGACAGTGGCATGCCAGGTGCTGATTAAAAAAAAATATGAACGAGCCGGGCTCGCTGGCTCAGCCTGTAATCCCAGCGCTTTGGGAGGCCGAGGTGAGTGGATTGCCTGATCCCGCGGGTTCGAGACCCGCCTGGGCAACTTGGTGAGCCCTCATCGCTACAATAAATCAAAAAATCAGCCGGGCGTGGCAGCGCACGCCTGTAGTTCCAGCTCCATGGAAGGCTGAGGCGGAAGGATCGCCGGAGCCCAGCAGGCGAGGCTGCGGTGACCGGAGCGGCCCCTGCACTCCAGTCTGGGCGACCGAGTGAGACTCCAACTCAAAGAAAAAAAGAAGAACGGAGTGCGTGACGCTGGAATTGCCGGATGAAGCCCGCAGGTCCCGTGTCTCCTGTCCCGGCCATTTCCCACGTGGCACAGGAGCGATGGTCCTTGCCAACACGGGACGCCCCGTGCACGCTTATCCTTGAACTCAAGGCCACTTCCCCACAGAACCTTATCGTGCACCTTATACCACAGAATACAAACTTCGTGTTTGCGTGCTTCCACCGATCCCCTGTCCTGTCTCTCAGCCGCAAATAAGTATGTCAGCTGCAATCCTTGTGTTTCTGGGGCCGTACGTCTCAGCCAAAATTTCTTCTAAACTGACATATCATTACTTCCGTTCGTTCACAAGCAAAAGCCTAATACGTCTTAGTTGCGGTGACTGATCATTAAATGGAAGTTTATTAAAAACAAGAATTCAGGAGAAGGTCGTGACGGTTTATCCCGCTCGTTCGTGTGCTGCTTTTTGCTAGAACAAGACAGTTCAGCCTTGATTCTCTTCCTGTTTCGGATGCTGGTGCTGAGAAGCCTCGTCCACGTGAAGAGGTAAGAAGGCAGCCCCCAGCCCACTCCCCAGAACAAGTCACGTGCCAAGAGTCGCTTTCCCGTCTGATGGCGGGCTGCGTCCTCCCGGTTGTGAGTGGGAAGCCGCAGTCCATGGCTCGCCAGGGCCTTTGGCTTCTCAGCTTCTCCGGCGGCCTCGGGAGGTGAGCGTCCCTGCGTGTGCAGAGCTGGAGCTTTCTCCAGCCACACATGAGACCCTGCGAGGTGGACGGCCAAGGGGGCAGCTCCCTCCGCTGGCCAGCTGAGGAGGGCGCTTCGTGGGACGCCTTCATGTACCTGGGTACAGTCCAGGTGGCACCTGATGGGGCTAGGCTTGACCTGACAGGCACCAGAGGCAGCTGTGGAGTGAAACGTGTGCGTGTGAGGGTGCGTGTATGTGTGGTTGTGTGCGTGGGTGTGTGCGTGCATGTGTCTTGGGAGGCGGGCATGCACTGGGTGAGCGGGTCCCCTTCGGGGAGACCCGTGGAGAGCAGTCCTCTGGCGTGGTGCTGGGTGGACCCAGGCAGGGAGACCTGGAAGCCCACACAGTGACCCGGCCGGGCACTGGACGCACCCTGGAGGCTGCTGAGGCCTGGGAGCAGGTGGGACGAGTCCACGCCGCCCTGCCTGGGTCTGGCTGCGGGCCAGGAGAGGCCAGATGCACTCCAGGCTGGGACGCTAACGTCCAGAGTGTGCTGGTGTCCCTGGGGAGGGAGACAGGGCGGGGCTGTCTGGGAGCCCAGCGAGTTCTGCGTCTGCCTGTTTCCGTGACCCGCGTGATGCGCACATGCCCTGCGAGCCGCCTTGCTGCCCAAGAGCTGCCTCGTGCCCAGGGCTGGGCCCGCACGCCCGCTGCGTCCTTCTCTTTCTTGGCTTCACTGAGCTGTGACCTGCACACCACGCCGTTCACCGTGTAAAGTGTCCGTTAAACGGGCTGGGGCATGTTACGCAACTTTTTTTGTTTGTTTTTCTGAGTTGGAGTCTCACTCGGTCGCCCAGACTGGAGTGCAGCGGCTGCTCCCGGCCACCACAGCCTCGACCTGCTGGGCTCTGGCGATCCTTCCGCCTCAGCCTTCCGAGTAGCTGGAACTACAAGCACGCGCTACCACGCCCAGCTAATTTTTGATTTTATTATAGCGATGAGGTCTCACCAAGTTGCCCAGGCGGGTCTTGAACCCACGGGCTTGTTACACAATGTTTTTAGCTGTAGCAAATCTACGTGACGTTAACTGTGCCATTTTAGCATTTCAAGTGTACACACTCAGCGGCGCTAAGTGCATTCTGAGGTGCCACCATCGCTGCTGTCTTACCGGAAACTTCCATCCCCAAACCGAAACTGCGCACTCAGCGAGCGAGAGCTCCCCTCCCGCCCCGGGGCCTCTGAGCTCCCCGCCGTTCCAGGGACGCACCCAGTCTGTCTGGGTAGTTCCCGCAGGTGGGCTCCCCTGAGCCCCTTGTCCTTGGGGTGCGGCTGGCCTCACGAGGCACCGGGGGGCATGCGGGTCCTTGCTCGGGTCTGGGGAGCACGGGCGCCATGCCAGGGGCAGCTGCAGGGAGTGGGGGCAGCTTGGGGACGCCGTCTGCCCTCCTTCCTCTCCTCCCAGGCCCAGCCAACCCCGAGGCCCTCTCCCTGCACGGAGTGTCGCGACAGCCCGGGGACCGCGTACACGTAAGGCCCCCGCTCTGCACATGTCTGTCAAAACCACAGGCCCCAGCAGGTCACGTGGCCGCCTTCCACAGCCGTGTGGTGGGGGCACACCCAGGCCCCGAGGGAGAGGGCACAGAGTCCCAGGATTCCGGGAGGGGGAGGCGTTCGGGAAGAAGAATGCAGCGGCCACCGCCGACACACCAGGCCTCACCAAGGCCGGCTCCCTCGCCAGAGGGGGCCGGCCCCTAGTGGCCTCCCTCGCGCCAGTTCGGAAACAAGCCTCAAGTGTGTTCAGTGTGGCGGGCCCACACTGCTCAAGCCCTGAGTTTCAGCGTGGCCGCCCACGCGGAACTCAAGCCCCGGGTTTCGGCGTGGCAGGGCCCACGCCGCGCCCACTGCCCTGCGGTGTACTGGCAGCTGGAGTTCTCCCCCGTCTCCACAGCCGCAGTCACATCTGCGAAGAGATAGGACACAGGCCCACGCGGAGGGACGACGGCGGAGGACATGGGGACACAGGAGAAGCCAGTCCTGCTGACACCGTGACCCCAGGCTTGCAGTCTGCAGAGCCGTGAGAAGAAACGCCCATCGCCTGCGCCCCAGGCCGCGGCTGCAAGGCGGCAGCTTGCCCAGGTCTAGCCCGGGTCTTCTCATCCCGGAACGTCCAGACGCTCCTCCTCAGGACAGACGCTGCCGTGAACACTTGTGAGCCTGTCGCTGACAGCCAGGGTCTGTCCTGGGTCGGGCAGGTTTGCCGCCTCACCCTCGGGAGGCAGCATGACGAGATTCCCCTTCGTGGAAGGGCCACCCCGAGCCGAGGGACCCAGCCTGCACCAGAGGGAGGCTCCACCCTGGCCTCTCCCCGTGCCTCCACGCGCCACAGGCCTCTGTCCCCCTCTGCCCCGCAGGGCTCACAGCCACACGAGGGCATCTGGCCACCTGCCAGCCTGCCTTTGCTCGCACCGTTCCCCACAGTGGCCGTCCCGCCCAGGTGTCGTCGGCGGGGCTGGGCGCACGGGGACTCCGTCTTCTTTCCCGTCCTCTCTGAGCAAAGTAGAAGCAGAGAGGGCGTCAAGAGGGGGTACAGGGAAGCTCATCAGGGCGCGAAGCCGGGGAGGAGGCTGAGGCTCGTGGGCACTTCAGTTCTCCGGTGGCACTCGGGTCGTGGCCAAGGTCCCCCAGGCCCAGCTCCCCCCTGCCAGGCCTTGGCCACGTGGCGGGCCTTGGCGGTGGATCTGCCTACCTCACCTCGTCATTCTGGCTGTCAGGCAGGCTGGGCACGTCCCGGAGGCCAAGGGAGAGCATGTGCGGAGTGGGTAAGCCTTTCTCCAGACGCGCCCTCTGGGGAGCAGCTGGCAGCCATGCCGTGCCCTGTCCAGGGCGGCGGAGGCCCCGGTCCTCCGGGCTGGAGGTGTGATTGGCAGGTGGACGGCAGGAGCGAGCGCCCTGCTGCTGGGAGCGTCTGGGTGGCTGCTCCGAGCCAGCCGAAGGCCCTGGAGGAAGGAAGCCCCCCTGCCGGCATTCCCTGGGGCTCCCCGGGCCAGAGGGGCCGTTGCAAGCGCCGCCCCACCCGGCCTGTGCCCTGCTGCGGCCTCACTGACGCCCTGTGCCGGCGAGGGGAGGCCAAGGTCCTCACGCGCCCCCAGGCAGCCCGACCTCGGCTCTTCCCACGACCCCCCGACCCCTCCCTGCGCCCCCTGGCTCACGGCCTCCGTCCTGCCGGTCTCCACGGCCCCGGCCAGCCAGGCCCCGCTGCCCGTGCTCACGGCCCCGCACGCCTGGCCTCACACCCATCCCAGCCGCGTCAGGATTCCTCCGCTGCTGCCGGGACTGCAGGACCCACGGCCGCGCCCTGTGGCGTCCCGTGAGAGCCCCCAGGCCGCGAGCGGCTCGAAGGCTGCAGCCCCTTCCGCTGCGCCGCTGCGAGGCGCCTCTCCCCCACCAGGCTGCTTGTTGCTGCCCTCAGGCTTCCGTCTGGCCGCCCTTTCCAGCCCCCCGGGCGTGCGGGCTCTGCTTCCGACGAGCCGTTGCCCGCTCTCCGCACGCGGGCAGGAGAGGCAGCCGGCGCGCAGCCGAAGGATAGGAAAGGGTTACAGCACCCTCCTGCGCGGCCTCCCAGCAGCCCCGGGGCCCCACGGAGCCGGGCCTGTGCCTTCCGAGCTCAGATCTGGGACGGGCAGAACCGCCCACAGTTCCCGCAGGAACGGCGGCAGCATCCGGGGTCACGGCGTGTCCTGCTGTCCAGGCAGAGCTGGCGGAGCCACAAGCCCCCCACCCCCGCCAGGGCTGAGGGACGTCCGGGTCCTCACAGCAGGGGCCAGGCAGGCAGGCTGGGCTGAGTGCCAGGCCTTTCCTGTCCCGTCAGCAGAACCCACCCCGCGCCCGCATCTCGGGCGGCGTCTCTGCCTGGAGTGGCACAGTCGCGTACAGCGGGGATCCGTGTCGTCTGGCTCACGGCCTGAGGCTCGAGGCTTCCCAGACTCAGGTGACCGTCTGGTGGCCAAGAAAGTCTGAGTACGGAGCGGCGTTTGCAGAGGTCCGAGCCCCCGAGGGTCGGATCTGGGCCCCAGAGCCAAGACCCCCCAAACCCCAGCGACGCACACAGTAGGCGCTCAGGTGTTTCTCGAACGAATGCACACATCTGCCATCCCAAGTCTGTGAGTCCTTTGACACCCAGAGATCGCCCCCCCACACCCAAACGCCGCAGAGCAGGACTCCCCCACGGGAGGACAGCAGGGACCGGGCCTCGGGGAGTTGATGCAGCCTCGCAGTCTCTCAGCCGCCAGAGCCCAGCAGAGGCGCAAGCCAGAGCCTCCCGGAACATCGCTTTTCCTGGCCGGAGGCAGCGAGAGTTGGGGGATGGGTCTTACTCGCCGGTTCCTGACGCGAGGTCTCCTAAGACCCATGATGGCTCCAGAGGGCTGAGTCCCTTTTGGCGTGACAGCAGGACGACGGTGGGTTGGGCCCCGCACAGCGTCTGGACTGCAAAGACCCAGGCTCGATGAAGGAGCCCGAACTTTCAGCCCCACCCCTGACCTCCAGTGAGTGAGACGCTCCTACAACCCGAGGCAGGAGGATCCCTTGAGGCCAGCAGTTCTAGACCAGCCTGGGCATCATAGCGAGACCTCATGCCTGCAAAAAATAAACTAGCCAGGTACAGTGGCGCACATCTGTAGTCCCAGCTACTCGGGAGGCTGAGGCAGAAGGACTGCCTGAGCCGAGGAGGTTGAGGCTGAGATGAGCCATGATTGTGCCACTGTACTCCTGCCTGGGCAACAGATTGAGACCCTGCCAAACAAAAGAATCCCAACCGAACAAAAAAAACCCAGACGACTGAGTCTGGAGCCCTTTCCAGGGGGCAGCACATCCACATACCGGGAGGGTGCAGGCCCCAGCTCCACAGGGACGGAGCACCAGGGCCTGGGACCCTCTGAGCCACGCCCTTTGCGCCCTTCGTCCAGTTGTTCTTTGCATATTTCTCTTTTTTTTCTTTTTTCTTTTGAGTTGGAGTCTCACTCCGTCGCCCAGACTGGAGTGCAGCGGCCGCTCCCGGCCACCGCAGCCTCGACCCGCTGGGCTCCGGCGATCCTTCCGCCTCAGCCTTCCGAGTAGCCGGAACTACAGGCATGCGCCACCACGCCCAACTGATTTTTTGATTTATTGTAGAGATGAGGTCTCGCTGCCTGGGCGGGCCTCGAACCCGCGGACTCAGGCAATCCACTCACCTCAGCCTCCCAAAGGCACGGGATTACAGGCTGAGCCACCGAGCCCGGCTTCTTTGTACATTTCTAATAATCTGGTCAGCTGGATGCAACGGCTTGTGCCTGTAATCCCAGAACGAGTTCGAGACCAGCCTGGGCAATATAGCAAGACCTCATTTCTATTTATAAAGAAAAAAAGAAGTAAAGATGCTGAGTTGGTTGAGTGCAGCATTTCTGATTTCTGTTCCTGGGAAGTGGGGACCGTGCGTGCACAGACAAAACTCCGACTGCATGCTTCCAAAAGTTCCCTGCAAGGTGGGTGCTCATATTTGCATCTGAAAGGGCCTTGCACAAGACGCAGAGGAGTGGAAACATTGAGCCATAAGTTTGCATCTTTTCTGAAAACACCCAAGCGCAAACAAAAGACACCGTGAGAAGGCAAGAAAAAGATTGCAGGAGAAAGGAAAAGGCTGCGCTTCAGCACCTTTCGTGGCGCTTTTTTCTTCTTGTTTTGAGCAAGGGGCCTTCCCTGCATGGCCATTTGGCTCTGGGCCCGGCAGTGCCCTGCTGTCACGTCCAAGCCTCTGCCCGGCCACAGAGTGGAGCCACCGACGGTCTCACACGTTGCTCAGGGGAGCACAGAAGGACCGGGTGTGGTGCCTCACACCTGTGTCTCAGCATGCGGAGAGGCCGAGGCAGGACTGCTTGAGCCCAGGAATTCCAGAGCAGCCTGGGCAACACGCAGCGACCTCATTTCTACAAAACGTCAAAAAATGAGCACTGGGGCACGGTGGCCTTCCCCTGCAGTCCCAGCTACTCGGGAGGGTGAGGCAGAAGGGTTGCTGGAGCACAGCAGGTGGAGGCTGTGGTGAGCCGTGATCAGGTCACTGCACTCCAGCCTGGGCAACACAGTGAGACTCCAACTCAGGGCTTAATCACATAACAACAAAATGGTGCGGGCCCAGTCAGATTCTGACTGCGTCTACACACAGCGAGAAGACCCGGGCATTCCACACCCAAGGGCTTGTCTGCGTGGAGTGAAAACCTGCCTTCACACAGAAACCTGCATGTGAACATTTATAGTGGCGTTAGTCGTAAACTTGCCGCTTTAGAAACGACCCGATGTCCTGGGGTCTGGATAAACCACGGTGCGTCCCTGCGGTGCAGCATGACACCAGGCAGGCCTGGCGAGGACACACAGTGTAGACAGACCGACTGCCCGAGGCTGAGAGGGAGAAGCCAGACGGGAAAGGCTCGTGCTGCATGGCTCCACTTATGGCCATCCTGGGAGAGGCAGACTTCTGGGACAGGGCGGCCCCCTCGGTGGGTGTTGGGGCCGGGGAAGCTGTGAGCACAGAAGGGCGGGTGCTGGAAAGGTCCGACCTTGGTCTCGAGGCGAGGTCCGCGATGGTGTGCTTCCGGGAACCCAGAGGGCTCTGCACTAACGCAGGAACTCTTACTTCTGTTTCTCAAAAGCTTCAGCAGCTGCACCAGCCAACACAGGCGCTGCACAGCTTTACCCAGATGTCCTGGGTGAGGGCCGGGGGCCGGAACAGGAAACCGGGCCAGCGAGGGGCTTCCCGGCTGTGGCCCTGGGAGGATGGGATCTCCGAGGACGGGATCTCCGAGGATGGCCCCTGGGGCGGGGAGGGGTCTGCGGCCGGGGCTGGGGGTGGGCAGTGTCGGGGCCTGTGGTGGGCAAGAAGGGTCTGGGGGATGGGGGTGGCCGGGCGGGATCCAGGGCGCCCGTGGCGGGCGGCAGGGCGGGCCCAGGGCTCCCGGCTGGCCTGTCCGGCTGCCGCCCCGTGCCCTCGCTGCCAGCAGAGCCTGAGGCTGCGGGCTCCTGTCCTGCCTTGTCTGGGCCGACTCGGGGCGCAGGACGGATGGGTGTTGACAGGCGCCGTCTCCCGTCCAGTCAATCATGTCCGCTGGTTTTCAGCTCGGTTGCCCTTCCCGGGTCACCGGGCCGCGAGGCTGCAGGTTTCACGCCGCTGCAGGCCGTGCTGGGGAAGCGGCAGGCGAGGGCTGACTGCTCCGGGCCAGTCGGGCCCCCGCCCCTGGAGGCCGCAGCCGGTGGACTCACTGCCCCGGCCGGCTCTGGAGCCCGGGTGCATGTCCGTCCACGTGAGCTGGCCCTAGCCCCAGGCTCTGCCACTCACTCACCAGCAAGTGCTGATGGGTGCCGGCGACAGGCCAGCCCCTGATGAAAGAGCAGGCACGAGGTCGCGCCTTGCCTGGTCCCGAGCTGCCCGCCGCCTGCAGGAGGAGACTCTTCTGTGGGTGCACGAGGGCCGGGAGACAGGCCCAACCCGGGCTCTGCCGTTAGGACCTCAAGTGTGTGCTTGGCCTCCAGGCCTCCGTTTCCCTGTCTGCGCCGCTACCAGCTATGGTAGGACCCGACGTGAGTGTGACAGGACCGGGCCCTCCCTCCGCATCCCTGCCGCTGTCCCCTGCAGCCCACCCACACTCACATTCGGACTATCTGACTGTCTCTTCCCCATAGGATCACCTAAACAGGCTTTTTTTTTTTTGAGTTGGAGTCTCACTTGGTCGCCCAGACTGGAGTGCAGTGGCTGCTCCCAGCCACTGCAGCCTCGACCTGCTGGGCTCCGGCGATCCTTCCGCCTCGGCCTTCCGAGTAGCTGGGACTACAGGTGCACGCTACCACACCTGGCTAATTTTTTGATTTATTGTAGAGATGAGGTCTCGCCAAGTTGCCCAGGTGGGTCACGAACCCGCGGGCTCAGGCAATCCACTCACCTCAGCCTCCCAAGGTGCGGGATGATAGGCTGAGGCACCAAGCCCGGCTCAGGCTTTTTTTTTAAAGCAGGATTTATTGAGAGGACAGAAAAGCTCCCACAGTGGGAGGGGGCCCCGGGAGGTTGCCCAGGTTTTTTTCTTGTTGTTAGGGTCTCACTCTGTTGCCCGGACTGGCACACAGTGGCGCGATCACAGCTCACCGCAGCCTTGACCTCCTGGGCTCCAGTGATCCTCTCTCCTCAGCCTCCCGAGTAGCTGGCCCTGTAGGCAGGCACCACCATGCCCAGCTGGTTTTGGGGCTTTTTGTGGAGATGAGGCCTCACCAAATTGCCTAGGTTGGTCTCCAGCTCCCAGGCTCCAGCAGTCCTCTTCAGTCTCTCAAAATGCCGGGATTGCAGGCGTGAGCCACCACACCTGGCCCACACACATTTTTGATGGCTTAGAAAAAGGACTTCTGAGTCATGCAAAGCAATAAAGAAAGCGGGACATAAAAGTACACGGACGTTATCATATCAGCGACGTGAAACACCCAGAAGGACGGACACGCGCCCGGCTGGCAGCTGAGCAGGACCCGGACGAGGCTTGCCCGCGATCCCAGCCCAGCCCTCGGCTCTCACGCCCTTGGAGGGCACCTCTGTGCTCCGAATTCCCTCGTCCGGGAGGCGGAAATGGTAACGGCACTTACTCACAGGGTCACTGTGAGGTCGGACGGGTTAGCTCATGCAGAGCGCTGGGCGCGTCCCGAGCGCCGGGACGGACTCCAAGAAGAGTCCAGCAAGGCCCTCCCGTCACCCTCCCGCCATGTGTCATCACGGGCACAGGCTGGGCCCAGTCGTGGCCAACTCCAGGGCACAGGCAGGCCTCTGCCAGGAGGTGGGCGCACTGGGGATGTGAGGCAGGACGCCCTGGCGGGGACAGACCGCCTGAGACACGGGCTGCGCGCACCTTGTGGACTCAGACAGAAGCCATGGTGGCCTCTGGGGGCTTCCCAGGGAGTTTCCTAGACTCCCCAGTGGGATTCGAGAGACCTTGGATGCCGGGCACCATTTGCGTGAGCTGGAATGGCGAGCGCAGGACTTCCCGCTGAGGGAGGGGGCCAGAGCCCCCTGTGGCCATCACCAGGCAAGGGCCTCGGCCCCAGACCCGTGCTCCTCGGCCTCGGCGCCATGGACGTCCAGGCCAGGGAGCCGCTGCGGGGCTGTCCTGAGCGCTGTGGTGCAGGCACCCTGACTTATCCCCACTCGTGTCCGACTGGCCACACCCCCCTCAGTGCGACAACCAGGAACGTCCAGGGACCCCGCCAGATGTCCCTGGGTGGGGGCCCATCCTAGCTGAGGCCACTGCCCGAGACCCACGGGACGCCCAGGAAATGCCGCCATCCTCTGCTGACAGGGCTGGCGGGTCATCCTCCCCTCGTGCCTGCGGCCTCGAACGGAGACAAGCCCACAGATGGCCGTGGGAGGGACGCAGGGGAAGTCCTCTGCCACCCGCGGCGCTGGGGACTGCGGGCTCTGCAGAGCAGCCTTGCCCGTGTGACAATGTGAGCTCGGAGCCGCCAGACTGCCTGATTCGAAAGTGCAGCCCAGCGGGGAGCCCGCGGTGGCAGCAGGCGAGAGCGACACTTCGCGGAGCGGGGCTGCCAGGGAGACGAGAGGGGCCGGGCTGGCGACAGTCGCCCGCCAGCCAGTGGCTCCGGGAGCAGCCCTGCCGGACCTGCCAGCCTCCTTGCCAGGGAGGCTTCCTCCTCGGTCCCTCTGTGGTTTGCCCGCGTCCCCCAGAGCGCACGTGCTGGGAACTTACTCCAGGCAACAGGGTCGGGAGGGACCTGGTGAGAGGTGACGAGGCCACGGGGGCGCTGCACTCAGGACCAGATCTGTGGCCCTTCTCCTGGGTGTCTCAAAAGCGAGTCTGGCCCTCTCCTGCTCGCCCACCCTTCGAGACGCCCCGGCACGCGGCTCCGCACCACGCACCGGCGCCGTGCTCGTGGGCTTTCCTGCCCCCAGAACCGTGAGCCAAATACGTTCCTGTCCAGTGTCACTGCCCGGCCTGCCGCCCACGGGGACGCTTCCCACAGGCACGGAGGGGCAGCTCCCAGCTCACCGGGGAAACCCGTGATCGGCCAGCCACGGCGGCCGTGGTGCAGGGATGGCTGAGTGGTCCTCACACAGGCAGTCTGTGTGTGCTGGTCAAGGGGGACTCAGGCAAGACCCCCGGGAGGGCGAGGAGCTGGGCCAGGAGGAGCAGGCTCCAGCGGATAGCTGCACTCAGAGGCTCTGCGTGTGTGTGCTTGAGCTGGGGTCTCACTCTGTCCCCCAGGCCGGGGTGCCATGGCGCGGTCACAGCTCACAGCAGCCTCAGCCTCCTGGGCTCAGCCGATCCCTCTGCCTCAGCCTCCCAAGTAGCTGGGACTCAAGGCACACGCCACCAGGCCTGCCTAACTTTTCTATTTTTGCCAAGATGAGGTCTTGCTATGCTGGCCAGTCTGGTTTGAACTCCTGGGCTCAAGCGATCCTCCCACCTCAGCCTCCCAAAATGCTGGATTATGCAGGTGAGCCACTGCGCCCGCCCTCGGCTGCTCTGTGAGAGGACAGGGAGAGAGTGGCCCGAAAGGCCGCGAAGATCCACCTCGTCTCGGCCACTCAATCACGTGTTCATCCAAGGACGGAGTCAGGTGCAGGGGAGAGGACCCCAGAACAGCCGCCACCCTCGGCGCCCGCAGCAGCATTCCTGGGACCCACATGAGGCTCTGCGAGGCTCAGAGAGCGGGGTGGGGGAGCCAGCGGGGCAGAGTCGAGCCTGGCACGCTGGGGTGCCAGTGCCAGGCTCTGCCTTTCACCGCTGCGTGGTCTCGGACAGCTGCACGCCCTCTCTCCGAGCTGTGGTTTCTTCTGTGGAGCGGGGCCTGACACCCCGTTCCTCCCAGCATGGAGGGTGCACGGGGCTGGCCGCGGGGGGCGAAGCCGGGCCGCCGGGCTCCCAGGCTGCTGTGTGCAGAGCTGCAGATGCTGGGCTAAGACTGAGCGCCACCAGGGACGGCCGCTGGGGAGCCACGGACAGCGCTGGAGCCGTAGAAGGAGCGGAGATGCAGACCAGGCTGGAGAGGAGGGAAGGCGGAGAGGGCGTGGGGAGGGCCGGCTGCCCAGCGGGAGTTGCCGGAGGCCGGGTCAGGGGCCGCTGGTCTGCCCTCTCCAGCCTCCGGGATTGTGGAGGCAGCGGGGTCGGTGCCTGTGGGACCAGGCGGGGCCTCCGACACCTTCGGCAGGGCGGAGCCCTCCTCCCCGGTCCTGTTCCCTCGCAGGAGCACCGCAGCCTTAGCCAAGCCCCGCCTCCGTGGGGTCACGATGTTCCCAGAGCCAGAAATGCCCCCGGTGTCGTCCTGGGCAGAGGCTGTCAGCCCGTCCAACAGTCCCGGCCTGGGGCTCTCCCCAGCGCCCGAGTCCCTGCCCGAGTCCCTGCCCCTCCCCCCCCCGTGCCCGGGTGACAGTCTCCCCGCAGTGCCCGCGTCTCGGTCTCCAGGGCTGTGCTTGGGAGCCCGTGGCCCTAGAGCCACCCTTGACCCTCAGTCAAGGGGTCGCAGGTAAAGCCATGGCTTTCTCACCCTGGGGGCCGGAAGAGCTGCTCTGTGTTGGACCCCGCGACCCAGGGGTCCCACAGGACGGGGTCCGCTGTCCGTGGGTGCCCAAGCCCTGAGGTCACAGCAGGCCTGCCCTCCGACAGCCTGCACGCCCCCCCGTCCCATCCCGTGCCCCACCCTCTGTCCCGCAGGGCCGCCCTCCCACTGCCGCCCTCGCTCCGGTCCAGCCTGGAGCCTGTGCCCAGCAGTACCCACCAAGCGGGAGGGATTCCAGTCCGTCCACAGCCAGGCCATGGAACGGTCAGGAAGAAATGTGGTCACTCCTTCGGAGTTCGTAGAGACACGTGCGGCAGCCCCTCCCGCACACACCAGGCGGCCGGGCCCGGACAGCTTGGGCCCCTCTGCAGACCGGGTCTAAGCGGCCACTCCTGCGAGTCTGCCCTGTCCGCAGACTGCAGACACGACATGGTCGACCACGCAGGACGGGAAAGCGTTCTCCCCAGGACAGGGAGCGCGCCCTGGGCGTCCCCGGGAAAGGCGGGGCCTGTGACAGCTCCCATCCACCTCCTGCCCATCTTCACCGGGCACCGACTGGGTCTCCCCTGCCCAATGGGGACGTCCACGGCTCTGACCTGCTGGGCAGCGCAGAGGCCCAGGAGGAGCCTGGAGGCCCACCGCATGGCCACGGCGCTGGGGTGGGGCCCGCTTGGGAACAGAGGCCCGGAGCTGCGCCTGGGAGTTGTGCAACCGGGCGGGAAGGCTCGCTCCCCCAGCCTCCCCCCGCGCTGGGAGGAGAGGAAACATCGCGTGGCTGCGGTGCCAAGGCGGGCTGCGCCCTGGCCCCGGGGCAGGGAAGGTGTCCCCGGAGATGCGCAGGCCTGGTGCACAGGGAGATCCTGAGACCTGCTCAGGACTTGAGGGTGGCAGGCGCCTGAGCGCTGCAGCCTCACGCCCGGGGCCCGCTGCCCCCACAACGGGCCGAGCACAGGCTCCTCCTGCTCGCCGGGGACGCGCAGCATGAGCCCGTTCAGGCACGTGGGCAAGATCCGGAAGCGCCTGGAAGACGTCAAGAACCAGTGGGTCCGGCCAGCCAGGGCCGACTTCAGTGACCACGAGAGTGCCCGGCTGGCCACCGACGCCCTCCTGGACGGGGGCCTCGAAGCCTACGGGCGGGCACTCAGCCAGGAAGGCGAGGTGGACTTCCTGTCCTCGGAGGAGGTCCAGTACATCCGAGCCCAGGCCAAAGAGCCCCCCTGCGCCCCGGACGCCACGGGAGGGGCGGAGGCAGGCCCCCAGGGGCTGGACGCCTGCTCCCTGCAGTCAGGCACCTACTTCCCCGTGGCCTCGGAGGGCAGCGAGCCGGCGTCGATGCTCGCCTGGGCCGCCGCCGAGAAGCCCTACCTGAAGGACAAGTCCAGCGCCACCGTGTACTTCCAGACGGACAAGCACAACAACATCCGAGACCTGGTCCGGCGCTGCATCTCCCGGACCAGCCAGGTGGGATGGCGGGGAGGGGCCGGTAGGGCAGGGAGGGTGCGGAGCGCGGGTGACCTGCTCTCGGGGGCCGGGCGCAGGTGACGGGTGCTGCCTCCCGCTCTAGGCCGTCCCGGCTGGTCCAGGCCGTCCCGGCTGGTCCAGGCTGCCGCTACCCATCACGGGAGCCCTGCAGGAGCTCGGTTCGGCCTCCTCTCCTGTCCTCACAGGCCTCCCTGACTCCACGCTGCAGTAGAGCCCTTCTCCAGCCTACGATCCAGCTGGGTCCCTTCCCTGCTTGGTGCCATCTGTGGCTCCCAGCTACCCCTGGTGGGAAAAGCAACCCCTCAGCCTAGTTCCCCACCTCCCCGGTCTCTCCGCCTCTCTCCTGTCAGTGTCCAGTGCCCTGCAGAGCTGTCTTCGGGCCTTTGCCTGAGGTAGGGAGTGAGGGAGTGGAGTTTGAGAAGACCCAGAGGGAGGTGACAGCAGTGGCACGCTGGTTTCAGTGTGGCTGGGCCGCCCCGGAGCAGGACGCTGTGTCCCGCGACAGGGCAGCATTTGGCCGTGCTTGACACACGGGTGCCCTGCCGCCTCGTCCGGGGTTGCTGGTGCCGCCTGGGGCGAGTCCTGGACCCTCCTGCCAGCCAGGCCCCACAGGCCGTTTCCCAAGCATGAAGCTGTGGCCTTTCGGAGTGGCAGGGCCAGGGGTGTGGAGAAACTCCACACAGGCCTTGGGGGCCAGAGTCCCTGGAGGAGGCCAGGCCAGCCTAACCCCCACCCAGAAAGGCCTGTTGGGCACAGGGCAACTCTTCCAAGTCTGAGATTTTGGCCTTCACCCAAAGTGAGGACTTCGCTCCCTGAGGTGGGCCCTGCAGGCGCTGTGTTGTGGCCCCTTCTTGGGGTGGGTCCCCTTTGCCACAGTCCCCACCGTGCCCAGTTGTCCTGGGCCTCGAGGGCTGTATCCGCGTTGTCACCTGCCAGGCTCCTGCCGCAGAGTCCGTGATGTCCCTCACACACACACACGTGCACGCACACACGCTCGTGCGCGCGTGCAGGCTCCTGACGGCTTCCTCCCGCGGCTCGGCAAGGAGCGGTCGGCAGCGCAGTCGTCTGTGGGTCCTGCGGCGAGTGGAGGGCGGAGCGGGCTGGGTTCGCCTCTCCCCGTCTCAACCTGAGAGGCCGGAGGGAGCTGCCCGCTGCTCTAGGCAGGACTGCCCTCCTTCCCTTCAGCCTGAAATCCAGGACTGCCGAGGGACCAAGAGGGCTCCTTGCCCCTTGGGAAAGGGAGAACGTTGGCAGGTGGGGCCGGGCCCAGGGGCCCAGAGCGGGGGCAGGCCTCGCAGGAGAGGTAGCCAGAGCGGGGGACCCAGGGCAGAGTGAGAGCTCGCTGGGCAGAGGACGGGAAGGAGCACCAGGCCCGGCGAGGTGGGTGCAGAGGTCAGGAGGCAAGGAGGCTCCGGGGAGAGCCGAGCCGGGGTGCAGGGGACACGGGACCCGGGCGGGGACTGTGGGGTCAGAGAGCAGAGCCCCGCCCCCATGTGGAGCGGGTCCCTGGGCCCTTCTGGCGGCCACGGGTGCAGCCCTTTCTGACCCCATTCCCTGGGAGGCCTGGTCGGTCCACCCACCCACCCCAGCGGCCGCCACGGAGCCACGAGATGGCAGCTGTCCGGGGAGGGCGGACGCCACAGGGGAACGGTGCCTCGGCGCACACCACACTTTTGTGGTTGATTTGGAGGAAACAGTTCTTTTCCACTAAACCCACTATTTCTGTTAACACATGATGGGCTAATTATTGAAACTTTAAGATAACAAACAGCTATTTCCAGCTGGGCACAGCGGCTCGCACCTGTAATCCCAGCGCTTTGGGAGGCCTAGGTGGGAGGACTGGTTGAGGACAGGAGTTTGAGAGCAGCCTGGGAGACACAGCGAGATATCGTCTCTACAAAAGACAGAAACATGGCCAGGCGTGGTGGCGCTTGCCTGTAATCCCAGCTACTCAAGAGTCTGAGGCAGGAGGATCGCCCGAACCCATGAGGCGGAAGCTATGGGGAGCTGTGATTGTGCCGCTGCACCCCAGCCTGGACAACAGAGTGAGACTCTGACTCAAAAAAAAGCAACTTCCAATTTTTCCTGCGTTAGTTTCTAACATGGCAGATATTGACAGCTGTGATCCACATAACAAAAGCTGTTTGCAAGGATCGATGCTTTTCTTCTGAGTCAGGCTCTCACTCCGTTGCCCAGGCTGGAGGGCAGCGGCACGCTCACGGCCACCCCAGTGTCGACCAGCTGGGCTCCGGCGATCCTTCCGCCTCAGCCTTCCAAGGAGCCGGAACTACAGGTGCCCTCTACCACGCCTGCTTAATTGTATTTTATTATTTTATTGTAAAGACGCGGTCTGGCCAAGTTGCCTGGGATGGTATCTCAAGCAGTCCACTTGCCTCGGCCTCCCAAAGGGCTGGGATGACAGGCTGAGCCACTGAGCCCAGCCGGATCAATAATTTTTTTTTTTGATTTGGAGTCTCACTGTCGCCCAGACTGGAGTGCAGTGGCCACTCCCGGCCACCGCAGCCTCGACCTGCTGGGCTCCGGTGTTCCTTCCGCCTCAGCCTTCCAAGTAGCTGGAACTACAGGCGCGCGCTACCACACCCGGCTAATTTTTTGATCTTTATTGTAGAGTGCTGGGATTACAGGCTGAGCCACCAAGCCCGGCCCTGGATCAATAATTTTTAAGAGCGGAGGGATAGCCGAGCTCGGTGGCTCAGCCTGTAATCCCGTGCCTTTGGGAGGCTGAGGTGAGTGGATTGCCTGAGCCTGCGGGTTCGAGACCCACCTGGGCAACTTGGTGAGACCTCATCTCTACGTAAAACAAAAAAAATTAGCCGGGCGTGGTAGCGCGTGCCTGTAGTTCCGGCTACTCGGAAGGCTGAGGCAGAAGGATCTCCGGAGCCCAGCAGGTCGAGGCTGCGGTGGCCGGGAGCGTCTACTGCACTCCAGTGTGGGCGAGAGAGTGAGACTCTGACTCAAAAAAAAAAAGAGCGGAAGGGTCCTGAGATCACCGGTCAGGGAAGGTCACGGGAAAGGCCAGGGCCGGGAAGGGAGGCGGAACCAGAATCGCTGTCCTTTCTGGAATGCTCTCCTGCAGGCTGTGCTGTCCACGGAAGGGCGAAGCCCAGCTTTAGACAGTGAGGCTTAGTTTCTCTAGGAAGTCTCTCCGAGGACTGCCAGCCGGCCCAGAGCCCAAGCAGCCCTGGGACAGGTTCTCAGACTGCCCCGCGGGGTCCTCCAGGGCTCACACGTGGCCGGGGGTGGCACCTGCAGGGCCACGGCCCAGCTTCGGCAGAGACACCAGGGCCTGGCTGTGGGTCACAGAGGCACCGTTACCAGCCCCGCAGGTGCTATCTTATGTGGAGGAAAAGGCAGGGGCAGGGTCGCTCACTTAAGAACACAGTAGGCGGGGCTTGGTGGCTCAGCCTGTAATCCTAGCACTTTGGGAGGCCGAGGCAAGTGGATTGCCTGAGCCTGTGAGTCCGAGACCAGCCCGGGTAACTTGGCGAGACCTCGTCTGTACAATAAATTAAAAAAAAAAAAAGCCAGGCTCGGTGGCTCAGCCTGTAATCCGGCGCTTCGAGAGGCTGAGGTGAGTGGATTGCCTGAGCCCGCGGGTTCGAGACCTGCCTGGGCAACTTGGACCTCATCTCTACAATAAATAAAAAAATCAGCTGGGCATGGTAGTGCGTAGCTGTATTTCCGGCTACTTGGAAGGCTGAGGCGGAAGGATCGCTGGAGCCCAGCAGGTCGAGGCTGCAGTGGCCGGGAGCGGCTACTGCACTCCAGTCTGGGCGACAGAGTCAGACTCCAACTCAAAAAAAAAAAAAAAAATTAGCTGGGCATGGTGGCATGTGCCTGTGGTTCCAGCTATTTGGAAGGCTGAGGTGGAAGGACCGCCGTGAGCATGCCACTGCACTCCAGCATGGGCCATGGAGTGAGACTCCAACTCAGAAAAAAAAAGAGAAATAAAAATAGGCACTTCACGCAGGTCTGTGTGAGCACGAGGAAGCTGCCTGACCATGCGGTTTCTAGAACAAGTAGAGGTCAAGCGGTGGCGTGTGACCATCACTGGCCGTCACAGCGGACCCAGCATCACTGCGTTGTTTTCTTTGTTCACTTAACGCGTCATTACACACGGCACTGAGCACTTGTTAGACAGCAGGCTTTGCTTCAACCACAAACATTCCACCTGGTCTCACAGATTCTGCAGAACCATCATAATAAGGATTATTAATTGTGAAACGGGGTCTTGCTCTGTTGTCCAGACTGGAAAGCGGTGATCATGGCTCCCTGAAGCCTCCACCTCCTGGTCTCAACTGATCCTCCCCATCAGGCTTCCCAGTCGCTGGGACTCTAGACCATGCCACCACACCTGGCCCATATAATTACCATTTTTAATGCCTGCCTAATAATCTGCATGTCAGTATATCACAGTTCAGGCATTCGAAAGGACTCTTGGTTGGGTGACAGGAGGTAAACCCAATGAGCTTGAGAACAGGAGGAATATATGTCGACATCATGATGGAAAAGGCAAGGGTGGTCCTGGCTTCAGGCATGACTGGATCTGGGCATCCAAATGACTCTGCTGGAGTCCTCTCCACCTCCTGGCCCTGCCTTCTCCAGGGAGGGCCCATCTTTTTTTTTTGACTTGGAGTCTCACTCCGTCGCTCAGGCTGGGTGACCCGCTGGGCTCCAGCAGTCCTTCCGCCTCAGCCTTTCAAGTAGCTGGAACTACAGGTGCAGGCTACCGCACCCGGCTAGGGAGGGCCCATCTTAGCCAGACTCCCCTGAGAGCCAGCAGCTGCCACATGTAAACCCCAGCTTATAACCTTGAGAAAGAAGCCTCCTTCTCCCGGGAGCTCCAGAACACTCCCGGCTGCCTCGCATCAGGATAACATCGCCGTGTGGCCACGCCTGGACCCACCTCGGTGGCTGGAGGAGCTGCAGGGCTCTCGCTGGCCTGGCCTCAGTTGCATGCTCGCCCCATGTCCACTCATCTCCCACGTGGCCCGCCCCTGGAGTCTGAGCAGGCTGCTGTGGTTCTGTGCCCGCCCCATGTCCACCCGAGGGTCAGCGGGTGCTGTGGGTAGGGGGAGAGGTAAACACCTGGCCACAGGAGCACGCCCTGCCTGCTGGGAATCGAGGCCCCACCCCAGTCTCTGAGCTGACAGGCAGCACCGTCGCTGCTGGTGACCACGCCCTCTGCCCTGCCAGGTCCTGGTCATCCTGATGGATGAGTTCACGGACGTGGAGATCTTCTGTGACATTCTGGAGGCGGCCAACAAGCGCGGAGTGTGCGTCTGCGTGCTCCTGGACCGGGGTGGCGTGCGGCTCTTCCAGGAGATGTGTGACAAAGTCCAGGTCTCTGACAGTCACCTCAAGGTAGGGCCCGACGACAGTCCAAGGGGCCTGCCCCGTCCAGGGGGTCGGCCGTGCGGGGACAGATGCCCGCCTTCCGCCAGGGCGCGACACAAGGAAGGCTCGCCCCTCGCCCAGTCCCGCCTTGTGGGGCGCTGCAGGACGCCCGGGACCTGACCGGGAAGGGACTTCCGCACCGCCGTAGCCCTCGGGCCTCACACGCCTGGGGGGAGGTGCCCAGGGTCCCGCCGGGCAGCCGCTGTCCACACCCGCCTTCTCTCCTGTCAGCGGGTGGCGACCACAGCGCCTGCGGGGTGCGCGTCCGGAAGCCCTGGCCCGAGGGGAGGCTGATTCTCTGGACTTAATCGAGCCCACTTCCTCCCCAGCAGGGAGAGAAGAACTCAGAGAAGGGTTTGGTCAGTCACACGGGTCTGAGGGCAGCTCACGGGGGGCCAGTGTGGCACCCCCATGTGGCCTCGGCCTCCCCGCCAAGCCCTCTCTGGCCCGGCCAGGTCAGCCTCCAGGGGGACCTCCCGGAAGGGGACGAGCCTCCCCCGGGCCCCCATGGATGACGCAGCTGAGTTCAGGGCTGCCTCCGGGGCCACAGGCAGGGGACCCCAACTGCCCGTCAGAGGGCACCGAGGCCACACCTCCTGGACGCGGGCCATCGCCCCAGCTCTCACCCCATGCCGGGCTGTGTCCCTCGTGCCCTGCCTCACGGAGCCGCAGAGGGGCCGGGAGAAGCTTCTGGAGGCAGCTGTGGGTGTCGCCTTCCTGAGGCCTGCATGGCCATGGGCAGGCGTCAGTGGGGGACACTCAGCCCAGTCCTGGGGAACGCCCGGCCTCCGCCTCCCGCAGCCCTGAGAGGCCCCACAGCCCGCCTCGTTCGCCCCTCCTGCCTCCCGGGAGTCCTCCCCACGGTCTGGGCAGCAGCACTCGGGAAGGCCAGGCACAAGCAGCGCAGGACTTGGGTGTGGACACGCCTCTCCTCAGGCCAGTCCAGGGGCCCTGGGACCCCGCATTCGGGCCATGCTGGGCCTTCCCTCTGACCAGTGTCTCTGTCCTGGGAGGAGTTTCCCTGTGCAAACTGTCGAGTCCGTTGGGACAGAATCCCACAGACCGCGCGGCTCACGAGCAGCAGGCGTTTACTCCTCAGGGCTCTGGAGGCTGGACGTCCAGGGTCGGGGCGGATGCGGCTGTGAGGGCCACGCCCGGTGCGCAGACGGCGGCCTGTGTCTTCACGTGGCGGCCGGCACCAGGCCGCCCGTCGGGGCCCTTGCATGAGGGCCTAGTCCCACCCGCGAGGGCTCTGCCCTCACGGCCTTCCCAAAGCCCCACCTCCGGCCCTCTCCTTGGGTGGCTGCAGACACAGGCGGCAACCCCTTGGCTGTCCTTCCAGAACATCTCCGTCCGGAGCGTGGCGGGCATGGTGTACTGCGCCAAGTCCGGCCGGAAGTTCGCGGGCCAGATCCGGGAGAAGTTCCTCATCTCGGACTGGAGAGTCGTCCTGTGCGGCTCGTACAGGTGAGTGCCGGGTCATCCCGGTCGGGCTGGGCCCACGGAGCCAGCGGAGGCGGGCGTCGGCCTCCCCGAGAGGAGCTGGGAAGAGGGATTCCCACAGGATGCAGAATCCGCTTCCCCAGGTCGCGCTTCCTTAGACACAGTGTGCGTTGCTGGTGTGCGCACGCCCGCTTGTTTCTAAAGTTCGGTTTATTTTCGTGTAAATGTGCAGCGATTTGCTGATTCTCACACCACCCAGTTCTTCCACCTCGGGTGTGTAACGCAAGGGCCGCTAGCGTAAGTTGCGCCGGGGCGTGGCCGTCCCCCAGGGCGAGCCCCACCCGACGGCCACCCCCTCCCGCCCCAGCACAGCCCAGGCCCCGGCGACACGGCCCACTTTCGACACACACTCGGGGCTGCCTGCTCCCTGACAGCTCGCGGGAGTGGCGTGGCCGGGGCTCAGCTGGGATGGCCGCTCGCACACAGCACCGGGCTCTCAGGGCGCAGGCCCCGGTGTGGAAGGACCGCACCTCCCGCGTCCACTCGGCCGATGGCAACAGCTGGTTGTGCCCACGTCTGGCCTTGAGGAACGTGCCGCCGTGGATGCTCACACGCACACTGTGTGGACGTGGGTCTCGGCCTCGCGCGCCCGTGCCCAGCAGTGGCCTCGCCGGGTGAGGAGAGCCGTGGGCGCGGCCCTGTGAGGGGCTGCCGGGTCCTGCCGCCATGGCTGCCCTGCTCTGCGCCCTGCCGGCCGGGTATGGGGGCTCCGGGTTCGTAGGGCCCAGGCCATCGTCCGTCTTCTTGATGACAGCCATCCCAGGGGTGAGTGACGCCATCCCCGGGGGCTTTGGTTCGCATCTCCTGGTGGCTGAGGATGTCGTTTCGCCGTGCTGGCCCTCCCAGAGGGGTGTCTGTTCAGATTCTCAGAGACTCCTAGGCCAGGAGGTTGGCGTGTGCGGCATCTAGCCGAGCTGCTGGCTTGGCTGTCTCCTTGAGGCTGGACTCTGGCCCTTGGGGAATGCTCCTAAGGAAATGCTCCCAGTGGTGGCCCTGGGGACGTGGGTGTGACATCAGGCTTTGGGGGATGAAAGAGTGTCGGGAAAGGAGGACCAGCCTCGGGCCAGGTGGAGCTTTCAGGAAGGCGAGGAGTGTCCCAGAGCAGAGGGACAGCTGGCCGCACCCGGTCCCTCCCTCCGCAGCAGACACGCGGCAGGGAATGGGGGCGTGTGAGCGCAAGGCCAGCCCTGCGAGTGAGCCGAGGGCGGGCGGCAGCTTCCCGCAAGTGGACCGCCAGCTCCTTCCCAGAGAGGATGCTGGGGCGCTCGGCCTGAGCCCCTCAGACCTCCAGGCCCAGACTCGGACGCAGGCCGCCGCCTGGGGGGAGGGCCAGGCCTGTGCCTCGGCGGGCACCCCCGAGGAGTCAAGCGGGATGGGCAGCGGCCGCAGCCAAGGAGCCCAGCCCCCGCCTTCTGTTGTGACGGTGAGGCTCACACAGCGGAGACCCCGTCCCGAGGGCACGGTGATGCTTGCTGCGTCAGTGGAGTGGGGGCGCCCCCTCCAGCTCCGAAGTGCTTTCCTGACCCAAAGAGAGCCCCCCCCCCGTCCCCGACGACCGCCAGCCCTTTCCCTCGAGAGACCTGCTGTCTGGGCGCCACGCAGGGTGACATGGGGGCCTCGAGGCATGTCCCAGCGCTTGAGGGTCGGCGCTTCATCCTTTCCGTGGCCGAGGACCGTCCCCGAGCAGGTGTGCGTGTGTGCGTGTGTGCGTCCGTCCAGCCGTCATCAGCATGGACTCGTTCTCCCCGCTTGATCCGAGGGGCAGCTGAGGAAGTCCTGAGAGCTCCTGCCGTGCCCAGGCAGGAGTGTCCCCCTCTGCGGGGCTCCAGCGTCCTCGCTCGCAAAAGGGAGGCGTTCAAGCCAAGGGCTGGAGGGGCTGAGTCGCGGGCACTTGGGGAAGAAATCGCAGCAGCCCAGACAGGATCCACGTCAGCATAATCTTGAACTAGGTGGTGGCTCACACCTGTGATCCCAGTGCTTTGGGAGGCTGAGGACAGAGGATCACTTGAGGCCAGGAGTTCAAAACCAGCCTGGGCAGCGTGGCAAGACCCTGTTGCTGCCAAAAAAAGAAAAAAAAGATTGGCTGGGCCTGATGGCACATGCCTGTAGTCCCAGCTACTCGGGAAGCTGAGGTGCGAGGATGCTTGGGCCCAGAAGTTCAAGAATGCAGCGCACTGCAGTCACGCCACTGCACTCCAGCCTGGGTGGCAGGGCGAGACCTTGTCTTGAAACAACTTTTTGAGCCTCAATAGACCAAGGCTGCGTGTCTTAAGAAACATCTTCTTGCCCAGAAACTCTTGTCATCCGGCCCTGCCCCAGAGCGGAAGGTCAGGCCACTGCCTTGGAGGAAGTCCGGGCCTCTGGACCCCACCGGCCGCGTGGCCTGGGGCGATTGTCTCCGGAAAGGAGGAGGCCTGGGAGCATAGTTGCTGGGAACAGACAGAGAGACGGAAGGCTGGGGGCAAGTTCCCGTTCTCTGTCGCCTAATGAAAACTGGCGAAAGCGCTTGCGTGGCTGGGAGGGACTCCGTGTTTCAGGGATCCGAGTGGCCCGGCTGGCAGGGGCTGGCGGGGCTGGCGGGGCCGGAATGGGGCAGGGGGGAGGGGGCGCGGGCAGGGCCCCAATCCCGGCCCAAGACCTGCTGCCCGGCCGCACCTGGAGGAAGACGCTCTCTGTGCCTGTCGTCAGCTTCTCAGAGTGTGACCTCCCCAGGCTGGCACCACCTCGCTTTCGAGCAAAACAAAACGACGTCTCGTATCTCACGCTTCCCTGGAGACGGGAGCTTGGGTTTGTCCGCTCATGCCCGCCCCGGGGGGCTGGGTGCCATCGCCCTGCGCCTCTCCTCCGAGCAAGGCTGCGAGGGTGAAGCTGCTCGCGTGGTGCTGAGCTGTGGGCGCCGGGGCACCCACGTAGCCCCGGGGGGCGCCGCCGTGGACACTGGCGTGACTCGCGCTTTCCGGTGTGTTTCGATCCTGGTGATTCCGGCAGGGTCTGTTGGAAAAGGTGTCCAGGGCTTCCCTGGCGGGGCTGGTGGTCCCGCCTGCAGCCGCTGGTGCCCTTATGCTCAGCAACGGGGCCGCAGGCAGTGGCTTGAGGCGCTGGGCGTTAGAAAACAGCTGCTGCTGCTCTCGTTGCTGTGAGCCTGCCGTTTCTGGGTCGCGAAGCTCTGTTCCAGCGGGTGAGGGCCCGTCAGGCCCACCCGCCCGCGGGGTCTGCGCGAGGGACAGTGGCGGAGACACCTCCCCCCCCCGCCCATCCACCGCCCGGGGAAGAGGCCTGCAGAGGGTTCAGCCAGCTCGGGGGAGGGCAGAGGGTGAGCGTTCGCCTGTCCTGGGGGTCGTGGGGAGTCACAGGAGAAGAAAACCTCTCCACGGGCAGGAGTGAAAGGAAATGACTGCATGATGACTGCATTATGGGTTCTGCGCAGGCCAGGTGCGCTGCGCCCCGAGGCCGCCCTGGAGAGCGGCAGGGACGGACAGGCGGCCTCCTCTGGGCAGCCAAGGGCCAGCCTCTTGCAGAGGAGGGTCCCAGCCCCCAGGGAGGAGAGTTTCGGCCCCCAGAGAGGCGGGCCAGGCCCTTAGGGGGGAGAGTCCCTGGCTCCCAGAGGGGAGGGTCCCAGCCCGCAGGGAGCAGGACCCCGAGGTGTCCGTGCTGCTGAGGGTCAGCCCAGCCTCCCCAGGAAACCGGAGACAGCCTGGCTCGCCCACGCCTGAACTTTTTTTTTTTTTTGAGTTGGAGTCTCACTCTGTCACCCAGACTGGAGTGCAGCGGCCGCTCCCGGACCCCACAGCCTCGACCCGCTGGGCTCCGGCGATCCTTCCGCTCAGCTGGAAATTCCAAGTAGCTGGAACTACAAGCGTGTGCTACCACGCCCGGCTAATTTTTTGATTTATTGTAGAGATGAGGTCTCACCAAGTTGCCCAGGCAGGTCTCGAACCCGCGGGCTCAGGCGATCCGCTCGCCTTGGCCTCCCAAAGGCTGGGATTACAGGCTGAGCCACCGAGCCCGGCTTGAACTCTCCAAAAGAGGATGGGAAGGAGGCGCAGCCCTCCTCTCCGTCTGCACCGCCCCCGCAGGCCGACCACGCAGGGGCAGCCCTCGCCCTGGGAGGAGGCAGGCGCCAGGTGCGGTCAGGCTACGGTGAGGACGGAATCCTCGTGGCCTCCCGCTGAAAGAGGCTTGCTTCTCCCGATGGACGGAGGGGGAGACCGAGGCATGGAGTGGGCAGGCAACGGGCCCCGCGTCCCCAGCGCTCAGAGGCTGCCTGGGCCCGTCCCCCGACGCGGGCCCCCGCGGGAAGGGCGACAGGGCTGGGACGCGGGGTGGCGTGTGTCCACTGCCGATCCTGAGGACTGTGGGGGCTGGGGGCTGGCGGGGCAGCGGCGTCTGCGTGGGCCTCAGAGCAAGCCGGTGAGGCCAGGGCCTCCTCAGGGCTGTCCCCAGCTGGAGGCAAACCCAGCCCGAGAAAGGCCCAGCCCCGCTGCCTGGGCTGCAGGTGTCCCACCCCCGCTCATGGGGCTCTCCCGGACCAGGGTTCTGCCTCTCCACACGGAAGGCCTGGCCCAGGCGTGCCCAGCCCAGGCGCCCCCAGGGCCGGGACGCAGGGCCTGGGCCCTCTCCTCAGGAAGCCGGGCGGCGGCCCTGGGGCGAGCGCTGTGTGCTCTGAGGTCAGGAGCTGAGGGCGTGAGTGCTCTGGTCGGCGGGAGGGCCCCTCCGGGCAGGTCCAGGAGGGCAGGAGCGTCGGCTGGAGTTGAGCCTTGAAGGAGCAGGAGGCCTTGGGGGTGGGCAAGCGGCTGGCAAAGCCAAGCGGTCGTGGAGAAGCGGCGGAAGCCAGGAGTCGGGAACAGCAAGACGCCGCTGACCTTCGGCCGGCCCGACCCGCTGACGGCCACGGGCTTCTCCCCTGGGAACACACAGATCGCCTCTCTTCTGTCTTCTCAACCTTCAATGCTCCCCTCGGCTCCCAGCAAAGGAGTAACCAACAAATCGACGTCCCCACCAGGACCTCTGTCCTTGCAGACCCCTTGGCCGGGCGGGAGCCACCTGGCCTCAGGGCTTTTGCACTTGCGGTGGACTCCATCTGCGGGGAGCCCAGTGCGGTCTCTGTCCGCTGAGTCCTCACCCTGGGGGAGCCTCCAGCCCGCGGCCACAGAGACCTCTGCCCACCCACGCAGAGCCCCCATGTCGCCCACAGCTTCGCCCTCACCACCATCTGTAGTTATTTGTGAACTTGGCCAGGGTTATAAACCGCGTGGGGCCGGGGGCTGTGCTGGATGTTTTCTCTCGACCGAGTTCGCGACATGAAGCACAGCGACAGCGGGCTGGCACACGGCCGGAGATGTTTGCTGAATGAGTACGTGAATGGGGGCGGGGTAGGATCGGCCGCCCAGGACGTGCGGAGCGGAAAGGCTGGGCTTTCCCACCGTGAGCAGGCGTGAGGGCAGCTTGGTGGATGATTCCAGCATTCTTCAGAAATGACACAGAACACAGCAAACTGGCAGGAGCACCCCAGGCTGGGGCAGAAGCTGCCGCACGGCCCTGGGCGTGTCTGCAAACCGCACGCGGAACACCTTCTCCCGGGACAGGCGGGCATCAGAGGAAGAGACAGGAGGGAGGACCTCCCTGCTGGGGACCAGGCAGGCCGCGCGTGCAGCCGCCAGCCAGGGCGGCCTTGGTGAGGGCAGATGGGGCTGAAGCAGGACATGCCCGGGCTGGGCCCCTCCCGCGGGGAAAACGGGGACCCTGCCTCACACGCGCTGCCAAAACCCTCAGCTTCCAGAAGGCGGCAAGAGCTTAAGTGTCCAAAACAAACTCTTCTAGACCGGGGGGGGGCAGCAAAGCTTTCTGGTTTTTAAAAATTTTTTTTAATTTTTTGAGTAGGAGTCTTACTCTGTCACTCAGGCTGGAGTACAGTGGCAGTCTCACGGTCACCGCAGCCTCGACCTGTTGGGCCCAGGTGATCCTTCTGCCTCAGCTGTCCAAGTTGCTGGAACTACAGGTGTGCAACACCGTGGCTGTCTAATTTTCTTGATTTTTTGTAGAGATGAGGCCTTGCCAAGTTGCCCAGGCTAGCCTTGATCCCCTGGACTCAGGCCATCCTCTCGCCTCAGCCTCCCAAAGTGCTGGGACGACAGGTGTGAGCCACCATGCCCAGCTAGATTCCTTAAACAAAACACAAAAGGCCCTGACCATTGACCATAATGGCCAGATGTGGCCACGTCGCAGTTAAGAACTGCGGCTCACGGACGGACCTTGCGAAGAAAGCCAAGAGTCAGGGTCCACTGGCAGGGCTGACCAGTGTGGAGACTCGCAGCAAACGAAGAGGGAGACGCTGGCAGGTTTCTCGCCTGGGGGCGACCGTGAGGCAGGACACCGCAAGCGGGCCAGGGAGCCGGAGCACAGGCGGGCCGGGGGCGCGGCTGGGGGTCGGAGGCGCAGTGGGGGGAAGCCGGGGCTGGGGCTGGGGCGCAGCGGGGCCTGGAGCACGCCGACGGAGGCGCGAATGAGCTCCCATTTCAGCCTTTCCACCCGCTCAAACAGAAAAGCCGGCGAGACCACATGTCTGGGGTCTTTTATTCGCTGCTGGCGGGTTGCAAATCGGGCCAGGGACTTTGGAAGGAGCTTGGCATTTCTCTGAAGCTGAACATTCACCCAGGTCTAGCCCAGACTTCTGCTCCTAGGTGTTTCCAGGAGACACCGGCATGGAGGTCCAGGAGAGACACATGGGGCTGTTCACAGCAGCACGTGGCAGCAGAAACTGCCAGAACGCGTCTGGGAGGTGTGGGGCCCACCTGGAGACGCCTGGGACGAGATCACAGCGGCGGAACCCGGCCACGCCAGGAGCAAGCGGGTGGCTAGAGCTCAGCGCTGTGGTATGAGGTGACAAAAATCCCCAGAGAGACTAAGCAAAAAAAACCCCGAGATTACAATATGCTAAGAGCAACGAAAATAAAGATGTCTGCAGGCCGTGTACGCAGACATTCCTCACGTACGGAAGCAGGAGTGCAAGGGAGCGGCGGCCACCAGGTGCACGACGCGGTTTTGTCCGGCTCAGGGCTCCCGGGTCATCCTCAAGACTGACCTTGAGTGGAAGGGGGAGAGGATGGGGGGAAAGGACAGAGGAGGGGGGAGGCAGGGGAGGAGGCAAGAAAGAGGCAGTGGCACCACGCTCGTCACGTTATTTTATGTTGTTTTTTTATTTTTTATTTTTTTGAGTTGGAGTCTCACTGTCGCCCAGACTGGAGTGCAGTGGCCGCTCTCGGCCACCGCAGCCTCGACCTGCTGGGCTCCGGCGATCCTTCGGCCTCAGCCTTCCGAGTAGCCGGAACTACAGGCACGTGCTACCACGCCCGGTATTGATTTATTGTAGAGATGCGGTCTCGCCAAGTTGCCCAGGCGGGTCTCGAACCCGCGGGCTCAGGCAATCCACTCACCTCGGCCTCCCAAGTCGCTGGATTACAGGCTGCGCCACCCCGCCCGGCTCATCACGTTATTTTAAATAATTAAATAGCGAAGCTGTAAGGAGATGCAGGAGGAGACCGAGTGGTACTGTCTTGGCCCCATGAGCTTCGGGGCCAGGACGGTGAGAGCGGCAGGAACGGCCCCCACGGCCGTGAGCACGGGTGCAGCAGCCACAGCTTGGGCAGGGGGCGAGCCGGGGGGCGGGGGGGCTGAGCCGCAGCCACTCTCCGTGCCGTCCTGACTGCGCCGACACCCGCGTGGGCTTCCTCCGTCCCTGTCCCGGCAGCCCTGGGCAGCATGGGCGCCGCCTGAGGGCTGGTGGCTCCGCCGAGCGCTCCCTCCTGGGCTGGGCCCGGCCTTCGGGGGGCGGCCAGGGGCGGGGGCTCCCTCCTCGGGGAGCCCGCGCCTGCTCGGCTCTGCCCTGTGTCCCTGGGCGACCCTGTCCAGCCGCTGACCCTCCTCCGTCCGCTGCTCCGGTCGCTTGAGTGGGGACCCGGGAGGCTCTAGCCTGACGCTCTTGGTGGCCGGTCTATGCGGCCCGCGGGTGTCCGCACTGGGCGGGATGGGTGGGACTGAAGGGCGGCTTCCACGGGAGAAGAGGGGCTGGAATGGGTCGTCCCGCGCGCCTCCGGCGTTTGCTTCCACTCGAAGCCGGCTCGGGGCGCCAGGGCCGGTCCCCAGGGGCCCCCCGCGGTGCCCGGGGCCTTTCCTGCGTCCGCCCGCTGTCGGCGTCCCGGGGGCTCGCCCCGCTCCCCACGGGCCCTGGGCGCCTCCCTCTCCCCGGGGGTCCACGGGCCCACCGGCCGAGACTCCTTCCAGGCACGGAGCCCCGAGGCGCAGCGCCCCCCACGCGGCCGCGCGTGCGGCGCTTGCCCAGCCGGGGCGAGAGGCGGCGCCCGCAGGCCCCGCGGGCGAGGCCGGCAGGCGGCGGCCCGGCGACCGGCCCCGTCCTCTGCGGGGCGCCCCGCGGCTCCAGCCCGGCCCAGGCGCGAGCCTGAGGCCGGACCCGCCGGGGCCCGCGGCTCGCGCCAGCCCCGTCGCCCCGCCCCCGGCCGCCGTCGGAAGGCGGGCACGCGCCCCCTGCCCGGCGGAGGGGCCGGGTTGCCGCGGCCCGGCCGTGCCGGGGGCCCCTCGCGCCCAGACGCGGCGTCGGGCAGCGGCCCGCGGCGGCCCTCCGCCCCGCCCCTCGCAGCAGCCCCCGCCGCCTCTTCCCCACCCTCCTCCTGCGCCGTCCTCCCCCCGCCTCCGGCCCGCCCCTCGCCCGCCCCTCGCCCGCCCCTCGCCTCACCCGCCCCTCTGCCCCGCAGCTTCACCTGGCTCTGCGGACACGCGCACCGGAACATCCTGTCCAAGTTCACGGGCCCCGCGGTGCAGCCGTTCGACGAGGAGTTCCGCCACCTCTACGCCTCCTCCGAGCCGGTGCTGGGGCCGCGGTCCCCGCGGCTGGCGCCCCCCGCGCCCGGCGCCCCCCGCGGCCCCCCCAGCAGCGGCAGCAGCGGCAGCGCCGGCGGCCGCGCGTCCCCCGGGGCCCTCAGCGGCGCGTCCTCGGGCGGCCCCCCGGCGCCGCGCGCCGCGCCCGGCCCCCCGCGGCCCCGCGGCCCGCCCGGCCTGGCGCCGCGGCCGGCCCCGCCCTGGAGGCGCCTCCTGCCGGCCTCGCGCTTCTGAGCGCGCACGCCGCGCCTGGGCTCGCGGCCCCGCCCGCGCCGCGGCGCCGCACGGCGTGGAGGCCGCCCCGCCCGGCCCCGCCCCCGCCCCGCCCCCGGCGCGGGAGGGGCGCCCCGGCTGCCGGCCGGCTCGGAGGGGCGGGCCCCGAGCTGGGCGAGCGCCGCCCCCGCGTCCTGGGGCTGCGGGCCGGCGTGCCGGCGGGCTGGCCCGACGAGCTGTTCAGGCGCCTCGGCTGGCCGGAGGGCCCGGGGGTCCGGGCTGGGCCCGGGGCTCCAGCCGTTGGGGCCGCGGCCCTGCCCGGCCGGCGAGGCCTCGCCGGCCGCTCGAGGCTAGCCAGGGGCTGCCAGCCCCGCCTGGCCCGGCCACCTCCGCTCCTCCCCAGCCCCTGCCGTTTGAGCCGGGTGGGGCCGTCCCCGACACTGCCCCACTGCGTTCCAGAGGAGGATGGGGAGGAAGAGGAGGGCGCCGAGGACAGTGGCCAGCGCAGCGTGGGCCGGGAGCCTGCCCTGGCGTCTCTGCCGGGGCAGTCAGGAGGGATGGGCGCGAAGCTTGCCTCCTGCACCCGGCACCCTCTCCTGCCACCTGCGCCCTCACCGCAGCCTGGAGCTTGGCCGCTTGCAGGGCTGGGCAGAGAGGGCCGCCCCCCCCCCCGCCCTTGTGGCCTCTGACCCTGGCAGCTCGTGCAGCCCCGCACGCCCTGCCCATCCAGCCGGCTCCAGCTGCCCACCAAGGCGGGCGCATCTTGGCTTCTCGGTTTTAGATTGTATTCCTGTCCTCACTTAACTTTTCTCCTTAGCTCCTGAAAGTAAAAACAAAACACAAAAGTAATAAACCCTTGGGCTGCGGACGGTCTTGTCTTTTTTTTTTAATTGGGGTTGCCCATGCTGGAAGGCAGTGGCACCGTCACAGCCCACCACAGCCTCGCCCTCCTGGGCTCAGATGATCCTTCAGCCTCGGCCTCCCAAGCAGCTGGGACTGCAGGTGAAAGACGGTGGCGCGCAGTGAGACTCAACACCCTCTGAGGCCAAGAGAGGTAACGGGGGTGAGCGCGGTGGCTACAGAACCTGAGAACCAGATTGCAGCATGGAGGCCGGGGTGTGGCAGGCTTTCTAGAAATTTAAAGCAACCTGTCGGTTACCTATTGGTCAGCAGGTGAGGCATTTTTGGGACTGGCAGGGGCTTTCACGGGCGCGGGAATGGTGGGCTTTGTTGTGGAAGAAGAACCCGGAGAGCCTTGTCCGAGCCTCCATGTTAGTTTGTCCGGGCGCCTTCTTAGGCGGGAGCGCCATTTTAGGTGGGGGCCACGCCTAGGCTTAGTTTTTGGAGGGGACGGGTTCCTCGTCGTGGCTGGCTGGAGCCTTTCAACAGGCATGTGCCACCACACCTGGCTTTTTTTATTGTAGAGAAGAGGTCTCACTATATTGCCCAGGCTGGTCTGGAACTCCTGGGCTCAAGCAGTCCTCCTGCCTCGGCCTCCCAAATTGCTGGGATCACAGGCGTGAGCCACCGTGCCCGGCCTCTGATGCCTTCTCACCTGCCCTGAGCCTGCTGACTCCTAGCTGACTGCCACGGTGAGGGTAGAGTTCCTGGCCCAGCTGCACACTCCGAGTTGGGTCACCTTCAGCTGAGAGGCCGAGAGAGAAGACGCTTGCTGGGGCCGCCTTTCTGCAGTCTCCCCGGCCTTCCTACCGCCTCGTGGCCTCCCCTGCATTGAGCTCCATCCAAGAGCAGGTGGGGGAGACCCAGCAGCCGGGAACGTGCCCCCACTCCTGACGGCGCTCCCTGGCAGCATGCCCCCTCCCGCCGTGGTGCTGTAGGGCTGGTCGCCTGTGTGCAGTGCGACATGTGATGCCCTACCTGCCGGAGCCTGGAGGGCTTTTCATGGCAGGATCGGGCAGAGGTGTGGAGGATCACCTCTGGGCAGAAGCCCCGAGAGCCAGCCGGGGTTCCCACTCCGGCCCACTGCCGTGAGGGATGCATAGTGAGAAAGAAAGAAACCTTTGTTGTCTGAGCCACTGCAACGTGCACCACGATCCGGCCTCATCTGACAACGTCGGTCCGAGCCCCACGGCTCGAGGCTGGGCCCATCCCTGTGGGCCTGGATTCCCAAGGGAGCGAACACCAACGCCAGCCTTTTGAGAGGCAGGAGGCGAGGAGCGGCCCACAGCCCCTCCCCCGAGTACGGACGTCTCGGGAACCCCACACCCCTCGCCTCCCAAGGGCTCACTCACTGACAAGCTGGTGGTGTCTGAACAGGCAGCCCGAAGGCTCTCCCTGGCCACGGGCGCTGCTCGGCCAGCCCCCTCGCCGCCTGGGCTGGGAACGACGTGCTGGCTTGTGTGTCGAAGTCGGAGGTCCCGGGCCTCGCGGTGCCCTCTCCCCCACCCCCACCCCAGTCCAGGCGTCCCTGCAAGAGGCTGGGCTCGCCCTGGCCTGACTCGCCGCTGCGGAAGGCCAGGGGGCGAGGGAGGTGTGACAGGGTCTGGGAGGGCCGCGGGGCAGGCGGGCTGTGCAGACAGAGGCCTGGGAGGGAGGCCTGGACTGAAGGCCCAAAGCGTGGGGAGGGCGGCAGGGGGCCAGGACAAAGGCCGGAAGCCGGGAGGGCTTGGGACGGGGAGGGACATTGCTCGGAGGCTGGACGGGGTGAGGTCTTGCGGTGGAGAAGCAGGCTGGCCGTGGGACTGCCTGCACGGTGTCACGCCTGGGGGCACTGGCCTTCCGCCCCAAGAAACGTGCCTTCAGCACATGTGCAGCGAGAGGCCAGGCGTCGTCTGGGGCACAAACACTGTCACGGGCCCTGACTCCACAAAACGGCGAGCGTGTCACGGAAAACCGTCAGGCAACATGGGGAACAGAGGGGCGGGGCCAGCGCAGGGGAGAGTCGGGGGGAGCAGGGGGCGCCACCAAGGTTCACGGCAGGCCTGAAGTTCAAAGGCCAACCAGCCCCAGTGGGGCGGGAGGAGGGGCAGTCACGGCCGCTGAAAGAGAGGGGCCGGGAAGGGCCGAAAACACCCCACGAAGGGCTTGGCAGCCGCAGAGCCCCTGCCCTGCCCTGAGCGCAGTCCACCACAGACCGCGGAGGCCACGGCACTCACTGTGCCCCGTGGCTGCACAGTGCCTGACACTTGGTAGCTCACTGCGTGACGAACAGGGACCCTGGAGAGGTGTCGTCCGCAACAGTTCCCAAACGGAAACGTCTGCCAGGTGTCGTCTTGTTTCACCTCAGAGGTGAAAAGCGAAGCGGCCGCCACGGGCCAGGCCTGATAGCCGCTGAGCGAGTCGACACAGGCGGCACCGGCCCTCCCGTCCTGGGAGGGGAGCCAGCGAAGGGCGAGCAGCCAGGGAAGGGCGAGTGAGCAGAAGAGCACAGGGCAGATCCTGCCGAGGTCGAGCAGAAGCCATGCGGGACGGCCCTGGGCGAGGCGCCGGCTTGCGGCTAAACCCCGCTTAAAGCCTGTAGCTCATGACGTAGCCGGAGGGGCCACAGATCGTGACGTGTGGCGGAGGACAGGGCGGTCACCTGGACACAGCACCCCGTGGCTGCCACGCTTCTGTCCTCTGTGGGCAAGGCACCCGATGCTTTGTTCCAGACTGCCTTTTCGAGGATACCCGCAGAGCCACCGGCCTTCACACGGACACAGCGTCTTCCTACAGCAAAGGGCAAGCAGGCTTACCGCCCACTGCGCAAGATTCGCGCCTGTAATTCCGCCCGCCGCGCCTGGCACGCGTGCCCCCGGTGGATGGTGGTGGCTGCACACGTCCACAGCATGTGAACGCAGGCATTCTTCCGTGCTGAGTACTGCCCCAGGGGCTGAGGCAAGAGGAGCTGCCCCCGCAGGCCAAGATGTGGGGCTGGCTGGGGCCCGGGTCACAGGGTCCTTGTCTCTGAGCAGGATCCCTCCGCCGTGCTGGGCTCGCTGCCGATATTCAAGGAGGGAGACTCTTGCGAGACCCTTTGCGGGCCTGGACACACCCTCGAGGGACAGCCTATTCTCACCATCACCATTCTCGGTCAGGCCCAACGAATTTGCCAAACAATGCTGATTCCTCCGCTGCGGCTATCGTAGTGATGGTCTTAAAATACCACAAACTGAAAATCCCTGTCCACACTTTCCCAACAGAGTTTTGTTTTTGTTTTTACTTTTTCCCCTTTTGTTTCCAGTATTGTGTTAAATAGGACCGACAGATTTCTAAAGGGGGAGCAGGCCCGAGACACAGAGCTCGCAAGGGTAGGGCAGAAACCCAAAGAGAAAACAAAAAACAGGCCGAATGCAAGATAAATCATCTGGAAGAGGAGCCAGTTTTCGAACACATAATCGTTTTAATGCCCTGTATTCTGTGACTGGCAAGGGATCCTGTCCGAAACAAACAAGGACGATTCACACAGTGAAAGACGCCTTCGGCTTTGTTTGTGAAGAGCCCCCTCAGCCGAAACCCGGATCCCTGAAAGAAAGTGGCCCTCCGAGGGGCAGAAGTGGTCTTTGATCTTCCCGAACCACTTGTCTTCGAATTCTTCCGAGGTCGTGGTCACCAGGGCAGCCAGGGCCGCAGGGCCCACACACTCCACCTCTGGCTGCATGTCACCTCTCATCTTTTCCGCGAAGACGTCTTCTCCCATCACCTGTAGCAGGAGAAAAAGACAGTCCCAGTAACAGAGGCCGCAGACGTGGGATGGAAGACGTCGTTTGCCAGCTGCAAAGCCTCTCTTTTTCTTTCATTAGAAAATATATTTTGTTTAGGAAGTAATTTAGAGAGGGAGAGAGGAGACTCGCCCCCCCAAGGTGGGGGAGGGGGCCAAAGCTAGGAAACACGGTCTGCACGTGGCTCCGTGAGCACGCGGCCTGGCCAGCGCTTAGCGGCCGTGACTAGGAGGTAAGTGAGCGCGAGCGCAAGTGCGAGGGAGGGAGGAGCTTCACCCCCCAGGCAGGAAGGGGGCCGAGGCTCAGGAAGCACGGCGGTGGCCACAGCTCCAAGAGCACATGGCCACACCAGAGTTTAGCACAGCAACGGCCACCAACTGTACAGGCCTTCATGCAAAAGCAGAAGACACATACGCAGCCAGGGGACATCTCCGCTGTGCTGAAAAGGTGTTTGCTCAGAAGCAGTTCTCCGACGGCCACGTCCACCTTACTCTCCCGAGTAGGAGAGCCATGAAGTGCTGGCCTGGCCACAGGACTGCTTGGCGCGCCAGAAGAACCGAGTCAACCTTTGTTTCGCTGGCAAGACAGCACCGGCAGGTGCCCCTCCCTCGGCGGGGTGGCTGAAGAGGGCCGACAGGGCTCAGGCCAAGCGGGACTGCTGGGCTGTGTGGGCACAGACCCTGCTTCCAGCAGCTCTCCAAAGACGCCAGCTGGCAAGCACTCAAGCAGCAAGCCCTGGGCCCATGTCCCCAGAGACTCGAGGCCCTCTGGGGCCGCAGCCCTCCGGGGACTCCAGAAGCACCGGACCTGATGAAGGTGCACGACCGCCCCCTGCTGGTCAGAAGCAGGCCCACGTGAGCACAGGGTCACAGCCCCAGATTCTGGGTGTCTCTGATGAGACACCAAGTTAGGGCGTAGAAGGCTTGTACCTGGACCCAGCAAGTGATCAGCGGCCCCCTTGGGTAGCGACAGTGAACTAAAACCAAGCCCCAACAATTCATACCATTTGGCGTGAAAGATTATCATGTCCCCAGAAGGGAGGTTGTATATATAGGAGTCTAAGTCACATACGGACTTGGAACAGACGGCCTCTGGGGCTTCTGCAAACCTGGAGATCCGGGGTGTTCAAAAAGCTCCACTTAGGATGGATTAGAAGCCCGCTCAAAGACGGTGCCAGGGCTGGGTTGAAATCTTCAACGAAGACCATCGTCCAAGGAAACTGCCAACACGTGCACAGCCTCACTAGGCAACAGTCAGGACTTACTAAACATGGCATTTCATGAGTTCAGAGCTGCCTTTTGTTTCTGTATTTTAACACCTCTGAGTCAAGATGTATCTGGTAAGCACTGGCATGTCACAGTGTAAGTGGTATCTTATTCTTCTTTAAATGAGCATTTTAAATATTAATGTGTCTTACAATTGATGACTTCTTAGATTCAATGAAATGCAGCAATTTAAAACTGGGATAAAACATAAAAAAACCTTTCTTTAAAAATTAAGATAACTGGGGCAGGCTCAGTGGCTCAGCCTGTAATCCCAGCACTTTGGGAGGCCGAAGTGAATGGACTACCTGAGCCCAAGGGTTTGAGACCAGCCCGGGCAACTTGGCGAGACCTCGTCTCTACAGTAAATCAAAAAAGTTAGCTGGGCATGACACTGCACACCTGCAGTTCTGGCTGCTTGGAAGGCTGAAGCGGAAGGATGGCCGGAGCCCAGCAAGCTGATGCTGGGGTGGCCGTGAGTGTGCCACTGCACTCCAGCCTGGGCAACAGAGTGAGACTCCAACTCAAAATAAATAACTAAATAAAGATAGCTGAATAACAGTAATATCCAAACACTGCACTGTTCCAAAGAGAGGCAGGCAGGCACAATATTTCCAGGTTATCAAAAAAGCTGCCAAAACACGTGGACATATAAAAATGTTAAACTTCTACATGCTGAAAAAATGATAAACTTCAGAAAATACTGCAATATATGAAAGGACAGGTCTAATAAAGAAAGCCCTTAAAATACGAAGAAAACAGAAACCAAGAGAGAATAATAAAGAAAAAGCATGAGTAGGTATTTCACAAAATGCAGACGGCCAATCACTAAATGAAAAAATTTCCTCTCAGCAGTCATCAAAGAAATAAGCACAAATACTAAAAATATATTTTTATATACCAATTTTAAAAGTTATATTTCAAGTCAAATGATATAAAATTGCTGTTTTTATAGGTCAAAACTATTAAATACCGATGTTTTCACATGGTTCAACCTAACATCTAGAATTGGGGTAGAAACCAGGTTCACACACTGCTGATGTCAACTGAACCAGCCTTTCTGAATGACAATCTGGAGATGTGCTTTAAGCCTGTAAAATGTTCCTATACTGTAACTTGGTGATTCTATTTCTACAGAACGATTCATATACTATTCTATAGAATCTATTAATAATCTATAACCTATTACTAAACAGATTATATAATCTATTCTAAAAGGACTTATTAAAATACATACTGAATATCTGTTAAATGGTCAACACAGGGAACTAAGTAAATAAATTACAGCTCATCCCCAAATTGGAGAGCCATTCATTCATTAAAAACTATGTATGTGGGTCAAGCCTGTAATCCCAGCACTCTAGGAGGCTGAGGTGAGAGGATTGTCTGAGCCCATGGGTACAAGACCAGACTGGGCAAGTTGGTGAGACCTCGTCCCAAACAAAAAAAGAAAAATCACAGCATATAAAATCAAACAGTTTGGCAGTTTCTAAGAAAGTTTCACAGAGTTAATATATAATCCAGCAATCTCACTCCCAAGCACATATCCAAAAGAATTTAAAACCGAAACTCAAACATACGTCATGTGCTAATGTTTGTACGTTTTCACAGTATCCAAAAGGGGGAAACCACACAAGTTTCCATCAACAGATGAGTGGACACACAAATGTGGTCTACACATATGTATGAATATCATTCAGCCATGAAAAGGTATGAAGTTTGGCTACATGCTACAGTATAGGCGGCCCCTGTCAATACTATGCTAAGCGACTAAGGCAGACACAAAAGGACACGCAGTGTTTGGTCCCACTCGTGTGAGCTGACTAGACTGCAGACACACTCCTGGAGACAGCGGGGATGAGAGGCTCCCAGGGCTGGGGAGCGGAGGGTGGAGGCCACGGTTTCAGGGGAACAGTTTTTGTTTGGGGTGCTGACAAAAAACACTGGAAACAGCAGTGACGAGGCACAACACCGTGAACGAACTTGCTGCCACTAAACTACACACTCAGCAATGGTTAAGATGGCAAGTCTATGACACACGGGCTTCACCAGAGGAAAGCAGCAGCACAGGACGAAGAACCGTTCAAGAACAAAAGCGACGTGCGCCACGCAAGGCCCAAGTGCAGGCTGTGGGCTTTCCGGAGCCCTGGTTCCCACAAGGCCCTCGCACACAACGCGAGGAGGCAAGCAAATGCCATTCCAGGAGGCAGGTCCTGGCCACGAGAGAACACGGGAAAGGCACGCTGGGACGCCACGGGGCCCTGACGCGCATTTCCTCTAAAGCCCGGCCGGCACGCCACACGCACCGTCCGAACGGGAAGCTCCTCTCCATCCAACGGATCGACTGAGGCTGGCAAAGAACATGAGCTGCCTGGACACGCTCTTGCTTATGAGGAGCCTGGAACCTAGCTGGACGGTAGGACGCGTGTCTGCGTCCCCTCAGGGCCCCAAGAGCCATCTGTTCAAGCGGTCACTCGTGTGAGCTGAGGAAGGAGGACCTACTGCAGACCAGGGCATTCTGGGAAAGCTTCCCGGAGGACGTGCGACTGCAGCAGGGCCTCAGAGATGGGAACCGCAGGCAGAGAGAGCAGAAGCCGTGGCAAACGCCAGACACGGCAGTGGGGTCCAGCGGGGCAAAAGGCTGATGCCAGAAGCTGGCAGGTGGGAAGCCAGGCTCCGCCCTGGAGGGCCGCGGGCAGCATGCCGAGCCTGGACCAGACTGACGAGGGAATGGGCACACGCTCAGCTTGTAAGCACACAGGTACCATGGGCAGAGCCATTCTGTAAGGCTCACCTGGCAGCCACTGAAGGCTGATGGGGGGAGGAAGCCAGCGAGACAGCCAGGAGGTCGCTGTGGGAGCCAGGAGAGATGGGCCCTGGGTCCTGGAGGAGGGGGCATGGGCTTGGCTGGGTGAGGCCACAGGAGGAGGGCTGGGCGGGGGTCGTGGCAGGGTCTAGGAGAAGTCAGTCTGGAAGGAAGAGGAGGCTCCTGCCAACACCTCTGCTTCCTCTCAGCAGATACTGACGATCAGGCACGAGCCCGTGCCAGGCACAGGAGACTAGGATGGGCCTGGGGTGTTCTGGGAGTAGTTCCACTTTGGACAGCTTGTACTTGAGGTGACAGAACGACCAGTAACTGCCTCAGATGAGTCACCAGCAGGTAAGTATTCAGATGTGAGACCCGTGCTCTCCTGAGCTGAGACCAGAGATACACACTGGAACATCACCAACCTGGAGGTGACGGCGGAACCTGGGGGTGGTGGGGGCTTTGTGGGAATAAAGCGGAGAGCGGAGGGCAGAGGGAGGCCTCAGAGGCGCCACGATGTACTAGGAGGAACCTGGCAGCACCGAGCGGCAGAGGAGGGTCAGGAACGCAGGAGAGAACTGCCTGGGAGCAGCCTGGAAGGGAAGGGAAGAGGAATCGGAAGTGAGGGCGCACCATGTGCCACAGAGGACAAAGAGCACAGGTTGAGGAGAGACAGGTCCCGTGGGACGGGCCTAGGTGTATCTGTGTGTGTGAGGGAAGGTCAGGGGAGAAAGGGCGAAAAGGCAGCAGGAAGACAGACAGGAGGGCAGGACCTGAGCAGGGACTGGATGTTGAGGAACTGCCTGGCTTGGGGAAGGAAGAGGCCGGCCGGCTCACAGCCATTTGACAACAGGTGAGGGCCGTCGCGAGTGACGAGCACTGCGCTTGCGAGAAAGCCCCTGAGGCGCCAGGCTTCAGTCCCGAGCCAAAAGGACACGGCGTGAGGAACTAAATACGTCATCTCCAAGTGCCTGAGAAACACGACAGGTCAGGTGTGGACGCCTGTCATTCCAGCATTCTGGGAGGCCAAGGCAGGAGGAATGCTTGAGCTCAGGAGTTCGAGCCCAGCCAGGGTCACACAGCGAGACTCCTCTACAAAAAGTAAAAAAACTAGCCAGCCATGGTGGTACGGCCTGTAGTCCAGATACTTGGGAGGCTGAGGCGAAAGGATGGCCCAAGCCCAGGAAGTTGAGGCTGCAGAGAGCCATGCAACAGTGTGTTTTACAAAAAGCCAGCTTTTTAGATACAAAGCCAGGCCAGGCACGGTGGCTCACGCCTATAATCCCAGCATTTTAGGAGGCCCAGGTGAGAGGATTGCCTGAGCCTGGGAGTTCAAGACCAGCCTGGGCAATTTAGTGAGACCTCATCTCTACAATAAATCACAAAAATTAGCCGGGTGTGGTGGTGTGCACCTGTAGTTCCAGCTACCAGGCAGACTGAGACTGAAGGATCCCCTGAGCCCTGCAGGTCGAGGCTGCAGTGGCCGTGAGCATGCCACTGCACTCTAGACTTTAACTCAAAAAAAAAGCCAATAAAGGTTTAAATGCTACTTTTAAAAAGTTCTCTGCAATCATCGAAGCAGTGAAGGTGCAGCATAAAGGAAATGGACTTGCAGCTGCAGACACGGGCTCAGCCCAGCTCTGCCCCGGAAGCCCAGCACAGGTGAGCCACTGCCTCTCCAGACTTGACTCCAGTGCTGCCGTCTGCCCCAGCGGTTGCGCTGGACGAAGAAGGACCACACGGAGCTGCCACGCAGACGTGAGCTAGTTCACGTATGCATTCACATGCAAACAGCCACGGCACACAAGCTGTGTGGGCCACAGTCATCGAGCGCCTGCAGTGCCCACCACCAGCACGCTGTAGGGAACCCGCCGGGCCACATGGGTGGCTGACGAGCGAGCAGAGGCATCCAGAGGAGGGAAAGTCCTTCTGCAGATGGATCTGCTGTCTTAAGCGGTACGGCGGCCGGAAGACAGCTGCTCCCTGGCTTCCCACAGCCGGGGCACACTCACCTCGGCCACCAGCAGCAAGGCGTCCTTGCCGAAGCCCAGAGCTCTCATCTTGGCTCCGATCTCCTGCTGGGTCCTGAGGTTCCTCTCCAGAGCAAACGAGGCCTGCTGAGGCTGGCTGAGCTGGAGCAAAAGCCTGCAAAATCGAGAGTCCAGGTGCGGTCCACACAAGGAGAGCAGTGAGGACACGTTCCCAGCCCAGGCTGGCAGTCCCACGTGAGCCCTCCCGGCCAGCAAGGAGCCGCCCACCCCCCGGGCCATCACTAGGGCCCTCAAGCTTCCAACGCAGCGAACTGCCAGCTCCACAGAGGAGACTCGTCCTTTCAGAAATCAACAGACCAAAACTTTCCAAGAAAGGTTTAGGGGGCCAGACCTGAGAGTGCTTCTGGTGGGCCTGGCAGGCTGAGGGGCCCGAGTGGCAAGACCCAGGCTCCTCCGGCCGCGCCTGGGCTGTCCCTGACTCCCACCAGCCCGCAGCAGCCTGGCCCCAGGGCTACTGCGGCTCGTGGCGGCCCCCAACCGCCCGGCAGGCCGCCCTGGGGACACAGGAGCCTGACATCACCTCGCCCCCACCCTGCCCCTGCTGGGACTGCAGCCGGCTCTTCTCTCCCATTCCCCAGCCCTCCCCCTTGGCTCCTTCTCCTCAGTTTCTGAAACTGACCACGCAGATATTCCCAGCTTCCCTTGGGCCTCACTGGCACCCACCACATGCCCAGAAGCCCTGAGCCCTCCTGGCTCCCTCAGGTCACACACCGGAAAAGCTCCAGACACTGCCCTGGACACGGAGAGGTGAGAGGGGCCTGCTCCTGGAAGGGCAAGAGGAGCCAAAATAAGCCCCAAGAAAACAGTCCAAGGCAGAGGATCTGATGCCTTCCCGGGTGCAGCCATGCCCCCCGAGGGAGCCAAACCCCCAGGTGTAAGCCCGCCTCCCCGAACGGAGCCACGCCCCCCCAGCAGACCCTCCTGCGGACAGCGTGGTGCAGGAAGGGCTTCCCAACGCGCCCCTTGAACTGCAGCCTGCCTGGAGGAGCGGTGGGAGGACGTCGGGGCAGAGGCCGGGCCAGGAGGCTCTGACACAGGCACCAGCTCAGCAGGTTTGAAACCCACGAGACCACTGGGGCTGACACAACCGGGAGAAAAGAGGGTCACAATGAGTGAACTTAGAGACAGGGCGGTTCAAGCAAGACCCGTCGGCCACGGAAAGAGCGCGGTGCTGACATGAGCACAGGGCAGCACGGAGAGCGCGCCACCTGTCTCCACGCACCCTCAGTCACCTGCTGGCCTGGGGACCCTTACACCCACATGCTTTCCTCACGCTTTCTCCTACTTCTCGTCTGCGCCCTACCTGCGATCTGATCTGCCTTGTCACACCATGCTGACACCGCCTCCTCAGAGGCCGTTCTCCAGCCCCCTCCTCAGCTCCTGATTCTTGCAACAGGACTGCTTCCTCCTTCCTGCGAGCCGGATTCCTGTTTCCCAAGAAAGAGCTCCCACACGCACCAGACTCTCTGTGCTTCAAGCCAGCATCGTGACCCCTGCCAGGTCTGCTCTGGCCACCTCCCACGGGCGCCATGTCACGGGAGGCGCCACCGTGCGCCTGCGCCCCAGACAGCGATGCCTCCGCTCTCCCAGCCCACCCCTCGCAGGCACACAGCTGGGCACCGCGTCCTGGGTGCCCCAGCCGGCGCTGGCGCCCGCCTCTTCTTGCCGTCCCTGGCCAGGCCCTTGCCCCTCACCAGTCAGCCCACAGCCTCCGCCAGGGGTCCAGCTCCAAACTCGCCCTCCTGCTCCACCGTCCGGGCCGTCACAGCTCCCACAGCACTGCAGGCCGTCAGCACAAGCCCTGACATCCTCTGCTGACACTGAGACGAACGCCATCCAGCACGAGCCGCCAGCCCTCGCCAGGTGCTGCCCGGCCCCACACGGGGCAGGAGCACTTTGCTCCTTTATGCCACAGCCCCAGGAGCGCACTGCCTCCTTTTCTCCATCTGTCAAGATGAGGAGAGCGGAGCCCAGAGTTTAAGGAAACTGCCGCATCACAGTTGCTCATGCCGTACCCACCACGATCTGCGGTCTTCCAAGCCAGATCTGGCCCCGGCGACCCCCACCAGCCCAGCGCCACGGCCGACAGCCCGCCCCAAGTCCTGCCAGTGCCGCTCCTGCCGCCAGACAGACACGCCGCCCAGCCCGCGGCCCCTCCGGCGGTGCTCCCACTCTTCCCCACAAGGGAGCATTGCTCGGGGTGAGGCAGCTGACCTGGAAGGTCACAGGGCCGCCATCGGAGGCCAGGTCCCCACCCTGACCGCAAGTCACGGCTTCGCACTGTGGGCTGGTCTTAGTACCTCCCTAGTCCACACGGTGGGATCCTCACAGGAACCCCAAGAGTCGCGAGGATTAAATGAAACCACGCACACAACGCACCTGGTGCGTGGCGTCTGCTGGCAAGCTCCTGCGGGGCCTCTTGGTGGGAGCAGGCCCCCCTGTAAAGAAAGGCTTCCTGCTTTCCACCACGTGGCATTCGGCCAGCACGGCCGATGCACCATGCAGCGCCTGTGCCGCCAGTCCCGGGCTAGTTGAGTATTTCTGCGGCACAGTGAGCGTGCGAGGCAAAGGTCTGCTTTTAAACATTCCTCACAGTCCTACACCAAGACATGCTGGGCACGCGCTGTCACCCAAAGGGCTTCTGAATGGAAATGGCACAGCAAGTGCTAACAGGCATCTACGGAGCACAGGAGACCGTCTGCCAACTATACACGTCTGGGGAGCCTCACTGTTTGCATGTCCTGAATGCGCCAAGCTCTCTGGGAGAATTCGCCGGAGCCCTGAAGCCAGTCTCCTCGCACAAATGATAGGACTGGTCGGCGTGCTCCCCATCTCTGCCCTCAAGCTTACGCTTCAAGGACAGAAAGCACCTGGAGTCCTGGGGCAAGTCACGGAAATTCTCTGTGGAATGAATTAAGCGTCACTTATTCCTACCACAAGAAATTCGAACACGCAAGGAGCTTTTCCTCTTCGCTAGATTTCTGTGGAATGCAAACATGAAAAATTCTTTAAAACATCTCTTCTCCCAGCCAGGCACAGTGGCTCAGTCTGTCATCCCAGCACTTTGGGAGGCCGAGGCGAAAGGACTACCTGAGCCCAGGGGTTCGAAACCAGCCTGGGCAACTTGGCGAGACCTCGTCTCTACAATAAATCACAAAAACTAGTCAGGCGTGGTGGCGTGCATCTGTAGTTCCAGCTACTTGGAAGGCTGAGGCGGAAGGACTGCCTAAGCTCAGCAGGTCAAGGCTGCAGTGGCAGTGAGTAAGCCACTGCACTCCAGCCTGGGCGACAAGAATGAGACTCCAACTCAAAATAAATAAATAAATAAATAAACGTTTCTTCTCCCTTTTTCAATATTTTATGCATTTTTATTTTCCCAATTTTTTAATGTTTTCCAATTTAAATTTTCTATCAGGAGCAATGACAGATTGTATTCTTGAGCAAACATAGTTTTGTTTTTAAGTCTTTTATACTGAAATAACACATATTCAAGGGATTCTGTCTAGACCACAGGAAACATTCAAGAACACAGGCCGGCCAGGCTCAGTGGCTCAGCCTGTCATCCTAGCACCCTGGGAGGCCGAGGCGAGTGGATTGCTTGAGCCTGCAGGTTTGAGACCAGACCGGACAACTTGATGAGTCCTCGAAATCAAAAATCAGCCAGGCGTGGTGACATGCATCTGTAGTTCTAGCTATTTGGAAGGCTGAGGTGGAAGCAACACCGGAGCCCAGCAGGTCGATGCCAGGATGGCCGTAAGAATGGCACTGCCCTCCAGCCTGGGCGATGGAGTGATACTCCGACTCAAGAAGCTGGGCTCGGTGGCTCAGCCTGTCATCCGCGCCTTGGGAGGCTGAGGTGAGTGGATTGCCTGAGCCCATGGGTTCGAAACCCGCCTGGGCAACTTGGCAAGACCTCATCTCTACAATAAATCAAAATTTAGCTGGGCATGTTAGCGCACACCTGTAGTTCCGGCCACTCAGAAGGCTGAGGCGGAAGGATCGCCGGAGCCCAGCGGGTCGAGGCTGCGGGGGCCGGGAGCGGCCGCGGCACTCCAGGCTGGGCGACCGAGGGAGACTCTGACTCAAAAAAAGAAAAAAAGAACAAAGGCCAAGTGTGTAGTCGGGAACTTTTGGAAGCTTAAAATCAGGAAAACACAGCCTTGCCCCAAGCCTGTGAGCGCGCCCTGCCGACCCGCTCCCAGCTCACCTGGTCCGGATAAGCGAGGCACACGCCTTCACCCGAGTCTCCAGCGATTTAGCCTCTCTCTCGTCTGCCAGGCAGTGCTGGGTGTTGGGAAGAGCGCTCTCCTTTTCCTGGCTGTTACGGCCACTTGCTTCCCCAGAAAACACAGAGCTCTCAGGCAAGCCTTCAGGAAAACACAAAAGACAGTCTTTTCCTGAGTGTGGAGAGGAGGATCTGACAGTCCTGTCACTTGAGGCAAAGCTGTCCTGTTTCTGAGATGACGTACACGCTGCTGACAGGGCTGGCCCCTGGCTCAGGTAAGCCTCTGCCAACCTGCTCCAGTTCCAAGGGTTAAAAGGATGCAGAGAAATCAGCTTCTGCAGGCAGAAAATTGTTTCCTCCAAGTTCCGCAAGCTTGAACAAATAGTCAACTGGAGGTAGAGCACAGCGGTCAAGTGGTCTGTGTTGGTCGCTTTATTCTCCTATGGAGAAAGAACGGTTGAGAACTACACCTCATGCATTTCTGGTGTGACAGTGAGGATGCCTAGAGGTCGAAGGTGTGTACCAACTGGACGTATGTTCCAGGGGCTGTGCGCGGGGAGCGCCCTGATACCTTCTAGCCAATCTCTTGCTGGAAACCCTCGACCTGGAGAAACAGATGACACCTAGCAGACAGCCGCCAGCCATTCCCATCACCCTCGTGTTACAGTAACGTAACAGTCCCTGTGACACTGGCCTGCCAAATGTTCAGCACCTAAAAGATGCTGCCAGTTAATTTCCAGTTTTTACTATAATCTTCACAGTCTCTAGCCAGATATCGGATGACTGCACTGCAATATCCAAGGCTTTCTAAAAATCCAAACAGTAATTTCCTTGAGGATTTGAACAAACTCCACTTCCAAATTTTCCTTGGCTTAGACATCTGAAACAGGATGACCTGAAGCTCTCTTCGGATGTGCTACAACTGAGTCCAAATGCCTTCCCTGGTGACTGCTGCCAAGGCCGAACTGTGTTTGGCCAAAGGCGGCTACCTGGTTCCCCCATCAGAAGATCCCTTTCAGGTCTCCACAGTCACAGCCACCACCTCTCGCCTCCCCTGCCAAGCGGCCAATGCCCTCTGGGTTGGGCGAAACAGGCCTGCTTTGTCTAAGTGAGAGTCTGTGGAGGGCGGACACGAGGGCCAAGGACAGCCCAGCCTGCTGGCGCCCCGGTCGGCTCCGGCCTGCGGTCCCGCAGGTCGTCAGAGCTGCCACCAGTGACGCCTGCAGTCACAGAACCAAGCGCCCTTCAGCCAGCCAGCCCGCGCGAGCAGCTCGCCCCAACACCAGAGGGCGCCGCATGTGCGGGACGCGACCACATCTCTCTCTGTACATCAAACCCAGACCCGAACGGCAGGACAAAATCCATGTTTGAGTGGGTGGATGAGCGAGACCTGGACAAGAGGATTTTGAGAGCACGACCAGAGAGCTCCTCTCTGGAGATTAAATCCTGCCTAATTTCCAGAAAGCCATTTTCTTACCGTGGCTATCACACAGGAATGCCAGCCCAGGTAAGGTGATGTTCTAATTATCTAAGAAGCGAGAACCATTAAGAGAGAGGCAAGAACAGAAGTTGTAAGCAGAGACGCTCACATCCTGATGGGCGCTTGCGTCTCGCTGCCTAGTTCAGTGTTACACACTCACTTGGCCCCCTACCCAATGCAAGAGGACAGTGACCACTGTGACAAACAACAGGCTGACAGCAAAGGAGGTCCTTACGTAGGGAAGAAATGCAGCAAAAAAGCACAGCCCAGGTTACGAGGGAATGAGGGAGCCTTGCAGACAAGCGGCCCGAGACCCTGTGCAAGAGACCCGAGGAGGGGAGCCCCAGCCCACTGCTGGACCTCGCCCCACAGGCGCCCGGGGGCCTGAGGGACAGTTCTGGAAGTCCCCACCCAGTGCCAGAACCTGCCTGGCAGCCACTTCGAGCTCTAGACCCAGCGTCCACTGACTGGCAAGCGTCCCTTCTGTGAGCCACAGACATACTGACTGGCAGACATACTGACTGTGAGCAGAGACATACTGACTGGCACCAGAGACCGCCCAGGCTTGGCCCCCACCCTGAGGCCGCTTCAACGACAGAGGCAAAGAGGATGAAGCGCGGCCAGGACTTGCAAGAGATACTGCGGAGAGAGCCAGAGAGAGCCGAACAGCAACGGGGTCCAAAGAGGGACGGAGAGGCCAAAGCACTGCAGACGTGCAGACCCGGGAGATGGCAGGCACATGGCAAAGCCCACGGGGCTCACCGCCACGCCCAGGCTTCCCCGACGAGCCTGACGGGTAACCTTCTGGCCTGACAGTCAACCGCAACCGGGAGAGCACTGAGGAGAAAGAGCAAAACCCGCTGCCCTCCACGTTCTGAAGCACCGACCCCAGGGTGCCCTTGGCCACAAGAGCCTGCAGTCCCAGGGACCGCCCTGGCGAGCAAGGTCAGGGGCTTCCCTCGGTCAGCGAGGAGGGTGGCAGCGCCACACACGGGACCATCAGCTGAGCCCTGGGCCCGCCTGCACAAGGCTCCAGTGCCACAGTGCCTCAGCGATCCCTCAGGGAGAGGGCCGGTCACCACACGCCAGGACTGGGCAGGTCAGACAATTCCCGCATACACTTCACTCGGAAGTCAAGACAAGCAAACCGATAATGCCTTAATCTAAAACCAAAACCAAACAGAATCTAGGATTGCTAAGAACTGCCCTTACCTCTTTAAAAAGTCTGCAAATTCCATTTAAAAATAAAAAGGACTACTAAGCTTGGCTTAGTGTATTAAGCTTTTTTTATTTCTGTGTATAAAAGTAATAGATGTTCACTACAGAAATTGGAGAACACAGTCTAAGAAAATCTAATGAAGAGAAAAGATCGCTCACAATCCTTCCACACTGAGCATTTACTCCCAAAAAGAGAAGAGTCGCCGCAATGACAGTTTTAGGCAATAAAGACTTTTTTAGTACAACACAAGAAAAATATTACAAGAAGATGATTACGTCTGCAGCTCCAAACTGTCAGCCAGAGTAAAGTTCTTACACCACTGATGGCTTTCTTCTGCTTACCCAAATCCACAGATTTTGCCGTTAGCAAGAAGTCTGTTCTGTTCTTAGAAAATAAACTGTTCGGCCACCTCTGGCACGGGAACCAGTGGCGTGCAGCAGACCAAGAAGGCACTCACCAAGTCCACAGCCATCTCCAGCGCTTCCACGTGCCTTCCCAGGTGAGCCAGACACCGAGCCTGGCCTTCCTGGACATCCCTCTTCATGGCAAAATGGGAGGAGGACAGCTCTGCAGAGACGCTGGAATACTCCTGCAGTGCTTTCTGGCAATAAGATGAAACATAAAACAAACGAAGAAAAAGGGAAGAAAAGAAAGATGGAAAACAGAAAAAAGGACTCAGAATGAGGACACCTCTCCCCTATGTGGAAGTGAGTGTTGTAATGTCACAGCTGACCCGACGATGGACTGAAGAAGACGCGGGCATTCCAGCCCCACTGTCCTCCACGACGGGAAGGAGAGACTGGGACATAACATCACCAGCACGGAAGATGTCACTGCTCTCTGTCTCTTTGTGAAACCACTAGAAACCGGGAAAAGAGCATATCACAGAGCATTTTGCAGTAGACACACAGGCTCAGAATCCTGGCTCTGCCACTAACCTGCCGCCTGACCGTCTCATCAGCAAATAACAGGACTCGCAAGACATGAACGGAGGTGGATGGGTAAAGCAACCTGGCCCCAGCGGGCAGTCCTTCCTGTCCTGACCATGCTGGGGTGCTCACTATCCCCAGGGCACTACAGGGTCTCTGGGCAGGAGAACCCACGGAAGGATCACACCGCACCTGGGGAACCAGACCCACAGCCAGCCAGAGACCCTTCGGCTGGAGTTGTAGGATCAAAAGAACTGAAAGGTGGGGGCCTGAGATGCCAAGCACACCTCGCAAGGACTAAGCCGCCAGCCCTGGAAACCCCAGCCAAAGAGCCGCGCCCAGCACCACCCCAGATATGAGCTGGGCCCCACCTGGAACTCCTGCCTTCTGTACGCCAGGTCCCCTCTGAATTTCTTCACAGTCAGAGCGTCAGCGTCATCACTGCTCTCCGTCTCTTCGTGAAACCACTAGAAACCGGGAAAAGAGCACATTACAGTGAGGCTGTGCTTTTCCGTCTCACGCTCCAAGCGATTTCCCATGAAATCACGGGTTCAACCCAAAAGAGGCGGCCTCGGTGGGCTGAGACGGCGGGTGGTACACCGCACCAAGGGGAACGACAACGTTTTCATGAACATCACCCGCGCAGTGAACACGCAGCCTCTGAAGCAGCAGCTCACCAGCACACGCGGGCACGTGTGGCCTCACGGCAGGGCGCGCGCCTGGGCACCTGCATCGCCAGCAGTCCCCGCCGGCCCCTAAGGGGAGAAGTCTCAGAGAGACTGGCAGGGCTGGCGACCCCCAGGAGGGGCGCGGGGGAAGGATTCCACTCAGGGGCTGCCGTGAAACGCGGGGGCGGGCAAAGCCGGGAAAGCTGAAGGCCGAGGGGGTCAAGCAGGCCGAGGGGAGGCGGGAGGCCCAGGGAATCCCGCGGAGCGAAGGGCGGCGGCCGGGGAGCTCCGGGAGGCACGCGAACCCCGGGGCGGAGACCCGCCACTCGCGTCAGCCCCCCAGGCGCCCGCCCGAAGTCGCAGCGAGGCCGGCAGGGCCCTCCCCGGCGGGGCCGCCGCTCGGGTGGCCTGCAGGCGCCACCGCGCCCCCCGCAGCAGAGCGCCCCGCGCCGTCCCCTCGGCGGAGGGAGGCCTCGCCTCCCCACCTCTCGGCGGCCGGCGCCCCCGGCCCTCGCGGCCGGGGCCCCGGGTCCGCGGCTCTCGCCAGCGCCCCCTCCGGCGCTGCAGGCTCGCCCCGGCCACACCCGCGCCTCCCCGCGCGTCGCCCGCCCACGCCGCGCCCTCCGCGGCCCCGCCGGCCGGCGGGCCGCCGGGAGGCCGCATCCCGCCCCGAGGAGGGCCGGGACCGGGCGGCGCGGGGCCGGCGGAGGGGAGGAGGCGGCGCCCGCCCCCGCGGGAGGGAAGCGCCGGAGCGGGCCGGCGCCGCCCGCCGAGTCGCGCGAGGGGCTTCGCCCGACGCCGCCGCCACCCCGGCCCGCGTGGCGGCCGCCGCGCGCCGCGCCCCACGCCGACCACGGGGAGCGGACCCGCGTGGCCGCGCCCCCCGCGAGCCGTCCACGCGGGCGGCTAGCAGCCTCACGGCCACGCGCCCCCGGGGCCCCCGCGCGGGCGGCCTCGGAAAGGCGCCCGCGGGCGGAGGACACGTCCCCGAAGCACGGCCGGGCCGCGCGGGGCCGCGAGGCCGCAGGAGGACGAGGCGCCCGGTCCCTCGCGGCGGGCGACGCCGGGGACGTCCGGGCCGGCGGCCTCCGCGCTGCCCACCTGCGGCTCGCGGCGCCTGGCGCGGTAGCTCGCGGGCCGCCCGGGCCGCCGCTCGGGCCGTGCCTCGAACACCGAGTCCTCGAACTCGCCGCCCAGCACCCAGCCGCCGGCGTCCATCGCGCCGCGGGCTCGGGCTCCGGGAGGAGGCGGGGCCGCCGCGGCGCGCGGGCGAGGCGCGGCGGAAGGGGCGGGGCCGCGGGGCTCGCCGGAAGGGGCGGGGCCGCCGGAAGGGGCGCGGGCCGGCCGGAGCGCGGCGGCCCGGACGCGCCGTCTGCGGGGCGCAGGGGTGGCCGAGCGGCTCCGGGACGGACCGAGCCGCGGCGGGACGCAGCCGTCCTCGCCCGCCCGCGGCCGCCCGCGCGCCTCGGGCGCCTGCGGGTGGCGCACGGGGCCGGGCGCCTCGGGGCTCTCGGAGTCGGTCGCCTGGACGCGGGCCCCGCGCTCTCCGGACGCGGCTCGGGCTGCCCGCGGCCCCGGCCCCGGCCCAGCGCGCCTTCGCCGCGCGGCCCCCGCGGGCCCCGACGGCTCGGAGACCGCGCACTGGCAGGCCGGCCCTCGAAGGCGCCGTCTGCGGAGGCGCCGGGCCCGCGCCCAGGCGTGCAGCCGCCGCACGGGGCCTGCAGCCGCCCGGCGTCGCCTCGCTGTGCGGAGCCCGTGAGAGCGCGGACGTGGCCGCCAGGGACCCCGCGGAGCCGAGGAAGGGTCGGCGGTGACGGGCCCTTGGCAGGCGTGGGAACAGCCCGGAGACCCCGTGCTGTCGAGGAACGGGATGAGGGCCTGAGCGGCCAGCCGCCGCCTCCGCGCCAGAGAGGTCCACCACCCGCACGGCGACTACCTGTCTACCGGATGCCGAATGGTCCCTGGCCTCGTCAAGATAAAATGGAAAATGAGCCGAAAAGGGCAGAGCAAGCCAATAAAACAGGGAACCGAACACCATCACTGTCACATCCTCTTCGTGCACAGGAAATGCCAGGTGTTGGGCGGCGTTTGAGAGCCCGTTGGGATTCTGCAAGTCTCTGAAGTTGCATGCTGATAAGAGTCTGTCTCTAGAGGTTTTTGTCTATAAAATAGTTTTGACTGAGGTGCCTGATTGAGGTCCCCACCACCAGGTAAACACACTCCTCCAGGCAGCCCTCCGTCCGTGATTCCCCCATGCCTCCGTCAGGCTTTACGTGGTGAGCCGTCAGCTCTTGGAGGTCGGAGGCGGTGTCTCTCTCACTCTTGTAAATTCAGTTCCCAGACAGGGCTTGGCCCCGAGCAGCTTGATAAATGTCTGATGAGTGGATAGACGAAAAGAAGGAGACCCAGGAGGTGGCAGGAGGAGCCGAGAGGCGCACCTATCCGTTCTGAGTCGTGTGTGCATAGCCCATCTGAGTGGGGGAGGGCAGGGACCAATATTTATGGCACGTCTATTAGAGGCTGTGCTGTGGGCGTCCATTTATTCTCCCAGTCTCTCTCTGAATTAGACATCATTATTCCCATTTTTGCCGATGAGGAAATAGGACCCTTAGAGGCGGCTTGCCCCGAGTCCCAGGTAGTGAATAGGTCAGTCCAAAGTCAACTCTGTCTGACATAAAATCCCATAGTTGTAACTACCCCCAAAAAACAAAAGGGCAGAGCTTCGTGAAGCCATGGAGAACAAGTCTGGCACTGGCTGTCTCTGCCTGCCCCGGGTTCTGGGCACCTGGGGACTCTCGCTTTTTCTGTTTGTGTCTGTGAATGGCTTTCTCTCCACCATTTGCACACATCCCAAGCATGGCCTCCCCAGTTTGGGCTTTCTGTAAGTGACAGTAATTTAAAAGTGTGCTGCTGGCCTAGGGATAGAATTGTAGACCAGCGGAACAGAATTGAGGGTCCAGAAATAAACCATCACCTGTACAGCCCGATGGTTTTTGACAAGGGTACCAAGTCTGTTCAGAGAGGGCAAAGAATCACTGCCGACAACAGACGGCGCTAGGACAAGTGCGTTGCCACATGCAGAAGAATGAAGTTGGACCCCTGCCTCACACCATATACAAAACTAACTCAAAATGGATGAATGACCTAAATATAAGTGCTGAAATCGTAAAACTCTTGGAAGAAAATATAGGGATATTTGTGACCTTGGGTTTGGCAACAGGTTCTTAGATACGATGCCAAAAGTACAAGCAACAACAGAAAAGACATACACTGGCCTTGAGCAAACAGAACTTTTGTGCATCAAAGGACATCAAGAAAGTGGAAACACAGCCGGGCTCGGTGACTCAGCCTGTCATCCCAGGCTTTGGGAGGCTGAGGTGAGTGGATTGCCTGAGCCTGTGGGTTCGAGACCCACCTGGGCAGCTTGGCGAGACCTCATCTCCACAATAAATCAAAAAATTAGCCGGGCATGGTAGCACACGCCTGTAGTTCCAGCTACTCGGAAGGCTGAGGCGGAAGGATGGCCGGAGCCCAGCAGGTCGAGGCTGCGGTGGCCAGGAGCAGCCACTGCACTCCAGTCTGGGTGACAGAGTGAGACTCCAACTCAAAAAAAAAAAAAAAAAAAAAGTGGAAACACAACCAATGGGAAAAAATACTCCACTTTCATTATTTACAGTAATTATGTTCTGTAAAGTTACAGTGGACACCAGATTGGCAGATACTGAGCAAATGCTCCTGGGGTTGGGGATCTGGGAGCCCCTGGTTGCAATATTTTCATCCATCAATCCATCACCGTGTTTTGTGTGTGCTTCTGTTTAAAGACATCTTTACTTAACATATGCTGTTGATGCATGAATACTGAACTCACAGCCAGCAGCACCACAACTCATGCCTGGATGAGCTTACCTGTGTTTTCTCTGTAGGGTCTATGACAGTCTTCCAGCATTTAGGAACATGGGGCAGCACTTCAGCAGCACACCTGGGGACCATTTTAAACAGCAAAAGGCAGAAAAAGATGCTTTTTAATGGTGTGAGAACTAAAACAAGAAGGCAGAGCTTACCTGGGAACGTATTGAGCTACTCAAATTTTTTGCCATTCTGCATATGCACAGGAATGACCGAGAAAGTGCCCCGAGTAGTGATTTGGGGATTATAAATACATTTTAATGAGTGGGCACATTTGCATGTACAGAATCCATGAATAATGAGGATCAACTTATGTGCAAGTCATATACAGACAACCCCTGACATGATGGTGCAATTTAAGATTTTTCAACTTTAGGGTGAGTTTATCCAGACCTCATGGTAAGTAAGGGAGTGTCTGGATTTATGGTGAGATCAACTATATGATGAGTGTATTGGGATATTAAATGCATTTTCTACTTATGATATTTTATCTTACAATGGGCTTATCAGGATGTGACCCCATTGTGAGTTGAAGAGCATCTGTATCTGATAAGGCTATGACATCCAGAATATATAAAGAACTTCTAAAATTCAACAACAAAAAGGCAACCCGATTAAAAACTGGGCAAAGTATTGAACAAGCATTTCTCCAAGGAAGACACACAAATAGCCGATAACACAAAAAGATGTGGTTTGCCTTTTCCTAATGACATCACCTTAGGAGAAAGCAAGCCAAACCCATAAAGAGACACTACTTTGCACTCGGACGGCAATCATGACTTTTTCGATTTATTCAGTTTTCAGAGACAAGGTCTTGCCGTCACGCTCAGGTTGATCGCTGACACCTGGTCTCCAGGGATCCTCCTGCCTTCACCTCCAAGAGTGCTGGGATTATAGTCGTGAGCCACTGTGCCTGGCTTACAATAATCTTGTGAAAACAGTAATCGGTGTTGGCAAGGATGTGGAGAACTCAGAACCCTTGTACGTTGCTAGTGGAATGTAAAATGGTGCAAACACTGTGGAAAACTTTGGCACTGTGGGAAAGAGCTTGGTGGTTCCTCAAAAAATTAAGCATAGAATTACCACGACTCAGGAATTCCAATGAACTGAAATGGACTCAAGCAGATACTTGTATGCCAGTGTTCACTACAGCATTACTCAAAATAGCCAAAAGGTGGGAAAACCCAAGTTTCCATCAACAGATAAATGGACAATCAAAAAGTGTGTGTGTGTACACATATATACACATACATATATATAAAATAAAACAATTGGACATTAAAATAAACCAAGTTTTGCTATATGCCACAGCATGGACAAATCTTAAAAACATCATATGAAGTGAAATAAACCAGATTCAAGAGGACCAGTACTGTATGATGTCACCTATTTGAAATAACAAATACACAAATTCATAGAGACAGAAAGTGGATTAGAGGTGGCCAGGGGCTGAGGGAATGGAGAATTATTGCTTAATGGTTGCAGGTTTCTGTTTAGGATGAGGAAAAAGTCTTGGAAACAGAGGTGATGGTTACACAGTACTGTGAATATAATTAATGCCTTTGAACTGTGCACTTAAAAAGTGATATAATGGCAAATATTATGTATATTACAATTTTTAAAAAACTGACTCAGCTAATAAAATGGAAAAAAAAAAAAAACAGCTACCGATCACTGCTTTTATTTTGTATTCAAGGAGACAGTCAACCGGGAGAGGAGGGTTTTTTTGCTGTCAGTATGTTTAAAAGCTGGCAAACATTAGAGCAGAATTTCATCAAGCCTATAAGAGATGGAGAAAACTTACTAGTAATTATTTACAGTGATACAGAGTTAACATATTGTAAGGGAAACATGATATAAATACCTCCAAAGGCTTCATTTCCAAATCTTGACATTTCAGAATCTGAAGACATTAAAATTATTGTCAAACAAAACTCAGACCACATTAGCAACGGTTTAAAAAAGGGAGCAATTTAATCATTATAATACAGAGTGCTTCAAGAAGTTTTTAAACTTGTAAAAGAAAAAGCAGCTTAGTGCATTCAGTTGTTACAGTCTTTACATTGCTTCTTTTTAAAAAAGTTAACAGTAGTATGAAAAGAGCCACCCACAAAGCCAGCTGTCTGAGTGAAGAAACCAGCTAAATTGCAGCATTTGGAATTGCTAATAAAGCTATAGTTAAAAAATAAAAGGTTTATAAAAATGAAAGCAGCATGCATAGTCAAGGCTTCTTCGTAACATTTTCATTAGCTGACAAACATTGAACCAAGAGCTTAACATTTATTATTCATTAAATTAGATGAAATAAACTGGCCAAGCCTACTACATCTGGTCATTCAGAAAAACATGTCAAAATCCAAAGCTAATTAAACTGAGTATTTCTTCTACGAAGAGAGCACATTTTAAAAAATGGTCCTAGGGTCACCAAAGAAAGGGCTCTTCCCAGCGTGATCAACAGCACCAGTCTTCACAAAGTTGGTAAGAACTTTCAGTCTTCTGCTGCGGCAAGAGTTGAGAGTTGACAGTTAACACTCCCATGATTCGCCAATGAAAAGCTAACTTGTAACTCATGGTCAGTTCAGAATTTTTCAGAATTTTTTCTCTGTTCATGAAATTGCTGTGCCAAGTAGAATTTCACTGAGAGCCGATTCTTGAAAATTCTGATCTGACACCTGTACAAACATTTCTAATTTCCAGATGTTTGTAAGAAAACACAAAGTATATTTACTGCATGATTCTTTTTCACATTTTTGGTACAATATTTCAGAGTTTCACCCTATCCAAATGCATGTGCCATTTTATTTTCCTCCTTCAGTATAAATTATTTTCAGTTCAATAAAAGGCAAATCCATTTTTAATGAAAAAAGTAACAGAAGAATTACATGTAGAAATAGTGGTATTCATGAATGTGTTTCATGAAAGATCCAATTACTAAATGCCAGGGATACCGCAAAGTCTTACTGTTTTAAATTGTGTATAAGCTGTTTTTACACTTGAAAATATAAGCCCATGCACAACTTTTAATCTCAATGCATAGAAATCAATCCAAGTTTGGTTTTTTCCTTTCTTACAATGTTTACTCTGTAAAATGTTTGGTCACTCGAATCTAAGCTTAGTCACATATCAAAGACTAGAGGCCATCAGGGTCATCCTCGACGCGTGGTGTTAAGCTGGACAGAACATCAGACAAGCTCTAGTGGTCAGCACACCCTCAGAAAGTCTAGGCTCATCTAGTCTCCACGAAAATAAAAATGGGCAGCAGTAAAGGTAAATGTTTACAAGTCGCTTTTAATGAGGGTTATTCACATTGCAGAACTTCCGCCAGCTGCAGCCATTTCACTTTGGCACAACATTTGAACTCATTTCTTTTGGGTTTTGGATCCTGGCATTTGAGAGTGTGGATGCCCCAAGACGTCTTCAGGTCATCAAAGACTGGGCCATTCACGGTCAGTCAGACATCTTGAGGTGAAGAACTGACTCGCCTTCAACGTTTAGGCAGCTATAAAGGAAAGACATCATTAAAAAATGAGAATTTAGAAAAAACCGTGTTTTTATTCTTACAACTTTTAGAAACAAAAATGCTATCAATTAGCCATGAAATACATTCTCTGTATCCTCTTACAAAAGCTCCCCTGACACATACATCTTAAATGCTGCGCAAGACTTTGTGTGCGACTCTTTTTTACGATATGCATATTCTTCATATGCCAGATGTGCTTATAGACATTTATTGCCTTTATATAATCATTTATTTAAAAACTATCAGCAGGAAGTATATATATTTCACTGTCAGCATTTGCATAAACAGGCTGTGAAACTTAAAGACTCATTTTTTTTTCTGTTTCTGTACAAGGCTGGCATGTGCCAAAGATGTGCAGACGGTGTATACACACTTTAAGAGACACTGTATCGCTGGGCCCGGTGGCTCAGCCTGTAATCCCACGCCTTTGGGAGGCTGAGGTGAGTGAATTGCCTGAGCCTGCGGGTTCGAGACCCGCCTGGGCAACTTGACGAGACCTCACCTCTACAATAAATCAAAAAAATTAGCCGGGCGTGGTAGCACGCGCTGTAATTCCGGCTACTCGGAAGGCTGAGGCGGAAGGATCGCCGGAGCCCAGCAGGGGGTTTTTTTTTCAAAAAAAAAAAAAAAAAAAAACCACTGTATCACAATGGTAGCACTCAATATACACTGATAACCAAAGATGAATGCAAGTCACGTTTGACTTCTGCGATTACAAGAAGTACTCAAACTGGTTACCATCAGTGTCCAGACTCTCTGGATTATGATCAACTAAAATACACAGATAACATCTCTTAAAATGTGCATACCTTTTTTTTGCAACCCCAGTATGTACCTAACTTTTTTTTTTTTTTTTTTTTGAGTTGGAGTCTCACTCTGTCGCCCAGACTGGAGTGCAGTGGCCACTGCCGGCCACCGCAGCCTCCACCTGCTGGGCTCCGGCGATCCTTCCGCCTCAGCCGTCCGAGTAGCCGGAATTACAGGCATGCGCTACCACGCCCGGCTAATTTTTTGATTTATTGTAGAGGTGAGGTCTCGCTGCCCAGGCGGGTCTCGAACCCGCGGGCTCAGGCAATCCACTCACCTCAGCCTCCCAAAGGCGCGGGATTACAGGCTGAGCCACCGAGCCTGGCTTCTAACTTTTTATAATAACTATTTTGGGAAGGTTTTGGTAACCTTTTTTTGGTAAATTGAACAATATTTAAATAAATATTTAAAGGAACTCTATGGTGAATCCCTCTTGTAAGTGAAAAATTATTAAGCCAACGAGAACGCAATAATTAATATATTTTATAATTTTAGTTTTTGTTTATTTAAAAAGCAAGGCATGCTTTCATACTACTACAGAAGTGCACATATAACACGGGATGCAAGGCTGGGCACAGCAGCTCATGCCTATAATCCCAGCCCTTTGGGAGGCCAAGGCCAGAGGATTGTCTGAGCCCACGGGTTCAAGACCAGCCTGGGCAACATGGCAAGACCTTGTCTCTACAGTAACTAAAAAAATTAGCCGGGTGTGGCGGTGTGCCCTTGTAGTTCCAGCTACTTGGAAGGCTGAGGCGGAAGGATTACCTGAGCCCAGCAGGTCAAGGCTGCGGTGGCTGTGAGCATGCCACTGCACTCCAGCCTGGGGGACAGTGAGATTCCGACTCAAAAAATAAATAACATACAGGATGCAATGTCTTGAAAACTGGAGCTTTCTGTGAATTTTCTGACCACAATTAGTATCTATTACAGTATTACATTTAACATAAGAATTACCCACACAAACTTAAAGGTCAAACTAAACTGTACCAAAAAGTTCACATTATTCATAGACGATTTCAACTCCCCACAAAATCACCGCAGAGGTTACAACAACAATTCACTGCGGCGACAAATTTGTTGATTTAATCTTGGCTGAGTGCACATTCTTGTGTTTAGCAATAAAAAAATGCCTGCTAAAATATTTTATGTATCTAGGTCAGAGGAAAGCCGTCCTGGAGATCTCTGACACGAGGAGCTGGAGGCGCACTTTGGGACAAAGCCGTGCAAGCAGCTGGGCTCCTGGCTACAAGCAGCGAGGACCCTCGGCCCTGCAACCTGAGCCAGGACTTTCGCTGCTTATTAAAATAAGTCATCTTAACTTTGTCTGTTCTTCTGCCTTAAAAAATGTTAGTGAAAAGAAAACCTGCAAAAGGACTGCCAGGCAGTAAGAATGGTACCTGGCACATGTTAAGCTCTCTAAAAATAGTCGTTCAAATATATAAAACCAGGGAGAATTAAGGAAAACCGCACAGAATGAGACCCTACGCGGAAGGGCTGGGGCAGGGGTGCCAAAGCCCAGGGCTGGGCGAGAGGGCTCCCGTGCCAACAGAGACCAGAGCCTGCGCCTCTGCCCCTCGCTGCCGGAGAGCACGCAGTCGTCTGGGACGGCAGACGCGATGGGGCCTCCAGAGCGAGGCCGGAAAACGTTTCCCGACAGCTGCATGTTTTCCAAACAATGCACTTTCACCGCGGGACACTCCAAAGCACAGAATAAGAGCATAAAACCAAGGTACTGAATTCCAGAAGCACTGAGAATTGAAGCCCGATCTCTAGTCAGGCATCTGATTTGTAACTACAGTACAGTTTTAGCTAGTCCAATTTATAGAAGAAGTAGGATTTAAGGAACATGCCAAAATCTTTCCAATTTAAACCAATTTTATTTGTACTTTTAAGACCACAGAGACACATTTTTAACCAAATACAATAACAGGTTTGCTTTCTACCAAGGAATTAAAAGGTATTTTAGGCAACTGAGTTAACCTAATATCAAATCTGTGATTTGCCTTTTGATTTCTAAAACGGAAACAACTTATATCACAGTTTTAAAGAATTAAGATGTCACCTAAGCAAACGCGAATTTATACACGGCCTAGAACAGCCCTTTGGCTTTTAATAGAAAAAGAGCGAGCACTTTTAACACATAACACATTTTAAACTCTGGTAAAAATCTGATGAAACGCTGGGCCAGCACAACGAAGACCAGAGAGGCGCCCGCCGCCACCCAGCTCCTACAGCTCGGCCATCCTCACCCCTGCGGTCTGTCCTTCGGTACACTTTTCCCCTTCTTTTTAGTTTTCGTTTTTGAATTCTTTCCTTAAACAGGCAAAAAATGAAGCTTTAGTGAAGGGAGGGGTGCGAGAAACACATTCATCTTCAGTATTTGTCCGTGAACCCCGCCCGCCCGCCCGTCTCCCTTCTTAGGGAACGGGTGACTCTCCCTTAAAACAAACAAAACGCATTCCGTGAGATAAACAAGGCAGCAGTCAGCTGCACACAACAAACCATCACAGTCGCCAGGCTGCGCGACCGTCGTTCGTCTCCGGGCTGCACTCGAGGCACCTAGTCCTCTTCTCAGAGAGGAGAAAGAAAACTCTTTCGGGAAGAGCGACCGGGGCCAGGCGGCCCTGGAGAGGCTGCGGCGGGAGAATCGCGCGAGGCCGAGGTCCGCGGCCAGCCTGGGCGACGGAGCGCGACCGCGTCTCTCCAGGAAGCGCCCGAGCCCGGAAGGAAACGCCCGCCAGGGAGGACGCCCGCGGCGCCCGGCGGCCCGGGAGGGAACTTACGGTCAGTCGTCCGACCTCGACAGCCTCCGCTTCACGTGCCGCGGGGGCTCCCACGTGTCGCTGTCGTCGGTCTCCTCCTCGTCCTCCTCCGGGTCCTCGGCGCCCTCCTCCTCCTCCTCGTGCTCCTCGAACAGCTCCACGCCCAGCGCCGCGCGCCGCTGCCGCTCGGCGAACCACTCGCGCACCTGCTCGTAGCCCATGTGCGACCTGTTCACCAGCTCGTCCAGGTCCTGCTCGTTCAGGAACCGGTGCTTCACGTAGTAGTCCTTCAGGATGGCGGCGCCGGTCTTGAACTTGAGCAGCGGCGGCGCGCGCTCCCAGCCCCCCGGCCGCCGGCCGCCCCGCGGCCGCCCGCGCGGCCGGCCCCGGCCCCGCCCCTTGGGCCGCCCGCGCCCGCGCCGCCGCAGCGCGCCCAGGCCGTTGGGCCCGCCGGCGGCGGCGCCCTGGTAGTAGTAGTACCACTTGAGGTTGCCGTTCTTCCAGGCGTAGCGCGTGTCGCCGAACCAGCTCACGATGTCCGTGCGCGCCAGGCCGCTCTCGCGCGCCAGCTGGTCGTACTCCTCCGGCGACGGCCACTGCGTGCGCACGAAGGCGCTCTTGAGCAGGTGCAGCTGCTCCGGCGTCTTCTTGCAGGCCTTGCCCGCGGCCCCCGGTCTGGGCGCGCCCGGCTCGTCGCCCGCCGGCGGCTCCCCCGGCTCCCCCCCGGCGCCGGCCGCGCGGCCCGCCGGCGCCGCCGCCGCCTGCCCCGCCGCGGGCGCCGCGGCCGCCCTCCGCTCCGCGAACCAGGCGTCGATCTCCCGGCGGGCCAGCCCGGTCTGCGCGCGCAGCCGGCTCAGCTCCGCGTCGGAGGGCGCCGCGCTGCGCAGGAAGCTCGTCTGCAGCGCGCGCAGCTGCTCCGCCGTCTTCTCGCGGCGCCGCGGGGGCGCGAGGTCGGGCAGGCGGCCCCAGGCCGGCTTCGGCGGGGGCCGCCGCCGCCGCCGCCGCGGGGGGCTCCGAGGTCTCGTCGCTGGAGTCGATGACGATGGCGGCCGCGGCGTCGCTGGGCGGCGGGCCCTGGCTGCTCTTGGAGTTGCGCTGGTTGTACCGCGTGTCGCTGAACCACTTCTTGATCTCGCCCTTCGTCAGGCCCGTGGCTTGCATCAGCCTCCCGATCTCGGAGTCGTGGGGGAACTGGCTCTGCAGGTAGCTCCCCTTCAGCTCGGCCAGCTGCTCCTTCGTCTTCTTCGCGCGGACGCCGAAGGAGTCGGGGGTCGCCGGGGCGGCGTCGGGCTTGGCGCCTGGAGAGGGCGGCCCCGGCGGCCGCGGCGGGCTTGGTCTCCGCGGCCGGCGGAGCCGCGGGGCCCTGGCTCTTCTGCACGCCGGTCTGGTGTGGAACCCCCGCCACCGTCAAGGCTATGGGCGCGGGCACCGGCAGGGGGCTGGCCCCGGCCACCTGCGTGAGGACCAGCCCAGGCTGGCCCACGATCTGGCAGGCCTGCAGGATGGACGGCAGGCCGTTGCCGCCGGCGGAGAGGTGCGCCGGGATGACGGTGATGGTCTGGGGCACCGTGTGCACCGTCCCGTTGGACTGCTTCCTCCGGGCCTCCTCCACCTCCTCGGGCGTCCAGCTCACGCCGTGCTTGAGGCGCTGGGCGGAGAACCATATCTTGACCTGCTCCTCCGTGTACTTGGCTTGCGCAGAGAGCACGGTGATCTCGGACATGGTTGGATACGGGAACTTGTTGTAGGTGCTGAGCAAGAGGGGGTTGCTGTCGAGCGCCGTGTTGTAGGTGGGGATGCTGTTCACAGGGATCAGGACTTTGGGGATCACGTGGGCGCTCTGCTGCGCGGACACGGCCGTGATCACCTGCGCCAGGCCGGGAAGCACGGCCGCAGGCGTCACCACCGTGCCGGCTGGACTCGGGTGGCCACGGCTCGCCGCGGACGTGCTGGTGCTCGACTCCGACGCGGACGAGCTCGGGGTGTCCACGGCCTCCTCGCGGTCTGGCGTGACCTCGCCCTCCGTCTCCTCCGCGGCCTCCTCGGCGGCGTCGTGGTGGGCCGCGAAGCGCTTGGCCTCCGCCCGGCTCTTCATCATCTTCATGATGGGGGTCTTGCTGATCGAGATGCCCGGAGAGGGCGCTTCTGCGGGCTCGGCTGGCTCCGCCCTCTCCTCTTTCACGAAACTGCCGTCGAAGGTCAGGTCGTTTACTGTCTGCTCGAAGATTGTCTGGTTATTGCGCTTCACCATAGTCAACTTGAAATTCTCTTCTCCCGGGTGATACTTCAGATTATGCTCGGAAAGTGCATCATACCTTTTGGTAAGAAAATTGCATTCGACACATACATAGGATGAGTTTAGCACGACATTGGGATGCTCGGAATCCACGTGGAAAGTAAACATATTGAGATCCGGAGTTTGGAAAGTACAGTATTTACATTCATAGCCTCCTTCGACTTTCTTATTTTGCTGATTGTCAGAATCCACAGACCCACGAACCTCCTCGTCACTCGAGACGCTTTCTGCATGGGCGTCTTCCACAGGCGTGAGCACAGGCGGCCCCTCGTCCAAATCCGAGATCAGCTCGAGGTCCGGCTCCTGCTCACTGGCCAGGACCATGCAAGGGGTGGTGGACTTCCGCCTGCTTGCCATCCCGGTATTCTGGGGACGTCTCAGTGGTGATCAGAAAGCATCAGGCTTACCACTCCCGGGTCTCCATTTGAAAACAATGGCTTTTGTTTCTTCAAGTCCATTTCTGGGCTCAATGAGTCTCACTTGCAGCTTGCTCATGGTGCAATCAAGTAAAGAGCGCCTTGCGGGCAGATAAAATGCCGTTGAGCTGCTGAAATGCTTGAAGCGCAACTCCAATCACCTACATTAAAATAAATGTAAACAGGTTTTAAAATTAATGCCTATGCTCTTTAAACACATTACAGCTCTATTTCACTTACACGAAGCTGCTGGATAGCTGAGTTATCAAGATCTAGAAAAAAAAGAGTCGGGCAAAAGGCCCTCTAGGGATCAAAACAGACGTCTCAGGCCAACTCACTGAAGGTCACGTCTGCGCTGCCCTCGCGGTCAGGCCCGAGCCGGTTCTCGCGGCTGGCAGCCAGCCATCTCGCGGGCGAGGGGGGCGGGGCCTGCTCTGGCTCGCCCACCGCTATCAACGTGCCATAGCAACCTGCTGGGAGGGAGGAACTTCCCGCCTACCGAAAGCAGTCACCGGTATTAAAAAGCGCACAGAAGAGACGCAGCCGCCAGCGGTATCCTCGTCTTCCCACTGGCCAGTCTCGTCAGCCTGGGGGCTCGTGGCCGGGCATGCAGCCGAGACGCAGGAGGGTCACAGTTTTGGCAGCATCGTTCTCACACATTCTCCCCACGTCGAGGACTCACAAAGCACAGCGAGGCGCAGGTCTTCCAATGGGGTCCGCAGCGCTGGAAGGAGGCTCACACCGCTTGAGGGACGCACAATCCCCTCCGCAGCCTCCCTGACCTCCCATTTCGGCCTCCTCTCCTGCCAGCCTTCTCCTGCCACCTGCTCCTGGGACTCGGCGCGCTTCCGCGCTTTGCTCAGGCCTTCCTGGGCCAGGCCGCTCGCTTGAGCCCTGCACGGGGGGGCTGCCGCCTGCCCCACTCACCTCTCCCCCTCCCTCTGGCTCAGCTCCTCCCTGCTCACGCCCCCTCCGGCACTCGCGGGCCGCAGTAGAGTAATGGCCGCCCCTGTACCGCCCCCAAGCTGGGGGCTCACGAGAGACACTGCGTCCCACTCCTTTCTCTTCCCTCAGCGGCAGCTTGCTGTCGTTGGGCTGTCTGCCCTCCGGGCCGCACGTTGAAATGGGACCCCACGGCTGGAAGTGGGGCCTCGTGGAGGGCCTTTTGGTCCAGGGCTGGGTTCCCCACCAACGACTGGCTGGCGGGTAAAAAGCCAGCTGTTACAAGAGCCTGGCAGCCCCTCTCGTTCCTGCCCCTCTCTGGCCATGTGACCTCTGCACACGCCACCTCCCCCTCCATTCTGCCATGAGTGGACGCTTCCTGCGGCCCCACCAGAAGCAGGTGCAGGAGCCATGCTTCTTGTACGGCCTGCAGAACCATGGGCCAAATACGCCTCTTTTCTTTATAAACCAAGTGTTCTTTCATAGCAAACAAACAGACCATGACACAGCCTTACTGAGATAAGCAAAGTTTTCAAAACTGGACTGAGCCAAGCACCTCTGTATCTTCCATCTAATGCTCTCCCGGTAGAGCTGTCTGGGGCTGACATTCATGTCTGCATCCCCACAAGAAGTCTGGATTCAAGGAAGTAATCATTAAATGTTTATTAAATTGAACTAAAAAGAATAGGAAAATAGACCTCCAAAACTCCTCAGGGCCTAAGGGCCTCATCACAGAGAACAGTAGCTGAAATTCACAGAAATGACATTATATAATCAAGAAAATATGAATTAGGATCCTATAAATACATTTAAATAAATTTGTGCCCAAAACATTCCAAATGAAATTGTGATGCTAAATTAAAGTTTGTGTTTCTGAAGTCTAAGCCAGATGAAGATGGCTGACATGAGTAAGTGGTCTCACTTATTTTCCACCACAAATTAGAGCTATTTGAATTTACTAGCATCATCCTTGTCTCAGCTGAACAGAGGAAAAAAGAGTTTGCTTCAAAGGTTATAAATCAAAAAAGGTCTCTATGAAAAGATATACTGGGTCAGTAAAAGGAGAAACATTTTTGGGAAAGAGAACTGTCCAAAGAGAGAACAGCCTGATTTTGAAGGTGGCACGATCCTTGTCACTGGAATTACTCAAACACAGACGACACACCCAGGCAGCAGGTGGAAAGCTGGACTAAGTGCCTCTTGTTCCCTAGTTGCCCATAGTACAAAATAAAGAGAAGCAGCTTAAGAGTAACCGTGAGCCAGGTGTCGTGGTTCACCCCTATCATCCCAGCACTTTGGGAGGCAGAGGCGCCAAGACTGTCTGAGCCCAGGGGTTCGAGACCAGCCTGAGCAACATGGCAAGACCTTGTCACTACAATAAATAAATTTTAAAATAGCCGGGTGTGGTGGCACATGTCTGTGGTTCCAGCCACTTGGAAGGCTAACGCAGAAGGATCGCCTGAGCCCAGCAGGTTGAGGCTGCGATGGCCGTGAGGCTGCATTCCAGCCTCGGTGACAGAGAAAGACCCGACTCAAAAAAAAAAAAAAAGAGTAACCATGATATTGATAGTCCAGATCCTGCCCTCAAGGGTATCCCTCTTTTTTTCTATACAATTCCTCTGATTTCTAAGAGATGATAAAGAAATCGCTGAAATGTAAAACTAGTTCTTAACTGTTATGAATTAAGCCAATGCCATCTCCTAACCTAACAGGGTTACCACTGTTTTCCTCTAGTATCAACACAGCTGTCTAATCATTATTTGTCATTAGAGACAAAGAATTCCCTAAACAGCTCTAAATAAGTGGGCTGGGCATGGTGGTGTGCCCCTGTAATCCCAGCTGCTTGGAAGGCTAAGGTGGGAGGATGCCCAAGAGTTCAAGATTGGGCAACATAACAAGATCCCGTCTCCTAAAAAACTAAGTAGAGGGTAGACAGGCATAGTGGCTCATACCTGTCATCCCAGCACTTTGGGAGGAAGAAGCAAGAAGACTGCCTGAGCCCAGGGATTCAAGACTAGCATGGGCAACTTGGCGAGACCTCGTCTCTACAAAAAAATCAAAATATTAGCCAGGTGTGGTGGCGCACGCCTGTGGTTCCAGCTACTTGGAAGGCAGAGGTGGAAGGATGGCCTGAGCTCACTAAGCATGCCACTGTACTCCAGCCTGGGAGACAGAATGAGACTCTGACTCAAAAAAAAGAGATAATTTTCACCAAAACTCCCCCCCCACCAAAACTCCCCCTGGCTGAGCCACTGCTGAGCCATGGCTCTTTCGGTTGTTTTCATTGTGGGACACAGGCCTGGAGCACCGGGGTGGAGAAGCTGCCAGGAGAAACAGACAGAGAAGTCCCAAGGGGCTGAACTCCTTGCAGGCTAAACTTCCCACTGTTCACCTTAGCTAGATAAAAATAGGAATATGCTAGCAAATTATTATCTTTGTTTCTCGTCCTAATAGCCCACTAACTCAGACTGGTTAGTTAGTAAGAATTTAAGCAGCTATGAGCAAATATTGAAAGCTTAAACATTTTTTGCTCAAGTCATGAAAAGTGTAAAATACTAAGACATTATAGTAAATTTAGTGATGTACGCCCCAAATTGTGCTTTTTCCTCTGAAAACACTGGCTTTGGCAATACACTTAAAATGAAATAAGTTACCTAGAAGCAAGGTCTAAAACAAAAGGAGAAAGTCTTCAGTGATGCGAAAGACTGGAGTCTGGACCTCTCGGTGTTGCGGATTCTGGCAACTGCAACTGCTCCATGCTGCCACACAGGTCCGAGGAACACCTGCCCCTCCTTACTCCTGCCAACTGCTTGCTCACTGCAACCCACCTTCAGGCACCCCATGGTGTCACCAGCAAAAGTAGGGTCCATGATTATTTAACGTGCATCTAAAGAGAGACTGAGAATTCCCAAAAGAGCTTCAAGATCTGGACAAAAGACAGTTCTGCATAATGTGCAGAGTCTAAAATTCGACCCAAGAGCAAAGGCATCCTCAAGGTTCTTACTGTAAAGCTCTAATTCTGGAGGAAACAGGGACCTTAGCACAACTGCCCTTTTTCATGGAAGCAGCCCCCGAGTGACGAACTCCTGGAGGCATCAGAGAGAATGGAAACTCAGGTTCTGCAGGCACCTCTGTCACCTGGTCGTCAGGTGAGTGGAAGACAACACAATTAACCTCAGCTTTCTCCTCGACCAAGCCAAGATTCTTCAGTTTAACAAATGCCTGCAACAATGACTTGCTGAACGCCAACCACACACCAAGCACAGCGCCAGGCACCGCCGCGGAAGTGACCAAGACGGATGGGCTGTGGTCCGTCAGGCAGTAGCAGTGGAGCAAGGAAAACGGAAAATGGGACTTGGAAAACGGACTTGGAATACCTATGCCCAAGGCAAGGAGACAGGAAGTGTCAGGAGCTGTAAGTGCACATGACCAGAGGCTTCTAGAAAAGAAGGGGAGAGGGCTTCCGTGGGGAAACAGGAGTCGGAGTCCACCTCGAGGCTGCCCAAGTAAAAATGCCTCCTTCACGAACTCTGATATGAAGTGAGTGCCTAATTAATGCTATTTTCTTTTCTTTTCTTTTTTTTTGAGTTGGAGTCTCATTCTGTCGCCCAGTCTGGAGTGCAGTGGCCGCTCCCGGCCACTGCAGCCTCGAAGTGCTGGGCTCCGGCGATCCTTCCGCCTCAGCCTTCCAAGTAGCTGGAACTATAGGCATATGCTACCACGCCCGGCTAATTTTTTGATTTATTGTAGAGATGAGGTCTCACCAAGTTGCCCAGGCGGGTCTCGAACCCACGGGCTCAGGCAATTCACTCACCTTGGCCTCCCAAAGCGCGGGGTTACAGGCTGAGCCACTGAGCCCGGCTAATGCTCTTTTCGGTTCCTGAAAAATTCTTTCAGGAAAAGAAGAAATATCATTTATTTAATATAATAAACAAACTCTTTTTTTTTTTGAGTTGGAGTCTCACTCTGTCATCTAACCTGGAGTGCAATGGCATGCTCACAGCCACTGCAGCCTCGACCTGCTGGGCTTAGGTGATCCTTCCGCCTCAGCCTTCCAAGTAGCTGAAACTACAGACACACGTCACCATACCCAGCTAGGTTTTGTGATTTATGGTAGAAACGAGGTTGCCCAGGCTGATCTCAAACCTCCAGGCCCAGGTGATCCTCTTGCCTTGGCCTCCCAAAGTGCTAGGATGACAGACTGAGCCACTGTGCCCCGCCCACTCTTTTTTTTAAGAAACTTGATCAGCTGACAAGGCCACAAAAATTAAATGAAAAAGTAACAAGAATAAAAACACAGAATAAAAATTTCTAAGGCCAGGTGTGGTGGCTCATGCCTGTATCTCAGCATTTTGGGAGGCCAAGGTGAGAGGATTGCCTGACCCCAGGGGTTGGAAGCCAGCCTGGGCAACTTGGCGAGACCTTGTCTCTTCAGTAAATCAAAACATTAGCTGGGCATGGTGGCACACGCCTGTAGTTCCAGCTACTTGGAAGGCTGAAGTGGAAGAATTACCTGAGCCCAGCAGGTAAAGGCTACAGTGAGCCATGACTGTGCCATTGCACTCCAGCCTAGGTGGCAGAGTAAGACTCCGACTCAAAAATTTTTTTTTTAATTTTTAAAAGGGCATTAGACCAGGTGTGGTGGCTCACACCTATAATCCTAGCACTTTGAGAGGCCAAGGTGAGAGGACCACCTGAGCCCATAGGTTCGAGACCAGCCTGGGCAACTTGGCAAGACGTTGTCTCTACAATAAATCAAAAAATTAGCTGGGCGTGGTGTCACACACCTGTAGTTCCAGCTACTTGGAAGGCTGAGGTGGAAGGATCACTTGAGCCCAGCAGGTCGAGGCTGCGGTGGCCGTGAGCGTGCCACTGCACTCCAGCCGGGATGACACAGTGAGAATCTGACTAAATAAATGGGCATTAAAGTTCAGTTGTACAACTGAGTAGCTAGGTGGCTTTGGAATTAAAACACAATTAAAATAAGGTCTGCCAATTAAAGAAAAAAGCATGTTCTATATGCATCCAGCACTATAAATATACTTACTTTATTTATTTTTTATTTTTATTTTTTTTGAGTTGGAATCTTACTCTGTCACCCAGACTGGAGTGCAGTGGCCCCTCCTGGCCACCGCAGCCTCAACCAGCTGGGCTCCAGCGATCCTTCCACCTCAGCCTTCCAAGTAGCCGGGATTACAGGCGCGCTCTACCACGCCCGGCTGATTTTTTGATTTATTGTAGAGATGAGGTCTCGCCAAGTTCCCCAGGGGGTCTCGAACCCGCGGGCTCAGGCAATCCACTCACCTCAGCCTCCCAAAGGCACGGGATTCCACGCTGAGCCCTCAAGCCCGGCTTATTTATTTATTTTTTGAGTTCGAGTCTCACTCTGTCACCCAGGCTGGAGTGCAGTGGCATGCTCATGGCCACTGCAGCCTCAACCTGCTGTACCCAGGTGATCCTTCTGTTTCAGCCTGTCAAGTTGCTAGAACCATAGGTGCCCGCCACCATGCCCAGCTAATTTTTTGATTTATTGTAGAGACAAGGTCTCACCAAGTTGCCCAGGCTGATCTCGAACCCCTGGACTCAGGCAATCCTCTCGCCTCCACCTCCCAAAGTGCTGGGATTACAGATGCAAGCCAACAGGCCCAGCTAATATACTTACTTTAGAAAGCTGCTTTCAGTTAACCTTTTTTTTTTAATTTTTTTTTTTTCTTTTTTTGAGTTAAAGTCTCACTCTGTCGCCCAGACTGGAGTGCAGTAGCCGCTTCCAGCCACCGCAGCCTCGACCTGTTGGGCTCAGCCTCAGTCTTCCAAGTAGCTGGAACTACAGGCGTGCGCTACCACGCCCGGCTAATTTTTTATTTATTGTAGAGATGAGGTCTCACCAAGTTGCCCAGGCAGGTCTCGAACCCGCAGGCTCAGGCAATTCATTCACCTCAGCCTGCCAAAGCGCGGGATTACAGGCTGAGCCACCCAGCCCGGCTGATAAATATTTTTTAAAAGTAGATCAAATCAATTAATTATTATACTGCCATTAAAATGATAATCAAAAGAATAATTAAGGAATTTGGAAAAATTATTTACCCATTTACTATTAAATACTTTAAAAATCAGAACAAAATTTGCATATTTGTTATAATTATTGTGAGGAAATATGTATGCATATGTACAAAGACTAGAGGAAAATATATAAAAAGTAAAATTTTTACATGAGATTATGGGTGACAGTTTTGTGTGATATTTACAAGTTTTCCTTAATATTGTTATAACATTGCTTTATTATAAAATACAATTGTTCAATGCCTTAAAATTGCAAATCACCTAAGATATTTCTACGGTCATTTGTCTCAAGCTGGAAACAGAGTTTCTTTCATTTTTTTAGTAGGAGTCTCACTGTCACCCAGGCTGGAGTGCAGTGGCATGACCTTGGCTCACCATAGCCTCAACCTCCTGGGTTCAGGTGATCCTTCCATGTTAGCCTCCCAAACAGCTGGGACTATCGGCATGTGCCACCACACCTAGCTAATTTTTTGAATTTTTTAATAGAGATGAGATCTTGCTATGTTGCTCAGGCTGGTCTCAAACTCCTGGGCTCAAGCAATCCTCCCACCTCAGCCTCCCAAAGTGCTGGGATTACAGGTATCAGTCACTGGACCAAGTCTTCTTTTCTATTTTTTTTTTTTTGTTGAGTTGGAGTCTCACTCTGTTGCCCAGACTGGAGTGCAGTGGCTGCTCCCGGCCACCACAACCTCTACCCGCTGGGCTCTGGCGATCCTGCCACCTCAGCCTTCCGAGTAGCCGGAATTACAGGCATGCACTACCACGCCCGGCTGATTTTTTTTTTTTTTTTTTAATTTATTGTAGTGACGAGGTTGCGCCCAGTTGCTCGAGCTGGTCTCGAACCCGCGGGCTCAGGAAATCCACTCACCTCAGCCTCCCAAAGGTGCAGGATTACAGGCTGAGCCACCGAGCCCGGCTTCTTTTCTATTTTTAAGGTAAAAAAAAATGTGCTACATAAAGGATCTTACAGAGGAGCAGGATTCCCTCGCTGTGCGCAGCACCGAGGTACATTCCTGATCGTTTTTGAAGCTGCGCCCCCTCACACGCTGAGACATCAGCCTAGATCACCCACAGTCTCAGGGCAGATCTGCCGAGCCAGCGTCCGGGATCTCTCTCTCCTGGCTCTTCCTGAGGGCAGGACGGTCTCTGGTTGACTTGTGATTCTAGCTCTTTGAAATGACAACAGAGCTCTGTACAGACAAGCACTGAATAAAAGCAAGATTTAATTCATCACAAAATAAAGATGCTGGCCATTCGGAATTATCCAAGTTCTTCTCCTGTGTCAGAAAGAATGTCTTTGGCTGTGGACTTTGGGGGGCGGCCATCTGGGCCACGGGAGAGGGTCATGTTGGTCGATGCCCTTTGGAGAACGAGGAATGTCCATTTAGATCCCCACTACATTCCCAGGCCCAACCCAGTACATATTAGGTCCCCAATGATATTTACTAAAAATATATGTAAATATCTCTATACTGTGTATTGTAACATACATTTGAATTCATTAAATTAAACACATTTATAGAAGAGCTATAAAAAACAATCACGCTCGCTTTACAACAGATTACAGTCAATGGTAAAATCCTTACGAATAAAAAGTTATATTAGAATATAAAACATCCTCGAGTTTAAAACAGTCTACTTATTAAAATACAGCTATGAATACCAGAACACTCAACATTTACTAATATCAAAAATTTTATTATAATAAGTTAGTTCTATGTATGAATCAAGTATATCTAGGTTTGTGGACTACTTGAGAGTGAGGCAAGGGCAATAAGACCATTCAAAAGAAGTACTCCGGCAGGAAATTCAGGAGAAAAGGGCATCGTTCTTGGAAAGATAGCAAGTGCAAATTTGCACTTAGAATCATTACTCTGCTGCTCCATAAGAAAGCTATACTTTCATGGTATTCTACTACGTTTTTTTTTTTTTTGAGTAGGAGTCTCACTCTGTCGCCCAGACTTGAGTGCAGTGGCACACTCATGGCCACTGTAGTCTTGATCTGCTGGGCTCCGGCGATCCTTCTGCCTCAGCCTTCCAAGTAGCTGGATCTACAGGCATGTGCCACCATGCCTGGCTAATTTTTTGATTTATTATAGAGACAAGGCCTCAATATGTTGCCAAGGCTGGTCTTGAATCCGTGGGCTCGGGCAATCCTCTCATCTCCGCATCCCAAAGTGCTGACATTACAGGTATGAGCCACCACAGCTGGCTATCTACTACATTTTTTAAAAGATTGAGAAATAAGTCCTCAGACAGGAATGGTGGCTCATGCCTGTGATACTAGCACTTTACGAGGCTGAGGCAAAAGGATTGCTTGAACCCAGGAGTTTGAGACCACCCTGAAAAACACAGTGAGACTGCATCTCTATAAAAATCAAAAAACAATCCAGGCACGGTAGCTCAAGCCTGTCATCCCAGCACTTTGGGAGGCTGAGGCGAGAGGACTGCCTGAGGCCAGGGGTTCAAGACCAGCCTGGGCAACTTGGTGAGACCTCGTCTCTACAATAAATAAAAAAATAAGCCGGACATGGTAGTGAATGCCTGTAGTTCCAGCTACTTGGAAAGCTGAGGCAGAAGGATCACCTGAGCCCAGCAGGTCAAGGCTGCGGTGGCTGTGAGCATGCCACTGCACTCTAGCCTGGGTGACAGAGTGAGACTCCAACTCAAAAAATGTATATATCAGCCAGGTTCGGTGGCTCAGCCTGTAATCCCACGCTTTGAGAGGCTGAGGTGAGTGCATTGCCTGAGCCCGCAGGTTCGAGACCCGCCTGAGCAACTTGGTGAGACCTCATCTCTACAATAAATCAAAAAATTAGCCAGGCGTGGTAGCACGCGCCTGTAGTTCCAGCTACTTGGAAGGCTGAGATGGAAGGATCTCAAAAGCCCAGCAGGTCGAGGCTGCAGTGGCCGGGAACGGCCACTGCACTCCAGTCTGGGCGACAGAGTGAGACTCCAACTCAAAACAAAAGCAAAAACAAAACAAAACAAATGTATATATTAAAAAATGAGGCTGGGCTGGTGGCTCAGCCTGTAATCCCACCACTTTGGGAGGCCAAGGCAAGTGGCCTGCCTGAGCCCACAGGTTTGAGGCCCACCTAGGCAACTTGGCGAGACCTCGTCTCTACAATAAATAAATAAAAAAAATCAGCCGGGCGTGGTAATGCGCACCAGTAGTTCTGGCTCCTTGGAAGGCCGAGGCAGAAGGATCGCCGAGTCCAGCAGGTCGAGGCTGCGGTGGCCGGGAGTGTGCCACTGCACTCCAGTCTGGCGATGGAGTGAGACTCCAATGCAAAAAAAAAGAGCTAGGCCTAGTCCTGTAGTCCCAGCTACTCAGGAGGCTGAGACAAGAGGACTGCCTGAGTCCAAGAGATCAAGGTTGAGGTGAACCATGACCATGCCACTGCACTCCAACCTGGGCAACAGAGTGAGACTCTAACTCAAAAAAAAAAAAAAAGCCGGGCTCGGTGGCTCAGCCTGTAATCCCGCGCCTTTGGGAGGCTGAGGTGAGTGGATTTCCTGAGCCCGCGGGTTCGAGACGCGCCTGGGCAACTTGGCGAGACCTCATCTCTACAAAAATCAAAAAATTAGCCAGGTGTGGTAGCGCACGCCTGTAGTTCCAGTTACTTGGAAGGCTGAGGCGGAAGCAGGTCGAGGCTGTGGTGGCTGGGAGTGGCCACTGTACTCCAGTCTGAGCGACAGAGTGAGACTTTCAGAACATTTAGAAGGCACTGTAGTTTTACAGGATCCTGTTGCTTTTGACCTAGCATCAACTAAATAAAACTGTCCACAGGCAGTAAAGACAGACACACTGGGAATCCCATAGAATCCGTATTTTTACCCTGAGAATTCTCAGTCTCGTATTCCATTTAGTTTCACTTCTCCCTCTCTGAGTTTAGAGTTCTGTTTGATCAGCTGAAAATACTTATTTTTACATGTTTGTATTCAAACTAAAAGTTGCAAATCCACCAAAATCAAAGAATGCCTAAACAGTAGGAACAAAGAATAATGGGGTCAAATTGAAACAATGGGCATTTGCCAAGATAAGAAAATAAATGTGTAGCCAGGCTCGGTGGCTCAGCCTGTAATCCCGCGCTTTGGGAGGCTGAGGTGAGTGGATTGCCTGAGCCCGCGGGCAACTTGGCGAGACCTCATCTCTACAATAAATCAAAAAATCAGCTGGGCGTGGTAGTGCATACCTGTGATTCTGGCTACTTGGAAGGCTGAGGCGGAAGGATCACCGGAGCCCAGCAGGTCGAGGCCGCGGTGGCTGGGAGTGGCCACTGCACTCCAGTCTGGGCGACAGAATGAGACTCCAATCAAAAAAAAAAAAAAAAAAAAAAACCAAAGAAAATAAATGTGGCCTTTATAAACTTTTCAAAGTAAAAATATTTAGAAATGGTTAGGTGTGGTGGCTCACGCCTGTCATCCCAGCACTTTGGGGGGTGGAGGCAAGAGGATTGCCTGAGCCCAGGGGCTCGAGACCAGCCTGGGCAATGTGTGAGATCTCATCTCTATAATCAAAAAAAAAAAAAAAAGTCAGGCATGGTAGTGCATGCCTATAGTTATAGCTACTTGGAAGGCTGAGGCAGAAGGATCGCCTGAGCCCAGCGGTTGAGGCTGTGGTGGCTGAGAGCACGCTACTACATTCCAGCCTGGGTGACAGAGACTCTGACTCAAAAAAATACATATATAATAATTAGCCAGGCGTAGTGGTGCGGATACTCAGGAGGCTGAGGCAGGAGGATCACCTGCCCAGCAGGCTGAGGCTGCAACAGCCACGAGCATGCCACTTGCACTCCAGCATGGGCAACAGAATGAGACTTCAACCAAAAACAAAAAAAACCAGCAACAGTAGTCAAGCTCTTAACATAATTAAATCAGGAATCTGACAACACAAATATGTATCCACAACAAAAGTTTTTACACATTATTGGTAACCTAATGGGAGACAAAGCTCAAGAAAACTGCCCAAAATATCAGAGTGGACACGAGACACGAGTGAACGTGATAAAGGGGAAAGCACGCAGTTACAGGAGATCTGCATTTCTTAGGCTCGCTTCCGAATGCTGATGAGGGCTGAGCTCAAGAGCACTCTCCTCTCACCGTCTTTTCCCCCCCAGAAAGTGGACCCTGACACTGAAGACTCAAAAGAAGAGTCCAAGCTGGACGGACAGATTTCTCCTGGCATGCTCTGACCCCAGACGGGAGGAGCGACATGTTTTGGAAAGCTTCTCCAGGACACTGACACCCTAGCTCTGTGCCCCAGCTGGCTGGGAGGTGAGGACATAATACCCAGAGGACATAATGACACAGAGGAGTACTAGCATGAGAGCTCTTCTCTTGCTAATAGTTCCTTCTCAAGAAGGTTTGGCTGGACTAGGTGCCTCACACCTGCCATCCCAGCACCTTGGGAGGATGTTGAAGCAGGAGGGTTGCTCGAGCCCAGGAGTTTGAGACCAGCCTGGGCAGCAGAGCGAGACCTCATCTCTGCAAAAAATCAAAAAAAATTAACCGGGTGTAGGGATGCGGGCCTGTAGTCCCGGCTACTCAGGAGGCTGAGGCGGGAGGACTGCCTGAGCCCAGGAGGTTGAGGCTGTGGTGAGTCATGATTGTGCCACTGCACTCCAGCCTGGGTGACAGTGACACTGACTAAAAAAGAAGGTGTGTACAGTTTTTCAAAGACAGGGTAACACAAGAATGCTAACCTCAGTTCCAAGTGAGATTATCTTTGAGAGGCTGAAAAACCATTTATCTCGTCATTATCTTCCCTATTCATAAAATAATTTAACTGTTACCTACTTCACTGAGAATCCAATGACTCAATTTTTAAAAATACTTTGAAAGATAATTTTTTTTTTTTTTTTTTTTGAGTTGGAGTCTCACTCTGTTGCCCACACTGGAGGGCAGTGGCCGCTCCCAGCCACCGCAGCCTCGACCTGCCAGGCTCCGGTAATCCTTCCGCCTCAGCCTTCTGAATAGCCAGAATTATAGGCACGCGCTACCACGCCCGGCTGATTTTTGCTTTACGGTAGAGATGAGGGCTCGCCAACTTGCCCAGGCGGGTCTTGAACCCATGGGCTCAGGCAATCCACTCACCTCAGCCTCCCAAAGGCGCGGGATTACAGGCTGAGCCACCGAGGCCGGTGAAACATAATATCAATTAGTGTTGATAATACCAACTTGTAAGTACTCTTACCAATTTTTTAAAAATGAAAGCGAATCAACACATTAACAGCTACTGAATCTTTCCTAGCATTTTCTGGAATCATCTAAAATGATTAGACTAAACTATAAATTTTTTTTTGAGTTGGAGTCTCATTCTGTCACCAGGCTGGAGTTCAGTGGCACGTTCGTGGCCACCCTGGTGTTGACCTACTGGGCTCTGGCGATCCTTCCGCCTCAGCCTTCCAAGTAGCCAGAACTATAGGCGCATACTATCACGCCCAGCTAATTTTTGATTTATTGTAGAGACACGGTCTTGTCAAGTTGCCTGGGTTGGTCTGGAACCCACATGTTCAGGCAATCCACTTGCCTCGGCCTCCCAAAATGTTGGGATTACAGGCCGAGCCACCGAGCCCAGCCAACTATAAATATTTTAAACATAGAGTATATAATCTAATGCATCTTATAAAAGCCAATTAATTAGCCAGATAAGTAAAATATAAAAGCAATTATGTACAAATATATTTAAATATTTAGCCGGGCATGGTAGCCCATGCCTGTAGTCCCAGCTTCTCGGGAGGCTGAGGCAGAAGGATCGCAGGAGCCCAGCTGGTCGAGGTTGCAGTGGCTGTGGCATGCCACTGCACTCCAGCCTGGGCGACGGAGTGAGACTCCAACTCTAAATAAATAAATAAATGAAAAATTTCAAAAAGTTAAAAATAAGTCAATATTTAAATATTGGTATGGTCAATACAAGTACAAGCATTTAATATCCTAACTTTTCTAACTATAATTAACCGTTACTGGTAGCCTGCACATTGAAAATAAAATCTCAAGATTTGCTTTCGCGCGTAAGTCTCGAAGCATTTTGCTAGGTGCAGGCATAAGGAGAGTAAAACTTCTAGATCAATGCCCCCACATGGAGGGCCCTGCCCCGCTGGTGTTCACGGGCCATGTTTGCCTCTGTTATCACAGCACTTGGTACAATGTCCGACACGGCAGACTTCGGCAAATAATAACTGAAAAGTCAACTAAACTACACCACATAAGATTTATTATAAAGTGTGATGTGACTTCCTTTAAAATTAAAGCAGTCCACCTTTAAAATAAAATAAAAAATTAAAGCAGTCGATGTTCCTATAGTTTTTAAAGTTTGAAAATACATCTTTGAGGAAAAGTGTTCAGCATATACCTGCAGCTTTTTCAGGAAAGCTTTAAAAAACTCTAGCCAAATATAGAATCACAGGATCTAAAGTAGGTACATGTGGCATCTGAGTGTTACTACACCGAGACGATGAAAGGGTCACACACCTGCCATGATATTCTCAGCATTCTGTCCTCTGGCTGGGAGTGGAGTCCCTTCTCTTCAGAGGTGCTGGTCAGGCCATGGTTACCAAGGCAGCTATCTATCTTCTCCTACAAGAAAAGCAATGTCGTCTTATTATTCTAGAGATGACTTAGCCTTAGTCAGGACATTTTACAGTTATAACTTGGTTTTTCAAGAATAAATGTAATTTTGGAAAAACAGTATTATCTCATAGAAGTTTTAAAAGAAACTTCTAAATGTCAACCCCCATATTGGTAGGAAACACAAAATTTAAAACTATACATTAGGCCGGGCACAGTAGCTCAAGCCTGTAATTCCAGCACTTTGGGAGGCCGAGGTGAGGGGATTGCCTGAGCACACGAGTTTCGAGAACAGCCTGGGCAACTTGGTGAGACCTCATCTCTACAATAAATCAAAAAATTAGCCAGGTGTGGTAGCATGCGCCTGTAGTTCTGGCTACATGGAAGGCTGAGGCGGAAGGATCGCCGGAGCCCAGCAGGTCTGGGGTGGCCATGAGGATGCGTGCCACTGCACTCCAGCCTGGGTGACAGAGAGAGACCCCAACTCAAAAAAAGAATGACATGATGTGAATACACACATCCTCTAGTAAGAGACTTCCAGGTTAGGTTAACGCTTAGGCTGAATAGTTACATTATTTTCAAGAACTGCAAAAGAGCATCTCCAGGGGGGCCCAAGGGGTGTCCACTCTCTCAGCAGCCTGGGAGTCTACAGTTTCACGTGCAGGTGTCTCCTCCACCAGCCACTCCTCGGCCTCTGACCACAGGACGTGGGCTGGACGTTAGCAAACAGCTGCCAAGGAGGGGAGATCATTTTCCAAAATGAATTACTCATACTGCAGGAAATCGGCAACCTATCCCAACCCACTTTTAGATCCCACAGGAACTGCAAGTTTTCCCTGGCGAGTCTCCTGAGAGACGCTGGCAGACACAGGAAGGCCAGGCCACGAGAGGGGCGGCCACAAGCTCTTCAGCACTCGCGGTGAAAGCCACACTTGCCGCTGTCACTGCGGCTCCTGAGCCCGGACCACTTCAGAACATTTCGAACTCAAAGGATACTTTTAAGTTCAGGATGAGTGAACTCCAAACACGAAGGCGCTCATCTCAACCATGCACGTTGCATAATGAAAAAGAGCAAGTTACCTGGCAGTATAAGAATTATAAAGAAAGACCAAGCGCTTGGGCTGCGGAACAGACTGGGTTCAAGTCCCAGTGCTGCTACTGACTAACTGTGTGGCTTTAGACAAGTGGCTTGGTCTATCTCTGCCTCAGCCCCCTCGTCTATAATGTAGGGTTAATAATCGTCCAGTATTTACTTAATAGGTTGTTGTCAGGATTGACAAAGTAACACATGGAAAGTTTTTGAATATTTCCTGGTACTTCATAGAAATACAGTGAATTTTAGCAAAGGAAATCTGTTTAAAATTTGCTGAATATTGACAAATGACAAATTATTTTAAAAATTTACCAACCATAAATTTTATTTGCCATTTCATACCTTTGAGCATTTTAAGTCCTGCTGAAACAAGTTGGCTTTAACAGTTAGACATTAATCATTCATAACTTAATGCACCCCCCTTCTCTGACCTCAGCTTTAAAGTGAATCATTATTGTATGACACATTTTAAGGGGTATTTCAGAGAACTAGCAAACTTCTGAGATAAATAATCTTATCATAGTAAGGAAGAAACACGGTTCTTTTTTCTCTGTCTCCCCAAGTTTAGTCCATGTTCAGCAAAGTTATAACAAACTTCTTTTTGACAGTATTGGTGGTACAAGGGAATAAACGCAGGATAGAAGAAAATCATAACTATGAGTGAAGCACTTAGAAATATCAGAACTGCTGGGTTCGGTGGCTCAGCCTGTCATCCCGCGCCTTGGGAGGCTGAGGTGAGTGGATTGCCTGAACCTGCGGGTTCCAGACCCGCCTGGGCAGGCGAGACCTCATCTCTACAATAAAATCAAAAAATTAGCCGGGCATGGTAGTGCACGCCTGTAATTCTGGCTACTCTGAAGGCTGAAGTGGAAGGATCTCCGGAGCCCAGCAGGTCGAGGCTGCGGTGGCCGGGAGCGGCCACTGCACTCCAGTCTGGGCGACAGAGGGAGACTCCAACTCAAAAAAAAAAAAAAAGAAATATCAGAACCTCTATCTTCCTTCATTTCTCACAAAAGCCAAAAAGAGAAAGATCTTTAGGAAGAGGCAAAGGGAGTCGGAAATCACCAAAATGTGATAACAATTATTTTATTTAAGACGACAACTATGTATGGAATATGGCTACCACTTTAATATTTTAATTTAGTTAAGGTAAGTTCTGATAATATGATTTTTTAAAAATCTAATACTAAAAACTGAAAACTAAAATCCTGCATTAAGAATGATTTGTTTGGCTGAGCACGGTGGCTCAAATCTGCAATCCTAGCACTTTGGGAGGTGGAGGTGAGAGGATTGCCTGAGCTCAGGGGTTCCAGATCAGCTTGGGCAATTGGTCAGATCTTGTCTCTACAATAAATCAAAAAATAAGCCAGGCGTGGTAACACACACGTGTAGTTCCAGCTACTTGTAAGGCTGAGGCCGAAGGATCACTTGAGGCCAGAAGGTCAAGGCTGCGGTGGCTGTGAGCATGCCAATGCACTCTAACCTGGGTGACAGAGTGAGACTCAGACTCAGAAGAAAAAGATTTGTTCAACTGACTCTCTGGAATAAATGCCACTTTTAAACTGTCCATAAACCAGGCTCGGTGGCTCAGCCTGTAATCCCATGCTTTGGGAGGCTGAGGTGAGTGAACTGCCTGAGCCCGTGGGTGGGAGACCCGCCTGGGCAACTTGGCGAGACCTCATCTCTACAATAATCAAAAAATTAGCAGGGCGTGGTAGCGCGCGCCTGTAGTTCCAGCTACTTCGAAGGCTGAGGCGGAAGGATCGCCAGAGCCCAGCAGGTCGAGGCTGCGGTGGCCGGGAGCGGCCACCGCACTCCAGTCTGGGTGACAGAGTGAGACTCCAACTCAAACAAAACAAAACAAAACAAAAAAACTGTCCATATATACTTATTTTCCAAAGCATATCATTATTATTTGTTTAGGCTAAAAGTATACATGTATTGCCTCTTAACTAGGAATACTGATTGTATAAAATGCCAGGATTAAGTATCTTTTAGGACCAACTACATAAAAATTTACATATGAATATTCACTTAAAAGGCAAATGTATAAAATATAGATCTTCAACATGTAAACTGAAACGTATATCCTCTTTAGTAACCTAACTCAGCAACTTCAGTCATGCAGATATGATTACTCATGACTACAAATACATCACAACAATGAGATAAATGAAATATTTCTATCACATTACACAGTAATAATATAGAAACATTGGCTTTATTCATAGGCTAGTATCACAGTTTTTTAAAAAAGAAATACAGGTGACTTTTGAAATTACATAGATTTAAAAGGATTTTAAGTGTAAAAAAAAAATGTAGCTTTAAAAGTAAATGTAGCTGGGCTCGGTGGCTCAGCCTGTAATCCCATGCTTTGGGAGGCTGGGGTGAGTGGATTGCCTGAGCCCACGGGTTCGAGACCTGCCCGGGCAACTTGGCAAGACCTCATCTCTACAACAAATCAAAAAATTAGCCGTGTGTGGTAGCGCGCGCCGGTAGTTCCAGCTACTTGGAAGGCTGAGGCGGAAAGATCACTGGAGCCCAGCAAATTGAGGCTGCAGTGGCCAGGAGCGGCCACTGCACTCCAGTCTGGGCGATGGAGTGAGACTCCAAATCAAAGCCGGACTCGGTGGCTCAGTCTGGTAATCCCGCGCCTTTGGGAGGCTGAGGTGAGTGGATTGCCTGAGCCCACGGGTTCGAGACCCGCCTGGGCAGCGAGACCTCATCTCTACAACAAATCAAAAAATCAGCCGGGTGTGGTAGCGCATGCCTGTAATTCTGGCTACTCGGAAGGCTGAGGCGGAAGGATCGCCGGAGCCCAGCAGGTCGAGGCTGCGGTGGCCGGGAGCGGCCACTGCACTCCAGTCTGGGCGACAGAGTGAGACCCCAACTCAAAAAAAAAAAAAAAAAAAAGTACATGTACAGCCGGGTGCAGTGGCTCACGCCTATAATCCCAGCACTTTGGGAGGCTGAGGTAAGAGCCCATAGGTTCGACACCAACCTGGACAACTTTGCGAGATCACATCTTTTTTTTTAGATTAGAAAATGTAGACTTAGAAGGTAAATTAAGCCGGGCTCAGTGGCTCAGCCTGTAATCCCACGCCTTGGGAGGCTGAGGTGAGTGAATTGCCTGAGCCTGTGGGTGGAGACCCACCTGGGCAACTTGGCGAGACCTCATCTCTACAATAAATCAAAAAATTAGCCGGGCGTGGTAGCACCTGTAGTTCCAGCTACGTGGAAGGCTGAGGCGGAAGGATCGCTGGAGCCCAGCAGGTCGAGGCTGCGCTGGCCGGGAGTGGCCACTGCACTCCAGTCTGGGCGACAGAGTGAGACTCCAACTCAAAAAAAAAAAAGGAAAATAAATTAGAAAGAGAGAGAGGAAGAGGAGATTCACCTCCCCAAGGCAGGGAGGGGCAGAGCCAGGAAACATGGCGACGCCCATAGCTCAAAGAGCAAATGGCCACACCAGAGTCCAGTAAGGCAATGGCCTGGCAATGGCAAAAGACCTCATCTCTACAATAAATCAAAAAATTAGATGGGCGTGGTGGCGCATGCCTGTAGTTCCAGCTACTTGGAAGGCTAAGGAGGAAGGATTCCCTGAGCCCAGCAGGTCGAGGCTGTGGTGGCCACAGGTTTGTCACCGCACTCTACCCTGGGTGACAGAGTGAGATTCTGACTCAAAAAAAAAAAAAGTAAACGTACAGGCCGAGCACAGTGGCTCAAACCTACAGTTTCAGCACTTTGGGAAGCTGAGGTGGGAGGATCACAGGAGTTAGAGACCAGCTTAGGCAACTCAGTGAGACCACGTCTCTACCAAAAATAAAAAAATTAGTGCACATGTAGACCCAGTACTCAGCAGCCTGAAGCGGAAGGACTGCTTCAGTCCAAGAGGTCGAGGCTGCAGTGAGCCATGATCGTGCCCCTGCCTGCAGCCTGGGCGACAGAGTGAGACTCCAACTCAAAAAAAAAAAACAGGAAATGTGCTTACTATAATATAAATAAATAAATAGCTACGATGGCTGGGAAAAGTGCAAAACCGGCTAATCCCAAGAACAGTGCGATGGGTAGTTCCAAACACTTGCGTTGGCTCTGATGTCAGACTGAAACTGGCTCGGGTACTGAGCTCTCAACGCTTGTGTAGGACAGTCTTCAGGCCCAAATCCACAATGCTGCAACAGGGGTGAGAGGTTCTTTCATCAGCGTCATCTGTGATCATTTCAATAACGAGAAAGCACTTTCATTTCGGTGCGAAGCCACAGTTCACAGCAAGCCGAGTCTCAAATATCACAAGTTGTGCTCAGTTAACGTGAAAAGGAAATCCGATGCACCCCATCCCCTTTCCAGGCTGACGTGAAGGCCAGCACAGAAAGGAGGGACCCTCCGCCGGCCACCTCACCTACGCCTCCGTCTCATGGCAGCTGCAACTACTCACACCCATTGAAGAAAAGCGCTTGCAAGTGTCATCACGGGCGAGCCCACGGCGTGTGGCCCGGAGTCCCCCCAGAGCCAGTGGAGTACGGGCGACCTGTGAGGGCGGGGCTCGCCCACCAAGCCTCCGGCACCAGCGTGTCTCTGCCCGGCACTTGTCCCAGCCATCTGGCAGCCACGCGCGCTGGGTCACCGCCTGACGTGTTCAGACCGGGTCTAAAACCAGAGCCGCATGCACTCCGGGGAAACCGAGGCACGGCAGCCTTGCCAAATGCTCCAGACGTGAAGTTCCAGCGAGCTGACACCGATCCGTCTCCTTAAAACGTTTCCACCTGGGACGCAGGAGCTCTTCTGAAAACCAAGACTGGCTCGAGAAGTCTCCGAATCACCACCATCCTCGCTACCAAGTCTTAGCGTCTTCTTCGCTCCTTCCAGCCCCGACAGGCGGACAAAGCATCTGAAGAGGGGCTTCAGGAAAGAAGAGGCGCGGAAGCAAGAAACGCTGCACTCCGCCGCCGAAGGCCCGGACCCCGCGCGCGCCTTCTACGCGCAGTGGTCTGCGAGCTCCCCAAGGCCGAGGGCAGCAGAGCCTTCCGCGTCCGCCGCTGCGGGGTCTCCCGGCTGCGTCGCGCGCTCCGCGACTTCGGGGCTCCCACGGCCCGGGGCGCACGTCTGCCCTCCCTGCGCCGCCTCCCTCCTGGCCGTCCGAGTCGCCTGCAGGGGCTCCGCGAAGGCGGCCGCCCGCCTCTGGACCAGGATGGACCGACGGCGCCCGCCGCAGCGCTGGGGTGCGCCGCCGAGCGCGAGTCCTGGCCCGCGGTGCCGCCGCGCCCGCAGACCCCAGCCCGCGGCCGGGCCCGAGGACCCGCGCCTTCGCTCCGCGGCCCCGGCCCAGGCCCCCAGGCCTTCCGTCCCCCGTCCCCAGGTCCCCTGCCCCCGCCTCCGACGGCATCTCCTCCCCGGGGGCCGAGCCCCCTCCTCAGCCGCCCGGGGCGGGGGCGGTGTCGGCACGAGGCATGTCCGGCCCCTCTGCCCCACTCGGCTCCACGCGCCGGCCCGGGCCGTCCCGGCCTGCCTCTCCCCGGAGGGGCCCGAATCCCGGCGGCCCGGCTCGAGGCTCCCGGGTCAGTCCCGCCCCGCCCCTAAGGGGGCGCCGAGCGCGTCCCTCGGCTCCGCTGGGTCTCCGGCCCCGACACGCGCACAGCCGCCCCGGCCTGCGGCCCCAGCCCGGCCGGCGCGCTCGGGCCGGCGAGCCTCCCGGCCTCCCGGCCCCCGCCGCGGCGGCCCGGCCCCGGCCCGCTCCCCGTCGCTGCCCCGCGCCGCCCGCCCGGCGCCCCCGGGCAGGAGCCGAGCCGCCCGAGCCCCGCCGCGACCCCCGGCCCGCGCCGCCCGCCCCTCCCGCCGCGGCCCGGCGTCCGCGCCACCCGTCTCGCGGCCCGCCCGCCGCTACCTGCAGGGGCCGCAGCGCCGCTCAGCGCCCCGCCGCCGCCATCTTGCCTCTCAGACCGGCCGCACTTTTCAGGGAGTCAACTCTGACCTGTGAACCCTAAACCCGGAACCGCTCGGCGAGCTCGCGGCGCCGCGGCGGCTTGGTGGCCCGGGTGGCGCGGGGGCCGCGCGGGGGTGCGGCGCGCGCGCGCGCCGCCGGTCGGGGCGGGCCCCTCCGCGCGCCCCCACCCGGCGCGGCTCCCACGCGCGGACCCCGCCGCCGCCCTGGGCTGCGACCCCGGCTCTGCCCCGGGGGTGGGCGGCAGGCGCGCCGCGGGAGGTGGGGGCCGCCCCGCCCCCTGTCAACAGAAGCCCCGCCCGGCCGGCGGAAGCCCCGCCCGCTGTCAGGGAAGCCCCGCCTCCCCGGCCTCGAGCGGCCCCGCCCTGGCCGGCGATGGCCCCGCCCGTTGCGACGGAAGCTCGGTCGTTTCGCGGGCGGCAGCCCCGCCTCCGGGCGCTCCGCCTCCTCATGCCGCCGCGGGGTCGCGAGCGGGAGCGTGCTCGCTTCCCCAGACACGCCGCTGCCATCACACGCCCCGCCCCGGGCGCCAGGCCCCGCCCCCGGGCGGAAGCCCGCCTGTCGTCGCCAGCCCCGCCCGCCGCCGGCAGCCCCGCCCCGAGGGCCGCCCGCCTCGTGTCAGCTGCAGCTCCGCCCCTCCCGCCGCGGCCCCGCCCCGCCGCGGGCCCGCCTCCTGCGCGCGCGCCGCGTGTCCGGCCGGCCTCGCCCGGCGTCTCCCTGCGCGGCGGGGCCGTCCCGCGCGCGGGTCGCGGCCGCCCGGGCTGTCTTCTCCGGCCAGGTCCTCGCATCCCGCCGCCCCTCCCGGCGCCCTCCTCGCCGCTCCGGCGACCGAGCGCGAGCGCCAGGGCGGGGCCCGGCTGGCCGTGGCCACCCCGGGCGGATCCGCCCTGGCGCGTGGGCTCCGTGGCCGGGATGCTGCCCCGCCCCGGCCCCGTCTCCCCCCACTGCGCCTCCTTCCTCATCCCCTCCATCCGCTCCGTCCGCGCCCCCTCGACGCCCCCTCCGCCGCACCCCCTCCGTTCGGCCGTCCATTCCCCTTCCGTCCCTTCATACCCACCTGTCCCCACTCGGCCAGTCGCACCCCGCCCATCCCCCCGCTCCCCCTGCGCATTCTCCCTCCATCCCCTCAGCCCCACCACTCACCCATCCCCAGTTCCTCTGTCCCCGTCCCTGCCGAGCCATCCCCGCCCAGCCAGTGGCACCCTCCACTCTCCCGGTCTTTCCCCTTCCGTCCGCTCCTCCGCGGTCATCCATCTCGCCCCTCCTGCCCCGCCCCTCATCCCTCCCCCTCCATCCGCCGCCCACACCCCCTCCCCCCCACCGCCTCCATTCTGCCTCCCATTCCCCCTCCGTCTCTTCCCTCCCCCCACCCCCGTCCCCACGCATCCACCCCCACTCATCCAGCGCGTCCCGTCCATCCCACCCCTCCCATGGCCTCGGTGCTTCCAGGGCCACACTCGCCCGGGCCACCGTGATCTTGAAGCACACAGTGGTTCCAAGTGAAAGCCTGACTGCTGAAGTCGGTGTGCACCCGCTGCTTTTTATGTGTAGCTTCCCTCTTAGAATCCCAGCACTTGTGTGTGTTGAGGCTTGATGGTCTTATGTAAGCACACAGCCCTGCCGCACTCAACACCCTGTGCTTAAAACAAAAATTAGCAACACCTTACTCCCCTGGAATCAGATTCAAAGTATAGACTACGGATGCAAATAATTCCAAGCAACCAATGTAATGCTCTAATAGCATAAGAGTGAAAAAAGAGAGTTGCTTATAATAAACGATACATGTACTAATATCAATCGAAATTCTAAAAATAAGGTTTCACCATGTATACACAGGCACCGATAGAAGAACTGCCAGACAAAAAGGGCCCCCATGAAATTGCAGTTCTTTCCCGAGGGGCAGCTCTGTCCCCACTGTGAACTTCTGCCTAGGACTTGTCTCTGACAACAGGAGACGCTTCAAATACAGAAGCTCGTTTTTTTTTTTTTTTTTTTTTTTTTAGTCGGAGTCTCACTCAGTTGCCCAGACTGGAGTGCAGTGGCCGCTCCCGGTCACTGCAGCCTCGACCTGCTGGGCTCCGGCGATCCTTCCACCTCCGCCTTCCGAGTAGCCTGAATTACAGGCATGCGTTACCACGCCCGGCTGATTTTTTGATTTATTGTAGAGATGAGGTCTCGCCAAGTTGCCCAGGCGGGTCTCGAACCCATGGGCTCTGGCAGTCCACTCACCTCAGCCTCCCAAAGGCGCGGGATTACAGGCTGAGCCACCGAGCCCGGCTAGAAACTCGCCTTTTGTTCATGCCTTTGGTGTACACCCTGTGGGAGACAGGAAGCTGGGTCAGGGTAGTCCTGTCTGCTGGAGCTTACAGGTCCAGCAGCCCAGCAGACAACCTGAATGTAAACACGTATCCAAGGGCAAGGCAAGACCAGATCAAGGGGCAACAGGAGCAGACCCTTCGGGCTGTGGGGATGGACGTCAACTCCACACTCCCTCTTCCTCCCCTCCTGTCTTCCTTTCCTTACCCCCCCCCCCCCCGCACACACTGCCCAGTGCCAGTAACCCAGAACCTTCTCAAGTTAGGGACATGCCCACAGGGCGATGCTGACGGGGAAGCCGTGTCAATGGCCTGGCACTGAGAACGGTGTCCTCACTGAATAGCTGCCAATATTTGCTATCCGCATACCAAGCAGTGCTGTCTCACCACCACTTGGAAACACCGACTGCAGACTTAAGCAGTGGAAATGGATGTTGAGAAGAGCAGACTGCACCAGCCCACACACGCCTGCTTAGCGAGCATGCTCACAGAGGAACTGGCTCTTGTGAGAACACACTCATTTACGAAAATTGTAAATATGGCTGACTTTAACAGCGGTGTGGCCCCAGAAGTCAGTTTTTCCTCATGGATTGGCACACTCAGAAGACTCTAGATTTGTTGTGTTTTTTTTTTGAGTTGGAGTCTCACTCCGTCCCCCAGGCTGGAGTGCAGTGGCACACTCAACAGCCACCCCAGCCTCGACCTGCTGGGCTCTGGCAATCCTTCTGGCTCAGCCTTCCCAGTAACCAGAACTGCAGGTGTCTGCTACCACACCTAGCTAATTTTTGATTTTCTCTAGAGACGCAGTCTGGCCAAATTGCCTGGGCTGGTCTCGAAGCCACGGGCTCAGGCAATCCACTCATCTTGGCCTCCCAAAGTGTGGGGATGACAGGCTGAGCCACTGAGCCCAACCAGTTTTTAAATTTATATTGTAGAGATGAGGTCTCGCCAAGTTGGCCAGGCTGTTCTCGAACCCGCAGGCTCAGGCAATCCCCTCACCTCGGGCTCCCAAAGTGCTGGGATGACAGGCTTGAGCCACCGCACCCGGCCTAGATTTTTTTTGCAGGCGTTTCGTGGTTTGTCACTCTCAGGCGGGTGTGGCACAGTTCCATCCTGTTGGAGATGAGGAGTGGTTCAGCAGGTTTTGGAAAGCACAGAACTTTTGCTATTCAGCAGGATTCCACCTTTGGAAAAATGAAGAAAAACTGCTGGTAGGAAGTGAAGAGCTTGGAGTGAGAAGTTCTCGGCGCCAGGGTGATCTGAAGGAGCACAGGCTTCCAACAACACTTCAGTAGTCGGGCCCTCTGTTATTTTTCCTTTTTCTACTTTTTGTGAAAAAGTCTTTTAAAAGACATGATACCACGAAACAGACCAGCCAAAGGGACATCAAACTGAGACACTTTAAACTTTCAACTATAGTTACGTAAACTTAAGAATTCAGCCCAGGCCGGGCGTGGTGGCTCAGCCTGTCATCCCAGCACTTGGGGTGGCCAAGGCGAGAGGACGGTCTGAGCCCGGGGGTTCGAGACCAGCCTGGGCAACCTGGTGACCTCTTCTCCATAATAAATCACAAATACTAGTCGAGCGTAGTGGCGTGCATCTGTCATTCCAGCTACTCGGAAGGCTGAGGCGGAAGGACTGCCTAAGCCCAGCAGGGAAGGCTGCAGCAACCTCAGCTCCTCTGCCTCCTTCTGCCTCCTTCTGCCTCAGCTTCCAAGTAGCTGGGTCTGTAGGCATGCGCCACCATACCCAGCTGATTTTTTTGCTTACTGTAGAGACGAGCCTTGCCAAGTTGCCCAGGTGGGTCTCGAACCCCTGGGCTCAGGCTGTCCTCTCGCCTCTGCCTCTCAAGGTGCTGGGATGCCAGGCTGAGCCACCGCACCCGGCCCTCTTGGTACTTGTGAGAGGTCCTCCCTCTTCCACTCCCCTCTTCGTCTGGCACCGGACCCTGCATGGGACCCTGCAGGTGCAGAGCAAGACGCAGGAAAACCGATGTCCCAGGATTATGCAAGGAGGAACACTCTAACACACTATGTTTAACCTTGGTGTCATCTGGGTTGGTTCTCTACAATAAACAAAAAAATCAGCTGGGTGTGGTGGCGCATGCCTAGTGTGTGACTCTGTTTCCACCCAAAATTCCAGTGGCTCAGCAACCTGGAAGAAGTGGCAGTGTATCGTTTTTTGCCTAAAATCTTAGGATCTGCCCAACCACAATGAGACAAGGCAATGAGTCCGTGTTTCCAAGTCTTTGTAGAGGAGTCGGAGATGCAGCCCCTCGACTTTGATGTGCAGGAAATCATTGATGGCACTGGGGGACTTGGCTTAAAATGGATCCTCAGGGCCCACTCCAGGAGAGTCTAATTCGGTGGGTCTGGGGTGAGGCCGTGAACCTGCACTCCATGTGGCACGCTGACCCTTGTCACTCTGAGAAGTACCAGTCTACACACAGGCTTAAATGAAGGGAGCACGCACTGCACTCCTGTAGACTTGACTAAGGGTCACAAGCTACAAAAAGTCAATGTCTCCCAGAAGAGAGGCCAATTCCGTCGTTCCGTGGACACTGACTCTGGGAAGGAAACCCGCTTCAGTCATTAAGAACTTTCTGAGCCGCAGGGCTCAGCCTGTCATCCCAGCACTTTGGGAGGCTGAGGCAAGTGGAGTGCCTGAGCCTGCGGGTTTGAGACCCGCCCGGGCAACTTGGTGAGACCTCATCTCTAAATCAAAAATTAGCTGGGTGTGGTAGCACGCACCTATAGTTCTGGCTCCTTGGGAGGCTGAGGTGGAAGGATCGCCAGAGCCCAGTGGGTCGACACTGGGGTGGCTGTGAGCATGTCACTGCACTCCAGCCTGGGCGGTGGAGTGAAACTCCAACTCAAAAAAAAAAGAAGAAAACTTTGGGACCCATTGCACACTCTCCGTTTTCCAGGAAACCTCATGGCTGTGAACACTCAAGCTACAGCATTCTCTGCCCCACCAACCCCCCGCCCCCATTTCATCTCCTGGTGTCTCTGTGAGGTAGTAGGCACTGCTTGTTTGCAGTTAACATATGAGGAAGCTGAGGCTTAAGGAAGAGATGAACCTGCCCCGGTGAGGAAGTTGGGTTTTGGACCAGTGCTACGTCCCAAGAAAGATGCTGTCTCCACTACCTCCAAGAAGGCATTGTATTGAAATAGGGACCGAGCGCTTAATTCACAGACACCAACACCAAGAGTACAAGTTATAAAAAGGAGAGGTTTATTAGCCAAGAGCCGGCCGGCAGCCACTTGCCTGCTGGACATGCCAGTCCCACAGCAGGGGCCCCCATTTGCTGTAGGGGCTTGCTTAAATAGGGCAAAACCACATTGGGACTTTCCAAGTGGGCCAAACCGCAACATCCTGGAGGCCTAGGTGCTTTTCAAGCAATGCTAGCGGGGTTTACAGAAGTGTAAAAAAAAAGCTGTTAAACAGTTTAACCTAGCTAGTGGGTGCTGTTGCCAGTTTCCAGGAAGGGAACTTTTTTTTTTTTTAACCGTGCAAAAGCTGAGTACATGCTTAGCCTAATTTTTGACATTGTAGATGTCTTTTTAAGCCCCCTTCCACATTCTCCCCCATTTCAGTTGTTCCTGGAGTCAAATCCTTGACTCTTTATACAGGGGATTATATTGAGTTCTGAGGACCATTAATTTTACTGATGACACACTATTTTTAACATAACCAAGGAGGCTTATGTATGGGTCTCAGTTTTTCCAAGGAGCAATAGTTTCGCACCCCCATGCAGCACAGTGGTATTGTCCTGCTTTGTGGCAATGGGCTGGTCCAGATGCTGGGCAAGCATAAAACCCAATAGATTTAAGTCCTTTTTCATAAGCTAAGGTGCCACATTCGTCAGTGTGTGCGCCCCTGAGGGTTAGACCTGGCCATAATTTACAAAGGTCAAAATTAAAGATAGGCTGCCCCCTTCCTCTATAGGTAGCAATTACGGTCCCAGTGACGGTATTTCTCAGTTCCCAGGAATAGTTCCCTGGAGTATAGGGATTACGCGGGTTAGGCCAATAGGCCTCAGGCTGGGGAAAGTATGCAGGGAATATGATTAAGATACCAGGGCTGCAAAAGTCTTATCTTTTTTTTTTGAGTTGGGGTCTCACTCTGTGGCCCAGACTGGAGTGCCATGGCCGCTCCCAGCCACCACAGCCTCGACCTGCTGGGCTCCGGGGATCCTTCCGCCTCAGCCTTCCAAGTAGCTGGAACTACAGGCGCGTGCTACCACGCCCGGCTGATTTTTTATTTATTGTAGAGATGAGGTCTCGCTGCCCAGGCGGGCCTCAAAGCTGCAGGCTCAGCCAATCCACTCACCTCAGCTTCCCAAAGGTGCGAGATTACAGGCTGAGCCACCAAGCCCAAAGTCTTTAGAGGATCTTCTCCAGTAGCTGGTTTGACGACTTTCCATGTTTCTGGGGGCACGGTGGTGGCTGCCTTTACTTGTGAATGATGAGTCCAGGGGCAGATACCGCTGACTTTGACAGCTGTAGGAGTAGTGAGGATTACTATGTGGGGCCCTTTCCGCCTTGGGGTGAGAGCCTCAGCTTTGCGTCGTTCTATCCAGACCTGATCACCGGGCTGGAATGGGTGTGGATGTTCTGGCACCAGTTTCCAGAAGGCTGCCTGCATGATCTCAGTGACAGCTTGCTGAACTCTTTGAAGAGCCTGCAGCGACGGAAGCAACTTACGGTTAGACAGTTCTAGTGCTTTTTCCAGTCCAATTTTTGGAAGTAACAGCAAGGGCCGTCCAAACAGAATTTCGAAGGGGGTTAGGCCCTTGATGTAGGGGGTATACCTGGCCTTTGAGAGGGCATAGGGAAGGGGTGTTACCCAACCTTCGCTGGTCTCCAGGGTTAATTTGGTCAAGATCTCTTTAAGCGTCTGATTCATTCTTTCTTTTTTTTTTTGAGTTGGGGTCTCACTCTGTGGCCCAGACTGGAGTGCAGTGGCTGCTCCCGGCCACCACAGCCTTGACCTGCTGGGCTCTGGTGATCCTTCCGCCTCATCCTTCCACGTAGCTGGAACTACAGGTGCCTGCTACCACGCCCGGCTAATTTTTTGATTTACTGTAGAGACGAGGTCTCACCAAGTTGCCCAAGCAAGTCTTGAACCCGCGGGCTCAGGCAATCCACTCACCTCAGCCTCCCAAGTCGCAGGATTACAGGCTGAGCCACCGAGCCCGGCTCAATTCATTCTTTCTACCTGTCCTGAACTCTGGGGATGATAAGCACAATGTAAGTTCCAATTTATCCCCAAGGCTTTTCCAATACCCTCAGTGAGTTTAGAAATAAATCCTGGGCCATTATCTGAGCCTACTGAGATAGGTAGACTATATCTTGCTATGATGCCATTTAAGAGTTTCTTTACTGTTACAGAAGCAGTTTCAGTTTTTGTAGGAAATGCCTTGACTCATCCCGAGAAGGTATCTACCAAGACCAATAGGTATTTATATCCATATTGCCCAGGTTTGACTTCTGTAAAGTTTATTTTCCAATGTCTCCCGGGGGATAGGTCGCTATCTCGGACCCCTTGGGTGGATACACTGACCTTAGCATTATTAGTCTGCTGGCATGACACGCAGCCTTGAATGAGCTCCTGGGCGAGCTGGTCCAGATGAGGGAGATAGAATTCTTTTCTCATAAGTTCAGTTAGTTTTGTCCTTCCCAAATGAGTACCTTCGTGGAGCTGCCTTAGGATTTGTTGTCCCAGGACTCGAGGGAGGAAGGTTCTGCCATCCTGAAGTTGAAGCCATCTGTCTGGGTTTGAGGTTGTCTGCAACTTTTGTGCAGCGAGGAGGTCCTCTTCTGTATATTTTGGTGGCTCACATAGAACCGGAGGAGGCAGTGCCAGTAGGCAGGTGGTTCTGCGGTAAGCAGCTTCTCTGGCTGCTTGATCTGCTTTTTTATTTCCTATTGCCTCTTTTGAATTTCCTTTTTGGTGGCCCGGGCAATGGATGATGGCGACTTGTTTGGGGGCCCATATTGCTGCCAGGAGGTCTAAGACCTCCGTTTTATTTTTTATAGTTTTCCCCTCTGCGGTGAGCAATCCCCGCTCCCTGTAAATTGTCCCATGAACGTGTGCAGTTGCAAATGCGTACCTGCTGTCAGTGTAGATGTTAACAACTTTTCCTTCACCTGCTTTCAGGGCCTCAGTTAGGGCAATCAGTTCTGCTTTTTGGGCCGATGTTCCCTGCGAAAGAGGCTCAGGCCAAATAGTTCCCTGTAGAGTGACCACCACTGCCCCTGCATACCTTACCCCATTCTGGATGAAACTGCTGCCATCCGAAAAAAGGGTTAGGTCGGGGTTTGTTCTCGGGATATTGGTTAGGTCCCAACACAGCTTCTGGAACTCAGCTGTTTCATAACAACAATGCGGCGGCCCCGTGGGACTTTCTCCTGGCAGCAAGGTTGTGGGGTTCAAGCTGGGGGTATGCTGGGACTTGATGCAGGGTTGATCTAAAAGCAGCGCTTGATAATGGGTCATTCGGGCATTCGATATCCATTTGTCAGGGCCCCTCGGAGTAAAGACTCCACTGCATGCGTGGCCATGACAGTCAGATTCTGCCCCAATGTGAGTTTGTCTGAGTCCTTTACTAACATAGCAATGGCTGCTATAACCTGCAGGCAGGGCGGCCAGCCCGAGGCTACTGGCTCCAGTTTTCTGACAGGCCAGCGACCGGCCTGCTCCATGGGCCGAGCTCTTGGGTTAGGACCCCCCCCCCCGATGCCTCGTCTTTCATCCACATGAAGGTGGAATGGTTTTTCAATATCCGGCACAGCCAGGGCTGGAGCTGAGACCAGGGCAGTTTTAAGGGCTTGGAAAGCTTTGTCCCCCTCTGATGTCCATTTAACGTTAGCCTCTGGTCCCTTGGTTATTTCATAGAGGGGTTTTGTGAGTTCAGCAAACTTAGGGCTCCATAGTCGGCAGTATCCTACAGCTCCCAAGAATTCCCGGACCTGCCTTTTGCTTCTTGGGCCTGGGATGCCTGCTATAGCCCAAATGCGCTGGGCAGTCAGGGATCCTCGAGGTTCTACCCAAGGTATGTGGCTACAGTCACACAGAGCTGAGCCTTTTTTGCTGACACCCGATACCCCAGAGTCTGAAGTTCTTCAAGCAGGTGCCTGGTGGCACACAGGCACTCACCTTCTGATGTGGCTGCGATTAACAGATCATCTACATACTGTAGCAGAGTCACTTCAGGGTGCTGTTGCCGGAAAGCTCAGAGGTTTTGGCAGAGAGCTTTATCGAACAGCGTGGGAGAGTTTTTAAATCCTTGTGGGAGTCATGTCCAGGTAAACTGGCCATTTTCCCCCTTTTCAGGATCTGTCCATTCAAAAGCAACAAGGGTTGGCTCTGCTCAGCCAATGGGATGCTGAAGAAGACATCCTTAAGGTCCAGGACAGTGTATACCTGCCTCTCTGGAGTTAACCCACTGAGGAGGGTGTACGGGTTGGGGACTGTGGGATGGATATCCTCCACTCGCCTGTTGACCTTCCTAAGGTTCTGGACAGGGCGGTAGTCTCCTGTGCCCGCCTTTTTTGTTGTTGTTGTTGAGTTGGAGTCTCTGTCACCCAGACTGGAGTGCAATGGCCACTCCTGGCCACCGTAGCTTCGACCTGCTGGGCTCTGGCGATCCTTTCGCCTCAGCCTTCTGAGTAGCTGGAATTACAGGCATGCACTACTGTACCCAGCTGACTTTTTTTTTTTTTTTCTTGAGTTGGAGTCTCACTCTGTCGCCCAGGCTGGAGTGCAGTGGCTGCTCCCGGCCACCACAGCATCGGCCTGCTGGGCTCTGGTGATCCTTCTGCCTCAGCCTTCTAAGTAGCTGGAACTACAGGCTCATGCTACCACGCCCGGCTCATTTTTGACTTATTGTAGAGATAAGGTTTCACCAATTTGCCCAGGCAGGTCTTGAACCCGCGGGCTCAGGCAATCCACTCACCTCAGCTTCCCAGAGGCACGGGATTACAGGCTGAGCCACCGAGCCTGGCTGATTTTTTATTTATTGTAGAGATGAGGTCTTGTCAAGTTGCCCTGGCAGGTCTCGAACCCACGGGCTCAGACAATCCACTCACCTCGCCTCCCAAAGTACGGGATTACAGGCTGAGCCACTGAGCCCGGCTGTGCCTGCCTTTTTGACAGGAAGAAGCGGAGTGTTCCAGGATGAGTGGCACGACTTTAGGATTTCAGCTTCCCAGAGATGCTGGATGTGGATTGCTATGCCTTTTGGGGGCTCTGGGGATATAGGGTACTGTTTTACCCTAATGGGCGTTGCCTGACTTTTGAGATGGACAACGACTGGCAGTTGATGGGATGCCAGCCCAGGGGAGTTCAATTCGGCCCAGACTTGGGGAGACTCAGTCTGCAGCTGGGCCAGCAGTATGGCGTTTTAAGAGTCAAGAGGGTCCCACCTTCTGTTAACACGTATTCCTCACTTAGGGGAACAGTAACAAGAATTTTTGATGCCCCAGGTGGGTTTAGGCTTACTGTTGCCATGGTTTCCTTAAAGTCTACGGTGGCCTTAAGCTTGTATAAGGAGGTCACATCCCAGGAGCGGGTACAGGCAGTCTGGCATTACTAGGAATGAATGAGTTACTTTCCCTTTTCCCAAATTTATTGTTCTTTCGGTGGTCCAGGGGCATAATTGAGTCCCAGTTGCTCCCTGGACGAAGGAATGCTTATTCTGAAGCAGGCTATTGTACTTTTAGAGGACTGAATACTCAGTCCCCATGTCCACTAAGAAGTGGACAGGGCTTCTCCCCACCATAAGTTTCACCCTGGGCTCCGGGGGTGGGGGGAATTGACAGAGCCCTGGCTCCATCAGTCAGTTTGTAATTGAAGCACAGGAGTAGATTTTGGTGGGCACCCTGCACCGGAGGGCACTCTTGTGGTTGGGGTGGCCTGTCTGGGCAGTCTTTTACTCAGTGCCCAATTTTTTTTACAGTAGGCGCATTGATTTTTTGCTAGTGGAGTTTTTCGCCTGGTGCCGGTTCCTCTTTTCCCTGTTGGCTGCTTGGGTTTAACTTGCTGTAAAGCTGCTGCTACTACTTTGGCCATCTTTCTGGTTTGTTGGTTTTCAAGCGAGTCCCTGCTATTATAGACCTTCTGGGCTACCTCAGTCAATTCTGATAAACTTTTCCCTTCAAATCCTTCAATTTTCTGCAATTTATTTCTTATATCAGGGGCCGACTGGGAGACAAAGGCCATAAGTAAAGCCCTCCGATTTTCTGGAGCCTCTGGGTCTGTGGGAGCATATGTCCGATAGGCCTCCATAGGGTGTTCCAGAAAAGCCGTGGGACATTCCTGTGGGCCCTGAGTCACCTCACTGACCTTAGGCAAACTTGTGGGCCGCCTGGTGGTGGCCCGGAGACCCCCCACTAGAGCCCGGTGGTAGGTGGTGAGACACTCCCTACTGTGATCAGTGTTCGGGTTCCAATTAGGCCTCTCAGCGGGAAAGACACGGTCCACACAGTCCTGCTCTGCTGGTCTGCCGTCTGGTCCCTGGACCAATTTCCTTGCCTCCTGATGAATTAATTCTCTTTCCCCCACAGTAAAAAGGGCTTGTAGAAGCTGCTGGCAGTCATCCCAAGTGGGCTGGTGGGTGAAGAAAATGGTTCCTAAAAGGCCTATGAGGCTCTGAGGTTTTTCAGAGAATGCCGATTTTGGTGCTTCCAATTGTAAAGACCACTAGTAGAGAAAGGGACATAAACCTATAAAGGGCTGGCCCCCCCAAACCTCCCGTGTCTAGTCCCGGGGCCAGTCTCAGGGGGAGGACTGTGGAAGCTTGTGGTGCTGAGTTCCCTGAAGAAAAGTCGGGGCCAGTCGGTTTATCGGGGGAGGTTGGGCCCTCAGGAGATGCATGAGGAAGAGGGGGATAAAGGAGCTGATATGAGGACCCATTCCTGGTGAGTGGCGTGCTGAGAACCTTGTGGGCCCCCTGTTCCCACTCAGATGTAGAGTAGGGTGGGGAAATCTCATCGTCCTCCAGTGGGCTCTGGAGGACAGGAGGTTTGACTTTTGGAGTTTCAGCTTTTGGAGTATCCTGTAGGGCTAAAACATGAGAAGAATTAGCTTTCTTTTTGGCTTTCTTATCCATGACGGCTGCTGCATTACCAGGAGGTACCAGACAGTAATGTACAGGATCTGGTCGGGGTGGCCATTGACGGATGAACTGTCGAACCTTCCTCACTATGGCAGGGTTGAAGGTCCCCTCCCACGGCCAGCTGCAATTAGGAAATGTGGGCCATTCGAGGGAACAAGAGGTGGTTAGGCTTCCTTGGTTTACCTGATAACCTGACTGCTGTGCCACTCCTTGGAAATCCTTGAAGTGGCACAAAACCAGTTGCAGAGGGGTGTCAGGCTTAGAGCACTGCTGCCCTATAATATCGATAGCAATGACAGACACAACAGTGACTAACACTGAACAAATAAAGTAATAACACAAACTAAACCGACAGACCTAACTGCCTGAGGGCAATACCGGAGGGCCCAGTGATGTCTCACTGGGACCTCGGACCCAGGAATTAGCGCTGCGTCCAGCTTTCCTGCAGGTCCAACCAGAAGTGCGCAAAACAGAACAGAAACTGGACTCACCTCTCAGAGGGCTCTAGGGATGGCAGTCAGCCGTTTGTGAGTCCACAGACTCACCAGGCCCAATGAACACTGAGGTTCACGAGTATGCAGACGCACAAGGTCAGCTGGTGATTGGGGCTGGGCATTAAGCTCTCAGATATCCCGGACGAGCCCCCAAATGAAATAGGGACCGAGTGCTTAGTTCACAGACACCAACACCAAAAGTACAAGTTATACAAAGGAGAAGTTTATTAGCCAAGAGCTGGGCCGGCGGCCACTTGCCTGCTGGACATGCCAGTCCCACAGCAAGGGACCCCCATTAGCTGTAGGGGCTTGGCTAAATGGGGCAAAACCATATTGGGACTTTCCAAGTGGGCCAAACCACAACATCCTGGAGGCCTAGGTGCTTTTTAAGCAATGCTAGCGGGGTTCACAGAAGAGAAAAAAAAAGCTGTTAAACAGTTTAACCTAGCCAGCAGGTGCTGTTGCCAGTTTCCAGGAAGGGAACTTTTTTTTAACTGTGCAAAGGTTGAGTACATGCTTAGCCTAATTTTTGACATTGTAGATGTCTTTTTAAGCCCCCTTCCAAAGTATTAGCCAGGCTATCGCATGCACTGGAGCTGAGGGTATTCACTGTTGCTGAGGTCAGCAGGTCACTGAGTTCCAGGTCCTCTGACTGGATCAAAAAGCACAGACCCACCCAAATAAAGCAGCTCAGAAGATGAAGCAATTCCTTAGCTCACAAGGTTCAAGGTCCGATGCGTGGTTCTGCTGGTCTGAGCGGTTCTAAGCTGGAAAATGTTTGGTTTAGGATGGGATGCAGGCACTGTTGGTTTTTTTAGTTTCCCAAAGAATTTTTTTTTTTTGAGCTGGAGTCTCACTCTGTTGCCCAGACTGGAGTGCAGTGGCTGCTCCTGGCCACCGCAGCCTGACCTGCTGGGCTCCGGCGATTCTTCCACCTCAGCCTTCCAAGCAGCTGGAACTATAGGCTCTCGCTACCACACCCGGTTCTTTTTTTTTTTTTTTTTTTTTTATGGTAGAGATGAGGTCTTGTGCCCAGGCGGGTCTCGAATCCGCAGGCTCAGGCAATCCACTCACCTCAGCCTCCCAAAGGCACGGGATTACAGGCTGAGCCACCGAGCCCGGCTTCCCAAAGGATTTTAAAATGCAATCACAGCTTGAGAACCACTGGCGTCAGGCAAAGAGGGAGGTTCTGAGGTCAGTGCTTTGCTATGTCATTTAATGTAATTTTCAAAACAGTCCTATGAGTACTAACATTACAGCCTCCATTTTGCAGATTAGAAAACTGAGGGGTTTTTTTCCTCTTAATCAGAGTTGCCTTCTGTCACCCAGGCTGGAGTGCAGCTTCAACCTGCTGGGCTCAGGTGACCCTTCTGCCTCAGCCGTCCAAGTAGCTGGCACTACAGGCATGCACCACCACCCTGGCTAATTTTTTGTAGAGTTGTAGATTTATTATAGAGACGAGGTCTGGCCAAGTTACCCAGGCTGGCCTCGAACCCCTGGCCTCAGGCAATCATCTCACCTCGGCCTCCCCAAATACTGGGATCATAGGCGTGAGCCACTGTGCCTGGCTAGAAGACTGAGGCTCAAGACGGTGGATTTGTTCCACATGTGATGGAGGCAGAAGTTGAAATATTGGGTAGCAGGAGGCTGGGCAGGGCTGGACTGGCCAGGGCTCTTCCATTGTTTGTAAGGGAGCCAGCGTAGAAGCAGAAAGGCACACCATGTTCTTACGACCTTTTTAAGCAGAATTCACCCTCGTTTTCACGTGGGGTTTTCCATCCTGCGATGACAACCATCATGTGGACGCATCACCTTTACTCTAGACACAGACGAGGCCATGTTGCTGTGACAAACACCAGCTACACGGCCGACACCCCATGGATGGCTCGGGTGCTTGTGGTCTGGGTGACTCTCCAGGGCGACTTCTCTAAGTGGCACTTCGGGGGTCCAGGCGGCTTCCTCCTTTTGGCTGTGCCCAGGAAACGTGCCATGGCACAGGACACATGGGGGAGCAAACGGGCATTTGGTGAACAGGAGGCATTTTTTCATGTTGCCTCAGTGAAAGGTGTCTTTTCTGGAGAACAGACCCAGAAGGCAGACGCCAGGTCCGACCCTGCAGCCTTCCTTCCCCCACACAATGAAGTCCAAGTCTACCCTTTGGAGCCTCAGATGATAACGCAAGGAAACCTAAACTCACACGAGGTACGATGCGAGTCAGATGTTCAGAGCTACATTGACACTGGGATTTGATGCAGTTTGACATAGTTTATGTATTACAAACTCCTTAAGGGCAGGGATCACACCTCATTCTTATTTGTATCTGTCCAATGCCTTGCACACGCTAGGAACCTAATAATACCATATATCCACATATACACACATCCAGCAAATAGTTTTTGAACAAAACAGACACAGGCCCTGCCTTCATGGCTTTACTTAAAAAACCCTGGCTGGGCACGGTGGTTCACACTTGCAATTGCAACACCTTGGAAGTTGGAGATGAGAGGATTGCCTGACCCCAGGGGTTCAAGCCCAGCCTGGACAACTTGGTAAGACTTCTCTCTACAATAAAATAAAAGAAATTAGCCAGGCATGGCGGCACATACCTGTAGTTCCAGCTATTTGGAAGGCTGAGGCAGAAGGATCTCTGAGATCAGCAGGTCGAGGCTGTGGTGACTGTGACCCTGCCACTGCACTACAACCTGGGTGACAGAGTGAGACTCCGACAAAAAAAAAAAACCCAGCCGGGCTCGGTGGCTCAGCCTGTAATCCCGCGCTTTGGGAGGCTGAGGTGAGTGGACTGCCTGAGCCCACAGGTTGGAGACCCGCCTGGCCAACGTGGTGAGACTTCATCTCGACAATAAATCAAAAATCAGCCAGGCATGGTAGTGTGTGCCTGTAATTCCGGCTACTGGGAAGGCTGAGGCAGAAGGATCGTCAGAGCCCCAGCAGGTCGAGGCTGCGGTGGCCGGGAGTGGCCACTGCACTCCTGTCTGGGCAACAGAGTGAGACTCCAACTCAAAAAAAAAAAAAACCCATTAATAATTTATATTAGTGTTGAGTCTTGTCATTGGTAATGTGGTTTAGCTATCGTGATCTCAACTTTAATTATGAATGCTAGAAATTGAAAACATACACCAATAAGCGTGGACTTATTAATTTCTCCATTCTCTCCTATTTTGTAGCTGGAGGAGACGTATGCAGTTTACAGCCAACAAGGTGCTATCATCCCATGCCTGTATTACGCTTATCCCCACAGGTTAAACACCTTCCTTCTGGTCATACACATAGATTTACAGACTTTTTTTTTTTTTGAGTCGGAGTCTCACTCTGTCGCCCAGACTGGAGTGCAGTGGCTGCTCCCGGCCACCGCAGCCTCGACCTGCCGGGCTCCGGCGATCCTTCCGCCTCAGCCTTCCGAGTAGCCGGAATTACAGGCGCGCGCTACCACGCCCGGCTGATTTTTTGATGTATGGTAGAGATGAGGTCTCGCTGTCCAGGCGGGTCTCGAACCGCGGGCTCAGGCAATCCACTCACCTCAGCCTCCCAAAGGCGCGGGATGACAGGCTGAGCCACCGAGCCCGGCTGATTTACAGTCTTTTAACAATTTTCTTTTTTTTAGTAGTCTTACTCTTTGCCCTAGGCTAGAGTGGAGTAGCACGCTCACGGCCACCACAGCCTCAACCTGCTGGGCTCAGGCAATCCTTCTGCCTCGGTCTTCCAGGCAGCTGGAACTACAGGCACACACCACCATACCCAGCTAATTATTTTGATTTACTGTTGACACACGGTCTTGTCGCATTGCCCAGGCTGGTCTTGAACCCCCGGACTCAGGCAATCCTCTGGCCTTAGCCGCCCAAAGGGCGGGGATGACAGGTGTGAGCCATCACACCCAGCCATTAACAACTTTCTTGAAAAATACTTGCTCGAAGATATTTGAGGGACAATGTAAAAAATATACAAAAATGCATAATTTTTCAATTCAGATAGACAAGGATATTTTCTCTGATCTTTTTTAGCCTAACTTTAGATACTTCAGGTTTTATAAACAAAATAAGAACTTTGAGCTGGGCTCGGTGGCTCAGCCTGTAATTCCGCACCTTTGGGAGGCTGAGGTGAGTGGATTGCCTGAGCCCGCGGGTTCAAGACCTGTCTGGGCAGGCGAGACCTCATCTCTACAATAAAAATCAAAAAATCAGCCGGGGGTGGTAGCGCATGCCTGAAATTTCCCAGCTACGGGAAAGGGAAAATCGCCGGAGCCCAGCAGGTCGAGGCTGCAGGGCGGGGAGCGGCCACTGCACTCCATTTGGGCGACAGAGTGAGACTCCAACTCAAAAAAAAAAAAAAAAAAATTTTTGGATGAAAAGTAATTTTTAAATTTTTATAAAATATTTTATCACCAAAGGAATATATTCACTTCAGAAACTTTAAAAAACAGAGATAGTAATCCATCCACGTTTCTTCCTTCTCAAGCATGATTAGCATTTCAGTGTATTTCCAGATTGGTTATTTTTAGAAGAAACTGTTTAGTGATCTCTGTTGCCTCTCCTGTAAGGTTATTTGGTCTAGGAATATTTTAAAACTGTCATTTTGGATACCATATTCATTTAGCTAGTATTTTAGTGATTATGTTACATGCAACAGCTGTGAGGGGAAGGTTCAAAAGAAACCAGGGGACTCATTTGGTTGATGGTGATAATTTACATTTTCTCCCCAGTGGGTGGGGAAAGAGACTTAGAAAAATTTAAGGAAGAAACCGAAAAGAGACATATGTAGCAAGCAGTCCTAACTATAAAACATGTAAACTGAATGAAAAAAAATAATCACAGAACACAAGATTGGCAGTAACTTATTTTTTTTTTTAAAATAATTAAGGTGAAAGCTTGTGTCTTTCTTTTAAGACCCTGATTTTCCTAAATATTCGCCACAGTAATTTGCTATAATTAGGATTCATTGCACATAATCAGTTTCCAAATCATTTCATGAATCCATTATCTACCGTGGCGGTCCCATTCTCGCCCTAAGTCGGCAGGTTCACCACGGCGCTGTAACCAACCCTGGAAGCTCACCGTGTCTGCAGGCCCAGGGCTCCACGTCTGGCTCCCTTTGGTCTGCAGACGTGTCCATCCGTGTCTGTTGGACCCTTGAGCCACGCGGGTTGGGCGAGAGGCTGAAGGGAAGCCTTGCCCAGGCCCTCTCGCTGCAGGCTAAGTGCTGCTCTCCGACTCCCAGCTGCAGCCGGGTGTTGGCAGGGCTGACCGCTCAGACATAGTGGTTTCATTTCCGACCTTTGCTCACTAAAATGACAAAGCCACAGCACAAAACTTCCAGAGTTCTCTTCCCAAAAACACGACTACAGATTGCTACAAAATAAAACCTTTACAATGGGAAAAGTCTGAAAATAAAATTTGGTATGCTGTTGCAATAAAGTACTAAGGATATGAATGCTGGTTTGCGAGGTTAATACCTGGGAAACCTTTGAAAAAGGAATTGTTGGAGCACTTCATTTTTCTACTTTTATTTTAATTTTTTGAGTTGGAGTCGCACTCTGTCGCCCAGGCTGGAGTGCAGTGGCATGCTCACGGCCACCCCAGCGTTGACCTGCTGGGCTCCAGCAATCCTTCCACCTCAGTCTTCCAAGTAGCCAGAGATACAGGCGCAAACTACCATGCCCAGGTAATTTTTGATTTATTGTAGAGACGAGGCCTCACCAAGTTGCCTGGGTGAGTCTCGAACCCATGGGCACAGACAATCCTGTTGCCTCGGCCTCCCAAAGTGCGGGGATGACAGGCTGGGGAGCCCGGCCCACTTCACTTTTTTCTACTTTTAGTTTTTTAATTAATTAATTACTTTTTTGAGTCTCACTCCATTGCTGAGGCTGGAGGGCAGTGGCACGCTCCCGGCCACCACAGCCTCGACCTGCTGGACTCTGGCGATCCTTCCGCCTCAGCCTCCCAAGCAGCTGGAACCATAGGCGCAAGCTCCCACACCTGGCTAATTTTTGATTTATTGTAGAGATGAGGTCTCACCAAGTTGTCCAGACTTGTCTTGAACCCCAGGGCTCAGGCAATCCTCTTGCCTTGGTCTCCCAAAGAGCTGGGATTAAAACCTGGCTGTTTTTCCTACTTTTTTTTTTGAGTTGGAGTCTCACTCTGTCGCCCAGACTGGAGTGCAGCGGCCGCTCCCGGCCACCGCAGCCTCGACCTGCTGGGCTCCGGCGATCCTTCCGCCTCAGCCTTCCGAGTAGCCGGAACTACAGGCGCGCGCTACCCTGCCTGGCTAAATTTTTGATTTACTGTAGAAATGAGGTCTCGCCAAGTTGCCAAGAGGGGTCTCGAACCCGTGGGCTCAGGAAATCCACTCACCTCAGCCTCCCATCCTATTTTTATTTTATTTTGAGCCGAAGTCTTGCTCTGTCACGCAGGCTAGAGTACAGTGGCACAATCACGGCTACTGCAGCCTCGACCTGCTGGGCTTGGGGGATCCTTCTGCCTCAGCCTCCCGAATATATGGGACTACAGGCATGAGCCACTATGCCCGGTTAAGTTTTTTTTTTTTTTTTAATTGCAGAGACAAGGTCTCACCAACTTGTCCAGACTGGTCTCAAACCCCTGGGCTCAGGCAGTCCTCTTGCCTCAACCTCCCAAAGTGCTGGGATGACAGGTGTGAGCCACTGCACCCAGCTCATCCTTTTTTTTTTTTAAACTGTAGAAATGAGGTCGCACCATGTTGCCCAGGCTGGTCTCAAACTTCTGGTCCCAGGCCATCCTCCTGCCTCGGCCTCCCAAAGTGCTGGGATGACAAGCATGAGCCCTGTGCCTGGCTAATTTTTTTTTTAATTGCAGAGTGAGGTCTCGCCAAGTTGCCCAGGCGGTTCTCGAACCCGCGGGCTCAGGCAATCCACTCACCTCGGCCTCCCAAAGCGCGGGATGACAGGCTGAGCCACTGAGCCCGGGCCACTTGTGTTTTAAAGGTGCTGGCTTCAAGGGCCTCCCCACAAGTGCGCTTGAGTACCTGCGACCCGCAGGAGGCTCCCTTGGGAGGGGGTGCGGGGAAGAGCGAGGAGGTGGGCAAGAGAAGTGACAGAGGACGCTTGGCGGCCCGGGGCCGGAGGCCACCTCCAGGTGCTGGGCTCAGCCTGGGGAGAGTGGCCTGGGTCGGGCTGACCCCTGCGATGGGCTCAGGGTCGCCTGCCGGGCATGGCTTCCTCGCAGCGCCGGTGCCCAGGATGTCTCAGCCCCGCAGCACTTGCAGCCTTGCAGCACCGGCCTCCGCTGGGCTCGGGGGATTCTTCTGCCTCAGCCTCCCAAGTAGCTGGACCTGCAGGTGTGCGCCCCACTACTTTTTTGATTTATTGTAGAGATGAGGTCTCGCCAAGTTGCCCAGGCTGGTCTCGAACCTGTGGGCTCAGGCGATCCTCTTGCCTCCACCTTACAAGGGTCTCAATCCTGGGCGGATGTCCAGGGTGCAAGGTAAACGAAACCAGACCAGACGAAACGGCAACAAAGGAGCCAAGAAAAATTTATTAGCGCAGTCCCGGGCGAGGTTCACCGGTCCATGTAGCCGTGGGCCGGAGAAGTCGCACCCAGCAAGATGGGCGACGGGTTTTTAAAGGGCACACTGAGAAAGCTGTGAGGGGGTTGGGCAGAGCAATCACTGGTTGGGACAGCGGTCAGGTCTGCTGGCGACTGGCTGAACAGGGTTGCTACAGTCGCCGTAACTGGAACCGGCTGGCTTTGCGGCTGGAGTCTTAGTTCCAGTTACTTACTTTTGCTGGCTCACTCTCGCCCACTGTTCTCCTGGTCCGGGTTGGAGCCATCTTGTCGAGGCTCGCCCCCGCTCCAGTACCTCCGGCCTTACACAGGGTGTAAGTGAATCAAAATGATATGCTTTCTTTCATGGCCTGGGAACGACCTAAACCCAACAGAAGTAGCTTCTAAAATAGAACAAAGAAGACTGTGTCTTGTAAACATCGGAGACCGTTAGCCGGCTCCTCCCGCCTTTCCTGAAGCGTGCGCTTCCCTTCCCATCTCCCATAAGAGCCTCCACGCCTTAGACACGTGGCTTCCTACTCTGCTTTGACCGTTTTCTCTTCCTATCTGCTTACCCAGTCATTCTTATTTAGCGTCAACTGTGGCCCTATTAAGGGTAGGTGCTAGACCAATCATCATTAAGCAAAATGAAACAAACTTAGATTGAAAGAGCCTGTGATCTCCTGGCGAGACAAACATTAGATAAGTAAACACTTACAAATACATAGTTAAAAATTATAGGCCAGTCATGGTGGCTCACACCTGTCATCCCAGCACTTTGGGCGGCAGAGGCAAGAATATTGCCTGAGGCCAGGGGGTCGAGACCAGCCTGGGCAGCCTGGCGAGACCTCGTCTCCACTATACACTAAAAAAAAATTAGCAGGCCATGGTGGCGTGTGCCTGTAGTTCCAGCTACTTGGAAGGCTGAGGCAGAAGGATCGCCTGAGTCCAGCAGGTCGAGGCTGCGGTGGCTGTGAGCAGTGCCCCTGCACTCCAGCCTGGGCGACAGAGTGAGACTCAGACTCAAATAATTAACTAATCAGTTGATGAGTTAATTATGAACTGTGCCACGTAAGGATATTGGGGCTTACATGAGAGATTAAAATACTGGTCTCATCCAGATTGAGGGGTCAGGAAAACGTCCCCAAGACAATGGCTTT